>CM047807.1:17753544-18424457 GCA_026214975.1 Gentiana macrophylla
GATGAAGAGCAGTCTTTGAAACATTCAATTCGGACATCAAGTGAATGAGAAATTAAGGCTTGAAGTTAGTTAGTTGAAAAAGTTGAAGTGTTGAAAATTGGAAGTTGAAGAGTTCAACTTCCTTAATCCCATTAGAATTGTGCTAATATTATGTCAAAATTTAAGTGAGAGGGTTTAATCAATGGTATAAACTCCAAGGAAAGAGAGAGTTCGAATAGTTTTAGTTAGCCGATGTTACGGTAAAATTGGCATACGCACGTGCAACTTGCCGCCTGCGCCGAGACCATTGACCTTAGGCTTGGGCAGGGAATTGGGCCTTCGTGGGCCTAAGAAATACTAATTTTTTGGGCAAAGTTAAATTGAGATTTGTCAAAAAAAATTAGTCAAGTTCGATTCTAATCTGATGAGTAATTCGAGTTGAGAAATTCGTCTCGATTCAGATGAGTCTCTTCATCTCCTAACTAATAACATTAATGTTGAGTTAGTGGTTGTTGTTGCTTTATTACTTCAACTGATGCCTGATGCCTTCAATTGCTGGAGTAACAAGAGTTAGTGCAGCTCCTTCACCTGATGCTTTTAATACACTTCAAGGCTACTCCTCATTATAAAATGGTCATCTACTACAATGCGAAACACTCAAAACTACAACACAAATACTCATATTCACATAAAGTGGAAGAAATTTCTAAAGCATTTTCGAGTTCAAAGTTGTTCGAGGAGTTGATCGTCCCTCTTGAATAGGTGGCGAGGTAATCTGGGAGACAATTGCATAATCTGTGGGTACAAACCGGAGCAAATTTGTCTTAAGGACAGAGTTCATCTCGCCTTAGTTCTTAGCATATCCTTTCTATTTTCATTCTCGTTTCGTTTTTTCCATTCTTGTATTGTACTTTGTTGGATTAATAAACAAGTTGTTCTTCTTCTTCTTTCTGTTGTTTATTTTTATTTTGCATATACGATACTCACGGGTATTACAATATTAAGACAAATTTTCAAAGCCTTCCTTGCTCCTGGAAAGTATTTGTATGCAAAATTAAAATAAATTTTCAGTTAAGTATTCTTAACAAAAAAAAATTTACGATCGAACTAAATATCATCTTTTGATATTCGATAATCTTCTTGCTTTTTTGGTCTCGTTTTAAACAAACATAATCGATTGTTTATCTTACATTCTTAAACATAAATGACTCTACGTTAATGATCGTCATTGACACTCTGCTAGCGATCTTTGCGGCAAGTGGAAGTCAAGATCCACTATCAAGTGTGATTGTGCCTCTTTTGTGACCATGATCTGGCATTGTTATGGTTGTTCATCTCATGGTGAAGAAACCGAGAAAAGTTCAACAGGCTGAATTTCAAGTCTTTGAAGCAAAGATCTTTGTTCTACTTGACTACTCTTTCTTTGGCTAGGATGCTTGCTTGAAGTGCAAGCGGTTGTTCTGATGACAACGGGAACACAAAGCTTTGATTGCTCTTGAGAGTTGGAAGCATAGTGATTTTTATGCAAAATTACATTCTTAATTTTTAGAGAATACTGCGTATGATGTCTATCGTACTTTGAGTCTCTAAAGCATTGTGGCTTGCCTTAGAAAAATATAAAGCGAGGATGCAGGTGATAAGAAATTTATAGTAGGTAAATTTTTGGATTATAAGATGGTTGATTCAAAACGTAATTAAATAGGTGAAGAATTACAAATCATTATATCCGAAATTCTAAAGAAGGGTATGATAATAAGTGAAAACTTTCAAGTAGCTTGTGTAATTGAGAAACTACCTTCATCATGGAAGGAATATAAAAGTTATCTCAAACACAAGCGGCAGATGTCTATGGATGATTTGATTGTCCGACTCCGTATTGAGGAGGACAATAGAGGATCGAAAGAAGCTTTGCATGCGAGTTGGACAAGCCAAGGCTCATATTGCTTGAGTCAAGAATCGAGAAGAGGAAGAATCTTGGACAATTTTCTAAGAAAGCGGTGAATCAGTCAAAAACCACCAAGCGCTTACAAGTTTAATGGTGAATCTTTGTGCAATTGTGGAAAATTTGGGCCTGTGCTAAAGAGTGCCGTGGAAAGAAGCCATTTTACGCCAAGGGGCACATGTAGGCTTGAAGCGATGGTGATGATGACATGTTGCACGCATTGTTGTGACAGAGTGCAATCTTTGTGGGAATCCAATGCGTGAACACTGAAGCCACAAGAGATGTTTGTCTTGACCGTGCAATGTTTTCAACTTATAAGGATGGGTGGTGACAAGCGTGGATGGGTAACTCTTCGCATTCAACCATTCAGGGAATTGCTAATGTAGTTCTGAAGATGACTTCAGGGAAAAGGATGACATTGACCAATGTTCTCCATGTTCCTGACATTCATAGGAATCTAGTTTCTGGTACTATGTTGAGCAAGGCTGGTTTCAAGATGGTGTTTGGTTCTGATAAGGTCATTCTAACAAAAAATGAAGTGTTTGTCGGTAAAGGCTATCTCACCGAGGGTATGTTTAAGTTGAATGTAATGGCCATTGTGCCTAAGACTGTTGTGCCCGATGAGAGCAATAATAAAATTGCATATACTTCTGCTTACTTGCTTGAGTATTCTTGTTTATGTCATAATCGATTAGGACATGTTAATAATAAATCTTTTCGTAGAATGATGAATTTAGATTTATTACCTAATATAAATTTAAATCAAACTGAAAAATGCAAAATATGTGTCAAGCTAAAATGACTAAGGCACCATTTCCTTGATGGAGGAAACACAGAATCCATAGATTTAATTCATATGATTTGTGTGATTTAAAATTTGTGCAATCGAGCGGTAAAAAAATACTTTGTAACATTTATCGATGATTGTACAAGATCTTTATTATGTCTATTTGCTAAGTAGCAAAGATGTGACAATTGAGGCTTTTAAAACTATAAGAATGAAGTCAAAAATCAACTTAGCAAACGAATCAAAAAGGTTCGTAGTGATAAAGGTGGTGAATATGATGCACCGTTTAATGAACTATGTTCACAATCTGGTATTATTCATTAAACTGCTGCTCCGTATACACCTCAATCAAATGGTATTCTTTGAGCATAAAAGCCGCACTGAAAGAAATGATGAATGCTATGTTGACAAGTTCGGCTTTACCTCGAGAACCTTTGGGAGGCCATCCTCTCAAAGAAATGTCATTCTTAATAGATGTCCATCTAAGAAGATGGATAAGACCCCATATATGAGTTGTGGAAAGGCCATAAAGCCAAGCTACAAATACTTGAAAGTGTGGGGTGTTTAGCAAAGGTAAAGTGCCTAAACTTAAATGAATAAAGAATGGGCCTAAAACGATAGATTGCATATTTATCAATTATGCGAATAGAAGTAGTGCATATAGATTTCTAGTGCATAAATATGACATTCTTGATGTACACGTGAATACCGTCATGGAATCAAAAAAATGATGTGTTTTTCGAAGATATCTTTCCTAACAAAGACAAAAACAAAGACTGAAACAAAGAAAACACGAGTCCAAATAAGTGGATGAATGAATCCTTAGAGGATACCCCTTCAGAAAATGAGGAAATTGAACCTCGTAGAAGTAAACGGGCTAGGACTTCAACGTCATTTGGTCCAGATTTTCTCACTTATATGGTAGAAAACGATCCAAGAACATATGCTGAGGCTATGTCAAATCCAGAATCGCCTTACTGGAAAGAAGCAATCAAAAGTGAAATAGACTCCATTATGCAGAACCACACCTGGGAAATGGTGAACATTCCACCAGGGCATAAAGCACTTGGTTGTGAGTGGATTTTCAAGAAAAAGCTTAAAGCTGATGGATCTATTGATAAATATAAGGCCAGATTGGTAGCCAAGGTTATCGACAAAAGAGGGTCTTGATTTTTCGATACATATTCTCCGGTAACTAGAATCACTTCAATAAGGGTTCTTATTACGCGATCGATCGATCTATAACCTGGAAAATCAATCAAATGGACGTTAAAATTCTTTCTTAAATGGTGAATTGGAGGAATAAATATATATGGAACAACCCGAGAGGAGTAGTTCAGTCAAGAACACAAGATGTGTCGACTTTCGTTAAATCATTGTATAGGCTAAAACAAGTGCCAAAACAATGGCACGGAAAATTTGATCAATCGATGTTGTCAAATGGGTTTAAAATTAACGAGTGTGACAAATGTGTCTATATCAATAACACTTCTAATTCTTATGTGATAGTATGTCTTTATGTTGATGACATGTTGATCATGGGAAGTACTAGTGATATAATGATGAATACTAAGAAGATGTTGACACGGAATTTTGATATGAAGGACATAGGAGTTGTAGATGTAATTTTGGGGATTAAAATATCTAGAATATCTGATGGGCTTACATTGTCACAGTCTCATGAAAGTTCAGTAAAAACTCCAATTGGCTTAAGTTTGTACTTAGTCAAGAACAAAGGTGAACCTGTGTCTTTGTTGAAATATTCACAAATCAAAGGTTGTTTGATGTACATAACCAATTGTACTAGACCAAACGTAGCCCGTGCTGTGAATAAACTACGCAGGTTTACGAGTAATCCAAGTGAGGATCATTAGAAAGCTTTGAATAGGGTACTGAGGTACTTAAAGGTTACAATGAATCTGGGATTATGTTATACAAGATATCCAGCAGTATTATAAGGATACTATGATGCAAATTGGATATCTGACTCCAAAGATTCGAAAGCCACAAGTGGATATGTATTCACTACTGGTGGTGCTGTAGTGTCATGGAAATCCACAAAGCAAACATGTATAGCTCGTTCCACGATGGAATCTGAGTTCATTGCATTAGATAAGGCAGGAGAAGAAGCAAAATGGCTTCGTAACTTCCTAGAGGACATTCCATTCTCTTGACTAAACCTATTGCTCCAATAAGCATACATAGTGATAGTTAGTCGGCTATAAGTCGGGCACAAAACAATCTGTATAATGGTAAGTCTCGATATATACGTCGTAGACACAATACTATTAAACAACTGATCTCTGATGGTGTGATTTCCATCGATTTTGTTAGATCGAAGGAGAATCTTGCGGATCCGCTTACCAAAGGCTTACCTAGAGATCAAATGTCAAAATTGACACGCGGAATGGGACTAAAGCCTATTACGACAGAAACTTCATAATGATAACCCAACCATGTTTATTGGAGATCCTAAGATCATGGTTCAAAGGGACAACTAAATTATGAAGGTTCAGTGGACACTTACCCATTCTGTGAATAAAAGTGTTATCTATCCGAGGTGTATTAGGTTAAGTGAAAACTTTTAATGATTCCTATAACTTGGTAAATTCAAGTGGGGTATGGAAGAATACTCTTGATAGGAGATCACCTATGTAAGTGTGAAGTGGGGCCGCTTCTGTGAGAATTCAGAGGCTAGAATTCTCTAACACACTTTCTGAAACCAGGGGTGATTCATGGCCAAAATGAACATAACTGATGCGATACGATCCCAGGAGATCGACGAAAGTATCAATAAGAGCGGAAAACCCTAACCTATACGGCGGCGAGTCTAGGAAGAGGGCCAAGAACAACTCAACGCTTTGCTCAAGAACGCGATAAGCTCTTGAAAGGGTGCAATCTACGACAAAAAGATCACTCACTCACTTAGTGATGTTCTTGATCAATCACGCACCAAGGAAGAAGAAAACTCTCAATTTCATTATAATAGATTCATCATTGATTATTCATATAAAAATACAATGAATGCCTTTATATACGCTACAAAATAAATGACTAACCAACTCACAAGCAATGTGGGATAAATTACATAGTAATTTTCGTCACTTTATTTTGTAACAATCCTAACTCAACCCTAATAAGCCCAAACGGATATTATTTGCTAAAAATAAACACATGGCCTAATATACTAACATATGGGCAACTTTTGACACCGGCCTAAGGCCGTTTTATTCATTAAAACACTGAAAACTAAAATAAACAAAACAAATAAAATGTCTCGGGCCGGATCACGTCATTCCTCCCGGTTGGAAAGGATTAGTCCTCAAATCAATAGGACTTCATAGAAGTCGACATCGAAAACCAATCCGAACAACCCACAAAAACATCAATGCTATGCCGGGATCAAATATTCGATGAAGTGAAAACCTCAAATCAACTTTGATGCGAAAAGGGCGGCGTGTCTTTGCAACAATGAGACGAAGAAGAAGCAAATTATGGCTGACCAAGCTGTGGATGAAACATGGTGTGGCAACAATATAACTAGAGCAATAAAATATCGGACCGCATCAACACATGCAACAAAGGATCAAGAAAATGATGCTCCGGCTTCCTACCAAGAACCACCTTGGAAAGATCAACTAAAGGAACAACAAGGGCTGCCTTGGGCGTATCCAAGTGGCTAGTCTCCACCTCGTATGGAAGATCATCTTGGACTGCAAAGATAAGTCAAAAACCTCAATTGGTGTACCAAGAACTTCCTCATGCTCAACAACACTCTCAACATGATCATCAACAAAGCCTCATCAGCGTGAACTATCTCATCCTCGACTAATTCCTCATCACTCTCCACTACTTCTTCCACAATCTCATTCTCTCGGTGATTGCATCACATTACACCATAGACTCTTGGATTACCTTCTCTTGAATTCTAACACTCTCATGTTGTTTGCTTTAACCAAGGCTTTTTCCTTTCGATTCACGTTTCAAATGAGCTTCCTCGTATGCATTGCCAGTTGCGTTGATCTTTGTGGGCATCTTGAGGATAAGGAGCGGAGTGTAAGTCTCATCCTCTTATGGCGCAAGGTGTAGCTATTCAAATACCCATCATACGTAACCCTCCTATAATATTGCCACGGTCTCCCAAGTATGATATGACAAGCATGCATAGGGACTACATCACATAAAACTTCATCATCGAGCCTACCAAGATTAAAAGATATTAAGGCTGTTTGGTAACTCGCACTTGACCAACATCACTGAGTCCTTACAGCGTATATGGTTGAGGATGAGGTGTCGTAGAATAGCTAAATCGGAGACAAAACTAGCACTTATGACATTAGCACGACTTCCCGCATCAATTTTCATTAAGCAAACCTTCCCAGTAACCCAAACCCTTGTATGAAAACTATTTTCTCGGTGCAAATCATTCTCCACGTTCACCAAACTACTCAAGGATTTCTTTACCACAAACATCTCTCCTTTCAATGATTCATACCCTCCAGATGCCTTAGTTTCATAATTGTTTTGACAATAGAATTTCACAGGTGTGAAAATGTTTTCACCCTGGGTGTGAAACCCACGTATTTAAGCACAAAAATACTACGAATCTGGAAAAACTCAAAAAACAAAAGTTGTAGAACAGAGAGTTTTCTAAAGGATGTCAAAATTTCAGATTTTTTGGAGTTATAGAAGTTGATCAAACAATCGTTTTCAGAAACTGATGCAATCAAAAATTTCAGATTGGTAGCCGTAACTTAAGGTGCCGATTCCGTTAAAAATACAGCGAATTTGGAAAATATCAAAAGACAAAAGTTGTAGATCTGCAAATTTCCTATAAGTGCACCAATTTTCAGGTAATTGTAATTCGTTTAACCCACTGAAAACGAATTCAAGCAATGATTTACTGCTGCAGTTTTTCTGGACAGATTGTTCGAGTGTCGGCGGTTTTAGGCAAGATTTATGTTGAATCTGGATTGGGTGTAAAGAGATAAATTGTAGCACGAGATGTGTTGTATATGTGGTAAAAGTGCAGATTTGTTCGAGTTGTTTTGGTTAGGAGCGAACTGATACAAAACAACGGGATCTGTAAAATAATTAGGGTTCTTGGGATGAAGGTTTGAAGAATATTCAAGTTTTCGCGTAGGATGGATGAAGATTTGAAGATTTTGGATGTTCTTGGGAGAGGGTGGATGAAATTAATGAACAAAAAACAAGGAACTAAATTTTTTTTTTTTTTTGAATAAGAAAATTAAAGAAGGAAAATAAATGGGGATATTTGATACATTCGTCATTTGAGCTCTGCTACCAACCCGATGCGATCGTTCCCGGAGATCAACGAAAGGATCAATAGGAGGCGGAAAACCTAACCTAAGCGAGCAGCAGTCTAGGAAGAGGGCCAAGAACAACTCAGCGCTTTGCTCAAGAACGCGATAAGCTCTCGAAAGGGTGCAATCTACGACAAAGAGATCACTCGCTCATAGCGATGTTCTTGATCAATCACAGACCAAGGAAGAAGAAAACTCTCAATTTCATTATAATAGATTCATCATTGATTATTCATATAAAATTACAATGAATTCCTTTATATAGGCTACAAAATAAATGACTAACCAACTCCTAAGCAATGTGGGATAAATTACATAGTAATTTTCGCCACTTTATTTTGTAACAATCCTAACTCAACCCTAATAAGCCCAAACGGCTATTATTTGCTAAAAATAAACACCTGGCCCAATATACTAACATATGGGCAACTTTTGACACGGGCCTAAGGCCGTTTTATTCATTAAAACACTGAAAACTAAAATAAACAAAACAAATAAAATGTCTCGGGACGGATCACATCAACAACCATGAGAACCAAATCGGTGTTAAGGGAAACATTGCGTGAGTGCAATTGTCTAGTTTTACAATAAAGGCTGAACAGGTCAAGACATAGCTCACTGAATAGCCGAGTAGATCCGATAGTATTTCACTAAGGCAAGTTCAAAGCCATAAGCTACCTCTCCTGATGCAATATTTTTCTAAGCGAAATGTGTTTAGAAGTGCACTTGTATTAATTTCCATTCATGTGGGGGATTGTTGGAGAAATTGATGGAAAAGAGAATGATTTTTAATCATTTTAATATGATTTTAATCATTTTTACAACCACTTTATGAGCGGTTTGATTACACTCTTGTATGATTTATCAAAAGTTTATGATGTCTTTGAAATCTACGTGTGGCGTAGATGAAGGCAGTCTTTGAATCATTCAATTCGGATATCGGGTGAATGAGAAAATTAAGGCTTGAAGTTGGTTAGTTGAAAAAGTTGAAGTGTTGAAACTTGGAAGTTGAAGAATTCAACTTCCTTAATCCCACATTGGGAATTGTGCTAATATTTTCTCAATATTTAAGTGGGAGGAGTTTAATCAATGGTATAAGCTCCAAGGAAGCGAGAGAGTTGAGAATGGTTTTAGTTAGGCGGCGATCGCTAAAATTACCACACGTCTTGCACGCGCGCCGCCCGCCCGATGCCCATACGAAGCCGAGACCGTTGACCGTGGGAATTGGGCCTTCGTGGGCTTGAGGCAATACTAAATTTTGGGCAAAGTTAAATTGAGATTTGTCATTCGATTACGATCGATGAGTAATTTGAGTTGAGAAATTTGACTCGATTCACACACGATTGAGATGAGTCTCTTCATCTCTCTGGCCGATAACATCAATCTGAGTTAGTGGTTGTTGTTGCTTTATTACTTCTACTGATGTCTGATGCCTTCAATTGCTGGAGTTACAAGAGTTAGTGGAGCTCCTTCACCTGATGCTTTCAATACACTTCAAGGCTACTCCTCACTATAAAATGGTCCTCTACTACAATGGGAAACATATTGAACTACAACACAAATACTCATATTCACATATAAAGTTGAAGAGTTTTCTAAAAACCTTTATCGAGTTCGTAGATGTTCGGAGTTGAAATACCTCCCTCTTGAGCAGTAAAGCGAGTAATCACGGGGAAAATTGCATAATCCGTGGATACAAGCGAACAAATTTTCTTAAGGGCGAGTTTATATCGCCTCGATTCTTAGCATATCCTTCATGTTTTCATCTTCATTTCGTTTTCCCATTCTTGTATGGTACTTTGTTGATTAATAAACAAATTGTTCTTAACTACGGTTGTTTATTTTTATTTTGCATACGATACTACGGGTATAACAAAAGCCATCTAACTCCTATTCAAGGAAATCTTCTTTAGAACCTACTATTTATAGAAGCATTATTGGTGCTCACATTATCTAACCCTCACAAGACCTGATCTTAGTTATGTTGTTAATCACCTTAACCAATTTAAGCATAATCCAGCTTCGGATCACTGGACGGCTCTCAAGAGACTCCTCAGATATCTCAAAGGGACTATCGACGTTGGTGGCATATAAATACTATCACATTCGTAGACATGAATAGATATTAAGATGTTGTAGCAGGATACTATGTCTTCTTGGGTGAATCTCTAGTGTCTTAGAGCTCCGAGAAATATTATCTGGTCTTTAGATCCAGCGCAAAATCCTACTAGTACATTCTTGCCAATATCTCAGCTGAGATTCGTTGGCTAGCTCATATTCTGAAGGACATGCACATTCGATTAACCAAGCTTGGTGTAATAACACCACTTCCACATCTTTAGGTCAAAATCCAGTCTACCACTACAGGATTAAACATTTTGATTTTGATGTCCATTTTATCATAAATCAGGTCCTTGATCATAAACTCAGAGTTCAATATATCCCATCGAGTGAACAAGTGGCAGATGTTCAAACTAAAGCTCTCCCAACAGCTTCACACTCTCGGAAGCAAAGTCAACGTCACGTCAAAACAATTCAGTTTAAGGGGATGTTAGATGATAGGTGATATATTATATTATCATCTCACATTCTATGTGTGAGTGCCTAGGCAAGTGTGTGTGGGGAAAGTGTCAAGTGTTCATAGCATTTTCTTACAATTTTTCTTTGCAAAGATTCTCCATGAATCTATGAGTGTATTCGATCTGCAATTCTGAAAGGTTGAGTTACGTTCTGAGCCAGGGCGGCCATAGAATTTTTTGGGCCTAAGGTCAGGAACTAAAAGGCCTTTTAGTTCAAAATTTCATACTTATCGATTCGGATTAGACAAGGTAAATTTTTTTTTGGGGCCTTTATCATTTCGAGTAATTTTTTTTGGCTTTTATCAATTCAAATAAAAAAAAATTAACACATAATATTATGTTGTATCGGATTAGATCTACACAGAATTTTTTTAGGGCCCGGGGCACTGTTGGGCCTAAGCCCACCGTGTCGACAACCTTTGTTGGGCCGGCCCTGTCCTGAGCTCTTAGACAAAGAACTCAGAGTGTCTTTTACAATAAGGGTGTGTATAAAATGATTGTATATTACACAGACGTTTTTTCTTGCTGGTCAAATCCCCCGTCCACCAACCATGTGTTCTCAAATCCCTTGGATGTAGACTTTTATACATTAAATATTTTCGTAAGCACATTCAAGTATTATATATAAATGGGATTAAACAATCTCATTTTCATTAATAACTATCATTTCCCCCCATTTTTAAGCATTTTACTTCTCAAAAACTCACTCTCCATTTCAGATATTTTGTTAAGCATGTTGATGAACAATGGGATTTGCAAAACTACACCAATTTTCAAGACTTCAATCTTCAAACGATCCGTCTCTTGTCAGGCAAGAAGTACGGTAATGATGCAGAGTACTGCTGGGAAAGCAGCCAACTTGTATCAAGTTCTTTCACTTGATTCAAAAGATGTTAGTATGGATGAAATCAAGAAAGCCTACAGACACAAAGCCCTTGAGTTTCATCCAGATACTTGTCCTGCATCTTCGTCGAAAGAGGAATCGACGAAGCGGTTTATCGAGATCAGACTAGCTTATGAGACCCTTTCAGATCAAGATTCTCGTGAAAGGTATGATTTTGAACTTAGTTTGGTGGATTCAAAAGATAGGAATTACAAGAATAGTAAAAGGGATTCCAATGGTTTCTCAAGAGAGATATGGGAAATGCAACTCCAAGGATTGAAAGAAAGATCACAGCATAGAATGCAGAGGAGGAGAAATCAATGTGCACGTAATAACATTGTAGAAGAATTTTAATTAATCAGATTGTCCATTCAAATTTTTTTTTTATCTGTGTTAGATGTTGATGATTTTTTTTTCATTTCCTTTTCTGCCCAAGTTGTTGTATTATAATTATAAATATATATATAACACAATGTACAAAAAATTTAATGTTTTGTTTTTAGAAAGATCACAGTTTTGCTTTTTTCTATTTTGCATCCAGTTCTGCTATGTGTTCAAAGGGTTTAAGTAGTTACACCAATTAGCGCTGGAAGACGCAATGTATGACCTCTTTTACTAAATAGAGAAAGAGACTTTACAATACTTATAGAAAATATTATTTTAATTCAGACTTCAGAGTTTGATTTAAAATCCCTTCATTTACCTAAACACATATCATAACGACTTTGTTTGAGATATAAGTCAAATCCCATGAAATGGGGCTTGAAACATACAACTTTAACGCAAATTTTGGATACGTTCCGGTGTGACTCACCGTAAGCTTATTACGTCTAAAAATACAATTCACGGAGTAGATGAGGTTTGGCTTCAGAATCACTTGATTTGTAGGAGAAGGGAGTTGAAGGGAGGACCTCATTCGCATTCTCCCACATAGGTAACTTGGGTGTTGATATCTCAAGTAATAACAACTTGTCTTGTTCTTATGGATGTGCCTCAAAGGGTAAATCAATTTTGTGCAAGAAGGATGACTTAGATAATTTTACAGGCGCACCCACCACCGCCCCCCGTTCGGGTCGGCCGTGCTATGTTGTTTCAAAACGCGTGATTCAATCAGCTAAGAGGAAAACGCGTTGAACAAGTCGGTCGTGACTTTCTTAAGGGAAAAGTCGGCCGACTTATTTCTATAGCCAATCAGTTCGAGCATTGACTTCTCTTTTCCACTATAAAAAACCCAGTTGGCGAGCGTTAGAGTAACAAATTTCCTCTTGTTTCTTCCAATATAGAGAGTCTCTCATATAGTCTTGGTTCTTGAGTCGAAGAAAGTCGGAGCACTCTGTAAGTTAAATCGGAGATCGGATTTTGAAGTGCCTCTAAATCTGAAACGTGAAGTCATTGTATCTTGGAAGGCAGATTCATACTATTGTGGGCGCAATCTGGGAGCAATATATCTGAAGGAAAGAGTAATCCACTTGCCTCGGTTTGATCATTAGTCTTTTATTTTATGCATTGTAATTTTATTTTGTTTTTGTTTCAAGTCAGATTTGTTCTGTAATAGTTCTTTTGTTCGATCTATTAAATAAAATGGAAAATTAGGGATAAGGACACAATCTGAAATATTTTTAAGTAACAGGACAACTGCATATTTTTTATAGGGAGAAGGACAATTGCATAATTTTTATAGCGAGAAGGACAAACAGTGAATCCCGAAAATCAGTGAATCTCCCCAGTGAATCCCGAAATCAGTGAATTTTGACAGTGAATTTCGATAGTGAATCCCGAAAATTAGTGAATATCGACAATAAATTTTGAAAATTAGTGAATTTTGACAGTGAATTTTGGCAGTGAATTTAAACAGTGAATTTCGAACACAAGTGAATTTCGACAGTGAATAAATAGTTTTGTCCTTTATGCAAAATTTTCAAAAGACTGTCCTTCTACTTAATTGATGAAATATTTGTGTCCTTCTCCCTCATTCCCCCTAAATAAAAAGAATTTTATCTTCGTGCTCTATACTTTATATTTTATTATTCTGTAATTACTATCGATATTTACGGATATGTTCCGTAAATCACATCACACACGATACATTTATCTAATAGACTTCACCCGAAACTCGAGCAAATTTCAGATTCAAACCATTCGGCCATGACCCATGAGTTAATATAATTTTTCTTGAAATCAAAAGCCTCGTACAAGTTACCTTAGATATACATGTGAAAGCTGAAAATACTGCAAGACATACGTACACAAAATATAACGAAAAGATAGCATCCATAGCATAGGATCACAACATCAAGTCAATATTGTTACTACATAAGTTTGACAACTAGAAAAAAAAAGTATATAATACTACATCTACAACCTTGGAATACATAAAAGTCATACTATAACCCCACACTCCACTACCTACTCGAAGCTCCACAATATATGCCACCTCGTCATGAAAAACCACAAACATCACTCGTACTTTAGGGAAAGTTACATAGTAGATGTAGAACCCCCGGAACCAATAGAAACCATGCCCAATTGAGACAGGGAGGTGGGGATTGACAGCTTGGATGAGAACTCCTACGACATAAGGAGGAACACTAGCCTCAACATAAGTAGGAAGATGAGATGGGTTGATGATCACCCTCCTGTTGAACCTTAGGGTATGCGTCAGATTGTATGGATTCATCTGTTATATGTTAATGTAAGAAATCAAACAGAATTAAATTGAAAATAATTTCAATAATAAAATTCACTTAAACGATGCAATGAGCATCGGACAACATTTATACAAAAAAAAAAACCAAAGGATAAAAACGAGAAAATACAACAAAAGCAACTGTCACAGGAAGGTTACCGTTGGTTAAGATAATCAACAGTAACTTACAATATAAGATAATAAAATAAGCGTGTGGCTAGGCGTGATCGGTCAGTTAGATGATCAAGCAATCATCGGTGAAGAGTTATCGATTTGATCGAGACGAGATGGACCCAGACGTGAAGGCACAACCGATAGAAATCCACTTGTGAATACAAAGACGGAGTTATAGCTTGGGCTCAGGTGTGCTAAGCCCACCCAATTATTTTCCTAAGTAGCCTATATAACCCAACACAATAACCCAACCTGGTGACCCGGCCCATCAAACACCTACAGCCCACTACGTCATCTTCTTTACTTGTTGAATGACCGGGAATCCCCAAGCTAAATTTCACTGTTTTTTTAATTGATTTTGCTGCTTCTTTAAATAAAAAAATATTTAAAAGAGCTCAATTTATGATTGCAAACAACCAGACCCATCAACTCTTAATGAATTAATAAGCAACATTTGAGTGTTTTCGGGATTAAATTTCAGTCTTTTATTACATAAAGAATACTTATTATCTTAAACAATTTTTTTAATGTTAGTTTAGCCCACCCGACATTTATTTTCTGGCTCCGTCCTTGTGTGAATATAAAAACTGGTGAGAATTATCTGAGACATCAAAACTGATTTCTAACAATCGCTTTCAAGCTGATGAATGGATATCATACATTCCATGCTTGTCAGAGATATCCTATAAAGTTGTGCCTGAAAGACCATTTGTAAGGGATATGAAAAACTTGATAATTAGTAGAGACAAAGGGGGTGAAAATCAAGCCACTCCCAATATTCTCCTTAATTGAATGCCGGTCAACATCAACATGCTTGGTACTATCATGTTGAACAGGATTGTGAGCAATGTTGAAAGGATGTGTCCATTTGATCTTAAGGTCATTGATGATGATTTTGACCTATAAGAGGCCACAGATCCCTTGAGCCATAGATCTAAACTCAGATTCAGCATTAGATTTGGCCACCACACTTTGCTTTATGCTTCTCCAAATGACAAGGTTCCTTCCCTGATAAACACAGTATCCAGGAGTGGATCTTTTGGCTTCAATAGCCCCAGCATAACCTGAATCTATATAGGCTTCCAATTGAACAATGCCTCATCGTCTGAACATGATTCGTTTCCAGGACCTCCTTTAAGGAAATGCATTATCTTGTGAGTAGCTGCATGATGAATGTTCTTAAAATTTTGCATAAACCTACTCATCATATTAACAGCAAAGGCAATATCAGGTCTAGTGTAAGTGAGGTAGATCAGCCTTTCAACTAATCTTTTGTAAAAGGTTTTGTGAACTGGCTCATCTTCAAGAGCATCTGAAATCCTATAACTGAAATAAAGATCCAACACATACTTCTATTGTGAAATAAAGATCTCTTCATTTGAGTGATCAACATCAATTCCAAGGAAATATTTCAGACTGCCTAAGGATTTTATGGCAAATTCTTTAAACAAGCAATTCTGCAACCTCTGGGTCTCATGAGTATCTTTGCCAGTCACAATGAAATCATCCACAGAAACCATAAGAAAAGAAATACTATTGATATATGAGTGTTTGATAAATAATGTGTGGTCCCCTTGACTTTGAAAATACCCCAATTTCTTCATAGTTTAGGTAACTTACCAAACCAAGCTCTAGGAGATTGCTTAAGTCCATAAAGTTCCATGTTTAACTTGCAAAATTTTCATTTCTTTATTGAAAAACCTGGAGGACGTTGCATATAAATATCTTCTTTCGAACCTCCTTGCAGAAAGACATTCTTCACGTCAACAGTTGTAGATCCCAATTAAACATAGCAGCAAGAGATAATAGGATTCTAATTGTATTCATTTTTTCCACAAGAGCATAAGTGTCAAAGTAATCAACACCTATTCTCTGAGTGAACCCTTTGGCAACTAAGCTAGCCTTGTACCATTCAATGGTCCTATCTGAATTGTACTTAATGGTATACATCTACCAGCACCCAAAAATTTTAATCCCCTTTGGTGCCTGAACAAGGTTCCAAGTCTTTTTTTATCAAGGGCATACATTTCCTTCTTTATAGCTATTATCTCTTTCTTATCTTGAGTGGATTCATGCAGACTGGTAGGAACCTTTTCCAATTGCAAATTGGAGATGAGGACCTTGTGTTTAGAGACACTATTCTGATAAGTGATGAAGTTCTTAATAGGGTGTTTGATGTAATCCCTAGGTTGCATACTTTTGGCAATAGGAAAATCTTCCTTAAGCTTGGTACAAGTTTTAAATCTCTTCATTAAGGCAATAGTAAGATATGCTCTGAATTTCCTTTTGGAAGATTCAGCTGAGGAACTTCAAAAGTAATACCTTTTTCTTGTAAAATCAGCTATGAAGCTTCACCTGACACCTCTTTTTCTGGTAGGGTCAGCTATGAATCTTCAATGGAATATTCTTCTTCTGGTGATGTCAGTTAAGGAGATTTAGATAAGATCTTGTTTTCTGAAGTGTCCATCTGAGAATGGATTTCCTCATTATCTGATTCTGAACCTTGCATATCTTGTTGCTCCTCTGAGTTTGAGCCTGATCTTTGTCTTCTGAAGACGTGCTTTTAGTCTACTAATCCTTCAGATCTGGGAATATTATCAGATCCATAAGAAACAGATCCTTTTCTGAATCAGACATGGAGTGATCCCTCTGAGTCAAGACATGAGCAGCTTCATAGTAGGATTCAGCTTCATAAAAATTTACATCCCTGGAAACAAAGAGTGTTTAGTATGAGGTTGATAACATTTGTACCCTTACTGTGTATTAGAGTAATCAATAAAATTCATTTAATGCCTCTAGAGTCTAATTTCCCCTATTAGGAGAATGAATTTGAGCGTAAACAATACAACCAAAGTTTCTCAAATCCAGTTTTCACTGCTTTGAAAACTTGGATAAAGATTGGATAAAAGATGTCAGGGTTTGATTTCCCAAACATTTAGAAGACATTATGTTAATCAAATAAGTTGCAAGTAGAACCACTTCCCCCAATAAAACTAAGGAACCTTCATTTGGAAAATCAGAGCCCTAGTCACCTCCATCAGATGTTTGTTCTTGCGTTCAACTACCCCATTTTGTTGATGAGTGTGAACATAAGAAGACTCATGAAGAATCCTCTCCTTTTGGAGGAAATGGGTAAGAACTGATTAAAGTAGTCTCTTGTATTATCAGTCTTTATCCTCTTAATCCTTGTATCAAACTGAGTTTTCACAATGCTGAATAATTGTTGAAAAACATTGGCATCACTAGATTTATTTTTAAGCAAATATTCACACGTTGTCCTAGTACAATCATCAATACATGATATAAACCACTTTGCTCAAATTATATTTGGTACCCAAGATGGACTCCTAATATCACTTTGAATCAATGTAAATGGTGTTTTACATTTTTCATTGATGTTTGTAAAAGCATTCGTTTGTGTTTGGCTAAATCACATTCATGGGAAAACAAATAGTCGATTTTCATTTGTTTAAAAAGATCAGGGTACATTTATTTGCATATTGCTAAATGCATGATGACCTAATCTCCTACGCTTCAACCAGGTATTATCACTATGAGATGTAAAATAAGATAAATAACAGGTTTTATTCTCATGTCCATCCAAAAAGTAGAATCCATTCTTCACTCTAACAACCCCAATATTCTTCCTCATTTCTTTCTCATGTATCAAACAAGAGTCAGTAAAAAAAATAACATTTCAATTTGAATCTGTTGTAATTTTCTGAATGGAAATCAGGTTAGAAGTAATTTTGGGAACATGTAAGACATTTTTATGATTAATCTTGCGTGTCAAAACATTATTCCATATACCTGCAACAGTGATCAAAGAACCATCAACCACAAAAATTTATTATTAGCGAGACTTGGAATATAAGTTTCAAATTTGGACATATCAAATTCATATGATCAGTAGCACATGAATGAATCACTCATTATTCATTTTGTTTAATTAAAATTTTAGTGATTGAAAGATGTACTTGTAAAAGCCATGAAGCAGCTGGATTGTTTAAGGTTGTCCATGTAGTTTTTAGTTTTAAATTTGAAGCTCAAGTCTAGTTGCACGAGAGTTTGGATTCTCATTCTCTAATTGGAAAGATGAACAACAATTGTCTCGGTTTTCCTAGTTCTGGCTTCCCATTAAGATTCCAACATTTGTCTTTTGTATACCTCTTTCTTTTACAATAATTGTAGGGTAGAGACACTCTGCATCGGATGCTTTCAAATCGGCTTAAGTCTAGTTACTTTGATGCCCCATGTTTGCAATGACCTTTGGTCAATAGCTTTTAGTAGCCTTTGAGATCAAGGCTAAACTATCTTCAGTAGAGCCTTCTAGCATGGATCCACGTCTGCTTTCTTCTACTGTGACCATTGAAATAGTCTCATTCAGTGATAGAAGTTCCCATTTTACTAGAAGGTGAATCCTAACAACATCAAATTTTGGGTTTAATACTGCAAGAAATTAGTAAATCCTATTATTTTCAAAGATTCTTTTAACAATGATCGCATTTTCATTGTCATTTAACTTGATGCACTGATAGTGATCAAGTGCTTCCCAAAGACTTTGTAGGAGCTTGGACCTTTGTTTTGCAACAACAATTTTATTCTTCAATTCATAAATCTGGGTAGCATCGTTGATTTTTTGAATAAGTTTGACGAACAAATTCCTAGATTTCCTTTGTTGATCTCTGGAACATGCAGGTGTCACCTATTTCCGGGATCATAGAATTCCATAACCAGGACATGACCATAGAATAGGCTTCATCCCGATAATAGCACTAAGGATCGTCAATAGTAGGACCCGCGCTCACTATGTGACCCAATTTTTCACCTCCTTTGAGGAAAGTTCAAACAAATTGAGACCATTTCAAATAATTCTTGTCATTCAATCGATATGCAGCTTGAATGTGCTACAAATCTTTTGTTTGGTTAGGATTATCATTGGATATGGATTCCGATTTGGTGCTCATAGCAGAAGCATCCGACATATTCGAAGAATATGGATAATTTTGAAGTGAATTTTCAAAAGAATCAAGTTTAGAAACTCGATGCCATGTATCAAATTCAATCAGAAATAATTTAAAATAATTTCAATAATAAATGTCACTTCAACGAGGCAATGAGCATTGTATATTTATACAAAAAAAACCAAAGGCTAAATACGAGAAAAGATGGCAAAAGTAATTGTCAGAACAAGGTTACCATTGGTTAAGACAACGGTAACTTACAATTTAATAAAATAATATAAGCAGGCATAGCCTAGACGTGATTAGGTCAGATAAGATGGTCAACGGCATCGGAGAAAAGTCATCTGATCTGATTAGACAAGATGAACCAGACACGAAGGGTGATAGCCAAATTATAGTGAACCAACTTTCACTGGAAGTGTACTGGGTCGGTTGTACTACAACAGCGAGAAATGTCATATCCCACGAGAAATTGATCAAGTATCACAATCACTTTTGTATCTAGTTCAGGTCAACAATTTCATGTAGAGTTCTATAAAATAAGAATAAAATGTGATTAAAATTGTTGGAGAAAATGTCCATCAATGGCCATACTCTTAGTGGCCATAAAACATGGGTTAATGTCTTAAGTTATACTTAGTGACATAAGTGTAAAGTAGTGGTCATATTTGCACTTAGTGGCTTTAAAGTCATGAGATAATGGCCATTAGTGGGGAGTTTTCTACTACTATTTAAATTCCTTTGCTAGGGATATTTTACACTAGAATTTGGCAAGCATTTTTTAGTACTACAAAATACATCTCATATAGAAGAGTAATATGCATTTTTTTTAAGAGAATGTCGGGTCACTGGAAGAGTTCGCCGTCTGTTCGAGATTGAAGTACCACTACATCGAACATGTAAACCGTAGTATCCTGGGAGACAATTTCTAGCACCGTGGGCACTATATCGGAGCAAATTTGTCTTAAGGACAGAGTGTTAGCACTCGCTTCAGTTTGAATCTTTTATTTCGATTTAATTCTTTTCATACTTCTACTTGCAATATCTGTTGGATTACAAGAGTAAAATTGTTGTTATTTTAATTATTTGTTATATTGATTTTAACACATATCATACCACGGGTATAGCAATCTTAAGACAAATTTCATGGATTGTCTCTCTTAATTTGTGCATCTTAAGTTTTCTGTATGTGTTCATAAGAACAGGAGCCCCAATTTTTGTGCTGTTGTAAAACCTTTGTTTGTTAGTATTTTCGCGTGGATATTAAACATTAATATTTACAATACCTGTAGTTGTGGTTGCATAACAGAAGAAAAAAAAAGGTTGCAGTAGCTTTTTTCGCCTGGAAGTGGCGAATTTTTCTTATATTTGTTGATGCATTTTCATATCCTTTGCTACCGTACATATATGATATGAATTGAAATGGATAGTTCTTGGCTATCTTTATAGATGAGCAAGTTGCAGTACCTATAATGGTTGATAGGAATAGACGAAATTGGTGAGATACTGTAAACTTTGTTTGGTTCAATTAAAACATACTCCCTCCGTCCTATTTTGTTTGGGACATTTCACTGTTTCAGCCGCTTACGAAAAGTCTAATTAATCATTGGAATTTCGTTAATTGATGTAATATTACTAGGGTTATGATAAAGTGAAACTTAAAGTATATAAATGTAAAAAGTATTAGATCATTTGATGAAATTCGAATGATTAATTAGACGTTTCGTAAGCGGTTGAAAAGTTAAATGTCCCAAACAAAATGGGACGGATGGAGTACTAAATATGAGAAATCTTGATAGTAGTGTGCATATGACAGTGTGTTGAAAGGCGTCTAGTTTTATCGGATGTCCCCGAAGGGACGAAGGCGTCTAGTTGACATAAATTTTCTGCTGTGCTAATTTATCATTGGGTATATTTGATTTGATTTGATTTGATTGTCATGATAACGTGGATAGACTATGAATTATTCAATTAATTTCTTTAATTATTTCCTTGTGATCCAGTGATACTAGTTATCGAGTATGGAAAGGGAAAATTTATATGATGTTCCGTGTTTATACCTTTCCCTTAGCATGTATGCCTGTTAAGGTAGTTCAACGATTCGGTTATTTAGTAGAATAATTTGTTCGTCGTAAATAGTCATTGTCTTCGAATGTTTTCTTTTTTCGGAATTATTCGGGGAAAAATAATTGCAGACATATACGTAATGTGATTTCAATTGAATTTCAAAATTCAATAATATACGAGCTAGATTTTTCCGAAAGGGAAAGAAATCGATTGTTCTTTGGTTGGCTTCCATAACTTTGGTGCATTGACCTGGTGCCACTAATTTTGAAAAAAGTTCTCAAAAGACTCTCATCCAACTTTTTCTCCTAACTTACCCAAAATACCCTTGAACATGTTTAAACATGTTATACGAGTTTGAACATGTTACACAACCCCATTTCGAACCCATTCGAACCCAAATCACCCATCCGAATCCAAATAACCCCTATTCGAACCCAAATTACACCCATTCGAACCCAAATCACTCATCCAAATCACCCTTATTCGAACCCAAATCACACTCATTCGAACCCAAATCACCCATCCAAATCACACCCATTCGAACCCACTCGAACCCAAGCCCCTGAACATGTTACACGAGTTTGAACATATTTTAACATGTTACACAAGCCCAAATCACACCCATTCGAACCCAAATCACCCATCCGAACCAAAATCACACTCATTCGAACTCAAATCACACCCATTCGAACCCAAATCGTCTATCTTCTTCAACCCAAAAATCTTGCCGGAACGCCCATTCGAACACCTCGGAATACGATTTCGAGCTCGTTCGAACCCAAATCCAACGAATTTGCGGGCTATTGGACCCAAATCACACGAGTTACAAGAAATGAAACTCGTTTGAACGGAAAAATGAGCTTGAACTCGTGTGATTTGTGAATAGAAAAAACGAGTTAATGGAGGAGGAAGAAGAAGAAGAAGAGGAAGAAGAAGAAGAAGAAGAAGAAGAAGAAGAAGAAGAAGAAGAAGAAGAAGAAGAGGAAGAAGAAGAAGAAGAAGAAGAAGAAGAAGAAGAGGGAATTGTGTGTTATATTCAAAATATGAATTTGGGAGAGGGAGGGAAATAATTTGGGCTGATTAAAGAAGAAGGAGAAGGGAAATGTGTGTTATATTCAAATTTTGAATTTGGGAGAGGGAGGAAAATAATTTGGGCGGATTAAAGGGGGACATGTTTGGAATAACATAATTTTCGGATTGCTTTTTTTCAAATAGGTAAATAGTCAGGCCAAAGGATGTTAAAAATAAGACTGTTGGAGCAATTCCCCCATTTTATTAATCAGTATGTGAATTCGCAAGCACCAAATTGGTAACTAAGTAATGTTTTGATGATTCCAATTTTAGGACGGGCACAGCCGCACAGGCTTTATATATGGAGGCAAATCGACCTTTTCCATATAATAGAGATGATTGTTGTGAAGGTTACTAAGATATATATATATATATATATATATATATATATATATATAATTAATTGTTAATGGCCTTGTGTGATATCTTATACTTCTGGCACTGTACATGTTCAAAATTTTGACTTTATAGGGGTTGAAATGTGTTATTTCAACACCCGCAAAGTCGAAATGTGTTATTTCGACCCCTGTAAAGTCAAATTTTGCTTGTAGTGTGTGTGTCAAAATATATTGGGTGTGATCTTGCGATGCTAATAATGCTTATATATATATATATATATATATATATATATATATATATTGTGAAGTCAACCGTGTAAATTAAATTTGATTTATACTGTGTGTCAAAGTGTTGTTTATGTTGTTTTGTATGCTTTCGTGTATTGGTAGATGCACATAATGAATTTTATTAAGCACAATATTATATATCAAAGAATGATTATTGGTATATCGTGTTTGATACAATCTGCATACTCCCTTGTTTTTGCTTCTTATAAAAACATGATGCCTGCTAAAAGTTAATCGATGTGTAAATGGAGGTTGTACTTCACAGTAGTTTAACTTAGTTACTGTCAGTTTATAGGGTGCACCTCATTGATGTTATGGACTATTTATTATAGTTAGATTGGAGTAACTACACTGCTTTTCATTGATGGTTGTGAGTACCTGTGTTGTAGGCTTAATTGTCTTTGCTCAGCATGATATGATTTTAACATATATTGAGGTGTTGATAGTATATGACAGACAAAAATAAAAGGAAACACCGAGGTGAATCCTAATTTATCTAATGTTGTGACACATATATGCGTGTCGGTTGCGAGCACTAGATGTTGCACTGCACTCGACACGGTTTACCTCTTCCTATGCTTGGAAAAGGACTAAGATAAGAGAAGCTTGTTTGTGTAACGAACGATGATTTAAATGATCAAGCGGGATTGATCATTATGTTGCGATGAAACTATCCGTTGGGCACATAAGTTGATGCTCTAAAAAGAGCCGGTGAAGATGGCTCTAAGCTCTCTATTTACGTGCTTGTGTCACTATGACTAGGACTTGCAAATTTCAAATTTGTTTGTCCATTGATGAACATGGTGTTGTTACCGAATTTGAAGTTTAATCCTAATCATATGTGTCAAGTATGTGTTGAAGCCATGTTGGCGAACTTTCCAGTTTAACGGTAGAAAGGAATACAGACTGTATCAAACGATTCACCCACAGCCTGTAGATCTTTTCACGAACGGATTAATCGGACGAGAATAAAGAGAGAGTTGATTCCTCGTGTATCATCTGTAGCAAAACTATGAACGGGAGCTAGCAATCCGGACCTCATTGAAAAGGTTCCTGAGACACAGCAAGTTGGTTGAAAAAACCAAGATTATACTTAACAATAAAACACTCTGAAAAGACCACATACGACGAAGTCTGATTGTTGTTGTTGGAAAAAGAAGAAGACCTGGGGAATATGAGTCGAAGCAAAAACAAGAATATTTCTAGCGGAACATCTTTCACAATCCCTGGAGAGATGGTTCACTAACACAGAACCTCTAGATTCATGCAAACTATAGGTGATAAAAGTATTATGTTACTTTTATTGAGTATAGCACCAAACATTATGATGTTTAAATGTTGAAAAGCAAAGATAAGGCTCATGATGCCTTGAGAGTTATCAGAATGAAGGTGAGAATAAACATAGCAAACAGATGAGACGTATCCGTATTGATTGTGGTGGTGGTATGATGTATTGTTTAAGGGCCCGACATCATTCATCAAACAACTACACCATACACACTTATGCCAAGTGGTATTGTTGCATGCAAGAACCGAACAATTAAAGAGTTGATGAATGCTATGTTGATAAGTTCGGGTTTACCTCAGAGCTTGTGGGGGGAAGTTGTCCTCTCAGCGAAATTCATTCTAAACAAGATCTCTTCAAAGAAGAAGGACGACACCTCATATGAGTCGTGGAAAGGCCGAGGTCTAGCTAAAAATTCTTGGCAATGTGGGGGTGTCTTTCTAAGGTAGAAGTACCTAAACCAAAGCTAGTGAAGATAGGACTATTGATAGTATATTCATCGGATATACTCTCAAGAGTAGTGCCTATTGGTGTCTGGTGCATAAAACTGACATCTTTGTTGTACATGATAGTGTCATCATCGAGTCTATGAATGTTGTGTTCATTGAAGATCTCTTTCCATATAAGGAAACATATAAAGAAGAAGCAAGTATGAGTAAGCGGACATTTGAGTCTAAAGAAGAGAGTGATCCTCAAGAAATTGAGGAACTACGAGGGCTAGGACTTTCAAGTCTTTTGGTCCAGATTTTCTGACCTATATGGTAGAAAACGAACCCAAGACATATGCTGAGGCAATGTCTACTCTAGAAGCATATTTCTAGAAATAGGCTATAAATAGAGAAATAGAATCCATCACGCAAACCACACTTGGAAGTTGGTTGGTGTTTCACTAGAAAACAAACCACTCGGATGCAAGTGGATCTTTGAGATAAAGTGAAAGGTTGATGGATTTATTGATAAATGTAAGGCGTTGTTAGTAGCCCAAGGCATTGCAGATGTGAGCACTACAATTGAGTTAAGTATGCACTTGGTCAAGAAAAGAGGTGAACATGTGGATCAATTGAGATATTCTCAAGTGAGTGGAAGTCTGATGTATATAAGCAACTGTACAAGACTAGACTTAGCATGTGCTGTGAGCATACTGAGAAGGTTCACGAGTAATCCAGACCATAATCATTGGAAAGCCTTAAATAGGTTGTGAGGCATATGAAGTACACTATGAGTCTGGGATTACTATATACAAGATATCCAGCAGTATTATAAGGATATTGTGATGTGAACTGGATATCGGATATGAAATATTTAAAGTCCACCAGTGGATACTGACTCACGATAGGCGGTGTTGCTATGTCTTGAAAGTCTACGAGACAAACGTGCATAGCTCGTTCCATAATGTAAGATGAGTTTATAGCATTGGATAATGCTGGAGAACAAGATGAATGGCTTAAGAATTTCCTTTAGGATATTCCGTTTTGGCCAATGCCAGTGGCGGCAATCAGCTTACACTGCAATAGTCAGGCGGCTATAGAAAGGGCACACAGTAGTGTGTATAATGGTAAGTCTCGACATATATGCCGGAGACACAATACCATTAAATAATTGATCTCTAAATGTGTGATTTTCATCGATTATGTACGATCGAATGAGAATCTTGCGGATCCGCTTATAAAAGGTTTAGCTACAGATCAGATGTCAATTTTGACAAACGGAATGGGACTGAAGTCTATTACACATGTTTCCTTGTAATGGCAACCCAACCATGTTGACTGGAGATCCTAAGATCATGGTTCAAAATGGACAACTAAGTTATGAGGAACTGTCCAGCACTTACCCATTCTGTTAGAATAAAAGTGCTATCTGCAGAGGGTGTGAGATTAAGCATAGCTTTTAATGATTCCTATATCTTGATATTCAAGTGGGGTAAGGCAGAATACTCTTGATAGGAGGTCAGCGATAGCGAGAATAACTAATCGCTAACTTTAACCGACGATGTCGAATCAACGATGAGTATAGTGATAACAAGGTCGAATCCACGAGGAACAACGTTTAAGTACCAAAGTCGACGTAGAACTTGGTTTAGGTCAAGATTGCGGTGGAGAGATATTACACTAGTGCGAAAGTAAAAATTAGCAAGCGGTTGTAGTTCTAGTTATTAAAAGGTATAGCGAATTATGATCCAACGAGTTATTTTTACCCCTGAGGAAAACTTGACAAGGAGTGTGTTTTAACCAACCTACCTTTCCACGAGATTTTAACGACATCCACGGGTGCCAACTCCTAATTACGGTGTTAAGATCTCAACAACTCTCACTCAACACCCTATGTGAAGTTAATTAATTTTCCCTTTGAAAGCGATTAACCTAACATGATTACGCTCTTTGAGTCGCTCGAACAACGATGACAAACCTCAGTATTGGAAACAAATCCTAACAACTAGGCCGAATCTCACGCAACGATCCCAAAACCCTTTTCCCACATCTCACCGCAAAATGCATTTATAGGTTCGACGGCGTGTGTGACGATGAACTAAATGATCGATTTAATTCAAAGACGTTGATTAAGTTTTAGGGCGTGGATTACTCATTAAAACATTATTTTACGCTGCGCTACACAACTCCCGTTTAATCCCCTTGTATGCGTTTTACTCGTTTTACATAATTCGACTATACGTCGTTTAGCTATTCATTTTGGCGATAATAACGGAATGATTAACGGAAATTATATTAACGACGGAAAAGTAAAACCGAATTCATTTTTTTATAAGTACATATATATATTTATATATATAGATATATAGTTATATAGCTAATAATATATATAAGTGCATAAAAGTAAATATACTCTATATATATATATATATATATATATATATATATATATATATATATATATATATATATATATATATAAATAAAATAAATAAGTAAAATGCGTAAAAGTAAATATATATATATATATATATATATATATATATATATATATATATATATAAGTGCGTAAAAGTAAATGCGTAAAAGTAAATATATATATATATATATATATATATATATATATATATATATATATATATATATAAGTAAAAAAAGTAAATAAGTAAGTAAATGCGTAAAAGTAAATATATATATATATATATATATATATATATATATATATATATATATATATATTTTTTATAGATACTACTACTTATACTTATATATATATATATACATATAGATATATATAATATAATATATATATATTTTATACTAATTGCATAAAAATAAAAGAAAGCAATAAAAGAAAGATGAAAACAAAATTATATTAAAATGCGATAACTAAATGAGTTATTACATCGACATTATAACTACATATATATATATATATATATATATATATATATATATATATATATATATTATAGGCCCCAAAACATAAAAGTAAGGAGGAGAAAAGATGAAACAGAGAATGGGGAAGAAGAGGGCTCCCGATCATTCATTGCATATCTCTCATATATATAGGCAAAGTGAGGTCGGACCGGTCACGAAATGAGCGGACCGGTCCTGAATCATGATTACTCCACATGCCGTAATCATAACCCATGTGCATGAGCGATTTACAAACTAATGATTATATAAGTTATATATAATCAATAATTGTATATTAAACTTCTAAAATTCATATCTTGAGTTGTAGACCTCCAAAAATCATGATTTAAACGTCATTAGAAAGCTCTCGGAAAACTCTACAACTTTCATGAAGGACACTTCTTCATAAAACGCCTTTTTGATGGGCCATTCCCATTACGTGTCGTTTTGGGGATTTTCACCGATCTGAATCGATTAGCCACTTGACCATAACTTGAGTTGTAGAACTCCAATTTACGTGATCCAAAGTGCGTTGGAAAGCTTATGTGAAGATCTACAACTTTCATTAAGAAGTCATCCCCTGAAAATGCCTCTAAGCTGGGTCAAATCTTCGTCGAAAATATGTAACGATTAAGTACTTAAGAAAAATTTGATCCATTTGAACTCGTAAGCTTGTGGCACCTTCTTCTAACCCTCTAAACACCTCTTTTAGGGCTCAAAACATGTCGTTCGTATTAGGATTTTGGTCTACTTATAATCCTGCAATAAACCACCAAAATACCAAACGTAAATCCGACACGACACTCCGGTTACTAAACCGGTACAAAAACTAATAAAAACTTATAAAAACACGATATTTTATAAAATAGTCACGACTTATATATTTTTATGAAATCTAGGAATTAATGACTCAAATTGATATAAAGGTGCTCAAAATGATATTAAAAACGGGGTGAAATGTTATGAAAATAATAAAGTGAATTTTTCCGTCATCACAACCCCCACTTAGCTTTTGGTCGCCCTCGAACAAAATAAGCTATAAAATAAAATGAATGAGGAAAAATTCATGAAGATATAAAATATAAAGGCCAACCAGATGATGTAACCAATCGAATCATAACCACACGTTAACCTTAATATAAATGTATAACAGAGTGTGTGTGTGATGCCTTTTCAATTTCCACTTTCCTCTCTTGAATAAATCAAGCAACGCGCACAAATATCCATTCGATAATCCTAATGACTTTCCTAGGTATAGGCGATATGATTCCACACAAAGTCCTCCCGTGTACTTATTAGGATAATCCCTAATGCATATCATTTAGTTTATCTTTGGGATAGTCGAAGAAGATAACTTCTCTCTCTTTTTTTTTCTTTTTCTTTTTTTTTTCTTTTTTTTTTCACATGTGTAGCTTATGCCCTCATTCCCAGCAGGATGGTTCGTGATAACACCCTAGCTGGACTACTATCATCAGTGCAAATGAGCTTTTAAGCCTCATAGTGATATAGGGCGTTTTGTGTGATAACACCTCACTGTACTCAAATCATTGGTAGCTACAACCGACATATTTATATAGTTTATCTTATTTAGACATTCTTTCTATCACATTCAAACCTTGAGATATTCACGGTACATGTTCGTGGTTAGGTACTAAGTTACTTTGCAATTTCTAGGATAAATCACTAGAATCTTGAATGGATCTGATTTAAAATTTTAAACTTCAATATCAAAGGCTTACGTGAAGAAATTCATGTTACACAAATAAATTTAGGCTAAAATGCACTTACGGTTCAAATTAGTTATACATATCTAAATTGATCATTACATCTTTAAATCCATGAAATATATACCTTATACAGATTATTCTAATCAACTAAATAATGCTCGAAAAAAGATCAAAAACTAAGGGTTTAAATACTTACGCCATTGCTAAACCAACTGACTCTACCCCACTTACGATTTTTTTTTCATTATTCTCAGTGTAAATGAGATAGAGAGAAGACTTAGCTTATAAACCAGGCGAGAAAGGTGCTATCGAATCCTCATAAATAACCATGAAAGCACGTCCCGAATCCTGTACCAAAACAACCAAAACAAAGCCAACACGGGACATGGTCCTCGTGCCAAAATATTAAACAGGATATATGGGAATAATGAGATAATGGCCTGTCACGTCGAGAAAATTCGATAGGCAATATATAGCACATCGCATAACAAACTTTAGATGGAAAAATAACCCACACGGGTAAAAAGCACGAACAACTAAGCACATACGTATCACATGAGCATATATCATAGTCAAGTCAGCTATTCCTAGATTCATTTTTATTACACATAGTCACACAGTTTTATTAAGGTGGGAATACTCACCACTATACTACAACGACCAGAAATTTGAAACAGACTAGATCATAAAATGAAATGTGTGAAAAAGTATTGAGTCTTTTATACCCAGATCCTCAAGGGTTCAATAACCTAAGTCCAAGAAATGAAGTATTTGAATGTTTTCTTTTTTTCTCCATCGGGATTTTCGGATAAGCTCTGTCGTTCCTCTTAATGACATTCAAACATCCATCCCGAGACTTGGTTAGGCTTTGTGTTCATTTTCATACTGATTCTTCATTTCATTAAGACTAGGCTTATTCAAATTATCTTTATTATTATTATTATTATCGGGCTGCCTCCCGGTAGCGCTTTTGTTTAACGTCGTTAAGCTCGGCGAGAGACTCGAAGCGATTTATTGAGGCTCGGGATCGATCAAATGCACAATTTCAAGAGCCTCATCGAATGGTAACTTCTTATACTTTTTTAGGCGAAGGCCGTTCGTGATGAACGTTCCTTGCTTCGGATCGTTACCTCGATGGCTCCCGAGTCGAAAACTCTCAATACCGTATATGGTCCCGACCACCTTGACTTAAGTTTGCCTTGAAATAAATGGAGGCGAGTATTATAGAAAAGGACCTCATCACCTACTGAAAATACGAGGTTTGATCAACTTATCATGAAGCAATTTGGTCTTTTCCTTATATTTCGCGAACAATCGTAAGCTTGAAAGCGAAACTCATCTAACTCGTTCAACCGAGCCATCCTTCTTTCACCAATTAATCGTCATCCATATTTAAATTCTTAATCGCCCAATAGGCCTTATGTTCTAACTCTACGGGAGAGATGGCAAGCCTTGCCAAAACGAGCATGTAGGGTGACATACCTATTGGTGTCTTAAACGCATTCGATTCGGTGTGCCCAAAGCGCATCATCTAACTTCTTTGACCAATCCTTAAGGTTAGAATTCACTTTGTCTTCTCCAAGATTCTTTTGATTCCCGATTGGACACCTCTACTTGGCCACTAGTCCGAGGATGGTAGCGATGACTCTAACTTATGAGTGACCCCATACTTTATTAAAAGCTTATTGAAATCTCTATTAGCAAAGTGACTTCCATTATCACCGATTATTGCTCGAGGTATTCCATACCGGGATATAATATGTTTCTTAAGAAATTTTATGACTACATGTTTGTCGTTAGTGGGTGAAGCAATTGCCTCAACCCACTTTGAAACGTAATCACAAAGCGACAAGAATGTACTGATTCCCGAAAGAAGACGGATATGGTCCCATGAAGTCTAATCCCCATATATCAAACACTTCACATACTATTATCGGTTTTACGGGGCATCTCATTTCTCTTGGAAATCCTTCCGAGCGTTGACAAAGTCCACACATCTTAACATAAGCATATGCATCCTTGAAAATAGTGGGCGATGAGAACCCACTTTGTAACACCTTTAACTTGCTGTTCTCTCGCCCGAGAAGTGGCCACCGGCCTCTTTATCATGGCAAAACGAGAGAATACTCACTATCTCACTTGTCATCAACACATCTCCTCGAGGATTCCATCAAAGACATAGCCTAAAAATTAAGGGATCTTCCCACACATATCGGTTTACCTCACTAAAAACTTCTTTTTCGGTTTTCATCAAACTCGGGATCTACAAATCCACACTCGTAATAATTAACAAAAGGTGCATACCAAGGGTTCCCATTCTTTCCTCTCTGCGCAGAAGTTTCCTCTCTTAACCGGGAGCATCGTATCCACTACTTAACAACCGCTCATCCCGAAAATGATCATCAATTTCAACCCTAATAGAGTGTTTCTTGTCTCCTGCTCCATCCTAATGAGGTGGTCACTACTACGTTCTCACACCCTTTCGATTCTTAATTTCTCGTCGAATTCTTGAAGTAGTAAAATCCATCTTAACAAGCGTGGTTTTGCATCCTTCTTGGCAAATAGATATCTCAACGCAAAGATGGTCGGTGTGAACTATGACTTTCGATCCAACCAAGTATGACCGGAACTTATCGAAAGCAAAAACAACGACTAAAAGTTCTTTTTCATTTGTGGCATACTTTTGTTGAGCCGAGTTCATGGTATGACTCGCATAGTAGATAGGCGCGAAACAACTTGTCAATCTTCCGACCTAGGACGACTCCTACAAAGATAATCACTTGCATCACACATCACTTGAACCCTTGGACCAATCAAAGCTACTAAGATAGGGCAGTAAGAAGTTTCTTAAGGGTTCGAAAAGCATCTAGGCATGCCGCATCAAAAGCACAAGGGCTCCTTCATCAATTGAAGAGTAAGAGGTCTAGCAATGTGGGAAAAACTCCTGGAATGAATCTACGATAAAAACACGCATGTCCCAAGAACGAACGTAGAGTCTTGATTCGTAGGCATAGGAAGCTTAGAAATTACCTCTATTTTTGCTCTATCGACCTCTATTCCTTTCCCCGATACCTTATGTCCTAAAACAATTCCCTCGATTACCATGAAATGACACTTTTCCCAATTTAAAACCAAGTTTGTCTCTTCACAACGTTATAGCACCTTATCAATGTTCGACAAACACTCATCAAAAGTATCACCAAAAACACTAAAGTCATCCATAAAAACTTCCATGAAATGCTCTATCATATCGGCAAAGATGGCCATCATGCATCGTTGAAATGTCGCAGTGCATTACACAACCCAAACGGCATTCTTCTAAATGCAAAGGTGCCATACGGACACGTGAAAGTAGTTTTATCCTGGTCATGTATATCGATGTGAATTTGATAATAGCCACTAAAACCATCCAAAAGCGATAAAATGCATGACCACTTAGACGCTACAGCATTTGATCAATAAAGGGTAGGGAAAATGATCTTTTCTAGTCTTATCATTTAGCATGCGAAAATCAATACAAACCCTGTGACCAGTAACTAAACGAGTAGGAATAGGCACACCTTTTTCATTAAGCTCAACTGTGATGCCTCCTTTCTTAGGCACGACTTGCGTGGGGCTCACCCATTCACTATCGGAGATTGCGTAGATTATTCCTAACTCAAGCATCTTTACTACGTCTTTTCTTACCACTTCTTGCATATGTGGGTTTAGCCGTCTCTGAAATTGCCTAACCGGCTTGGCATCTTCTTCCGAGAATGATCTTGTGCTTGCGGATATCAAAGATCGATCCCTTTTATGTCAACCATCTTCCATCCGAAGGCCTTTTGTGTTTTTTCGAGCGTGGATCAACTTAGCTTCTGCCAAAAACGGTTAGTGCGGATGAAACAATAAGAGGAAGTAATTCATCGAGTTCTAAAAACACATACTTTAAATGCTTAGGAAGTGGCTTCAACTCCGGATCGAGAGGTGGTTCCTCGATTGACGGCTTTGGCAACTTGCCATCAAACCGAGCTCTAGCTTCTTATTCCAAATTGCGTCAACAAAAGGAGTTGCCTCCAAATGATATACTGAACTCTCATTTGTGGATCATCATCCTCTCTGCGGTGCTTGACTTATCAAGCATTCTTCCATTGGTTCTTGGTATCCTGCGAGGTTAGTGTGCTCCACAATACAAGGATATATAGCATCAACAGAAAAACAATCACTCTTTTCATCATTAGGATGCTTCATCGCCTTATACACATTTATGGCTACACTCTCTTTCCCGACTCGTAGTATAATCTCTCCCTCTTAACGCCTATCAAGGTCTCTCCTGTGTTCAAGAAAGGCCGACCTAACAAAAGTGGGGTTTTAGAATCCATATCCATATCTAAAACTACGAAGTCAACGGGAAAACAAACTTGTCTACCTGCACCAACACATCTTCGACTACCCTAGAGGTTTCTAACGAGACCTATCTCGCCATCTGTAAGGTCATTCATGTTGGCTCTAACACTCCCAATCCCAATTTCTCATAAACTCCTCTAGGCATCGAGGCTCACGAAGCCCCTAGATCACATAGCACATTTTTGAACACAGTTTCGCCAATGGTAATTGGGATGGTAAAGCTACCTCTATCCTCAGTAACTTGGGGGTATCTTATTCTCAAAGATTGCAGAACATTCCTCACTCAATCGCACCATCTGTTGCATCTTCTCCTTACTTGACAACATTCCTTTTAGAAACTTAAAGTATGGGGAATGCTCAAATTGCCTCTAATAGGGAATATTCACCTCTACCTTCCTTAAAAGATTGAGAATTTTGCCTGACCACAGGTCGGGATGTCCTTCTGGTTCCCTTAGGAGGATAGGGTAAAGTATTAACATCAAAATCGGGGAGGAGGAGGAATTCTGTTTTCTTACCTCTTTCTTTAGGCGGTGAGGCTTCTTCTTCTTTGATATCTAAGACCACATAGTCTTTCTTCGGTGTTGCCCTTCCAATGATTTCTTATTTGCCTCACCAAAGCCTTTTTCGTGGCTTCCAATTCTTTCCTCATTGCTTCCATTCTCTGCTTGATATTGCCGGTCTCTAAATCTTCGATCTCGACTTCACCATACATAGCTCCTTCACGATCAACTCGCTTTCTCTTTCTCGGCTTTCTCGCCGCTTCTCCGGCCCATAATTCTTTCTTTTTCTCACTCAGCCCGACCTCTTTACCACTTCGTGTGAACACAACATTCACATCCTTTGGGTTCCTCTCGGTGTTACTCGGGAGTCCACCACTTAAATTTGTCTTGAGTGTCGGTTATTTGACCTACTTGGGTCTCCAAGTTCGAATGGCGAGAATGTGTGACCACTTTTTGCTCTATAGCATTCTTATTTAACTCGAAACATTCTGTCCTAATTTCTCCGGGAGTATCTCGGTGGCTATCTTCAAACACCGTAATTGTTTGGTTCTTGATTGCTTTGATTATTCCAGTGCGATGAGCGTTTGGATGTTGATAGGTGCCGAAATTATTACTTCTCAAAGATGGCTGGCTCACTTGCTGATTCTGATTGTTTTGTCGACCCACGATTACGATTCGGCCTTGATTTTGGTTCCAATATGAATTCTGATTCTGCTGTTGTCCTTGTGACTGAGACTGCGGATTCTGACTATTCTGATAGTAGCCTCGGTTTTGATTCTGGTATGAACTCTGATTCTGGGGATTCTGATTCCAAGGTCGGTTGTATGAGCTTTGGTTTTGCCTAAAGTCCTGATTCTGATTATTGTTTCTATTCCAATTCTGATTCTGCCCCTGATTCCAACCTTGTCCAACATAATTCACATCATATTGTTGTGAACCATCATTCATACCATAATCCATTTGTGGCCCTTTGCGATTATTAAAGTTTTGATTCCACTTGTTCTTTGGCCAAACTCTTGCCGATTCATATCCATCTGTCCCCATCGCATGACATTCATTCGCCGTTGGTCATTCGATTGCGGTTGTTGTTGTACTGGATTAGGTGTCAACTGTTGTGGATAAGTGGATTTTTTCAACGATACACATTCTATGGCAGAATGTCCACCTCCACAGAGTTGGCACTGATGTGTCTTCTTTCTTTCTGACTCCATTCGGTCCATCTTTAGTACCATTTCTTGCATCTTGTCATGCATGGCAGATTCTCGATCGAGTTCCTCTTTCAGCGACTTTACACTTTCCATTGGGGCTTTCTTCTTCTTTCTGCTCGATCCCCATTGTCCTTCTCCATCTGCCGCATTTTCTATCTGTCTCATTGCTTGTTCTGGTGGTAGATTCATAATATCTCCGCCGCTTGCAGCATTCAGCTTGTTTTGGTCCATCGGCTCTAAGGCCCTGAATAATATAATAACTTGCTCCACCGTAGAAAAACCGTGTGGAGGGCATCTCTTAAGCAACCCCCTAAATCTCTCATAAGTCTCTTTTAGTGTCTCTCCCTCGAGACCATCAAACGAAGAGATTTCTTCTTTCAGATCTAAAATCTTTGCCGGAGGAAAGTACTTTTTCAGAACACTTTAAATTCGTCGCCACCACGTATGTAACGAATCATTTGGTAAAGAGTCGTACCAATCCTTAGTTGCTCTCTTAAAGCAAACGGAAAAACTATTAATTTTACCGCCTCATCACTCACCCGTTATACTTCATTGTCCCACGATCCGGAGAAAGTGATCCGAAAAGCTGCTCGGGTTCTCGATCGATTTCCGTGGAACAAGGCATGTTCCCCAACATGTTCAAAATATTTTGCTTAATATCCATGTTAGTCGCATTAATTGGGGTACCTAATCGGGTTGTGCCCTATAACTTCCTCGTGGGGTAGTGACGTAATCTCGACAAACCTCTCGTCCATGTGCTTGCTTTGAGGCATTTGTTGTTTGATAAACCGCCGGCGAGGAGGTGGATCATACGGGTTATACGGGTTTTGGAACCCCTGTTGATTTCCTTGCATCTCCAACATCCGCAGTACTCGATTTACCGTTTCTTGGTCTAATTCAGGTCTGAAGTTTTGCGTATCCTGAGCATCTTGTCCTCCTCTGTCTTGTCCAATCCACGGCCTCTGATTAAAGCTGTGCGGATCCCACCGTGGCGTAGCCCTGTGTTGTCTTCTCTCAATGGTTCATGACGAGGGTCCTCGGTGGAGTTTGCAAAGGTATCTTGTTGCATTACCACCGATAATGGTTGAGGTTTGCCCTGTAGAGTCCTGCTCATCACCGGGATCCTTACCGTTTTTCTAGTTATTATATCATCCATTTCTGCAGAGGAATTAGAAAGTGATCTTTCAAATGTCTCTCTTTCTTCAAACAAAGGGGTTCGGACAAGCGACTAGGATTTCTCCTCGGCGCCGATCAAGCTATGGCGTCGTAAGCTTCGATTTCTTGGATGGGTTCGATGAGAGGTTCTTTAGAGCTTGAGTCATTCAGCGACAAACAAGAAACAACACGAAAACAAAATAAAAGCGACTAAGCCCAGGCTTTCGCTCAATTTACAAGATATCAAACGTTAGTTCCCGACAACGGCGCCAAAAATTCTTGATAGCGAAATAACTAGCTCGCTAACTTTAACCGACAGAGTATCGAATCAACGAGAGTATAGTGATAACAAGGTCGAATCCACGAGGAACAACGTTTAAGTACCAAAGTCGACGTAGAACTTGGTTTAGGTCAAGATTGCGGTGGAGAGATATTACACTAAGTGCAGTAAAAATTAGCAAACGGTTGTAGTTCTAGTTATTAAAAGGTATAGCCGAATTATGATCCAACGAGTTATTTTTACCCCTAAGGGAAAACTTGACAAGGAGTGTGTTTTAACCAACCTACCTTTCCACAGTATTTTAACGACATCCACGGGTGCCAACTCCTAATTCTGGTGTTAAGATCTGAACAACTCTCACTCAACACCCTATGTGAAGTTAATTAATTTTCCTTTAGAAAACCGATTAACCTAACATGATTACGCTCTTTGAGTCGCTCGAACAACGATGACAAACCTCAGTATTGGAAACAGATCTAACAACTAGGCCGAATCTACGCAGCGATCCCAAAACCTTTTCCCACATCTCACCGCAAAATGCATTTATAGGTTCGACGTGTGTGACAGTGAACTAAATGATCGATTTAATTCAAAGACGTTGATTAAGTTTTAGGGCGTGGATTACTCATTAAAACATTATTTTACGCGCTACACAACTCCCGTTTAATCCCCCTTATGCGTTTTACTCGTTTTACATAATTCGACTATACGTCGTTTAGCTATTCATTTTGGCGATAATAACGGAATGATTAACGGAAATTATATTAACGACGGAAAGTAAAACCGAATTCATTTTTTTATAAGTACATATATATATTTATATATATAGATATATAGTTATATAGCTAATAATATATATAAGTGCATAAAAGTAAATATACTCTATATATATATATATATATAAAATAAAATGCGTAAGTAAAATGCGTAAAAGTAAATATATATATATATATATATATATATATATATATATATATATATATATATATATATATATAAAGTGCGTAAAAATAAATACATAAAGTAAATGCGTAAAAATAAATATATATATATATATATATATATATATATATATATATATATATATATATATAAGTGCAAAAAAAAAATAAATAAGTAAATAAATGCGTAAAAATATATATATATATATATATATATATATATATATATATATATATATATATATATATATATATATATATATATATATTTTTATAGATACTACTACTTATACTTATATATATATATATACATATAGATATATATAATATAAATATATATATATTTATACTAATTGCATAAAAATAAAAGAAAGCAATAAAAGAAAGACAGAAACAAAATTATATTAAAAGCGATAAGCTAATGAGTTATTACATCGACATTATAACTACATATATATATATATATTATAGGCCCCAAAATATAAAGTAAGGAGGAGAAAAAGATGAAACAGAGAATGGGGAAGAAGAGGGGGCTCCCTGATCTGTTGCATCTGCTCTCATATATATAGGCAAAGTGTGAGGTCGGACCGGTCCTGAAATGAGCCGGACCGGTCCTGAATCATGATTACTCCACATGCCGTAATCATAACCCATGTGCAGGCGGTTACAAACTAATGATTATATAAGTTATATATAATCAATAATTGTATATTAAACTTCTAAAATTCATATCTTGAGTTGTAGACCTCCAAAAATCATGATTTAAACGTCATTAGAAAGCTCTCGGAAAACTCTACAACTTTCATGAAGGACACTTCTTCATAAAACGCCTTTTTGATGGGCCATTCCCATTACGTGTCGTTTTCGGGATTTTCACTGATACGAATCGATTAGCCACTTGACCATAACTTGAGTTGTAGAACTCCAATTTACGTGATCCAAAGTGCGTTGGAAAGCTTATGTGAAGATCTACAACTTTCATTAAGAAGTCATCCCCTGAAAATGCCTCTAAGCTGGGTCAAATCTTCGTCGAAAATATGTAACGATTAAGTACTTAAGAAAAATTTGATCCATTTGAACTCGTAAGCTTGTGGCACCTTCTTCTAACCCTCTAAACACCTCTTTTAGGGCTCAAAACATGTCGTTACGTAGGATTTTGGTCTACTTATAATCCTGCAATAAACCACCAAAATACCAAACGTAAATCCGACACGACACTCCGGTTACTAAACCGGTACAAAAACTAATAAAAACTTATAAAAACACGATATTTTATAAAATAGTCACGACTTATATATTTTTATGAAATCTAGGAATTAATGACTCAAATTGATATAAAGGTGCTCAAAATGATATTAAAAGCGGGTGAAATGTTATGAAAATAATAAAGAATTTTTCCGTCATCAATCACCTATGTAAGTATGAAGTGGGGCCGCTTCTGTAAGAATTCAGTGACTTGAATTCTCTAACGCACTTTCTGAAACCAGGGGTGATTCATGGCCAAAATGAACACAACCATGAGAACCAAATACGATGTTAAGGGAAATATTGTGTGAGTACTATTGAATGGTTTACAATAAAGGCTGAAAAGTTTAAGACATAGTTCACTGATTAGCCGAGTAAATCCGATAGTATTTCACTAAGGCTTGTTCAAAGTCAGAAGCTACATCTCCTGATGCAATATTTTCTCGTATGAATTCTCTTCAGGGTCTATATTTGCATTTGAATTAATGTCCATCTTGTTGGGGATTGTTGGAGAAAATGTCCATTAATGGGCATAAAACATGGGTTAATGACTTAAGTTAATATTGGTGACATAAGTGTAAAGTAGTGGCCATATATGCACTTAGTGGCTTTAAAGTCAGGAGATAATGGCTATTAGTAAGGAGTTTTCTACTACTATTTATATTCCTTTGCTAGGGATGTTTTACACTAGAATTTGACAATCATTTTTTAGTACTACAAAATACATCTCATATAGAGAAGTAGTATGCATTTTTTTTTTTTTTGAAGAGAATGCCGGATCACTAGAAGAGTTCACTGTCTATTTGAAGTTTAAAGTGCCACTACATCGAACATGTAAACCGTTGTATCCTGGGGGACAATTTCTATCACCGTGGGTATTATACCGGAGCAAATTTGTCTTAAGGACATAGTGTTAGCACTCCCCTCGGTTTGAATCTTTATTTCGATTTAATTCTTTTCATACTTGTACTTGCAATATCTGTTGGATTACATGAGTAAAATTGTTGTTATTTTATTTGTTATATTGATTTTAACACATATCGTACCACAGGTATAACAAAAATAAAAATAAAGCAATAGCCAAGTTATGATCAAGCAAACTAATATTGATACCTCTACCGAATCACTAGGAATAGGCTTTCCCTGGCCAACCAAGCATTTGTACTAATGAACGTGTTTGTAGTTGCAATCTCTTAAAATGGTCCTTAGGCACTAATACCGCACCTAAGTCCCCTATGTTTTGTTCAACAGCCCCTTTTAGGATTTAACTGACCTGACGTGACTAAGAACTGAGAGATGCTCCGTGTCCACCGAATTCATGGCTTAACAAGATAAACCTCACTCAAGGAACAAGTTCTAACAACTCGACTAGTTTGTGCATGACGATCCCAAAAACCTCTTTTCTCACATTCACTCTCAAAATACATCTATAAAGTTCATGTGTAAATTTATGATCAAGTGATAAGTTTAATTCAAGCATTAAACATAAGTTCTGGGACACAAACAGTTCAAAAGAATTAATTTTTACTCACAACCTATCCCTAGATCATCATTCAAGGCATCAATTTCATGAACCATCACATAATTCGACTATAAAAGATTTAGCTACTCATAATTGAAAGGAAATTGCAAGAAATAATCGAATAATAAATCAAAGGCACGATGAAAAGAGAAAATAAATTACTAATTGAAAAGTTGAAGCAATCCAAAGACAAGGAGTTGTCGATTCTTTGTAATCCAATTGCGAAAAATAGTAGAAAAAGGTCTAATCTATAGAGCAATTGAAAGAGAAAAATAAAACTAGAGTATTCTTTTATTTATTTATTACAAACTAGAGTGTGAAACTTTGTAATGTAATGTATGGTGTAAATTTCGACCCATGGCCTTTTATAGGCTCAAAATTCGACCTAAAAAGGTCCAAAAAGTCATATTCCACGGCGCCGGGCGCACGCCTGGGTGGTGGTGGGCGCGCGCTTGAACTCTTAGCATTGCCTCTTGTTTCAACAGCGTCCCGAGCGAACTTGGCTCATTACGGGTGTGCGCCCGATGTCTTTGAATGGGCTCCAACAGCGGTACATCTTCAGTAATTCAGTAATAACTTATTATGTAAAGCTCCGATTTAAGCGCTTTAGTTGCGTTGGAAAGACAATTTAATTCCCTACAACATTCATGAAGATCACTTGTCCCGAAAATGCCCACAAGGTTGGTAAAAATGAAGATGAAGTAATAGGTATGGTGAAAACATCAAAGATTCTTGATGTGTTTCAACTCTTTAGCTCTAGGCACATTCTTCTAGCTCTCAAAATCAAATTTCCATCATCAATGCCTCTCATACCAGGATCACAATCAACCCATATCCTGCAAATATCAACAACAATACCGCGCATAACTCCCTCCAGATAAAATAGGCGATTAAATATGCAATAATTCGCCAAAATGACGAGATTTCCGGGCTTAAATGTCTTTTACATCGTAGTGAATGTGATGATGAAAATTAATCATAAATTGATCAAACTACCCTAAAAGTGGATTAAATGAGTCATAAACAGGGGTAAAATCATATATAAAATGACAGCAGGGTTGACTCTTATCAAATGGCACAACTGAGAAGATCAAAACCGTTGAGAATCAGCTGGGACATCAACCTAATCACTAACAGTTAATATGAGGAATACGCTATAAATCTCAGAAGGAAACATGACATCAAAGGAAACTATACCACTTACTAGGATCATGATAAAGTTTCTAGTTTTCTTTAGCTGAATAAAATGCCCATGTTATATTAGCATATACACTACACTATTGTCACGTAAGTAAGCGGGCATAAGTATGAGACTTAAGATTCCATCACCGCTTTTACAAGAATCAAAGACAACAAGCATAATGAATTATTTAAATCTTTTCGTTTACTTTGACATATTCCATATTAGTTCTTTTTGAATTAATCTTTCTAGGGTTTATGAGTACCACGTCATGTTTAGTAAAATCGAACATGGAGAGCTTAACTTTATCGTCTTTTCTAAGGCAAATCGGATGTTCATTATTTTCTCTCATTGATAGGGATTGGCCGGCACGACATAATGTTCACTTTTTTTCCAATAAACAGGGACTAATGCCGAAAATACCATTGAGGATTCACTACAACCAACGGGATCAACCATCAAGGAGTGGAATATACATAAAATAAAAAGACTCAGTGTACCGAGATTTACATCAAAGGCCAATGCAAACAACAAGTATGTTGAGTTACCTTCTCTCCCAAAAGCTTAAGTTGGTGTGCAGGTAGATAATTAAATTTATATATTTCAACACGTCTCCTCTAGTATGGGCGTATTATAAATGCTAATGTTGAGGTAGATTATTAATATTAATATATTTCAACACGTCCTCTCAAGTGTGTGTCTATTATAAATTCTCAGGGAGGCCCAACACTCGATACAACCTCAAGTATGTGCCTATTAAAATTTTTTCAAGGATGCCCGAACACTTGATACAATATTTTTTTTGACGATACATATTGAGTTATCTAGTTCATGATCACTCACGGTTCACATTCAAATAATCAACGTTATTTGTATAATAAATTATTTGCTTGATTCAAAAATTCAAAATTTATGTTACAACAAACATTTAACAACTTAATGAATTTTATCTTTTTTAATTACTCAAGCAATTTGGGAAATATATTGAGCCCTATCTTGGGAAATGTGTCATTGGATAGTGGCGGTGCTGCTGCTGTGGTTGGCTCGAATCACGAGGCCGAATACATATTATCTTTTGTTGTAAAAAGTTTGTCTGAAGGGTGATTCTGCTGCAAAGACTTTCTAGAACGAACTGTCAGATAACTGTTAAGTATAAAAACTAACGAAACAGAAATGTGGTTTCTGCAAACATCAAAGTCTAATTATGGTTTCATCCATATATAAAAACGACAAAGAAAAATTTTGATCTCTAAAATTGTAAGAATTGAAACGCTAATTTTCAAGAACAATGTAAAAAAAACCCCGAAGCTCGACGTACACCACCACGGGCGCGGTCTTGACGGCTGTTCTTGCACGCGGTTCTGTTAAATTGTATAAGATGTTAATTATCAAACTTCCCATCAGTTTAAGCTTTTAGAAGAGATGGTAGTTCAACATGGTATCGGAGCCAGATGTCATGGAATCAAACTCTGGTGTCAATCTTATTTTCCCCAAGATAGCCCACACTTGAAGGAGCATTAATCCTTTAATTAAGATTATTGTGCAAGTGTTGTGAGATATGACTCACACTTTAAGAGGAGTGTTAAGCAAAAATTGATCTCCCAAAGATAGCCCACACTTGAAGGGGCGTAAAGTCTTTAATTAAGATTATTATGCAAGTGTTGGGACATATGACTCACACTTGAGGGGTAGTGTTAAGCAACGAAACTCGGGAAATTTGGAAATCAGGTACGGCAGGCGTATGGGGTCGCTTTTCAGGTCCTACTTTTCATTGTATTTTTTATCAAGTACCCCGTATAAAATGCTACGTTCTGGAATGAGGCCGTAGAAAAGTTCTACGATCTGAACCTTCAGTCTGCACAAATTAAGTATCCCCAATTTTCGAAACTCTATCATTCAGTCCGTAGCAATTTCAAGAATTTTGTACGGACCGAAGACACTATCCGTAGTAATATCATGATGTTTCTACAGGCTGATTCAATTTCCAAGAATTCGGTCATTTTGAACTAGTGGCCACCATTTTTTTCCGGTGAATTAAGCAAGAGTGAACATTTTCTCCAATGGCTCGTAATGAAGATGAAGCACCATGGGTAAGTTTGATTTTTGAGCCTCATTTTTTTAATTTATCTAAAACATTTTCTCCAATGGCTAGTATATATCAATGTTTGACACCTGGAACTCAAGTTCATCGATCGGCTTGATCCTAAAGCTCGTCCTCTTCTCAACTATCATCTTCACATGTTTTTCAACATCCGGTGACAAGACACTGCGACACGAATTTGCAAGCACTCTACGTGAACAATTCCATTCTTGCAACGTTGCCCTTATGAACTCAAGCAAATTCACGATACACAATTTCCTCGCATCCCTGATAACGTTGTTGAAACTTTCCGCGTAGTTATTTGTCATTATAGCGTACCTTGTCCCTGGAAAGTGCGACCGTGCCCAATATGGAAAACCAACTTCTATTTCTAAGTATTTTGCCACATCTGCGTCTTTTGCCTTAATCTTATCAAATAGTCTTGCAAATTGAGTTTCAGAATACTCATATGCTGCATCTTTCAACGTGTATGGACAATATCTAGTCTTACCAAATTTTGAATTGACGTTCATGTCAAGGTGAAATGCACAAAATCCATGGTGAGCATGCGGAAAAATAGTACGAAGAGCTGCCTTGATCACCGCACATCTGTCAGACACGAAGACCATATCTGGTCGTTCTCCTCCTATAGCAATCTTCAAGTGATGCATGAAATACGTCCACGAGTCAGTGCTCTCTTGGTCGACTACGGCAAACGCAACTGGAAACAAACGGTCATCTGCATCGAGCCCAATCGCGGTAAGCATTTTCCCCTTAAATTTAGTTTTCAAATGAGTTCCATCCACACAAAGTAGAGGCCTACATTGCTTAAACCCCTCAATGCTAGATTTCAAAGACATGAAACAAAACTTGAATCTACCAGTGAAATCCGGCGGTTGTATGTCTGTCACTATACCTGGATTGGCCATCTTCAACATGTAAAAGTATGATGGTAACTTGGCATACGACAGTTCTGGAGTTCCACCAACAAGACTCACTGCCGACTTTTTACATCTCCATGCTTTATCATATATAATCGATATCTAAATTGAAAGTATTTTTTAATTCATCTTGGATATTCTTTGGCTTATAGTTGCTGCCAAGTTCAACAATGTTATCCCTTATTAATTGGCCTATAATTCCCGGGGTGGCTTGGGGACAGTCATTGTCTATTCGCTCCAACCCACACGTGTGTTTGTCGACGTATTTTTTTATTATCCAGTCACCACAACCTTCGTCTTTAGATTTTCTACCATTCACCATCCATTCACATTGATCTGAACTATAACATCGAAGATTCAATCGCAACGGATCGGACCAGCTGGTCATCCTCCATTTGTAATGATTGTTTAATGCGTGCAAGCCCATTTTCGAATACATTTCAGATTTACTTTTGAATTTTTTCCCAACAAAGATTGAAAAGGCGTCTTCATTGTCCAAAGTACCTGCGCTAGGACACGGAGGTATTTCGCATTGCTGAATAGTCTGACCAAAATGAACCCCGCCTCTATAATTGATATTTGGTCTGGGATATGTGGGACAAGTACCAACATTCACCGCAATTCTGTTCAAGAAATTCATGAAAGCATCATTTGTATCATCACTAGGCTGCATTGGAATAGGGAGAAAACTCGATGTCGCAGGATGAGGTGCAAATTCACTTTGAGAAACATGTTCATTATCAGTAGTTGTGACATTTGGATGATAAGACGGCCCGGCTTCGTTAACATGTTCATATGTACTCCCAGCGTGGTGTTCAGTTAGAGATGCAGGTACTGACGGACCAAATTGTTGTCGAGATGGGCCGACTTCGTGGACATGTTGACTATTACACCCAATGAATTGTTGACTAAACAATCTTTGCGTGTCCAATCCATTTTGCAGCATATATAGTTGTGAATGAAGTGTGTTAGACATCAAGTGATCTACCATTCGAAAGCTGTCACTTTGGTCCTCCACATGAATCGAGTCCACACTTTGGAAATTCACAGGGTTCACTTCTGGCTCTGGTACAACTCTCTCTTCTTCACCTTGCGCACAATTGACAATATATTCATCGTCATCTACGTCGGCTTGTTGGTTTAAATCAAACACGTTCTCATTCATTTCTCTCATATGTTCGGCAAGTATAACCGGTTCAGCATTGACACATAGTTTCACGGGTTCTTTTCTAATTATTTCGTCAATGTAAGCTAATAATGTCTCATCGTCCAAAACTTCAATCGGTGGCATCTGGTGTTCCCCGCCATCAGTGTACAACATTTTCATTACCAAATTATGGCCTAAGGCATCAATCCCAACTTTCTCAAACAATTTGACCTTGAATTCGTCCAATGATATATCTTGCCTCACTCGTACCAAATAACCTTTTCCATTGTTATAAAACCATTTGTTACATCCTCGATTTTTGCGAACTCGCCGTTGAAGGTGAATTTAACGGAAACTATATTGTTTTCTGTGGAAAAAAATCAATGTTTCACATTATTATATGTACAAAGTGGTATCGACTAAATATATATATATATATATATATATATATATATATATATATATATATATATATATATTGCAATAACATGTATGTATGTATAAATATGTATGTATTCACATATATACTTAGATATATATTTTCACCGAACATGAATACATGAACAATACATCAAAAACATCCTTTAATGGGTGAAATACAAAGTACTATAGAGATAATGACCATAAAAAAGTGAGATTGAATGGACATACCCATTTGTTTAGGAGAGGAGGACCGACAAAATATTGATTTGATAATGCCTTCTCCACCAATGCGTCGAATATTTTTTCCTTTTGGTTGTGCGGCGTTTATTATTATTATTTTTTTTGCAGATGAAAAAGTGTGGAAAAGTGTGATAAAGAAGGTGATTGTGTAGAATAGGCGGGAAAATGGGATAGGCCCGTAGAAAATACAAGAAAATGCTACGGACCTTGCACGTGGTCCGTAGAAAAGTCTAAACATTTCTACGGGCTCGTAGGAAATGCGAAATTGAACAAATTCGGGGAAATTGATCAAGAACGTAGCAAATTCGTGAAAAAGATACGGATTATGTCTTCGGTCCGTACAAATTTCTTGAAATTGCTACGGACTCAAGGATGAATTTCGAAAATTGGGGGATACTTAATTTGTACGGACTGAAGGTGCAGATCGTAGAACTTTGCTACGGTCTCATTCCAGAACGTAGCATTTTGTACGGGGTACTTGATAAAAAATACGAGGAAAAGTAGGACCTGAAAAACAACCCCATAAGCCTGCCGTACCTGATTTCCAAATTTCCTGGGTTTCGTTGCTTAACACTACCCCTCAAGTGTGAGTCATCTGTCCCAACACTTGCACAATAATCTTAATTAAAGACTTTACGCCCCTTCAAGTGTGGGCTATCTTGGGGAGATCAATTTTTGCTTAACACTCCTCTTAAAGTGTGAGTCATATCTCACAACACTTGCACAATAATCTTAATTAAAGGATTAATGCTCCTTCAAGTGTGGGCTATCTTGGGGAAAATAAGATTGACACCAGAGTTTGATTCCATGACCTCTGGCTCCGAAAATTTTAATGCCGTACCTGATTTCCAAAATTTTGATCTCTAAATTTGTAAGAATTGAAACGCTAATTTTCAAGAACAACGTAAAAAAAACCCCGAAACTCGACGTACACCACCACGGGCGCGGTCTTGACGGCTGTTCTTGCATGCGGTTCTGTTAAATTGTATAAGATGTTAATTATCAAACTTCCCATCAGTTTAAGCTTTTGGAAGAGATGGTAGTTCAACATGGTATCGGAGCCAGAGGTCATGGAATCAAACTCTGGTGTCAATCTTATTTTCCCCAAGATAGCCCACACTTGAAGGAGCATTAATCCTTTAATTAAGATTATTATTGTGCAAGTGTTGTGAGATATGACTCACACTTTAAGAGGAGTGTTAAGCAAAAATTGATCTCCCAAGATAGCCCACACTTGAAGGGGCGTAAAGTCTTTAATTAAGATTATTGTGTGCAGTGTTAGAGACGAATAACTCACACACTGAGAGTGTTGTTAAGAAACTAAACTCCCATCGCCTTTAGCTTTTGGGAGAGATGGTAGTTCAACAAGTTCGATCAAATTGTGATTTCGAATCAAATCTTGAACAAACGAGAAAAAAAAAAGGCAAAAGTAAAAAAGATGCGACTTTTAAATAAAAAAACATAGCATACTAACTATTCAAGAGATATGGCTGATAACGTATACTACATTCGTCCCACAAAAAGTGTCAACATCTTCAAAATGAGTTGTCTCATAAAAAACCAACACATCATTTAATTTATTTTTTCCAAACATACCTCTATGCTAAATTTAATGTTTATATATTCATTTAATAATCTAAAATAGCATTTATTATATATGTGATAGAGGTATACATGTCAATTAAGACTTTAAATCAAACATATTAATTGATTTAATTGTCTTTTGTTCGATTATAAAAAATGAATATTTTTTATGGGACATAGGTAGTACATATTTATATTTTACCATTTCCTCAAATCGAATGCAATACAAAACTAATATGTACACGTTATCGTCAGGAAAATTCACACGTGCTCTATTTTAAATATATTTGATTTTTTTCTGGTTTCTTTTGGCCATTTGAAAGTTGTTTAACTTATACATATTTTGTGAGTGTTTAATCATTCGAAGGGATTAATTTAACAAGAGTAATAGTATCTTGACATGCAGCAACTTGCGCCTTTTTACTAATTAAAGATCGATGAAAATTTATAGCACGTTTAATCGGGATGAGATCACCTGTCCAATTTGTGTGTCTAATTTCGCTGTATAAGTAAAAACGACGTCATTTCATGTGTGTTTTATTTTTTGGTTTTGGTTTTCTGTTTTTATTTTATTTTCTTCAAGAAATAAAATACACATGAAAATGAAGTCGCTTTTACTTGATAATCAAATTAGATTGACACAAAATGGATGAGTGATCTCATCCCGCTTAGTCGTGATCTTACTTTTACTACTTTATAGTACAACATATATATATATATATATATATATATATATATATATATATATATATATATATAAGAGCCACATGACAAAAAAAAATTAATAAATGGAGTGGCGAAGGAAAAAGTATATTTTCATGATTATAAAGGACAAAAATCATAATTGTTATTTTAAAATTGTTACTTCACGTGTTAATGTTACTTTGTGTTTCACAATTGTTACTTCATATTTACTCTATTCCACATTTGTTAATTGTTACTTCATATTTGTTACTTCATAATTGTTACTTTTGTTCTTATTAAATTACAGTTTCCTTCAATCCCAATTTTTTGATAATTTTGTCCTTCTGGACAAAAATCTATATATATAAGGGGGAATGAGGGAGAAAGACAAAAATATTTCATCAATTGAGTAGAAGGACAGTCTTTTGAAACTTTTGCATAAAGGACAAAACTATTTATCCACTATCGAAATTCACTTGTGTTCAAATTCATTGCTTAAATTCACTGCCGAAATTCACCGTCGAAATTCACTAATTTTCAAAATTCATTGTCGGGATTCACCGATTTTCGAGATTCATCATCAAAATTCACTATCGAAATTCACCGATTTCGGGATTCACTAAGAGATTTCACCGATTTTCGGATTCACTGTTTGTCCTTCTCGCTATAAAAATTATGCAGTTGTCCTTCTCCCTATAAAAAATATGTAGTTGTCCTGTTGCTTAATAATATTTCAGATTGTGTCCTTATCCCTAATTTTTCATATATATAATATCAATTGACCCCGTTTACCCAATTTAATCTGGGGCCAATTATTTAAAAGGACTGATTTTCAACTTATTAGGGGTAATAGGACACTCCGAAATCTTATTTAGTTATAAGGACATTCTAATTTCAAGTGGATAAAGAGGAAGAAGGAAAAAAAGAAAATAAAGGAAAAAAAAAAAAAAAAAAAGAAGCGCTCAAAAGGGGGGAAATATTAAAAAAAAAAAAAAATCCAATCCAAGGTTCACGCAGGTTTTTTTTTTTTTTTTTTTTTTAAATGTCATATATTTTGATCTAAAACTCGGATCATCATAATTTTTTCACTAAAATTCATATTTTTTCGTCTTCTTTATTCTAAAATCAAATTTGATATTTTTCCGAATAAATTTCATAAAATCAATTTTTTTCTTCATAGAAATCGACGTGACGTATTTATCACCGTCATGTATTGACCACCTACCCGCATGTATTGGCCACCAGGATCCATTAACCACCCCGATGCATTGACCGCGCGATTCATTGGCTACCATGATGTATTGACGCGCGATCCATTGACAACATTGATCGATGACATCTCATTGTAGCGATTTATGCAATGACGCTCATTGTAGCGATTTATCGCGATGACTTCTTATTGTAGCGATCTATGCGGTGATGTCGTATTGTATCGAATTATGCACGACGTATTATTGTAACGATTTATGCGGTGGCGTGTTATTGTAACAATTTATGCATACCTTTGGTTGTAAAAATATGCATTTAAACCAAAAAAAAAAAAAAATACGCTTATTTTACAAAGTTATCGAAAATTTAAACCAACACTAATCAAATAAACCAACATCAATCAAGTATTTAAAGATAACAAAGAAATAAAGTTACTTTACAAAGTTATCGATGTGTGTATCAAGTTTTATATCGCGTGACATCAATATCATTGCATCAATTATCTAATTGTAAATACAGTCATCAATGTCTCTGCTTCTGACATCAATGTCACTGCAAAAGTCATCAATGTCACTGCATCAGACATCAATGTCACTGCAAAAGTCATCAATGTCACTGCATCAGACATCAATGTCACTGCATAAGTCGTCAATGTCACTGCATAAAACCTAACAATTGCATCAGTCAGCTCTGCTCTTATTTTGCATTTCTCCAAATGTGGAGCTTTTAATATGGATAGAATTACTAGTTTGGTGAAACTACAAAGACTATTCACTATGACTTTGTAATGGCCACACGTTGTTTGTGTCCTCCTCGATAATTGGATTCATTGTGCAATCCCTCAATTCTTTAACACGATCTTGAATCATTTGACGATCTTGTTTAGCTTAATGTCCCTGCATCATTCATCAATGTCACTGCATCGGACATCAATGTCCCTACATGAGACATCAATGTCCATGCATCAAACATCAATGTCACCGCATAAGTCATCAATGTCCTTGTATCAGACATCAATGTCACTGCATAAGTCATCAATGTCACTGCTTCAGACATCAATGTCACTGCTAAAATCATCAATGTCACTGCATAAGTCAGCAATGTCACTGCATAAGTCAGCAATGTCCCTACTAGGACCACACTACTAGGACCCAGCAGGCTTCATCAACATAGAAAATGCAGGGTTGCAAAAGAAAAGAGGGCAAAGCAAAGGCATGGGGCAACATCAGCAGCCTCAAAACCAACCTAACAGACTCAAATGAGTCAAGAAATATGCCATTTTGAGGCAAAAAGAGCATACAATAGAAGCATTAGGCTTGTAACCAACAACACCAAACATTGAGTGCCATAATCAACAACCCAACCTGACTCTACACCAACATAAAATCACTTAGAGTAACCACGAAATACCACAAAAGTACAATATAGCAGAGCCAAAGTCCAATGCCACTTGAACCAACAAACAACAATTTCCCAACAACACCAATGGAAGCAATTTCATTGAAGATCGCCAATCCAAAAGGAAAGACCCTAAGAGGCGACAAAAAGACCTTAAATATCCAACAGAGAGCAAAAGCTAAAACACAAGAGGAAAGAAGGCTTAAAATCAAAAGTCATCAATACTTGAATCTTCAAATCCACCACCACCCCAAAAGAAAAAAATCAAATTAATCCATGGCGTGAAAACATAGAAGAAGAACCCACAAATTCACGACTTGATTCCCACCCCTTCCCCAACAACGGCAACAACCATCAACGATGTTCTTAAACATCATGAGCAAAGAAGAACATGGGTAAGTATGATGATGGTTAAGAAAGTTGTTGAGCATCAACTCTGCATCAAGCAGCTCAAAATCAGTCAAATGGCGAAAGCTCGGAAAGCTAACAAAGGCTGGATGAAGTTCAAAATCAGACTTAAATTAATGGAATCGATTTAAATTATTGGAATCTCAAGCTCCATTTGCCATAGCATGAAGTTTTCATGCTATCACCGTCGCTTGAGCTCTTTGGTTGTGCTTTTGTAGCCATAGTTTTGCTGGATCTGTTTTGTTTTTTGCGGGGCAGCATCCAATCCTGGCTGCTTTTTGTGAGAAGTTTTCTTTTAATTAAGGGGTGCCGACATTGGTACAAAAATAATAAATTAGATTGTCCTTATAACATAATAAGTTTTTAGAGTGTCCTAAATGATCATTAAGTCTCTAACGATGGCCTTATAACTAATAACCACTTTAATCTGACCTATATCCGTGCCCAATGTAGAAGAAAAAAAACGTCCCAATAATGCAATAAAAATAAATTACTGTCACATTAATGTCTGGAATTAGTAAGAAATGATTGTCACATTAAGCCGGAACAAAAACAAACGTCCAAATAATTCACTCATCCTCAAAAAAAAAATCAACGATTTCATTGCCTGTCCGAAATTTATGCCTTCAAGCCGAGATTTACTGTGCCATTAAATACCAAAAAATACACACAATTCAAATTAACTCCAATGTTTTCTCTCATAATTCAGAATTTCAAACACCTCCATCATTTGTTGAGTAACCTCTTGCAGACGTCCAATGCCAATCACATTTAATATTTTCACACATGCTTAGCAAGAAAGTCAAGGCAATACTTCCCATTTCGATTCTTTTCTTCTTCTTTATTCAATTCATTCGCACTTTTTTTTGTTACGTTCAAATGTTCATTTTATTTCAGTTTGTTTACTGAGAACAAGAAATCCTAACAGTTTGAAGCTATGGCTATGGATATATGTTTATAGTTAGGTTGTGATTTCTGGATCAGGATAAAGATATCTAGCTATTGATTATGAAGAGGGTTTGATTATTGATATTGTTTTGGGGAGGTTTGGGTTATGGAGCAAAGTATTGAAGGTTCTACTAATGCAGTAAGGGGGTTTCGAGTTCAAGCACCATTGGTAAGTTTTATGTTAAATTGTGGTGTTAAAATTGTTGTATTAATGCCTTTTTTGAGAACCCAGATGCGATATTGTGTTAATAATGAAAACTTTGGAGTAAACTTTGGAGTCATATAGCCATTGATTGTTAGAAATGCCAGGTATTGGAACATGATTTTGGAACATGATACTTTTCATGAGTAGGGATAACTCTTACTCCAACGACCCTTTTCACAATCCGTTGTTTTCTGGTGCTAATAGAGAACTCAAGATCACCCGCGTTCAGCCGGTGAAGCTAGCGGCGGTCATGGTTTGGTAAAAATTTTCTGTGATCTTGCCCTCTTTTTCCTTCTTTCAGTTGAATACGGTTCTTCATCTGTATCATCTCTGTTGACATTGTTTTATATTTCGTATACAATTTAGATCAGTTTATTTAGAGATCGATGTCGGCGGCCTAGGTAATCCTACTTTCTGTTGAATACATTCCTTGATCTGTATTATCTCTTTTCATATTGTGTTATTGATGTGTTTCATATACAATTCAGATCGGTTTATGTATAGTTCCGTTCCAGTGGACTATGGTTGTTCTTACGATTGCTTAATTTATTTCAAAACATATTTTATTCTACATGGGAGATGGCTTGATTTGATCTAAGACACGGCTTGGTTTTGTATTAAGTATGCATCATTACTGCATTTTTATGTCCATTTTGTATTTCACATGTTAGTATTCACTGGCAAATGAGGTTTGTGAGTACTGGAGATGTCTTTTTGACTTATACTAAACTTCAATAGAAAATTTATTATTTTTCATTTTGTATGTGATTTACACTCTTTCCACGACATTTATTGCAAGTAATGAAACTTTAAATTACTCTTTCTTATGATTGGAAAAATAACTTTACATATTTCATGGATGAACTTTTTACTGTTTTCTTTACACTGTTTGCTTGGATCTTGGTATTGATTTTGGTTTTGTTCGACTTTAGAATCTTGGGGAGACATGCTTTCAATTTTACACTGTTTGCTTGGATCTTGGTATTGATTTTGCTATGATGAAATTGGTTGTTCTACATTTTTTTAGACCGGTGGATTGGTAGGTGTTTTGTGTGCATTTTTTTGCTCCTATCATTGGTCTTCTCCTTTGTTTTAAGGTTTAACGCAATGTGGTTTTTACTAATGATTTAAGTTGAGTTCATAAGTTTATATGTACTATCGATCTTCATCAAACAAAAGTAAAGAGCTTTTCCCGCCACAAGTCTATAATCATTTATGCTTTATTTCTAGGGGGAATAAGGAAGAAGGACAGTCTTTTGAAACTTTTGCATAAACGACAAAACTATTTATACTAACTATGACAGAAATATTTCATCATTCCCCCTTATTTCTATGTTGTATTTCTATGATATGATTTTTATATATACCAACTCTTTTGTTTGTGTGGATAGTTTTTGTTCTCACAAGAATTTTATGATTTTAGTATATTCTGTATCTTAGTAATTTCCCGTGCATCATGCACGGTAAATTGACTAAGTAAATGACGGTCCACTCCTTACATTCTATTATGTCGCTATATTCTATTGATGAAAGAGAATGTATTTCTTTGTTTGGCTGGATCGCATTACTGGATTAAGAAACTTAATGTTCAGGTATGTAACTATTTCAATCGGACCTATACTATACATGTTTGGCTTTGAAGTGTCGTGAGAGTTTTATTTCCAAGGGAGAGGAGGGGGACATGTTGTAGATATGTGCATTTATCATCTTCTGACTTTTCCATTCGGTGATAGTTTGGATTTCATTAGTTCATTTTGTTTTCTATAAACAATTCTAGCAATAACACTTTTGAAGACCTATGTCATTTTGATTTATCACTTACCAATGAGAAAGTTGACACCTAAGTTTCATGAAATCACACTCTACATTGGGAGTGTGCTTTGATGCTACCAACAAGCTAGTAATTACAAAAAGAGGGTAACTAACTTACCCTTTTGTTGTGATAGTTCCAACTTTGGCTAAAGGTCTGAATCACTAATTCTTTTTATCAATATCAGGATGTTTCTCTGTTGGATCTGTTGTGAATAAGATGAGAAAGGGTGTGCTCTAAAAACAATCGTTGCTTGTCATTTCGTGCAAGTGGGAGATTGTTAGGTGTAGTGCCCGAAAGACAATTTGTGTAATTGTTTTTAATAATGAATGACAAAATTTATCTCACCTTATTACTTGCTTTGTGCTTGTAAAGTAATACACTGCTGCAAACCCTAAGTATATCTGTATGTAACCACTTAACTCAGTGCATGGATTACACGTGAGGATTGAGTTAGTGGTGATATACTTAAACTGTTAGTCCGTGGTGAACTTAATCAGAGTTTAGGGTCTCTTGATTAAAACACCAATAATGCGCCCAGAACACCTTAGGGTGTGATAGTCTTATCCGGACTGTCGGTAGAGGGTACCTACGTGGGGCATTTATATATGATGGCATTCATATAGAAATTTGGACCGATTTAATCTGTATTTCTCGGTATAATTCCGTGTCGAGGAATCTTATTAAATCATTAGATGATCATATATGGATCAACCTTAATCCTGAGGTGATCACGAGATCTCTCGCTTGTCCCGGGGTAGTGTTTGATGTGTTAGTTACGGTTCACTTTAATATGTGTTCCAAGCCACTTCTCATTGGCACTATCTCCGGGATGAGTGAGTAGTTCGATTTTCACAGACATGGAATCCATTCCTTCTGCGGAAAGTAGAGAGACAGTCCCTTATTTGTTAGCCCTAAGAAAGTAATCGATCCGGGAGTTCACATTTGACTAATTAGCTCTTGGTCGATATGTGTGCTAATTGATCATCGTGGGGTTAATGGTAAATAAGGATAAGATATTCGAAGTCGGGTTCACGGAGACTTCCCACTCGTAATGGACGATCTATGGAGGGTTAATCCATATGTAGTGATTATATCAATGGACGCTTTATTCGCTCACATGGGTTGAGTATAAGTATACATCTATAATCGGTAGAGTTCGGTTTTCGGGTTTATGGTGGCGTAATCCCGGAATTAATAATTAATGTACTTTCGCTCGATGAATAATTAATTATTGGAGCTACTCTTTATATAGTGTCCATGGTCCCCGATGTGGCTTTCACGTAATTCGGACTAGTAATCTTGTTACTTGGGCCTCAAAGTGATAATTAATTGGTTTGGCTAATTAATTGATATGCATGGATATTATTTAGTTGGGCTAAATAATATAATACACATAAAAGACATTTTATGTGGGCTTTTGACCCTAAAGGTGGCGCCAATATCATCATTTAATTAGAGAGAAATTAGTTTTCTTGGATAATTATTTGACATGTGATTTATCTTTTATTTGTTAAATGATAATTCATGGAATACTAGATAATAATATGATTTATCCTAATTTGTTTGGGATAATCATTTTATTTATCTTTTATTTGGAAAAGGATTAATGTGATAATTATCACTTAATTATTTAATCCTTGGAGGACATTGATTACTCTCCTATATAAAGAGAGTTCTTCAAGTCTAATAAAAAGGTACTATTCACCGAGAGAAATTGGCCGAAAAATTTCGGCCTCTATTCTTAGGGTTCGAGTTGGAAAAATCTTCGGGATTTTTCTGGTTGCATATCAAGGAGGCTCGTGTATCAAGAAGGGTGTCCACCAACCTCCGTTTGGAGAACACATCGGAAGATCTTGGCTTCTCTTCCTAAAATTGGTAACTTGATTTTAACCCCCTTGTAGTTGTTAAATCCTTTAACTATGTTTTATGATATGTAAATCGTGATCCGTCCGCTGCGCATAGATCTAATTCGTTTAGATCTAAGAACCTGCATCCTTCAGGATCATCATATCAGGCTACAAGCATGAAGTAAATAAGCACAATCACCAGGCTACAAGCATGAGGTAAATGGGTGCAAAGCTGATTTGACTGACTTAAATTACCATCATCTAATAATATCATTAATGTGGGGATACGAGCTTATTTCTATCGTATCTTAATCAACATTACATTGTAAATTTTTTTTGCATCCTACCCTTAAAAATACAAGTGCTTTTTAGTGTTTTTGTTTTTGGACTATATGATTATGCAATGTGTTGTAGTATTAGTTATTTTCGAGCTTCGCTCATGTGTAGTATATTTTCATTTTTTTATTGCCTATCATCGTTTTTATAAGGCATGTATGTATTGTTTTCTATCTTTAATACTATCTCGTGCATTGCATTCTGTTTGTGGCTAGTATATATATATATATATATATATATATATATATATATATATATATATATATATATTGTTATGACGGATCGATCAAGAAGTGATGGTGATTGTGTGTAAAGATAAAAGATAAACAAGTAAACAAACACATAAACAAGAAGAGCACAGATTTAACGTGGTTTCCGGCAATGTGCCGACTACTCCACGGACGAACGAGGATATTTTATTATCACCATAAAGTTACAAATACATGTATTACAAATGGTATTTATAGCCTTGCGAATCCAACCCTAACCGACTAATCAATCAACCAGTAAATGACTGAAATACCATATATGTAACTTCACCAAATTAGGAAACCATGCAGACGCGTTCCTTAAGCCTGCTATGGACCAGCAGAATTTTAGTAGACTTCACTCTACTGGTACCTTGTACCAAAGAGACACGAACTTTCAACAAAGCGATCAAATCATTCTTTGCCCCAAATGAACACCGGTTCAAGAGATGCTTCATGCTCTGCTGACCACCACAGTTTCCACAGACTCTGTTGAATACCACGCTCAGCAGACCAGACTCAGTAGCATAGTTTAAGTCACCATTACAAATCTCCACCTTGACTTCAACTTCATGCAAACTGACCAGATGCACAACCAAGTGCCATATTTCCTCTTTGTCTTGATTTGAATATCTCAAAGCGACCCCAACGTCACCGAGTATTCCTAGATTCGGTTAACGACTTTGGATATTCATAAGTCCGACACATCTAAACTTGCCTCTTGGAATCTGGTTTAGTGAACATCTCAAAGAGTTCACATCGGTCTTGATCTTCTCCACTTTAACCCTCCTATCATTTCTTAGAAAATGATACCTAACATCAATATGATTGATTCTCTCATGATGAACCTGATCCTTAGCCAAACATATTGCAATCGACATCACATCACAATACACCATGGCTTGATCTTGATCTGATTTCGGATCATTGACTAGCCTTTTTAACGATTGCCTCCTTTGTAGCTTCTGTCAATGCCATGTATTCTGCTTCAGTAGTAGATAATGTCACCGTACCCTATAAAGTTGCCTTCCGACTTACCACAGAACCACCAAAAGTAAACACATACCCAATCATAGATCTCATGTTGTCCACATCAATAGCATAATCAGAATCACAGTACCCTGTGACAAAACATTGAGTACCACCTCTATAAACGAGTCCAATATCTGATGTACCCCTGAGGTACCTGAATATCCTTTTATGCTTTCCTGTGTTCCTTTCCATGTTGAGCCATAAACCTGCTGACAACACTGACTGCTTGAGCCAAATCAGGCCTAGTACAGACCATGGCATACATTGAACTGCCCACTGCACTAGCATAAGGAACTCTTGACATGTATTCTTCTTCTTCAGCTGGCTATGGAGAAAAACACAACAGACATATGTAGATTTGGTGCCATTAGAGTATCTATAGGTTTGGCTGCTGACATGCCAAACTTGGATAATATGTACTCAATATACCCCTGCTGAGACAAGAACAGCTTCCACTGCTTCCTATCTCTATAGATCTCCATCCCCAAAACTTTTTTTGCATTCCCCAAATCCTTCATCTCAAATTCAGCCTTGAGCAGATTCTTCAGATCTTGAATGTCAACTTGTTTGCAGCAGCTATCAGCATATCATCTACATACAACACATGATAGATGATTGAACCATCCTTCAACTTGTTGTGATCCACACAACAATCATATGGACTCCTACTATAACCCTACTGAATCATGTCGCTGTCAAACTTCTTATACCACTGCCTTGGGGCCTGCTTAAGTTCATACAAAGACTTCTTCAACTTACAAACATATACTTCTTTGCCAGGAACTTAGAAACCCTCTGGCTGAGTCATATATATTTCCTTATCTACATCTCCATGTAGAAAGGTTGTCTTCACATCCAATTGCTCAAGTTCAAGAGTCTGATGTGCCACTATTGCTAACAGCGCCCTGATGGAAGTATGTCTGACCACTGGAGAAAATATCTCTTCATAGTCTACCCCATCTTTCTGACTGAACCTTTTAGCAACTAAACGTGCCTTATATCTGATATCCTCAGCAGATGTCATTCTTTCCTTTTTCTTGAATATCTATTTGCAACCGAGCACCCTTCTGTCATGTGGTTGTTTGACCAAATCCCAAGTCTCATTCTTCTGAAGTGACTCCATTTCTTACGCCATGGCGACAAAGCCATTGTTATGCCTCGAGAATATGTCACGGCTTCCCCCTATAAGTGTAAGGTTCAAAACCATCCACTTCTTCACTACATGTGTGCATATCCAACCACATCCTCCTCAAACCCGTATCTTCTTGGAGGTCCGATATTGTCGACCTAGATCTACTTGAGCTATATACTTCTCGACCAACATCACCGTTTGAGTATCTGTTGACCCTTGTTCAAATAGATGGTTTGATCCGATTACGGATCTACAGAGTGTTGACTATCCCTTGCTGAGTCTTTTGATTCGATGACTACTACATGAAGCTCCACTGTTTGTCAACCTTCTCGAGTCTCGAGATCAATTTGATTAAGATGTGGCCCTCACAGATGAGTTAAGCATAGAGTTTTCATCAAAGACTACATTCCTACTGAGTATAACCCTATTTTCAGCTGATGACCAAATTCAATACCCCTTAACTCCATCTCCATATCCAACAAACACACACTTCTTTGCCCTAGGTTCCAACTTACCCTCACTGACATGATAGTAGACAGTGCTTCCAAAAACCCTAAGTCCAGAATAGTCTGCTGACATTCGTGACCAAAATTCAAGTTGTGTTTTAAGTTTGATCCTAGTGTGATGCCCCCTATTGATTAAGTAGCATGTTGTGTTAACATCCTCTGCCCAAAATCTCCTTGCTAGACTAGAATTAGAGAGCATGCACCTTGCCCTCTCCATAACAGTTTGATTCATTCTTTCTGCAACACCATTCTTTTGTGGAGTTACTCTGACAGTATTATGCCTAGCAATGCCTTCATTCTTGCAAAATTCATCAATCTCATACCAACATAATTCTAGTCCATTATCAGTTCTAAGTCTCTTGATCTTCTTCCCTGTCTGATTCTCAACCAAAGCTTTCCACTTCTTGAAGTTCTTGAATGCTTCACTCTTGTGCTTCATCATAATTACCCAAACCATTCTTGAATAATCATCTATAAAATACACAAAATACCTGTGACCACCTAATGACTCCTCCCTTGAAGGTCCCCAATAATAAGAATGCACATAATCAAGTGCCCCTTTTGTGATGTGAATTGCTTTTGGGAACTTGCTTCTATGTAGCTTCCCAAACACACTATGCTCACAAAAATCCAGCTCCTTGACCTTATGTCCCCTAAGTAGATCAGACTTATATAGAACTTGCATTCCTCTTTCACCCATATGACCCAATCTCACATGCCACAACTTAGTCAATTATGACTGGTGATCCTCTGATGATGCAACAGTAGCAGAACCTTATACAGTAAACCCTTGTAGTATGTACAATGTCTCATGCCTGATACCCTTCATAATCACACTTGAACCCTTATAAACATTCACCACTCCGCCTTCACCCTTGAACTTGAACCATTTGCTGTCTAGTAGACTAAGTGATATCAAATTCTTGGTCATTTGTGGAACATGCCTAACCTCCTTTAATGTGCAGAATTTATCATCATGTGTCCTCTGTTGGATTGATCCAATCCTCACTATTTTGTAGACCTTGTTGTTAGCCATTGCAATATGGCCTCCATCCACCAGCTGATAAGTTGAAAACCACTCTCTGTTTGGACACACATGATAAGATGCCCCAGTGTCCAGAATCCACACATCTCTGTTTCCTACTGACTGTGAAACTGCTAAGGCCAAATCTTCTTCAGAGTTGGTGTCTTGTTACTCGCCAGCGCAGCTTGTACCTGTTTGAGTAACTCGCTTTGCTTCTTCCTTTTTGGACATTCCTTTTTCCAATGTCCCTGCTCCTTGCAGTAATTACAGATATCCTTAGCTTTAGGACCCTTGGAATTCTTCTTGAATTTTTTCTTTCCAAAATTTCCTGACCTCTGCTGACTCCATTGGCCATCAATCTAGCAGACTGACTATCTGTACCAGAACCAGATGCTTTATGGTGTAACTCTCAAGCATGGAGTGACGATCTTACATCCTCCAGTGATACTGAGTCCTTCCCAACAATAAATGACTGCACAAAATTCTTATATGATGCAGGCAATGATACACGTAGAATCAATGCAGCATCCTCATCTTCAATCTTCACATCAATATTCCTTAAATCAAGCAATATTTTGTTCAGCTGGTCTAGATGATCCCTCAGCTTAGTACCCTCATACATCCTTAAACTAAACAGACGTTGTTTCAATAACAACTTGTCAGTTAGATACTTAGTCATTTACAGACTCTTAAGTTTAGACCACAACTTCTCAGCAGTGTCCTCCTCAGCAACCTCTGTGATAATGTCATCTGACAGGCACAACATAATTGTTGAATGTGCTTTCTCACTAGGCGGCTCTCTCAAAGACACTTCCTTCTGTTGATTTAGACAAGGGACCCCATAACCCATGTTGCTTCAACAAAGCACGCATCTTAATCTGCCACGGTCTAAAATTGTTTCTTCCTGTAAACTTGTCAATCTTGACATTTAAAGCAGACATCTTTCTCACTAGAAAAGCTTGCGTAGATCCCAAATCCTAGCGTCAATTATGATCTTGGTGCCAATCTACCTTGCTTAAAACAGATAAACAGATTTCTTGATGAACCTGGACACTCTGATACCAGTTTGTTATGATGGATCGATCAAGAAGTGATGGTGATTGTGAGAAAAAATAAAAGATAAACAAGAAAACAAACACAGAAACAAGAAGAACACAGATTTAACGTGGTTTCCGGCAATGTGCCGACTACTCCACGGATGAACGAGGATATTTTATTATCACCAGAAAGTTACAATAACATGTATTACAAACGGTATTTATAGCCTTGGGAATCCAACCCTAACTGACTAATCAGTCAACCCAGTAAATGACTGAAATACCCCATATGTAACTTCACCAAATTAGGATACCATGCAGACGTGTTCCTTAAGCCTGTTGTGGACCAGCAGACTTCCAGTAGACTTCACTCTGCTGGTACCCTGTACCAACAAACACGGCTTGAAGAGATCGATCAACTATCTTTGCTACCCCAAACGAACACAGTTCATTAGATACTTCATGCTCTGCTGACCACCACAGTTTCCACAAACTTTGCTGAATGTCACACTCAGCAGACTGTTAAGGGCTAAATTATAGTGATTTTTATAGATATTTTCTATATCAATTTCCCCTACATTCATATGATTTTCATAGATTTTGAGCTATGTATGTAAGTATTGAGTAAATGAGGTTTTTAATGGTTAAATATGAAAACGTATCGATTTATATGCTTATTTGGTGATTTTATGTTGTTTTGGAATCGTGTTACGTTTTGGTTTGTTTTCGATGTGTGTAGATACATATCTTTAACTTGGGAAAGGATTTGGAAGAGTCTAAAGTCGAATTTGAAGTGTTGATGAAGAGATAGAGATGTTACAAGAGGATAAAGATGGAGGAAAGAAAGGATAATTATCAAGAAATCCGTTCGCATCAAGATGGACGACGTTCATCCGAGAGGCCGACAGCGTCCGAGCGCGTTTATATCGAGCGGGCGGTCATCCAAGCGAACGTGCGTCCAGGGAGCTAATTCACATACAGAGAGTTCAGACGTTGGCTGAACTGGCGTCCAGTATCCGTCCAAGCATTCTGGACGGGCGTCCGGTTAAGTGAACGGGCGTCCACCGCCGTTTTTGCTGAAACCGACTTAGGTTACTGTAGCAGCCGCCTCTGTTTTCTATTTAAAGCACAGCAGCCCTAAACCCTAAATTCATTGAAATTTCTTCACAACAAAAGAGAGGCCGGCGGCGCGGAGATTTGAAGGCGGTCACCCGAGCCTTGTGCTCGGGTGAACCGATGTTAGATTAGGAGTAGATTAGATGTTTGCTTTTCGTTTCCATGGATCAATCCTTGTTCAAAACTATGTGAGTTCTTTTGATTAATTCAATTCAGTTTTCTTCATGAGTTTAGTTCTTTTTGTATCTTTTCTATGTGTTTATGATGCCATGAGAATAGATTGGAAGATCTGTTTTCTATTGATGTTTATAATACGGAAGTTGAGTAACGTTAGATCACCATAGAAAGATAGGATCTTTAATCATTAATGATGACAAGTTAATCGATTAATTATCTAGGTTGTTAGATTCTAAAATACGAGAGTTAACCTGAATCTACACCGAGTTTTGTATTGAAAATCAGTTTCAACTTACGAGAGAGTAGAGATTGATAAATTGGATTTACTAAGGAATTAGGAATCCGTAGCTTGAGAATAGATTCGCTAAGGAATTAGGGGTTCATGTCTCGTGAAAAGGTGAAACCACAAATTGAATTTAAATCATGAGAATAACTAGGATTGAAATCACTTAGCTTGTTCATTGTTTGAGCCCATGTCTTTTTAGTTTAGATTGTTTTATTTTGTTGTAGCTTAGATTTAGTTTACTTGTGCTATATGTTATTTGTTCGTTCTTTCGTTTATTTGTTTTCTTGAGTAACAATTGGTAGGATTAGTGAAGTTAGATTCAACATCCCAATTCCCTGTGGATCGACCATGTACTTACCCTACTATGCTATCAACTACCCGATATTTGGTCGGTTAGGAGTTAGTTTGCATGTTAAGTATAGGTTTATAAATTTTCTTTTGTTTTTATGATGCAAAATCCTCCCAACAAAAGTGGCGCCGTTGCCGGGGAATAGGTGTCATGTTGAATCTAGTCTTGTTAGTTCTCGATTTTGTTACGTTTATTTTTCGTTTTTAATAAAAGTAGCGTATACCAAGTTGAGAGTTTTTATTTTGCCGTGTTTCGATGACCGTTAGGTTAAGAATGTGCAAAAAAAATTTACTCAACTTGTTTTACGTGAAGTTTATATGTTTAGTTGTTCCCTAATCTAACCGTCTGTGATTGAATTTGATGTGGCTGCCTCGTTCTTGGTGTTTAAAATTGGAATATTAGGGTTTCTTTGTGTTAGTTTCTGCGTTCTGCTTTGCATTCTTGTTGTTGGACGGCGTCTTCTCATTGGGCGCCCGTCCGATTCTTTAAGCTGCCAGGTAAACGGCGTTTGAAAGTATTGGGCGTTCGTCGTTCAAATATTTTCGACTCTGCTCGATTTGAAGAATCGAGGCGGGCGTCTGTAATTCTAAACGCCCGTCGGTCGGTTTCAAAGCGAGGCGGCGTCACGAAAAGTGGAACGCTTCGTCGATCTTGAGATTTCCTTTGAGCGTTAGTCCGGAATGCGATCCAGTTACATTTTCTTGATGCTTTAATTTAACTTGGATTACTTTCATTAGAGCTTCGTGGCTATTTCATTTTACGTAGATGTTCTGAACATACATGTTTATACCCTTCCATCTACTGAATCCATGTTGAATAAATGATTTTATTTCTTCTCCTTGATTCATGCATGCTATAGTAACTGTCGTTTCACGTATGCTATAGCTATTATGTTTTGTCTTTCGTTTGTTTGTTTTCTTGAGTAGCAATTGATAGGGATTAGTGAAATTAGATTCAACATCCCAATTCCCTGTGGATCGACCCCTTACTCACTTCGCTCTACTATCAATTACCCGGTATTCGGCCGGTTAGGAGTTAGTTTTGCATGGTAGTTGGTACCCCCGACTAACCTATTTTTCATACGAGCTTCTTTGGCTACTTGATTTTTACGTAGATGTCCTGAACTTATATGTTTTTACCTTTCCATCTATGAATCCATGTTGAATAATTGATTAATTTTTTTATTTACATGATTCATCCATGCAAGATTATAATTCTTGTCGGTTCTCGTATGCTATAAGCGTCTTATTGTTATTTAGTAGCTAATGTCGGTTTCCGTATGCTACATACATTTATGATGAATCTTGTGAGCTTTGAGACTTATGTGCTTCCTTGTTGTTTTTATAACTCATTTGGGTAGCTACTGTCGGTTTTCCGTTGCTACGATGGAAACCTTATGAGTTATATCTATTTAGTATAGCTAACTGTTGTTTTTCCATAATGCTATCACCTTTGACGAGTCTTAAGGCGCGTCTACACTGCATGTAATGAAACGATCTTGTCGTTTATCGTAACTTTGTCATTATCGGTGAGCGTTTATTATATACATGTCATGTTGCTAATGAGTGGGCTAGTTTTCTTTCTTTTATTTTCTTTTATTTTTGCATATCATTCAGATGCATATCATTTAGTTGCATGTCATCTAGTTGCATTGTTTTTCTATTTTTCTTTTATTTTTCTTGAGTGTAGTTAATTGTCGGTTTCCGTAACACTACCTCGTTTTTTTATTTTGTTTCTGCACGGGCCGTAGTAGCTGTAGGGTTTCAGACCGACCTGATCACACTGAGCCTGTCAGAAAATTTTTAGGATTTTTCATGTAGTTTGCATTGTATTGCATTTTCTTGTAGTTACACCTAGCCTACGAGTTTGTGATATTTTCATGTATATGTGTCCATCTTTATATGAGCTTAAATTTGAAATATCTCTATATCTCCTTTTCCATGTACTTTATATATGTAATCTTTTCTTTTTCCCCGTAGACTCTTTTTGCACTAATCAAGTCTGCAGGATACTTTCTATAGCTATTGTGCACTTTAAAGATGTATTCGGTTTTCTGTGATGCTCACGATCTCTTGAGCTATGCAAGCAATCTGGTTCTTGTTGGTTCCTCCGAATTGCCGACATCCAATCGACTAAGTTCTACAATTTATTATTTCAGTATAACTTGAGGACAAGTTGCAATCTAAGTGTGGGGAAGGGATAGATGATTTATGTGTCTACTTTCGTTTGCTCATATTTTTAGTATTTCTATGAAAAGTGCTTAATTTTCAAATTTTTGTTATATCCCGAGTAGACAAAGGCATATCTTTGCTTGAGTTTATATCATTTTGCTATATTCAGTATATTTAGTAATTTTAGTTGTTTCACCCGACACTATTTTTCACATGCCATAGTAAATCTTGAGCTAAATGTTGAAAGCCTACCCCATTTTAGTTGGAGATTTTTGATGATTATAGCATGTTTCTTTGCTTATGTACAATTCTTAAAAAGTTTAGTAGTTTGTATTCTAGGATTAAAGTATGACATCTTTGTGAATATCTGTAAGTTTGAATGTGGTAAGTGAAACGTGATTAAGTCTTTGCAATAGTAATAAATTGTTTACTTGAGGTGTTATGCTCGATGGTAGTGCATATTTACTAGAAAATAATCTTTTCCACCGCCCGACCAAAATCTCTAAGTAAACATAATTGTAATTGTGTGTGTGGAAGTGGTTTATGATTTGGGTGAGGTAGGGTGTACCACGTATGTCTATTCCACTATGATGACCAAAAGCTCACGACATATGGTTTATATTTGCCTTATGATTGGAGTAAGGTAGGGGATTATCTTGAAATGTCCTGATTCGCTATGAGGACAAAAGCTTATTCTGATGTGTGTTAGAAAAATGTGAAAAAGTGAAAATATTTGAAATATATTATTATGAATAAGTAAGGACTTAGTTATCGTATATCTTATCCCCAGTATAAACTGAAGGATATGTTGTAGGGATTATCCTCTGAGTCATCGAAAATGTTTTAGATATTCTCTACTATTTCTTTTTGGGATATGTATGTTTTGTAAAGTGCCTGTTATAGTTTTTTGAATATTTCTAACTTAGATGGGAAACCGGGCTAGTTTTGGTTTGAATAACTTTCAAATTGTGGAACTTAGTGGAAGTTTATTATGGCTATGCACACACTCACTTGGGTGAACTTCTAAGTTATTGAATATACTTTATATTTGTATAGATGTTTATTTGTCTCGAGCTTGACTTTGTTTTGTTTTGCTCGAGGACGAGCAAAAGATAAGTGTGGGGGTGTTGTTAAGGGCTAAATTATAGTGATTTTTATAGATATTTTCTATATCAATTTCCCCTACATTCATATGATTTTCATAGATTTTGAGCTATGTATGTAAGTATTGAGTAAATGAGGTTTTTAATGGTTAAATATGAAAACGTATCGATTTATATGCTTATTTGGTGATTTTATGTTGTTTTGGAATCGTGTTACGTTTTGGTTTGTTTTCGATGTGTGTAGATACATATCTTTAACTTGGGAAAGGATTTGGAAGAGTCTAAAGTCGAATTTGAAGTGTTGATGAAGAGATAGAGATGTTACAAGAGGATAAAGATGGAGGAAAGAAAGGATAATTATCAAGAAATCCGTTACGCATCAAGATGGACGGCGTTCATTTGAGGCCGACGGCGTCCGAAGCGTTTATATCGAGCGGGCGGTCATCCAAGCGAGCGTCGTCCAGGGAGCTAATTCACATGAGAGAGTTAAGGCGTTGGTGAATCGGCGTCGATGATCTGTCCAAGCATTACGGGCGGGCGTCCGGTTAAGTGAGCGGGCGTCCACGCCGTTTTCTTTGAAACCGACTTAGGTTCTCAGAAGCGACCGCCTCTGTTTTCTATTTAAAGCCTGACAAAGACCCCAAACCCTAAATTCATTCGAAATTTCTTCACAACAAAAGAGAGGCCAGCGACCCTGCACTGGAGATTTGAAGGCCGGTCACCCGAGCCTTGTGCTCGGGTGAACCGATGTTAGATTAGGAGTAGATTAGATGTTTGCTTTTCGTTTCCATGGATCAATCCTTGTTCAAAACTATGTGAGTTCTTTTTGATTAATTCAATTCAGTTTTTCTTCATGAGTTTAGTTCTTTTTGTATCTTTTCTATGTGTTTATGATGCCATGAGAATAGATTGGAAGATCTGTTTTCTATTGATGTTTATAATACGGAAGTTGAGTAACGTTAGATCACCATAGAAAGATAGGATCTTTAATCATTAATGATGACAAGTTAATCGATTAATTATCTAGGTTGTTAGATTCTAAAATACGAGAGTTAACCTGAATCTACACCGAGTTTTGTATTGAAAATCAGTTTCAACTTACGAGAGAGTAGAGATTGATAAATTGGATTTACTAAGGAATTAGGAATCCGTAGCTTGAGAATAGATTCGCTAAGGAATTAGGGGTTTATGTCTCGTGAAAAGGTGAAACCACAAATTGAATTAGAATCATGAGAATAACTAGGATTGAAATCACTTAGCTTGTTCATTGTTTGAGCCCATGTCTTTTTAGTTTAGATTGTTTTATTTTGTTGTAGCTTAGATTTAGTTTACTTGTGCTATATGTTATTTGTTCGTTCTTTCGTTTATTTGTTTTCTTGAGTAACAATTGGTAGGATTAGTGAAGTTAGATTCAACATCCCAATTCCCTGTGGATCGACCCTGTACTTACCCTACTATGCTATCAACTACCCGATATTTGGTCGGTTAGGAGTTAGTTTGCATGTTAAGTATAGGTTTATAAATTTTCTTTTGTTTTTATGATGCAAAATCCTCCCAACACAGACCAGACTCAGTAGCATAGTTTAAGCCACCATTATATATATTCTGGAAAATACACTTTACTCTTATGTGGTTAGACGTAAGAAGTCTGTTTTTATCATATGGTTTGCATCTTTAAACAACGACGCAAACACCAGCACATGAATAAGGGTGTACAAACGCCTTGTGTATGAAATACCACAGTGAAAAAAATGCCGTTTCTCATCAAATATTCGATCAGAGTATTCTATTTTTACACTAGCATTATTATGATGAATTTGCGTCAAACCGTAAGAGAACATGTCATATTATAAAAAAACAAATAAAATAAAAACGGTGTGATAGAGTATACATATGGTGTGATATAACACATTGGATGTGGGAGAAACACATGATCTCCTTATAAGTGTGAGACATAAATATCTTGTCAACTCGGATTAGTTCTTTTAGACCAAGCGAGGTTGACGGTCTAAGCAGTTGATCGACCGGATCATTTATGGCTCACTTAGTGCTACCAGGCTTGGGTGCAGGGGCGTTACGATTAGTATCGGTGACTACTACAGGCGGAACTAAGTGTGAGACATAAATGTCATGTCGACTTCGGATTAGCCCTTTTAGACCAAGCGCGGACGACGGTCTAAGCTTGATTATTGAATCATTTATCTCTCACTTAACACCGGTCCTGCAGGAGTGCAGGCGCGTTACATATGCTAAATCACATGGGCAAAGGTCTATTACCGTCCAATATTATAAATCATTATGTCTCTTTTCGATTGTCTCATAATATAAGTAATTTTCACATTTCAATGCAATCATTAATGTTACTTTTCCTAATCTACCCATCCTCCTAAACTTCACATTTTCTTTTTACAGTATTTTATTTTATTGGAAAAAATAAAACATCAATGTAATTGCTGTACCTATTCACACTCCACACAAAAAAAACAAAAAATAACAAGGAAATGTCCAAAAAGTTGTCATTTTGATAAAGCAATAAATGATTTAGTGGCTGTGAGTATTCCATTTCACTTTTATTTTATAAATCCACCATAATAGTATTTTAGTCTAAAAGTATCAAAAAAATAAATCCTTTATTGTGTTTTTTAATCTATGTGTCTAAAAAGTCAAAATAACTTATAATATAAGACGGAGATAGTATTGGTTTTATACATATTGGTTATAAGTTCAAGTTACTTTTGCACGGTCCTCATATTGTTTTCTGTATTGTTCCACTTTTACCGAATATTGCAAACTAGACATGTTACATTTATACTGGATTTGGACAGATACTTTATTATGTTCAAACTTTCGATTTTTCAGTCTCTCCAGGATTTGAATTCTTTTGGAATATGCCGGGCATTACTTTTATGTTTTCTTCAACCTGTAATTTTTTTTTGACTGTAAGTCTTTAAATATTACGTATTCTTAAACTTAAAGAACAGAAATGACAGTTACATCGATATATAAATATCTATATATATATATATATATATATATATATATATATATATATATATATATATATATATATATATATATATATATAGAGAAGTCAATTTAACCCATTTAATTGATTGACCTGTTCTATACCCAGCAAAATGTTCAGATTAAAAAAAAAAAAAAAGCACGCATTAATTAATACAACTAACGCACGCCTCCTATACTTCCGTCGATTCTCAACTGAAAATCTTCTGAAAATCCCGTCCTAATCTTCAGTTGGTTTCATTGTATTCCGATTTTGTTAGTATTGGCTTCTATATGTGATAGTCCATTGTTATTGCTGCTGCAAATTAATACAATTCCAAATCCAAACATTGGCTTCCATATGCGATACTCTTATCCCTCTTCCATTAGATGAAAAATCTATAAACATTAATTAATACAACTAACGCACGCCTCCTATACTTCCGTCGATCCTCAACTGAAAATCTTCCGAAAATCCCGTCCTAATCTTCAGTTGGTTTCATTGTATTCCGATTTTGTTAGTTTTTTTCAAATTTCAATTATACCTTTGGCCTCAGCTCAATCTCAATTTTCACATGATGGCCTTCTTTTGTAGATTTTTCATCTAATGGAAGAGGGATAAGAATATCGCATATGGAAGCCAATGTTTGGATTTGGAATTGTATTAATTTGCAGCAGCAATAACAATGGATTATCACATATAGAAGCCAATGTTTGGATTTCTTAATCGCCTCTCAGCTTCTGCTACTTAAACTAATTCAGGTGGTTTTGCTTCTCCGTATTTTTGTTTTTTATTTTTATTTTCTCTGATTTTGGAATGTCAGGGTGTGGTTGCTCTCTGTGTAGTTGCTTGGGAAGTTTGTCCATCACATTCCTCCAATGATTTAGTGAATTATTTGTTTTCCCCTCTCACTTAACCAAATACTTTCATTTGTGCAGTGTTAATTGAGTTTTGTTTTCCCTCTCACTTAATTAAATTCTTTCATTTGTGCAGGGTTAATTGAGTTTTGTTTTCCAGCCTTCAAGGACGGAGTCAGGATTTTAAATCGGGGTGGGCTAATGGACTATATCGAGTTCGTCGGGTGGGCTGGATTAAAAATATTTTATAGATCCGACTAGACTACATATATTTTTTAGTGTAACTAGAAGGCTATAGTTACCAGGTTTGCCTCAAGTGGAACTGATTCTATCACGGTATGTTTGTTGGTCCTGTATTTCCCCGGTTATTTCATTTGGTTTGTGCATTTCATGGAACTGATTTAGTGGTTATTGTGTAGCTAACTTGGTTCAAGTGGATGCTAACAATAGTTTTTCAATGCGATTTGTGTATTCGTTAACAAAACTTTCTTAATTGTTTTCTTCAGTTCTTTCAATTTATTTTTTCCCTTAGGAGTGCAAGCTTATGCTACAACGTCAAGAGGGGGATGACGTGCCACACACCCACATCTTTTTTTGTAGACCTGCTCGGTAATTCAGGTGATTGCTCTCTTCGACTATCAAAACTTAAATATCGTTTTAGCTTCCAGGGTTCAACATTCAGTTTTCCAATCCAAGGTGTGTTTTGGTCGGTTCACGGTTGATGTTATGCTCTGATTTTCTCGGTTGTATAGGCTTTTGGTGGGTTCACGATTGAAGTCACGGTTAATTTGTTTTACGTCCTAATTAGTCAATAATGTTTCAGAGGATTTATTTTGCTCTCTTCCATTTTCCAATCCAAGGTGTGTTCCCAAAAATATACTTACGATACCATGTTAATATGTGAAAATATATATTGTAAATGTAGTGTCGGAAGTATTTATAGGATGTCATTAGATCCGTCTTTTCCAAGAATAATACTTTAAAATCAATTGTGATCGGTAAACAAATTTTGTATTGATTATGATATCACATTTTGATTAAAGAGCTCTTTTTTTAGAACGATTAAAGAGCTTTTTCTCTGCATTGCTTTGTTTCAGTCTTTTTAACATGTGTTTTTATCTCGACACCATCTTACTAAAGAAATGAAGATAAAAATAAAGGTCCTACAGTTTAGTGGTGGCTTGGCTCGAGGGTTTAATGTTTGAAGGGATATTGATAATTTGATAGTTCATATTATTAGGAGTTGGGGATAAGCCGGGGGGAAGTTATTGGGTGCTGCCTTATGCGAGTGCATTTATCGATAAAAGCGTAGATTTTTATTTTTAAATTAAATTCAAACTGTGTGATCCACATTTGTTTAGAGGATAAGACAGGGTTGCTAGATAAAAGGAAATAAAATGAAGGACAAATAATGTTGGGGCAAGGAGTTTTTCACAAAATGGAAAATATGAAATATAATGTTATGATTTAACCTAAAACAAACAGGCTGCGTTGGCCAATTGCCTGTATAATATATTTCATTCTTACATTTAAAAATGATCATCATATCTAAAGAAATATATTTTTAAATAATATCTAAAGAAATAATTAACCGTGCATAATACATGGGTTTGTTGACTAGTAATATATAGATATTAGTGGTTGCACACATGTCATTTCTTAGGTAGAACTCATGAGATAAGTATTTATTTATTGTCCAATATTACAATTGGAGCCGAGTAATTCATTTTGATATCGACTGCTTTAAAAAGTTTGTAATATGGGTTTGACACTTTTTGTCAGATTGAGGTGGGTTAATCTTCAGCTATTTAGAAAGAGAGTATCATAAAACTTAATTAGAGAAATAATTTCTATTGATTTTTCACACGTGTTTACAATGCTTGTAGTAGCCTTAAATAGATACAATGTAATAACAGAGAATATTCTAGAATTTATGGAGATAAACTACAATTAGGGAGAGCCATTATTTCCTTGATTTGTGTCATGGGCAATACCGTCAATACGCCCCCGCAATCCTATGGGAATAGGATGGACATGGAGATTGGTTTTTAGATCATGGAAGCGTGTTGAGCTTAAGGGCTTGGTGAGAACATCCGCAAGTTGGTCCTTGGAGGGTAAGAATGAAATTTGAATTTGCCATGATGCCATGAGCTCACGAACATGATGAAAGTCGATTTCGATATGCTTTGTGCGAGCATGGAAGACAGGGTTAGCAGAGAGGTACGTAGGTGGCACCAAGGTTGTCACACCAAAGTATAGGAGCATCCCGAGTCGAAATCGAAAGTTCTTTAAATAATTGCTTGAGCCATTGGAGTTCAGCAGCGGCATGAGAAAGAGCTTTGTATTCAGCTTCAGTACTACTCTTGGCAACCGTTTGTTGTTGTTTGCAGCTCCAACTAATAAGATTGTTGCCAAGAAAAATGCAGTAAGCACCAATAGAGCGCCGATCATCAGGATATGTCCCACAATCCGCATCTGAGTATGCTTGCAACATAGGAGGGGAAGAAGCCGAGATAAGGAGGCCGTCATGTAAAGTATGTTTGAGGTACCGAATAATGCGTTTAACTGCTACCCAATGTGTATCTCGAGGAGAGTGCATGAATTTACTAACTGCATGGACTGCGAATGCAATATCAGGATGGGTGAAGCTTAAGTATTGCAGACCACCAACAATGCTGCGATAAAGAGAGACGTCGGAGAAAGGGGTACCGTCCAACTTAAAGAGCCGAGTAGTAGAATGCATGGGTGTTTGACACGGTTTGGCATTGGCCATGCCAGCACGATGAAGAAGTTGTGTAATATATTTGCGTTGAGTAAGTAGTAAACCATCGAGGAGATGAAGGGCCTCAATACCAAAAAAGTAGTTAAGAGAGCCAAGGTCTTTGACAGGAAAATGATTGTTGAGTTGCGCGATGACACGATCCACTAGCTGTGAAGAGGAACCTGTAATGATCGTCAACATATATCAAAATGTAAAGATGATGAGAACCTGCATGGAGATAATAAAGGGAGGTGTCTGCACGAGAAGCCTGGACACTGAGAGTATGTAGAACTGAGGTGAACCCAGAGAACCATGCACGAGGTGCTTGTTTGAGACCATAAAGACTTTTCTTCAATTTGCATACATGAGTAGGGAAGTCTAGATGAATGAATCCCTGAGGTTGTTGCATGAATACCGTCTCATTGAGAAAGCCATGAAGAAATGCATTTTGAATGTCTATCTGGAGGATAGGCCAATTCTTGCTTGTGGCAAGAGAGAGAAGTAGCCGAATCGTAACCGGTTTGACAACTGGGCTGAACGTATCAAAGTAGTCTATACCTGCATTTTGATGAAAACCTCTTGCAACTAAGCGAGCTTTATAGCGTTCAAGACGTCCATCAGCATGGCGCTTGATTCTATAAACCCACTTGTTGCCAATAATATTCATGTTTGGAGTGACGGGCACCAAATCCCAAGTATCATTAGAGACCAAGGCATTGACTTCATCCCTCATGGCATCACGCCAAGGTTTGGATTTGAAGGCTTCAGTAAAGGTGGTGGGCTCGGTTTAGGTATCAGCTAAGAGAGCTACAAAATCTAGAGGTACGGTTTTGGGTTTAAGAGTATTTCTCTAGAGGTACGGTTTTGGGTTTAAGAGTATTTGTGCGGGAGCGTGTGGTAATGGGATGGGCTGGTTGGGATTCGGCCAGGGAGGTGTTATCCAGAATGGGAGGTTGTGGTGAAGGAGATGGTGGTGGAGATGGGGGTTCGGGTGGAGGATTAGGAACTGGAAGGGAGAGAGGTGATGAAGGAGTGGATAAAGGGATGGAGGTGGATAAGGAGACTAATTGGGCGGTGTCATAATGAGGCATTTGACTATTCCGATGAAAGGTAGTAGTCATTGCATTTGACTCTTCCGATGATTAGAGGTCACGGTGTGTTGCTACATGCTATCCCGTGATCGCTAGGCATGAAGGGTATTTTCGTAAATTGCACTTTGTGTCTACGGCCAACATATTCGGAAGCCTATCGGGTCACACACATAAGAACATCTAGCCGGATTAAAATGTGGTTATAGATGATAACCAAATAAGGAAAGTTTATCTCGAGACTATAAAGGTTATAGTGGTAAATTAATATGGTGGTATTTATTTATTATGAATAAATATAATACAAGATATTAATTATGGTGATTAATTAAATATATGTATTTAGATACATATTTCGAAATTTGGATATATATATATATATATGATATATATGTATTTTACAAATTAATCAATTATAGTATTATATTAATTAAACAAAATCTCAATTCCCAAATTAGTTGGGATTTGGGGCACCACTTTATTTTGTATGGGATACATTTGGATTGTGCAATTTAATTAATTAGATTACCATAATATTAATATTGGATATTAATTGATTTTGAAAAATAGATTTATAGTAATAAGATAAAGATAGTCAATATTAGTTATTGACAATATCTTGGAAATATTTAATATAAGATATTAAATTAAATGAGATAAATCAATCTATGAGATTTTCCTTATTTTATTAGGAAAATGTTTTATTTCGCTCCACTCTACTCAAGACTTGTTCCCCAAGGATTTGGAAGACATATGGGGCGCCATCTCTATTATAAATATGAGGGGTTGACTAGCTCTTTTGTACACCATAATTCCAAGAACTAATAGTTCTTGTGAAAATTAGAGAGCTTCTTAGAGAGGGTTTTGAGAGAGAGAAAAAGTCGGTCTAGCAGCCGAGTTTTTTGTAGCAGTCCATGATGGGATTCCGGCAGGCTGTTCGTGTGGATCACCGGTAGAGGCCGAAAACTTGGGCGGCTTTATGTAGAACTACTCTCCTTAGACGGTCAAAGCGTCAATCTGTTAGATCAAGCAAGGTAACCACCGTCTTTAGCTTATTTGTTTATTTCTTAAACGAAGTCGATATTGGGTAAAAGGAAATCGAATTTTTGAATTCCGCTGCGTTCCCGCGTAGATTTCCTAACAAGGGATATGTTACTGAGTTTTCGTGAATGATGATTTAGTATTATGATGTTACACAAATGCCAATTTCCAAACCGACAATGATGACTTTAAGTCACGACCTAGATTTGTTTTCATGCTTAACGGGGGCGGTGGGGGGAAGAGTTCCAAGCGAGAGACTACTACAGACTGCAAACGGAAGCCGAATACGTAGCGACCTCGGAGGCGGCAAAGGAATCGGCTTGGATGAAGAAGTTCATTCATCGAACTTGGTGTGGTTCCTTCATTGAAGGACCGGTGCCACCTTGATCTTTGTGATAACAATGGGGATATAATTCACCAAAGGAACCAAGGTCTTATTAGAAGTCCAAACACGTGCTCTGGCGCTATCACTTGATTAGAGAGAATAGATAGAGGAGATGTAATGATAGAGAAAGTCCACACGGATGATAACATAGTTGATCCGTTAACCACGGCATTGTCACAAGCAAAGCATGAGAAACATGTTCACATGCAAGGGCTTAGGCATATGGGTGATTGGCTTTAGGCCAAGTGGGAGATTGTTGAATAGGTGTCCTAAACTCAACCGGGTTGGACCGGATCCGACCGGGTCGGGTCGTTTACAGTCTATTTTAGTTCATCTCATAACTTTATTATGATTAATAAAAGCATTTTTGTTATTATATATTGTTTATCTTCATGATATTGGTTGTATATAGTAACGTCCCTAGTGTCAAACTGTGATAGAGAAACCATGATAGTGATTATGGTTGATGAGATCTCTAATTACTTTAACAAATTTGATACTTAAATATCTCTAGTCATATGTACTTTCAAATGGGACATTGATAGTATAATCAGACTAGCATGTATTGGATGTCCTCTATCTTATTGAAGATATGGATAGATATCGTCTATTGAAGTGTATAGACACTTGGACTGTATGTGGACGTGTATTAGAGAATGCGTACGTTAGACTGATCCACTTACATTAAATGTCACACTATGTGGCGGTTGTGTAATTATCCTTAAGACCAGAGTCTTCATGGCATCACGGTGTGGATTGTCATGCTTTGACACTATTGAGGTTTCCCTATCCACGGGGCGATCATGCGGTAGTGATTGGGAGTGATATTGAAGCATGCGGAGTATACATGTTAGTTCGTCCGGGAATCGCGTATCCAATGATGGGGATTGTCCGAAATGGCCTTCTTATAAGGAAATGTCTAACTCTTGTGAATATTTGCAAAGTGGGAGTAAATGTGCTATTCCGAGAGAGCATGACATCCATATTATAAGATACGATCGTTAATGTATTGACACTTGAGATACGATCGTATGGATATTATTACAGTGGTAGGATTGTAATTTACACGGTAACCATTTAACATGAAAGGTAGTAGTCATTGCATTTGACTCTTCCGATGATTGGGGGTCACGGTGTGTTGCTAGACGCTATCCCGTGATCGTTAGACATGAAAGGGCATTTTCGTGATTTGCACTTTGTGTCTACGGCGAACATATTCGGAAGCCTATCGGGTCACACACATATGGACATCGAGTCGGATTAAAATGTGGTTATAGTTAATGACCAAATAAGAAAAGTTTATCTCAGGTCAAATATGGTGGTATTTATTTATTATGAATAAATAAAATACAAGATATTAATTATACATAGTTTATATTAATTAAAGAATACTCAGGATGCCAAATATTGGCAATTTGGGGCGCCACATTCAAGGGTATAAGATACATACATGGATTGTGCACTTTAATTAATAAGATTACCGTAAATTAATATTGGATATTAATTGATTTTAGAAAAAATAGATTTATGGTAATAAGATAAATATATTCAATATAAGATATTGACAATATTTAGATTTTATTTAATATAAGATATTATAATAAAAGAGATAAATCAATTAAAGCATTTTTCCTTATTTTATTGGGAAAATGTTTTTCACTTTCATCTATCTTCTAGAAACTTCTCCTAATCGAGTTAGGGAGACATGAGGCGCCTCTCACCCTATATAAGAATGGGGTTGGCTAGCTCTTTAGTACATCACAATTCCAAAAACTAATAGTTCTTAAGTAAAATAGAGAGCTTCCAATAGAGAGTTATAGAGAGAGACAAGGGCCGGTCTAGTAGCCGGATTTTTCTGATAGCAATCCAAGGAGGATTCCGGCGAGGAGTTCGTGTGGATTATCGATAGAGGCCGGATGCGTGGACGGCTTGCGCACAGTACTACTCTCCGTTGACGGTCAAAGCTTCGATCTTATAGATCAGCCAAGGTATATTCCGTCAAACTACTTAACGTGTTTATTGTGTTAAACGAAGACGATATTGGAAAAGGAAATCAAAATTTTAAATTCGATCAAGTTAAACTAGTGATTTCTAACATTTAGAAGAAAAATTTTGTGCGTGTGTGTATATAATCATGATCTTTAAAATAAAAACTAGTTGTTTTTTGTAAGAAGACCCATTTACCTTAAAACTCAACAGGATCTACGAACAAACAACAATTATCCTTCAAATCTACGTGAATCTACGGATAAAACAAAAGATCAACAAAAATTCTATGATAAACGAAAATCCTAAACAAGACTAAACCAAGAACCTAAGGAAATCAAAATTTTACCTATTAAAGAGGATTATGGTTTCGAAACAAGTTCATTGATCATCTTCAAACTCACCACTATGATCTACAGAACGAACACAAAAACGATCAACAAGTTGCGGTGTTGAAGTGTTTAACATGTTAATTATCTACCTCTTCGTCGACTCAAGCTTTTCGGAGATATGGTAGTTTAGCATAGTATTCAGTGGGAGGTCGTGGGGATCTCATTGTTGGTTGTTGGCCTTGTAGTGTCGTTATATGCCTTTTGTGTTGGCCTGACTTGTTCTGAGACCGACACTTGAGGGGTGTATTGAAGTGTTTAAGATGTTAATTATCTACCTCCCCATCAACCTAATCTTTTGGCGAGATAATGATTCAACATGGTATCGGAGGGAGGTCATGTGTTCCAACATTGCTGCTAAAGTATAACTTTTACCCATTTATATTGTACAAGTGTTAGGCCTCTTTGTTGTTGGCCTTGTAGTGCCTTTATATGCCTTTGTGTGTGTCATGTTGGCTCAGGCTTCTTATGTTATAGCCCACACTTGAGGAGGCATGCTGAAGTGTTTAAGATGTTAAAATATTTACATCTCCATCAACTTAAGTTTTTAGAAGAGATGGTATTTCAAATGCGGGACCTCATCTTGGTCACTTCTCTGACCGTTGTGGTCGTGGAGCCGACCTGACTTATCTGACGAAACACGGATTTGCGAAATTTTAAAATTTAGGGCTTCTTGAAACTTTTTTTATAGACTTTTCAAACTCTTATAGGTCAAGGTCGGTTTGCCTTTCTTAATAAAAGCTTAAAACAAACTGTAAAAAAGAAAAGAAAGGCCTAATTTTAAAAGTATTGAAATACCCTTACAAAGAGACGAGAGATTTCACAGTTATTGCTAACTTGATAATATATCAGTAAAATGGCGGGTCTCGAAATTCTTCTCCTCCTCCCAGAGAAACTTCCATCCAACACAGAAAGTTTTTAGGTCATATTGATATAAACGTAAAGCTTAAGGATTTTCACTGTAAGTGTAAAATAAAAATTAAAAAATAGAAAAACCACGTGTATATTTTTAGGTGTTCACATTCATTGGACCTAAAATTTATGCATAACCATTGACTATGTGTGTAATAATTGCATGGACTGCATACTCTATAAAATGCTTTTTGAAGTTTGTCCAAGAGTGAATGAATGATTTGACACCACATAATCATTGTCCATAGAACATGTTGATAGTTCCAGTCATTAACATAAAGGTTCCAATATTGAATCAAGACATGAAAATGGGAAATGCAGGAGATGGACTTTGTATTAAGACTTGATTCCGTCTACGATCAACCACAATACTAAGCTTGAGAAAGCAAATTTAGACCCAACCACATGCATCATTAGTGAGTAAAAGTAGGAGTACGTTAATTACTTTTCCCTTAATATTTCCAAGCCTTTTTGAGCCAACACTAATGCTTGAGTCATCAAGTGGTCTTTTACTTTCTAGCAAAGCTTTTAGGGGTCGTTTATCAGAGTGATTTTAAGAGGGACCGCTTACGCTAGTGATCCTGACTGCAGCTTGGCGAGATGAATACACAGACTTCACGAGGTGGAAATCACGCATGGCCCAGACGCTGGTCAGATCTTTGCTAGTATGTGGTTTCACTGTAATGTCACTGAGATAAATTTTCCAGCTTTTAGATGTCAATTAATTACTAAAGAAAAAAAGGGTTGATCCCAATCCAAAAGCCCCGTTGTAGTAAATTGAGAAATATGTAAGAGTGATACAGTTTGCTAGACCTACTTGTATACCTTCTTTTTTTTTTTTTTTTTTTTTTTTTTTTTTTTTTTTTTTGTGTGTGTGTTTGCTAATAGGAGTTGATACATGGTGTGAAACTATTAAACCCATTTTAAATGTAAGATTGTCATTACAACACTCTCTTTTATCACCGAGTTTGCCCCACGATTTATCATTTAAATACTATGTATATGCCATAGTATAAGGTTTACTTTTAACATAATTTATTTTTGAAATTATTATAATCTTTTACAATACTGATATTGCAATTTTTTTCCTTATATTCCTCCGAATTTCGTATTCCTCATTTCATGCTTTGTAAATTATTATATTAATGACAATTAAAAAGCATTTTATACTTACGTCTGAAATTTACAACATCCATTTATTTATTTTTACGGATTACAACATCCATTCAAAACACAAAAAGAAAAAAAAAAAAGATTTTTGTGTCTAGATTTTCACACACTGGTTTGTTGCAATATAGATTTTTTTTCTGTGTAACTAATTTGATTAGAGATGAGTCAACATAACACGACTAAAAAATTACTCTCTCCGTACATGCTGTGATAGATACAGGCCTGAGTGATCTCTCCTCACTTGAATGCCAAAGAAGTGATGTAATTTTCCCAGGTCCTTTAATGCAAACATGTTATGTAATGAACTAACAAACTGCTGGATTTTGCTGGGATCATTTCTTGTAATTGGTATATCACCAACATAAACCAAAACATATAACAAGGTTTTACCAAAGTGGAAGATAAATAGAGAGGTATCAGCTTTGGATTGTACAAATTTCCAAATAAGCATATGTTTTCTCAACTCATCAAACCATGCCCTAGGGGCTTGTTTCAAACCATAGATGGTCTTCTTCAAATGACAGACATGAGTTGGTTTGGTACTATCAACAAATCCCTCAGGTTGTGCCATAAAAACAGATTCATGTAAGGTCCCATTGGGAAAGGCATTGTTGATATCAACTTGCCTTAAAGACCAATCCAGTGACACAACAAGGGCCAGAACAGTCCTGATAGTAGAAGCTCTAGCAACAGGACTAAAGGTGTCAGAATAGTCAATGTCTGGGCTTTGATGAAGCCCTTTAGCCACAAGTCTGAACTTATGTTTGTTAACTGTTCCATCTGGATTCAGTTTAACCTTGAACACCCACATGTTATCAACAAGGTTGTGAGCTTGAGATCTTGGCACCAAGTCCCATGTGTGGTTCCTGATCAAGGCATTGTATTCTGATTACATAGCTTCCTTCCTTACTGGGGTTAAAGCATCTGATACTTTAGTTGGTTCTGGTAAGGGTATAGAACATTTTGAGGTAGCCAAATAGGAGTAGGTTTTAGGTTTGAAGATGCCACTCTTGGCTCTAGTTTGCATAGGATGCTTGTTGAGGTTTTCAGGTTGAGCTACAGGACTAGGACTGGGAGACTCAGGAAGGACAGTATTTGAGGAAGGAGAAGGATATATAGATTCAGAGGTTTAAGGTGAGGGAGAAGGAGAATTAAGAGGAGGATCCTGATGTAACTCTGTTAGAGGAGAGTTCTGATAGGATTCCTTACTAGTATCAGGTGTGGAGTGAGAGGAATGAGAGGATAAAAGTGGAGAACTGACAGGACAAGGATGACTGGAGCCTGATGGTGAAGGCATGGGTTGAGTATTAGGCATCATTGGGCTGGTTTGGTTTTGTAGACACACAGTAGGATTCAGGAATGAGTGAGGTGACACAGTGTTGGAGGTTTCAGAGAGAGGACTTGAATTCTTTTGATAAGGAAATGATGATTCATCAAAGGTTACATCTCTTGATATATAAAGCCTTCCATTGAGATCAAGACACAAATACCCTTTGTGTGAGGGACTAAGGCCAAGATGGACACATTTCTAAGAGTGAAACTGAAACTTCTTTGATTGATAGGGTCTAAGGTTGGGGTAGCAAGCACAACCAAAAACCCTAAGAAGAGAGTAATTAGGAGATTTATCAAAAAGACACTCAAAGGGAGACTGATGATCAAGGACAGGTGTAGGCAAATAGTTAAGAAGTCTGACAGAGTGTTGAAAGCTTTCCCACCAGAATTTAAGTGGCATTGAGGCTTTTACTAGGAGAGACAATCCCATTTCTACTATGGACCTATGTTTTCTCTCAGCTATCCTATTTTGGGCATGTGCATGAGGATAGGGGTGCCTAAACAAAGTGCCAGATTCTTTAAGAGACTGCTCAAAGACCTAAATCCCCCCCCCCCCAATCTCTCTGAAGACACTTAATATTTTTGTGAAATTGAGTTTGCACAAAGGTGTGAAAGTGTAAGAAAGTGGACAGTGCATCAAATTTTTGCTTTAAAGGGAAAATCCAAGTGTATCTAGTTAGATCAACAACAAATGTATATAATAATGATAGCCAGAGGTAGATTGCACAGGGGCAGGTTCCCAAAGGTCAGAGTGAACCAAATCAAAGGACAAAACAGAAACACTGTTAGAATTAGGATATGGGAGAGCATGTGCTTCCCTAAACTACAAGCTTCACAAAAATAAATAGTTTTATTATTTTTCAAAGACACATTACATTTGTTTAAGACCTGGTGCATAAACCTCTCGGAGGTATGGCCTAACCTTCTATGCCAAACATTGGTAGAATCATTACTAGATAGAGAACCAACAAAAGACTAAAGAACTAATTTATTAGAGCTGAACTTGAAGTGACTTTAGACAGCTGATTAGAGGAGTGACTGGGACTGGATTGAACACTTGAAGCTTTGGAGTGAAGGGACCTCAGATTTGGAGGAACATGAAGCTGATACAGGCCATTGTCAAGGGTTCCTTCCACTAAAAATCTCCTGGTAGCCAGATCCTTCACAAAACAAGAGTTAGAATGAAATTCAAGATAGACAGGAATATTAGCAGTTAATTTAGATACACTTAGGAGATTCTTAGTGATAGAGGGAGCATGAAGAATGTGGTTAATGGATAAACTGGAGTTGCATTTAGCAGGTAGAACAGACTGACCAATGTGAGTGATTTTGAGAGACTCACCATTACCTACTTGAAGAGTATCATATCCTTCATAACCCGAGTTCAGATGAAGATTATTGAGATCAGAAGCAGTGTGGGATGTGGCACCACTATCAGCATACCAGCTAGGATCCATAAAGTTATCTAAAGAGGCTACATAGGCTGCATTTGGTCTGGGGTTTGAGCCTTGAAAACCTGCATTGCCACAGGTGTTATTGTTCATGGGTGCACCAGTATAGGCAAAGTTATACCTATAGTAGCATATGGCAGTTGTGTGTCCTGTTCTTCCACACACTTGACAAACCGGTCTAGGATCTCTTGATTTTGTCTACCTCTTCTATTTCCTCTACCTCTTCCACCTCTAGAGCCTCTACCTCTACCTGCATCCTAATTTCCGTATGTAGAGTTTGGCCTGGAATTAGGTCTAGGTCCTCCACTCTTTTGTGCTGCATAGTTAGCAGAGGGTGCTGGAACATCTAGAGTGGTAGTTGGATTAAACCGGGCTAGTAACCTTTATGTGTTACCAATTGAGACTGAACTTCAGGCCAAGTCAATGAACCAATTCTAGAGGTGATATTCACAATAACAGACTCATAATCTTTGCCTAGACTGCCAAGAACTGATAGGATAAGTTCTGAGTTTGAAATAGGACATCATGCTGCTGCTAGTCAATCTGAGTAGGTGTTCATCAAAGCTAGGTAATCAACCATAGATCTAGCAGCTTTATTTTTCCTAGTCAAGGCTCATTTGTATTATAAGATCCTAGCTTCAGATCTGTTGTTAAACAGGGTCTCCAACCTGTTCCAAACCTCAAACGTAGTGTTACAGCCAATCAATTCAACCAGGGCTTGTTCAGTCATCGATGTCATCGACCAACCAACCAGAAGATTATCCATGGTCACCCAATCATCATAGGCAGGATTGGAGACAGGTCCATATACAGGGCTCACAATAAACTGGGTTGGACATCCATTAGCATCAACCAAATGACTTTCCAGGTGATGTCCACGAACAATAGGAAGAATAGTAGACTTCCATAGCAAGTAATTATCACGATTTAATTTCACAGTTCAAGTTTGAGCCAAATTGGCACCAAAGGGTGCCGTAGAAACAGAACGGGGAGTTGAAGACATATTGGACATGAAATTAGGAAAAGACGGTAAACTCGTACGAGGAAAATGGGTTTCAAGACCTGAAAAATTCATGTTCAATAGAAGCTCGCAAACCTCCAGCTGGTGTAGAATACGGTGGTGGTGGAGCGATTAAAGAGGTGCCAGCTCCAACGGCGTTTGTCTGAGAAAAGTGAGTGAAAGACAATGGCACTTGAGTGGTGAAAGACCCAATAGAGATGGATGTTGTTGACTGAGCAATAGAGCTCACTGGAACTGTTGTTGATGGAGTAATGGAGCTCACCGGAGCTGAGCTCTCGGCGGCTGCAGTGGCGTCGGCCATAGGCTCTGATACAAACTCAAAACGGAAGAATAATTATGTTATTGCATTGAATTGCTAAAAGTTGTCTTAGTTGTAATACATATATCTCAACAAATCTATCTTAGTTGTAATACATATATCTCAACAAATCTATCTTGGATTCTAGTGGATAAGACACATCATAAATAACACACAACAGCCTAGACTTATTACAAAATACAGAATAGTCCTTATACTTTAACAGTTTCAAAATAATTGATGCAGTTGTCAAAAACGCGCATATTAAAAAATTGAGCTAATGATTTAATTTAAATGTCAAAATAACTAAAAAAAACCTTAGTCTATAATTAATGCAATGTTGTAATTATTTTCTTGCTCCTTAATAAATAAGGATATATGTAGGAAAAACACAAAAAAAAAAAATGATGAATGAGAAATGTATCTGCCTCACTTATTTTGGAGGCAAGTTATTTGGACACACACATTTACTCATATCTTGAATACTGTTTAATGTGTTACTGATGGATACAAGTAGCATGATCTTGATCTTGGCTTAGTAGGTCATAGTTATTTTTAATTAACTTGTGTATTGATCAGAGTGTTGTTTTCTTTTCGCCTTTTTGCTCGGGACGATCAAAAGCTAAGTGGGGGGTAGTTTATAACGCTCTAAATGATACCAATAATTATACATATATTCACCCTGAATTCTGCTCAAGAGAGGATAGATAGGCTCGTTATTGCTTAGAATATGTGTTAAATTCTATGTGAGTGTTTCCAGGATCGTAATTCTGCATCTATGCTATTTTCCCGATGTTTTGGTACTGTTTTGTCTCGTTTTGCATGTTTTATAGGATGTACCGAATTTGGAGCATTGGAGAATGGATCTGGACCAAATGGAATGCATTGGACTGAATGATTAAAGTCCAAGAAGAAGCCTGCTGAAGAAAAGGAAGAATAGAAGGCCCGGTAACCCGAGGGTTAGGCCTGGTACACCAACGTCTTGTGAAACACAAAATTTATTCTGCTGTATTGTCTAAGTCGGTTATGGTTTTAGAGAGTCTTAAGTCGGTCATTGTATCTATATAATGCCGCGTTTACAGATTATTGAATAGATCCGGAATAACTTTTCATTAGTATTACAAATACAATTATATATTTTGATGAAATAAAGTTTTCTTTAGCTTTGGAGAGTCGTTTTGGTTTCCTCCCTTCTTCCATCATCTCTAGCTTGAGTAAATCGAGCTAGATCTTCATTGTTGAAGGTATGAAGCTTTGAATGTTCCTTTATTGTCTTCAATATGGTAGATATGTTCGTATTTATGTGTTTTAGTTAATCTGCATGTTTAACAACCCCATAATTTACTTATTTTAATCGTACTGAGCAATATAGATCCAGAAATTGGGAAAAGCGCTTCGGTAAACCGCGGTCTATACCGGTTTACGAGGCATATTTTAGAAAACCTAGACTAGGATTCACTACAGCTACGTTGATCAGCAGTAATAATTAAAACGAGTAATAGGTCTGACCAATCTAGTATTCGTAATTCGTAAATTAATATGAAGGACCGCAAGTGAAGTGTTAATTAGGACATAGTCTTGATGGACCCTGAAGAACGTCTTTGGTCAATGTCGATACCGCCTCAGGCGGGTTAGCGGTATGAGGTAACGCCAATATCGCGATTCGCTTCTTTATGCGTATGGGCTATTACGGACCAATTAAGGAGGGTAGCTTGCGTGATAGATTGTCTATCGCCATTGTCGGAGTAGATAGGAGTAGGAATTGCACCCGTAGCTGATAAATATGATAATAATCATTAAAAGCTCAAGATTAATCTAAGGAAATTATGTGGGGAAGTAAACATAACGATTAACTAATCCAAGTTAGTACATCGGTGAGGAGAGGGAGAGGTTTACCATGTTTGTTTTCTTTTATGTTATTGTTGGTCAATGACCGCCTCTATGTTGCTTCTTAATTAGGTTAGAGTCGTTTATACTTATAAGTTGCATTGTCTCTGTGGGATCGACCTTGACTCACATTTACTATACTTCGATGTACCTAGTATTCTTGCTAGTAATATCGACGTTAGTGGCATACACGCGATCAGAAGACTCTTGCAATTTTAGTTCAAATAATTCTTGACCACTTCAAAATTACAAAGAAGAAGGGAAATGCAGTTGTAGAAGGTAAAATTGCAGTTAAAGATGAGAAGTCTAGAAAGAGAAAAGCTGAGAGCTCTGTAGTTGAATCAAATAAGAAGAGCAGGAGATCAAAGAAACTTCAAACTAGTGCTAAAGTTTTGACCAAGTTGATAAACTATTAGAAGGAAACGGAAGCTGGATGCTTCAATTCAAACAAAAGTTAATGAAACTGCAAAGAAGGTTTTGGAGCCTTCCCCAACAAAATCCGCTACTTCAGTTGCGGATAGCTCAGTAAAGAAAATGAGAACTGAAGACACCACCACCGAACCTATACCAACTGAGAAAGTACTTACTGAGAAAGAAACCTCAGTTAGAGAAGAGGTTGTTCCTTCGCTACCAGCAACTGACATTCAGAAAGAAGCTGACACTCAAGGGAAACAGACCCTGAGAGATGAGTTTGATGATGAAGAAACTAACAATGAAGAAAGGCTAATTGACTTAGACACAATGGCCATGCTCAAGCTACCCTCCAAGTCTAAATCCACACCTCAAAAGTCAGTATCTAGATTTGAGTATTAGGAGTCAATAAAAGACATTGAAGCCTCTCAACCTAAAGGAATAGAATTTGCTGAAGTAGAATCAAGACCTGAACAAGTCATCACTCTTGATGAGCTTGTCAGTGATGAAGATGTTATACCGAAAGATAAGAAAGCAGAGGAATCGATTCATCAAGAAGTTATTGAACCGGCAAAAGATATGGTTATTGAACCATCACCTGAAGAAGAACCAGTTGCTGAACTGAAACTTGAGTCAGCAAAAGAACAAGTCACTGAGCAAGTAGGAGAACTTGTTGTTGATGAAGAAATCTTAAGCCCGAGACTACCATCTCGGTTCCTCGAATTGAAACTAGAACCACTTTAGTCCCGGTTGTTCTTTGAAGGGATACCAAAGAAAGCGATCTTGAAGAAACTGGAAGATTTGAGGCCCCTATGGAATCTGTTTTAGAAACTCCAAAAGAAAAAGAAATTGCAACACCATCCGAATCATCTATCAATATTGGAGAACTGATTGTAGCAGACTGCAAAAGGCTGCATGCCTATCAAAACTGGAAACTCAGCTCCATTTCAAATCAAAGAAGTCAGTAGGTAGAAATGGAAATCATAGAGAATTGGGTGTTCAGTATCTACAACATCAATTATTTGTCAGAACTGATCAACACTGATGAATTTTTGAACAATGGATATGCATTGATCAGAGATAGCCATTGGAAGAAAACAACAGCAGGAGGTAGTTCTAAGAAAGATGACAAGACGACGATGATGATTCACAGGGAGATCCAAATTTACAAAGAGGAATTATTGCATCTCTTCAAGAAAAGAAAGCTGAAGATGATAAAGTTGATGATGATAATGAAGATAATTCTGAAGAAAGCAGTGAGGATTCAGACTCGAGACTCGGGATCGAATCAAAAATGAAGATGAAACTAGCTATCAGTCCCCAACTGACCAAACTGTGCATGAGATAGCTAAAGCTGAAGCTGATAGAACAGGTGAAAATTATGATAATGATTTCAATGTTAAATTATCACTAGTTAGAGAAGTTGATCAGTCAAGGTTGGAAGAAGTAAGAAGACAATCTGAGGAGAGGAGAAAATCTGTGGAATACAAAGAGGAACTCAAGAAGGTTGTTCCTACTCTTATCAAAGATACAAAAATGAATGAAGATAGAGCAGATAAAACTGAAGTGCAAAAAGCTGAAACTGGAAAATACATTCCTACTCAAGTGGATATTATCAAGTTTTACCACAATGAGCTAATTTGTATTCAAAAGGAAGATGTCAGTTTGTTTGGAAAAGTGTTAAAGTCCTTGGAAGAAAGCAAGACTGAAAGGACTAACATGGAGAAAAGATTAGATACTGTCAGAGACAATTGTCAGGACACCTTGATTGAAATTCGCAAAACAACCATTGAAAACGATTCAAGGAAAGCTGAAACAACAGAACTATGAGAAGGCATTCTTAACAATTTGGTTAATAGAATGACCTTGATGGAAAATGGAGTGAAAGACTCAGTTGTAGCTCAAACCATTTTGGCATCAAACCAGCAACATCTCAACTCCTACATCAAGAGCTTGATCGATAAGAATGATGTCAATAAGGGGGAAAGTTTAGATATGCTAAAAGTCAATGAGCTTGATATACCAAAAGTTCTGGAAAGCATTGATGATAAACTGGTCGAACTGAAGAAAGCTAGAGGAGAGTTTACTGATGAGGAAATGGAACTTATTGCAAAGTTTGCTGAACCAACTGAGAAAAGGATTGGTCTAGATGCTAGTCTTTACAGCATCTTCAAAGACATGCCCTTAAGAGTTCGAGAATCTAGAGAACAATCTTTATCAACTTTTCTGAGTATGCAAAAGATAATTATGCATTACTGGCACAAACTGAGCAAATGGGAGAGAAATGGCACTTTGGAAAAAGTATCAGCAAAAGTTGATAAAGAGGAACCTGAGTTTGTTTTGGAATTACTGAAAACTGGCACAAGTGAAAAACTGAGAAAGATAGTGTTTGTATTTGCTGTACTTTTCAAAAGCAATTTTTTTAGTAAACACAATATGTCTAACTCATGGAACATCTATGCAAGTATTCATGGAATTGAAAGCACAACAACTAATAAAGCCATGAAAGAATACGCTGAAAGATTTGACAATGAAGCTGTCAAGTAAAAGGAAGAGAAGCTGGCACTTAGTTTCTTTTCATGTATGGTACTCTGTATTGTAACTCAGTATCTTTAATAAAATCTCAGTTTCTCAGTTCGTTTTGTTTTTATTCGTGTTTTTTATTTTTATCTTTTTGCATTGCTTTTAAGGATGGTATTGACATCATCAAAAAGGGGAAAATTGTTGGAAATAAAATTTATGTTTTGATGATGATTCATCACTTATTCAGTTATTATTTTAGACCCTATTGATGAAGTGTCATAACTAGCTGTTATAGTGCAAAGCAAAAAGATGTCTAGAAATCATTGTATAGGATTTAATAGAGTCTGATATTTGTACAAGTTAAATCAGATAAGCACTGTAATTATTCTATGTTCTGAACTTGGAAATTGAGGTAAATATCCTAAGAGAACTGAGATCCTAAAAGGTAACTAAGATCCAAATGAGATACTGGAAAACTGACTCAGATTACACTAAGACAGAACTGAAGAAGGTAAGTTCGTTGAAGGTACAAATTCAGTTGCCTTATCTAAAAAACTGAAGAACTGAGGGCTCAAACTCAGTTATTGAAGATAGAAGAACCGAGGGTTCAAACTCAGTTTATGAAGACTAAAGTCGAGACTGTAAAGTTAGAATTCGGGCAAGATTGTGATGACCTGAACTGACTTTATGGATCTTATATCAAGGCCTAAGAATCATAAGGACAATGATATCTTAGATGATCAATTGGATGGTGTACTCTGATTTAGTCAATTGTAATCAGATGAAGAAAAGAGTACTGAGATTTTGAAGAAGAGTAAAAACTCAGTTAATGCTTACGTCATGGTTAAATCAGTTTTTAGCTGAAGAGAAATCAGACCGTTATAAATCAAGAAATTTAATTGGTCTATAAAAGTGTCCTTTCTGACACTGACATACAAACAGAGAAAGTAGGACCACTAACGGCTATAAGGATTCAAATCCAAATGAACTAACCATTAAAGAAACCCCTATAAATAGATCTCTTCTACAACAAGAAGAGTGCGGAATTCTAAGAATCAATCTAGTCAAGAAAGATCAAACCAAAGGTGAAAGTAATCATAAGAATTCCTGCTAAGTACTTTATTGCAAGATCAAGAAATTTTTTCAAGTGTTCATAAGCATTCAAAGAAAGATCAAGAATAATCATTTGAAGAAAAAACAGAGCCGTGCATTACTTTTATATCTAGAAGAAGAAGATCAAATCACAATTGAATCATAGTTATTGATTCAAGTCTCAACTTTGATTTAATCAAAGGTTTAGACTTTAGACTGTGAAACACCAAGAATGTGTGAAGGACAGTTGAGTGCAATTAGGGAGACTGTGTTTGTGATGAGCTGGTGAAGAGGCAATTCAACCCTCTAAGGACCAGTGTAGCAAGCTTGGTTCAAACAGCAATCCTACCTGTTGAAGACTGAAGCTAGAAGATTGTGAAAGTAGGGATTAGTGAAAGACAATCAAGTGTCTAGAATTTACTTTGTGTCTTGTAACTGTAAACCTCAAGAAGAGAGGGGAAGAGAGGACTGACAGGATTACACCACATAGAACCTCTATAATTTTTGTTTATTTACTTTACGCATTTACTTACTGCATTTTAGTTATATTCATCTAGTTCACATACTCAGCAAACACCAGAAACTAAGTCAGCATATTAACTGATAACTCATTTTACAAAGGCTTAATTTAATCCGCTGCCGGTTAACTCAGTTAAGAATAAGTCAGTTTTGACTTATACTCAGCTAAGTTAGTTTAACTCCGCACAAGTTTTAACTGAACCTAAATCGCTTAAAATCTAGCTTTTGGTGACAAGTTTATTCACCCCCCCTAAACTTGTGTTAGCCTTTCCAAGGGACCAACATATATAATCTTCCTTTTCTTTTATATTAAATTAAGACAGTTGTACTTTTGGTTTGTAAAGAATGGTTTGTAATAGTTGATGGATATTCAACCTTGTGTATTTTTCTTGGGATTTTGGTTTTAGTTGCAGCCCCGTGTTACTTGTCGATTGTTGTAGTGATCTTTTAAAGTTTTTCCCGAGTCTTTGTTTTCGTTTTCCACTTTTCCGCTTGTTCTCTGTTATATTGATGATGCCAGGCTTACGTATATAATTGATTTATTTTAATTATATATGTGCCGGGCGTCTTTTTCTGGTTAATGACTGGATATCCGAATCAGGGTCGTCACACTGTGTAAAGTTAGAAGCCCTAGAAGTGGCTATAAATATTATACCGTGTGATTGATGATGACACACGAAATACAATTGACTGAAAGTTAACATTGTCGGGTCCTGACATTGTTCATGTAGGAGTCGGGATAGAAAATAGACTTCGGGTAAGAGAGTTATGGGAAAAGGTCACAACCCAATTCCACCCTACGGAATACTGCAATATTGACAATTTAGTGCAAAATATTTCCAAAAAAATTAATGAAAGAAAACACAAACACACACGTCAGAAAATAACAATGAATAAATTCAACTGCAAACACCAAGAAAGGTACCGTCAAACAAAACATTTTAATAGTGACGCAATTTTAGATATACAACTTTATATCTAGCTTGCATCGTCTAGGGAAGTTCTGCCACTCAAGAAAATGATTTTGTTTAGAATACTAAATTGGATGTATTGGTGATCGACCATCCTCTTTCTTTTTTCTTTTTCTTTTTTTTTTTTTTTTAAATTTTATTTTATAGGGGAAAATGACCTTTTTCAGTAATGTCATTGCAGGCCTTTAGTATAATTAATTTCACCTTGCCAAACATTAACTTGGAAACTCAAATCACCCATATGACTGTATTAAAATATAAGTTTGTTTAAATTTTTTGGTTTGTCTCATAATATAAATCCAAATAGAATATCAATGAAATATTATAACATTTTTCTTGTTTTACCTTTCATATATATATATATATATATATATATATATATATATATATACATATATATATATATCCAATTTTCACTACTTTACAATTATTGTATTAATAACAGCCAAATGATATTTTAAACTTTTATCATCAAAGTAAATTACACTTAGCCACTTTCTTAAATTGTGTGAACAATTTGAATGGCATATATTTTACGAGAGTTGAAGTATATTTTAGATATGCTAGAGTTATTCTATCAACTAATTTGAAGGGTAGGTGGTAGTTAAGCGAATAGGCAGCATTCTCACGGATAAGTTTTGTGTTCGCTCATTAGTGTTTATAATCGTTTGTATTTTTAGCTTAATAAACTAAGTTTGAACATTAATAAAAATTGTTTCCTAAACGAACGTTAAGGTAGCGGGAGCAAATTAATTTTTCACATGGGTTGCTTAAAGTTTGTCATTTGTGCATGTCTAGTTTAGACTATAAATAAGGTTATTTGTGTTTTGTTTTAGATGCATCACTGAAATGTATTACTTGAGATAAACTCTATCGCAGATAGCAATGTTTGGTCTCTTTAAACTTGGTGCATCGTATTACTTTTATTTTACTCCCATTTCCTTTTTTATTTTATTATTGTCATTAATGGCTAATGTTTGGAGCTTGTTTTCTTAACAAACTAGTATCGAGTGTGTTTTCCGACAAAATAACTTGACAATTAATAACCTAGTGTTGTTTGTTTGGGATAATAAACATTTTGACAATACCTAAGTGTTATTTTTGTGAAGTTTGACCAGATTGTTAACATTTGGATGTTGTAGATTCAGATGAAGACTTCAATGTTGTCTTGCTTGGGAAGGAGAAAACATTGGAGAGATGATTGTCAAGAGACATGTTTATGTTCAGAAGATTAATACCATACTCAACTTCTTTCAATTGTTATTCTAGGCTTCCAGGAGTGCTTGGATTTGTTTGAATCTCAGAAGCTTGTTTCCAAGGTAGAAATTTGTTAAGGTAAAGAGAGCTAATTCCCACATCATTTTCTTATGGCATGTTTGTAACGCAAAAATGAAATGTAATGGAATAAACTTATACGAATGGAATTAAATGAAATAGAATAAATTTATTCCATTATTGCGTTTAGAGAAAGAATGAAATGAATTCTATAAAATGCGACACATTGAGTGATAAGTAGGGCATACTAGTGGTTTTAGGTTGGGTGGGGAGGGGTGGGGAGGGGAAGCCCTACCCCACCACACCCCATCTAACCCTACCCTACCCTATCTCACTCCACCTTATACTACCCACCACATATCTTACCCTACTCTACCCACCACGTATCTTACCATACCCTACCCACCACCACAACCTACTTTACCTTACCTACCCCACCCTACCTTACCCCACCCCCACCCTATCCTACCCCACCACCTACCCAACTTCACCTCACCATCCACCTAACCTCATCTTACTTTTACCCACCACCAACAGGTTATGTTGATATTCATTTCATTCCATTCGAATCCATCCAATTTTGGAGGTCATGAAAATGGTTATTTTTCATTCCATTAGAATAAAATTTCATTCAATTCCATTAGCTTGTAATCATACACAAACAATGGAACGGAATGAAAAAGCATTCTATTCCTGCCAACTAAACATGCCTTTAAGGTTTAGGTATGTCTAGTTTAGACGATAAATACGACATTTCTATGTTTTGTTGGGATGTGTCAATGCGAAGTTTTTCAACCACAACCTAATAATTGGGCTATTGTAATTTGGCTTCATAAGAGGTTTTTTTTTTTTTTTTTTTTTTTTTTTTACATTCTTCACTATAGTTTTTGTGTTTTTGTCGTTAAGAGTTATATCTCGGATGTTGATCTCTAGCAGTAACATTTGTCATTGATACAAACTAGATGATTCATGCATAAACTGAATTTCTTCACTTCAGTTTGAGGATTTTTTTTATATCTAAAAAGTTATTTGCAATTTCCACAACCCGTAAACATATAGGTGACAAGTGTGCTTGTAACCAACCAGACCAGATGATGTGATCGAAGATGAGATGTTTTGGTTTGGAGATCATTTATCCCACATTGTTCCCATGGCAGGTTTTTCTTAGAATTTTATTAGTATTTATTTCTTTTATTTTTATTTTTATTTCTATTACATAACTTTGTCCCACATCGCTTTGGGAGTAGGTTGTGACTTTTATTCTAGCATATAAAAAGATTTTAGTTGTACTATTTGTAAGGAGACAAAATTTTTGATGATATATTATATTTGAAGCTTTTAAGCTTTGATGAGTTTTCTCACGTTGGTGCTTGGTGGATTCCGACACCGGTGTTTGGTGGATTCCAAACGAAACTTATCAAGGTTCTGAGCAGACCTTGTGGCGTTCGTATACCAAGGTTCTTAGATACGGGTTATTTAAGGGTTGAGGTCATACCAAGGTTTTTAGTTACGAGTTAGCTAAGGGTCGCGGTGCTCGTTCTATTGGTGCCTTCAGTCGGTCCTTCGGCAATTTCGGATCTGATTCGGCTACGGATCACATCAATTGGTATCAGAGACAACACTGACGGTATCAAGTATCCCTTCTATTTTTTTTTTTTTTTTCGTTTCTTACTTCCAGCACTTTCGTTTTGTGAGTGAGTTTTTGTCCCTTCAATCTCAAAAAAACCCAAAAAAAAAAAAATAATAAAAAAATAAAAAAAAAAATCACAGCTTTCTTATTGCTGATCTTAAAAAAAAAAATGCATCAGATTTTATTTTCTTAATTTTCCGCATTTTTTTCTATCCTTTTACGAAAAGAAAAAAAAATCATTTCTTTTCCAGCCTTCGGCGTTTTTGTCCTTTCATCTTCAAAACAAAAATAATTATACCTCGGCTTGAGATCCCCCCAGGCAAGCAGCCGATCTATAACCCTTTTGTTTTTATTATTTTTTCTTTTTTTCCCTTGATTCTTGCCTTTTGTCCTTCCAATACAAAAAAATAAAAATTCCAGAAATCCTTACTCATGTGCCGCCGTAAATATATATATATATATATATATATATATATATATATATATATAGCCAATATGCCGAGTGTTTCACACATTTGGTGTAATTTTAATCACACCCGTAATTTTCAGTACATCTCTAAAAAAAAAAGTCTTTACCGAATAGTCTTGTTTGGACATTCTGGATACTTGTCGTGTGCTAGTTATTAGTGAATTTCAATCTTGATTAATGTCAAAGGAGAGTCCTATAGATGCTTATTTTCGGATATTCACGGAGGCCCAAACTGCCGTGATTGATAGAAAATTTGAAGAGATGAAGTCTAAGCTTCAAAGCATGTTAGGGGGAAGCAATGTTCAGTCGTCACGTGGGGGTAAAGGTAACGACTTATTTCATACATCATGCTTTATTTGAGACTATGAATGTGAGATGTGTATTGATCACGATGAAGAAGAAAATTTAATTAGTAAAGATGTGGTTAAGGAGTTAAACTTGCACACTGAAAGAATTCATTGTCCTTACTACATTGTTGAAGGAAGTCATCGGGTTAAAGTTACACGGTATGCACGGATTCCAATATCCATTGGACGTTATAAAGATATTGTATCATTTGATGTGGTGTCACTGAGTGATGTACATTTGACACTAGGGAAATCATGGCTATCTTTGCATAATGTACGTCATAATGCGTCCGGACTCGCTATTCTTTTTCTTTTGGTGGCAAGAAGCATGTATTGGAATCCCTTCCCCCTATGAAACAATGTGATTTTCAAATAGGGGATTCTAAGGCCATGGAAATAGATAGGGGTGTGATTCCTGATGTGAATTTGGTGGAAGCAGAAAATATTGAGCTAGAATTGAAAAACGGCGAGAGTGGAGGTGTGGTTGAGCTAAAGAATGAAATGGAGTGTGATGTTGTGACGCAAACTGAGGATATCGCATTAGTGGTAGAGAAAATCAAGGCAGATTGGACAGTTGGTCCTACTTCACCGACCACTTGTTCGAGTTCTATTTCGTCTTCTTTACAGGTACATGAAGATCATCCGCTTGAGGAGCGAACTGGGCCATCTGATATACCCAATCCAACCAATATATTGCCTATGGATGTTCTTGTCCCAGTTGACATTGATGGAAAACCAAATCACACTTTCATTGATCCTTTTGCGGTGTATTGTGCTGTTATTCCGGCTTCTAATCCCTATGCTTATGTTGCTGCTCCAGAGAAAATAATTTGCATTGAGCACTCACGACATTCCTATGCATTGGTTTCCTTGGTGAGGTATTCTTCATCAGCTCGAGGTTCTAGTTCTTTGAAGCCGTATTTACGCCTTGTATTTGATCCGGGCATATCATTGGTGTTTGTTGCTGGTTCGTCCTGTTGTGTACTTGTTGCTGCTTTTTACGACATCCTTTTGATTCGAGGACGAATCTTTTCTAATCGGGAGGGAATGATGTGATCGAAGATGAGATGTTTTAGTTTGGAGATCATTTATCCCACATTGTTCCCATGGCAGATTTTCCTTAGAATTTTATTAGTATTTATTTCTTTTATTTTTATTTTTATTTCTATTAAATAATTTTGTCCCATATCGCTTTGGGAGTAGGTTGTGACTTTTATTCTAGCCTATAAAAAGGCTTTAGTTGTACTATTTGTAAGGAGACAAATTTTTTTTATGATATATTATATTTGAAGCTTTTAAGCTTTGGTGAGTTTTCTCATGTTGGTGCTTGGTGGATTCCGACACCAGTGCTTGGTGGATTCCAAACGGAACTTATCAAGGTTCTGAGCAGACCTTGTGGCGTTCGTATACCAAGGTTCTTAGATACGGGTTATCTAAGGGTTGAGGTCATACCAAGGTTCTTAGTTACGAGTTAGCTAAGGGTCGCGGTGCTCGTTTTATTGGTGCCTTCAGTCGGTCCTTCGGCAATTTCGGATCTGATTCGGCTACGGATCACATCACCAGATTTGCAGAACTGAGATGTATTCAAGAACCTCAACAAACCTCAGTAGGCTGTTGACTCTAGAAGAAACTCAGCTGACTTTCACAGACTGAACACACTTACTCAGCTGACTTCACAGATTAGTTCTACCAGATTAGAGATCAAGTCACATTGTTGACAGCTCATCCCGAATATTTTCCATCCCAAACTTCTCCGGCCGCGAACATTTCGGGAATTGTCTCACCTTGACTATAGTCAGGAAATATTCGGGCACAAGTTGTATACCCGATGGGGATCCCGACCTATCCCGAATCAAAACAATAATAAATTTCAAATTTTATTCAATGAATATTGTATGATTACCATTAAGATTACTTGGAGATTATTTTCTTTTTCAAATTTAGAAACAATATTTTTCCCATATACCATATTTTTTCTCAATTTTGGATTGTTATTTTTTTCCCAAATATTCTCAACTTTTGTGTCAAACTCAATCCTGATGAGTTTATATTTTGTTACATGACAAATAACGTGTATATATACTCTGTTTTTAAACATAATAAGCAGTCGCGGATTCAGAAAATTCGTTCAGCGGGGTCCATAAATTTTTATAAGAGTAATATTTTTTCAGCAGTATCCATAAATTTTTTTTATAAGTAAAATTTAGTTAATTTATCATTTTAGCGGTGTTCGTGTATCCGTATGGGTACACATAGATCCACCCCTGATAATAAGGCGAACCTTGAGCATTACATATTTATTTTAGGTAAATTGTGTTTATCGGTGTTATTTATTTCACAACTAGCTTTTTGTTTTACTTAATGAACACTTCACTAAGTTGTCATGTCTTCATTGTTTTTTGTGAATTTAGTTTGATTTCAGTTTAAGAAAATCATTAATTGAGTCAAATCCAATTGATCTTTCACCTCCAAACATTTTGGTATCATGATTGTCGGGTTCCAACACTCTTCAGGTAGGAGTCGGGGTAGAAAATAGACTCCCAAATTCTATTGGAATGTGAATCTGGTAAGAGAGTTATGAGAAAAGGTCCCAACTCGATTCCACCCAACCGAATACCCCAATATCGACAATAGTGCAAAATATTTCCAAACAATTAATAAAATGATTTTGTTTTGAATACTAAATTGGATGTATTGGTGATCGACCATCCTCTTTCTTTCTTTCTTAATTTTCTTTGGGGGGGGGGGGGGGGGGGGGTGGGAAATGTCCATCCTTTTTCAGTAATGTCATTGCAGGCCTTTAGTATAATTAATTTGACCTTGCCAAACATTAACTTGGAAACTCAAATCACCTGCATGACACCGTCTTAAAATATTCACTACTTTACAATTATTGTATTAATAACAGACAAATGATATTTTAATTGTTTATCATCAAAATAAATTACACTTGGCCAGTTTCTTAAATTGTGTGAACACTTTGAATGGACATATATTTTGGGAGGGACGAAATATATTTTGGATATGCTAAGAGTTATTCTATCATCTAATTTAAAGGGTAGGTGGGCCGTTAAACTAACAGAGCCAATCACGAATAAGCTTGTGTTCGGCTCATTAGTGTTTATAATCATTTTCATTTTTAGCTTAATAAACTAAGTTTGAACATTAATATAAATCGTTTCCTAAACGGACGTTAAGGTAGCTGGAGCGAATTAAATTTCAACATCGGTTGCTTAAAGTTTAGGCAATGTCTAGTTTAGTCTATAAATAAGGTCATTTGTGTTTTGTTTTAGATGCATCAGTGAAATATATTTCCTGAGATAAACTCTATCGTAGATAGCGCAACGTTTGGTCTATTTAAATTTGGAGCATTGTCTTACTTTTATTTTTCTCCCATTTCCTTTTGTATTTTATTATTGTCATTAATGGCAAATGCTTGGAGCTTGTTTTCTTAACAAACTAGTATCGAGCGTGTTTTCCGGAAAAATAACTTGACAAATAATAACCTAGTGTTGTTTGTTTGGGATAATAGACATTTTGACAATAACTAAGTGTTATTTTTATTAAGTTTGACCGGAGTGTTAATTTTTGGATGCTGTAGATTAAGATGAAGACTTCAATGTTGTCTTGCTCGGGAAGAGAAAAATTTAGAGAGATGATTGTCAAGATACATGTTTATGTTCAGAAGATTAATACCATATTCAACTTCTTTCAATTGTTTTTCCTGGCTTTCAGCAGTGCTTGGATTTGTTTGAATTTCAGAAGGTTGTGGATAAGCCAAGAAGGTGAAGCACTATTATTATTTCAGAATATGAGACTTTTTCCCAGGATGAAGAATTTTTTTTTTTTTTTTTTTTTAAGGTAATAGAGCAAAATTCCCACATCATCTTCTTATGGCATGTTTGTTATGCAAAAATGAAATGTAATGGAATAAAATCAGAGGAATCAAATGAAATTAAATGGAATAAACATATTCCAATAAACTTATTATAAAAATGTGACACATTAAGTGATAAGTAGGGCATAGTAGTAGATTTAGGTTGGGTGAGGTGGAATCGGGTACGGCAAGGTAGGATAGAATGGAAGAAGTTGGGTTAGGTGGGGTGGAGTGGGGAAGCCCTACCCCCCAGACCCATCTAACCCTACCCTATCCTATCTCACTCCACCTTATCTTACCCACCACCTTACCCTACACTACCCACCACCCCATCTTACCCTAACCAACCCACCACCACAACCTACTTTACCTTACCCCATCTCACCATACCTTACCCCACCCCATCCTATCCTACCCCACCACCTACCCAACCTCACCTCACTACCCACCTAACCTCATCTTACTTTTACCCATCACCAATAGGTTTTGTTGATTTTCATTTCATTTCATTTGATTCCATTCAATTTTGGAGGTAATGAAAATGGTCATTTTTCATTCCATTAGAATAAAATTTCATTCACTTACATTATCTTATAATCATACACAAACAATGGAATGAAATGAAAAACCATTTCATTTCATTCTATTCCTGCCTAACAAACATGCCACTAAGGTTTAGGCATGTCTAGTTTAGACTATAAATACGACATTTCTATGTTTTGTTGGGATGTGTCACTTAATGTAAACTTTTTCACCCACAACCTAATGTTTGGGCTATTGTAATTTGGCTTCATAAGAGGTTTTTTTTTTTTTTTTTTTTTTTTTTTAACATTCTTCATAATAGTGATATTTGTTCCTTTTTTCTCGTGAATGTGGGTCGGTTGACCAAATCACGTAAATCTTAGTGTCTTTATATCCAATTTATTTTTCTCTTCCAATAGTAGTTTTTGTGTTTTTTTTTCCGTTAAGAGTCATATCTCGGATGTTGACCTCTAGAATGTTTTTCATCTATACAAACGAGATGATTCACGTATAAACAAAATTTCTTCACTTCAGTTTGAGGATTTTATTGTTAGATATTTTTTCGTAAATAAATATTTTAATTATCGTTTGCATACGAGTTGCCGTACGAATTAATGTTATCGCAACAAAACGGGGTTCGACCTGCATGAGTTCGAAGTTGCCATACGAATTATGTTAGATACATGCATGAGTTCATGAACAGATTCATGTATTTTCTGATTCATGCATTTGCGAAAATCATGCATCAGTTCGAAGAGATACACCTCATGAATCCATGAGTTGCAATATTTGGCCGAACTGAGATGACCCTTACCCTTACGTGTAGGATTACCTCTTTTCTGGGAAAGGTACTTCGGCCGATAAAAGGCACATCATGCAACAATTTCATTCTCAAGTTTTACAGCATCATTAGTAATTTTCAGAGTGCCCTCGGGTTTGATTCAAACAAGTCACTGTTTGAATCAAACACATCCATTGTATCCTAAGACATATTTTCGTTTGATCCCTAAGTGACAATTGTGTGAGACGAAATATCTCTTTAAAGACAACGCTTTTTTTCCCCTTGGAGTTCTTCTATTATGTCAAATCCTTAGTATCAATTTTTCCCAACACTTTAAAGACAACGTTTTGCGTGCCTTGGAGTTCTTCATATTCTGTGACATCCTAAGTATCAATTTTTCCCAACATTTATGATATCTAATATGTTGTATGCAATTTCTACAACCCGTAAACAGATAAGTGACAAGTGTACTGTAACGCTCATGTCCCGGATACCGAGTCTTTATCCGGAAAAAGAATGTTCGTCACTTGACATTCAAAGAAAACCATAAATTTCACGTAAGTCTTACGGCATATCAGAATAATTAAGGTTCGTGCGGAAGAAAACAAGCAGAAGACTTGGGAAAATAGACCATCGGGGTCTTTCATACAACACCAACCCAAAATAACATCACTCCAAGCTTTTCATCAAACAATGCATGTACCTGCATATCTTCTAATTCTAAAAAAAAAGAGTTAGCACTAGCTAGATGCTCAATAAAGAGAAAGAATATCAAAAAAGAGATTCATGTTTGTAAATGTCGGGAGACATGACATGAATTCACTTCATCCTGTTACAAAACAGTTGAAAGGCCTAACTTGAAATATAAGAAAGTTCACTTTAAATCCAATCATTAACAATACATGAGAAAACATGCCTATTAACTACATTCATTTCATATTGCACGTACTTGTTCGTTTCCATTAAACTTACTTACCTTGACTAATTTGTTGATCAAACTTATGTAAGCTACTTACTAGTCAATACTTCACTTGTCTATTATCTATTACATGTTCGTGTCATGTCTACCATGTTCATATTTCTTTCTCACTTAACATGAGGGCAAGAAGCAACATGGGCAATATGACTAGCCATACATCCAAGGTGAGACTAGGTCATAGTACCCCATATGTATGTCATCTTGAGGACGACACAGGTAATACAACTAGACATACATCCGACATAAGACTTAGAGACCCATTGTACTCCATTCAGTACATAGCAATATCACTAACTATAAACACGTATGAGCACATAAATCACATAATTTCATGTTAAAATCCATATTCTATCATGTGTGAGCATACAAAGTCCATAGCAACACTGAGCTCCCATTCTATCTACACTACTCAAACCAAAATGCATAAATTAGTTTATAGAAAAAATGACTACGAAACAGAATAACGTTATGAAAGCACGCTCACGTCATCGAATGGTCATAAAGCGCTTTTGAAGTTCGATTCCTGCACAATCCCATGCGGGTGTACCGGAAATCGGCCCGAACAACACCGAATGAACTACTTCATGGCTTACAGCTACCTGGCTACACATAATCATGTTAAGTTTCGTGCACATTACACAAAACAATTTCAAAACACTTTAAAACATGTTCTTTAAACAAAAAACGGAACATTTAGATAAGAATAACTCTTTACCTCTTAAACGAGCCGAAACTACAAACCAAACGGCAAATAACTTCCAAATCTATGCAAACTACAAGACACCAACAAATCTATTAAGAACACTACAAGGTACTAACCGAATAGGGAACAAAACTATGAATCAAACGAGAGAAGATGATCTTACCTCTGAAAGATATATTTGAGCCGGATTCTGGAACAAAACCTGTTTCAAACTGATCCCTGCTCTGATCTGCACACAAACCCGGAAAAATAAAAATTGGGCGATGTCCCAAGTGGGTGGCCAGGAAAGCAGGCGAGAAAAATACCGAAAATGCAAAAACTCGAAAACTCGGATGCATAGGGTTATCTGATCCCCTTTTATAGCCTTTTTCAGAGTTAAGTTGGTTTTTCAGCAACTTAAGGCACAACAAAACCTTTAAAAAAAAAAGGAAGAAAAAAATAAATTTCGAATGGATTAAAACATCCTTAGTAGTAGCTGGAGAATTCTATATCTATATTCACAATAAGACTATGAGCAACATAATTCTTTTTTATTTTTTAGAAATATGAGCAACATAATTTCAATCTTTATCACGAATAGATCAAATAAAATCACTTTACATCATAGATTATTGAAGTAGCATCACTAGCAAATTAAATATCCCACAATAACAAAAGTACGTTGCCCTGCACAAAATCTACACATATATTAAATAACAGAAATACTCTCTATCAATTAACTTTATTCTTTTCTTTTCTTTTCTAGAACCACTATATATTTCATAAATGTTAAAGAAAACATGATCCACCAATACCAAACTTTCCTTACTCTTTTCTCATCACCAAAAGAATTTATAATCATTAAAATGTACCTTAAAATTTTGTCCATTCAAGGACATTCATGTAAAAAATGATATGGAAAATTAGGGATAAGGACATAATCTGGAAAAATTTTAAGTAACATGACAACTACATATTTTTTATTGGGAGAATGACAATCGCATAATTTTTATAATGAATGACAAACAAATAATCCCTAAAATCAAATGAATCTCCCTAGTGAATCCCAAATCATGAATTTCGATGAATGAATTTTGATGATGAATCCTTAAAATTAGTGAATTTAATAATGAATTTTGAAAATTAGTGAATTTCTTGGCAATGAATTTAAATAATGAATTTTTAACACAAGTGAATTTCTACAGTGAATAAATAGTTTTGTCCTTTATGCAAAAGTTTCAAAAGACTGTCCTTCTACTCAATTGATGAAATATTTCTGTCCTTCTCCCTCATTTCCCCAAAATGATATCCTCATCATGTGTAGTACTCAATTGTAAAAGGGGTTCTGAATCTTTCAAGATTTGTATACAGTTTGGAGTTAGCGTTTATGAACCGAGTCGAACTAAATGTATATCGTTTAAATTCAAGCTCATTTAGTATGCAAGCGTATTCGTGATTGTTATCTCAAAGTATGAAATCCCAAAAACAGGTTGGTAACTTCTTTATGGTTTAACATTCTTGTAATACATTATATATCAAGTTTTATATCAGATTGTTCTCTAATGAAAAAAAAAAAATAGCTCCATGGCCAAGAGCACCTCTCATGATGAATCTTGTGATACACCGGTGACGAGTATACAATGACAAAAAAAATAAAAATATAGAATCAAATTCGAGTTTGTAAGACAAACCGTTCGGGCTCAAGTTCAAGCTCGACTTGCAAATGTATATATATGTGGGTTTATGATGTGGGTTTATGATAGTTTGCGAGTCAAACCATGCTTATTCGTACATGAAAAAAAGCCTACAATACATTTTGAGTTTGAGCTTGATACGGTAATGTATACAAAAGAACGATTACGAATAATAACAAGCAAAACACAAACCTACTCATAAACAACTCTATTCATTTGACAACAAATGAATGCTTATAACTAATAACGAGTCGAACTCAATCCTACTCATAAACGACTATGTTCGTTTAAGAGCTAGATCCATAACCCATTACACAGTGGGGCCAGTAACCGGCTCTTTTCCCTACAAAATACAAGGATTATTATGCCTCTGTAGCATTGATTGTATTTGCTCTGCAATTTTCTTCTGTATGGTTTTTTTCTTTTTCTTTTTATAAGAAAAAAAAAAAAACATTTCATTTTGCACAGTGGGAAGTGAGGTGGGAAAAAACTGAGGGAAAAGTAGAAATGGAAAACTGCTTTAAGACAAGAAATGAAGCACTTGAAGCACCTAATTCAGTGCCTATAAAGCTTGGATTTCACGCCACTTTGATAGAATCCATTTACATAATCATCTTCTTCATGTTTTAAAGATCGATTATTTCATGCAAATTTGGAGAGGGCCATAAAGAGCCCTCTCAGCTCTCCCAAATAGTAACAAGTTCATCATCTGCATCAACAATGGAGGAAGAAATTCCCCATTCAATGCAGTTTCCAGATGCAGTTTCCAAAACTGAAGTTCAAGAATCATCAAGAACTGAAAAGGGATCTTCCCAGTTCCCCCAAACACTTCAAAAAACTACCTTTTTGTCAAACACCACCCAAGATAACTCTGTTATTGAGGTACCTAAGGATGGTTTAACTGAAAGGGTTCAATGGATACTTAATGCTCCTGAACCACCTGGTTTATGGAGCAAGATACACAAGTTCTTTAATGACAAGTTCAAAACTTTCAAGAAGCTTAAAGTGTTCAAAGTTTTGGTAACTTTGTTCCCTATACTTTCTTGGAGTAGAAACTACAATTTGAAAATGTTTAGATGTGATGTTTTAGCTGGTTTGACCCTAGCCAGTTTATGCATTCCCCAGGTAAGTTTGATCATTGTTTTGATTCCTAAGTTTCTCCAAAACATTACTGAATTTTTAAAGTTTCTTTTCTTGAATTCCATGCAGGGTATTGGCTATGCAACACTAGCAAAGCTTGATCCTCAGTATGGTCTTTGTAAGTGTAGAAAAACATGTTTTTTTTTTTTTTTTTTTAAATTTGGTTTTTGATGATCTTTATATATTATCTGAGGAATACATATAAAGCATTAGCATTTTGATGTTTCAGACACAAGTGTTGTTCCACCACTTCTGTATGCAATAATGGGAACTTCAAGAGATATAGCCATTGGACCTGTTGCTGTTGTTTCATTGTTGATATCCTTAATGGTTCAGAAATTGGAGGATCCTATAGCGAATCCGGTTGCGTATAGAAGTCTTGTGCTCACTGCAACTTTTTTGCTGGCATATTTCAGGCTTCTTTTGGAATATTAAGGTGATTTCTTTTGAAATATTCACTTTTTTTTCTCTTAACAAGAAAAGGGGCCTTGACAAAATAGGACTAAAGATACTAGACTGATAAAAGACACTGTTTTTGTAGGTTAGGATTTCTGATTGATTTTCTATCACATGCTGCAATTGTTGGATTCATGGCTGGTGCAGCCATCATCATTGGACTTCAGCAGTTAAAGGGACTTCTCGGAATCTCAAACTTTACAGACAAAACTGATGTTGTCTCTGTCCTAACCGCTGTTACGAAATCAGTACATCATTCGGTAAACAATTTATCATGTATTTCTTTATTGGCATGATGATCATTATGTTCTGCTCATAAGATCCGTAAATTAGCTCATCAACCGTGTTTTTCAAGCAGTGGAATCCTATTACTTTCATCCTTGGATGTTCATTCTTGAGCTTCATCTTGATCAGCAGATTTCTGGCAAGTAACATCTCAATCCAACGAGTTATTTATCCGTTTTGTACTCTGTATCTTCGCATTTAATCACAATGATTCGTGTATTCTAAATTTCAGGGGCGAAGGAATAAGAAATTCTTCTGGCTATCCACAACCGCGCCTCTAATATCTGTGATTTTATCTACACTCATTGTTTATTTAACAAGAGCTGATAAACATGGAGTGAAGATAGTAAAGCATATAAAATCTGGACTCAATCCATCATCAATCCATGAACTACAGTTCAATGGGGAACATACAGCTGAAGTTGTTAAAATCGGTCTCATTGTTGGAATCATTGCTCTTACGGTGAATATCTTTCGTATTTATGGATATATACATAACATGGAAAGTGTTTGACAAGAATCTTGTTATTGTATGAAAACTTCAGGAAGCGTTAGCAGTCGGGAGATCATTTGCATCAGTGAAAGGATACAATCTTGATGGAAACAAGGAAATGGTGGCGATTGGAGTCATGAATGTAGCTGGATCATTCAGTTCTTGTTATGTAGCTACAGGCTCGTTTTCACGTACAGCTGTTAATGTTGCATCAGCATGTGAAACCGTGGTTTCAAACATCGTTATGGCCGTTGCAGTGATCATAGCGTTGGAATTACTTACGAGGCTATTGTATTACACCCTCGTTGCTATCCTTGCTTCAATAATTCTTTCAGCTTTACCTGACTAATTGATTTCGAAAAAGCCTGTAACATATGGAAGGTTGATAAATGGGATTTTCTTGCTTGTATTGGAGCATTCTTTGGTGTTCTGTTTGTATCTGTAGAGATTGGACTCCTTATATCGGTAATTCATAACAAAGATTTAAACTTTTGACATGGGATTTCTTGTTCTGTTAGATTCGTCGAGGTATATGTACTATGTAACTGAATCAAGTGTCTTTTTTGATTTAGGTGGGAATATCGTCATGCGAAGGTTCTTTTGAACTCGATTCAACCCGGGACAGAAACACTTGGCAAGCTTCCAGGAACAGATATATTTGTGGACATTAATCAGTATCCAGTAGCAGAAGAGATCCCTGGAGTGATAGTGATAAGGGCTAAATCTGGTTTGCTTTGCTTTGCGAATGCCGGTGTCATAAAAGAAAGGTAACACATAAGTCCAATGGTATACATATATATAGATTTCACTGCCAAATAGTAAACTTATCAAGCTTAAATTTGCTTTTGAAAGGATTATTGGCATGGCTACCAAGAAAATGGATGCTAAAGTAAATGCTGTAGGGAATATTTATCTAGTGGTTTTTGACTTATCAAGTAAGTTTAATTGTCAAGAAAAGGCTTTTATACAATTATGAATAAAGGGTTCATTTTTATCAGTGTTAATAAGGATCAACAACAGGTTTAATGAGCATCGACACGACTGGAATTTCCGCTTTGGAGGAATTGCAGAGAGGACTCAGATCAGAAGGAATTGAGGTAACATATATATATATATAGATATATAGCGAATTCTGAAATCTGAAATTTGAAGTCTGAATTCTGAAATCTGAACAAAATTAGTTACGTTTAGTTATATAATAGTGATTTTTTGCTTATGTTTCAACATTGACTTTATCTGTTTCTGTATTGGATTGTAGTTGGCTCTGATAAATCCAAGGTGGCAAGTAATTCACAAGCTTAAAATGGCTAAGTCCATTAACAAAATAGGAAACAATGTCTATTTAAGTATTGGAGAGGCAATTGAAGCCTTTCTTTCAACTCGGATGGCCTAAAAACGGAGATTTATTTCGATAAATTCTGTATCCGCCTACTGTGTGTTGGAGATGTTCTTAGCTTTATGTGTGTTTTTTCAGGAAGAAGTGGAAAAAAAAAAAAAAAAAATATGTATGTATATAATGTGGTGAAGAATAAAGGACATCATCCTTGGCTTTTTTTCATCTGTAGTTTGCTATGATAAGGGCTTAAAAGTACTGCAAATAGTTTGCAGTGACTTTTATTGGTATTTCTATGTATCAAGAAAGTAAAATGGTGTAAATTATTGTGTGTTATTAGTGTGAAGTTTGTTGTGTTTTAAACCATAAACCTAAATGCATGCAATTAATTATGATTTATCAATAATAATTGCATGATTTATCAATAAATAACGTAATTAAATGCACACATCGTCACGTCGGGTTACGTTTATTGTTTTTGTGACCAGAACATTACAATATTTCCTTTGGTTAACACATAGAAGGACCAAAAGCTAAAATAGGTTATCAACAGCTATGTAGGAGGCAATTTGATTTGATTAAAGTGTTCTGAATAGGTTCTTTTACTCTAGTCAACTAGGTTTCACAGATACGGATAAGTGTATACGGAATACGTGGGTGCGAAATTTCTTAAAAATATACTACTTCGTTGCAAAATATAACTCATCGTACATTTTTAGATTTTTCCCACAATATAAGTCGTTCTACATTACCAATGCATCATTTATTACTATTTTCTCTATCTTACTTTTAATTTATTATCAATCCAACCACTTTTTATTACTTAACAATTACTATATTAATGATAGTCAAGGAGCATTTTAGACATTAACCTTCAAATTTATGACATTCAACCACTTTCTTAACCTATGCCAAAATACCTAGAATGACTTATGTTTTGAACCGGAGGTAGTATGATTCAGCTGCACATAAAATAAAACAATAGTGGTTCACTTCAGTTTTGTTAGTTTTTTCACTTCAGTATGTTTTTTATCCGAATCTGTATTAATTCAACTTTTGAAAATTATAAATTTTGCCTCAAGCGTGTGTCCTAAATATTCAATACTATTTATATCAGACACGATATATGCTACCAGATAGAAGTATCGATGCACTGTACATACTACATAGTCGACAAGAACTAGTACTAGTGTAGACCAAACAAAAGGATGTTGTTGTGTTGGATGGGAATCAAAGAATAATCAACTTTGACATTTTACTCTATTAAATTCTCCTAAACTTGAATGCACAATTATTCCGTAAAGGTAGCACAATGAATGAAAAAAGAAGCCTAGTGCATCTCAAAATCAAAAGTACTCATTGTTTAATGCAAATCATCAAAGAAAGTATAGTAAAAGGTGCCAGAAAGGTAGTTTTAAAATAGACTAATGAGTTAAAAGTTAAAAAGGGAGGAGAATTAGAGTAAGAGTAATGTTATTGTCATAACTATGTAGATATAATGAGTAACATGACTTGTTTCTATATTATTGATTATGATGAGTCTACATCATGTTCGATTGATCACATATCACAATCAATGATATAAATACATGTTTTGTCACCCGTTGTGTTGGAGTTATTGTGCACTAGTTCGATCGTAATACTTCAGTGAGTACACTGTCAATCCCACGAGGATGCTGGTGAAATACGAAATCAATAGTTCACTTAGTTTAAGTTGCCACAAATCGGATATAATGGAATTTAAATTTACAGCTAACATCAACCTAAAAACGACGACTCAATGGAAATAGTCAAGATATTGATCCAGTTAGTTTCAACCTAATTACCTCTTGGAAGTGATCTTATCCTTCCAATCTACTATTATTGTTCTTGATACGATTACCGATTACGGGTGCAATTTCCAAATATGGCTAACTAAACACTATACCATATATTTGATTCAACGGCCCGTTTGTACATATCTAAATGGACAAACACGCATTAATTCACCTTATGATGCATTTCACTATATTTTATCCTCATTTACCGTGTTCTTATGAATAATTTTACATCATTTCGGTCCTCGGTTTTCATATTCATCACCCAGATAGTATGACTAGTAATTTTTATGAAAAATACTAAATTGATATAGTTATATAAGGTTTTTGGGCCTTTAAGACACCTTTTGTGTTCGGGTTTACACTTGGCATATTGGTGCTCTATTGCAAGATACCGAGAGTTATACGTTGATCAAGATACCGAGAGAAGACACGTGGAGGGTGAAAATACATCTTTTGATGCCTAAAAGAGTATGCCGAAAGCTAACCAGTTCAAAAGAATCATTCATCATTAATGGTGCTTTTTCGTGAGATGACTTCAAGAGATATTTGACCCACCTTAAATGCATTTTCTGGACTGGACTTATTCACAAGAATTGTGGATCTTTAAATGAGTTTTATAATGCATGTTGAATCATTCAAATCAAAGGTCCACAAATCAATATATTTCCAATTTACTAAATTGTTGTGTGATCATAGCGCCCACCACACCCATCTTGGTGCCCGTCACACGCTATCTGATGTGAGTCAACCAGATGATGCATTTCTTGATGATTTGTTCTCACTTCTCATGCATTTATTATGTTTTGACATCAACTCGAGCAATTATTGTGATGATTTGGACTATTTTGTGTACATAGGAAATATCATGAAAAACTGCTCTTTTGCTTTTGATATTGGCTTTTTAGCCAATTTTGTTATCAGATTTACACGCTGTATCTTCGTGTTTGTTTTGTAGCACAGGTAAGGCATAGAGCTTGGATTTTTAATGTGTTGAGGCTAAAAGGTTGATTGAGAGATGATTCAAGGCATTTAGGCAAAGATTCCAACCCATGAAGGCCAAATGGCGCACACCAGAGGGTTTGGCCCGCGCCAAATGAAGAATAAACACGATCAGGGAGTCTTCCATGTGTAAATGGCACACGGCAAGACACATTGGCCTACGCCAATAAAGGAATTCGAATTTTGATGAAGCAATTATGCATGGTGTCAGTCAGCCAACTACCAAATCAGAGCGTGGCGCATGCCAATCGATATTGGCCCACGCCAAGTATTCACAAAGAGGGAAAATGGCGCACACCAAGGCACATGGCGCACGCCAATGTTGCAGAGTCTGCAATTAAGGATCTAATTTATTCACTTCACCTACCATATCATCAATACACTTCATCTTATCCACTCTCACTCATCCTTGAAGGCACCCCAACCTCTAAGGCTTCTCTAGCCTAATTTTAGCAAAAATTAGCTTTTAATTGCAAGTGTAAACATTAAGAATTCCTAGTTTGATTTCTAGCTACTTTGGTTGGAGCAAGATTAACACTTTGTGTATTAAACTCCATTGAAGGCTTTTGAAGTTGAATGAAAGTTTCCATTTTCGAGTTCATAGCTTGTGATTGGTAAAATTCTTAGCCTTTACCTTGATTTATTTGTTCTCATCATTATGAATGCTAACCGTGACATGTTGGTGTTCATAGTCATGAGTGGCTAGTTCTACACTTGCCAAGATGATGTTGTAGAGATAGTATAATCTCTTATGTTGATTGGGAATGGTTGTTAGTTTCATTTGTTGTGAATCTTTTCCTACTTGCTTTGTATGGTTTGCTTGTGTTAGAGTAATTGACTAATGCTTTCATATACACACTTAATGGAGACCGAAAGGAGATGTTAGGTGTGTGATGTATGTCAACCAGATGATGTATTTTAATGCATTTTTAATCCAATTTCCTAAGTTTTTAGTGATAGTTTTATATCAAATATAATAAATATCGTGATAATACGGTTTGTTTTTATATATAGTAGATATAATAAAATCCCACTATTTTGACATATTTATAGGCTTATCGGCCTATTTTTATTATCAGAATTACCTGTGGTTTTTCTCGTTTTGTTTTGTTACAGATACCACGTGGTGACGCCTTGAGGTCGTGACATAAAGCTCGATGGATACGGAAAAATAATTATCGGAACAATTTTAATAAATTTCCGTTACATTCCCTTCAAAGTGACAAGACCCGGCGCAAACCGGAAGAATCCCGGTCTACGCCGGAATATATATAGATTTGGCAAGATTTGGAGAATATTTGAGCATTTAATGCGTCTGACAATTTCTAACAAACTTGATTCCGGCTCAGACCGGGAATTTCCGGCTTAAACCGGAAAATGGGGCCCTTCAATTATTCCTCATTTACTATTCACATTCAGAGAAGTATATCTATATATACATTTGCATATCACAGGAAAAACAACAATTTTGGCTACTACTTCTTTCTTTTCCTTGCAGACAACATTTTCTTTAAGGCTATTAGAGCGAAAATTAGTTACAATATTAGCTATTTTCATCTCAAAATTAATTCTTTGAATGTCAACTCAACCGGTTGGGAAGTTAATTGGATGAAGCTCAACACCAAGATCACTCGGCTCCATGAATGCTCTACGAAGATGATTGAAGCTTTTCCTTTGAAATTCAACGGTTGTAATCGGTAATATTCTAGTTTTATTTTTGTTTTGATAATCTTATTGCTATGAATACTAATTTTAACATGTTAGTAATTGTAGTAATGAGTAGCTAAATTTGTAACTAGCCAAGATGATGTTGTTGTGATAATTATTAATCTCTATTATGTTGATTGGGAATGTTAATTCATGTATTTCATAGTTTTTTGTGTTGTTATCTTTTCCTATTTTCACTGTATTGCTTGTTGGTGTTGTATTGATCATCTAACACTAGCACACACACACTTAGTTGAAACCGAACGGAGATATTAGGTGTGGGAGAAGGAATAGGAGAACCGGAAGGTAAAATTGGCCGTATGACGGAACCCTCTTTCTTATCCGGGGATTATTGACATTGTCATTGCATTCAAGATCTTAATCATGTTGAATCATTAGGTCTAGGGTTCTTAGACCAAGGAGGAGGCATAGAACAATTTCGAACACTCGTATGAGGGGAAATTGTTAGAATAGGAGTGCACCGGTAACACACTCTTGAACACTAAAGGAAGGTTGGTAGGTAGTTCATTCCCATGATGCTAGTAGAGTTATACTTGATCAATGCATTGTCTTGGCTAGGCTTTTTATCATTTTATTACCCATTGTAGTAGTAGATTTTAGATAAATTTACTTTCTCGTTAATTTGCGACTTAGATCAAGATAATAATAGCTTTTTGGTGTTCAACCTCACAATCCTCGTGGGATACGACCTTGACCACTTACTAGACTACAATTGATCCGATACACTGCCGGTAAGATTGGACACCCAGTTTAAGCCGATCAAGTTTTTGGCGCCGTTGCCGGGGATTGTGTAACGGTTGATACTTATACTAGCTCAAAATTCTTGAGAATAAGTCAAAACTTTTTCTAATCTTTTCTTTTTTATTTCTTTGGTGCTTACCTATTTGGTAAGTCACCAAGTGCTATTAATTGTGTTCTTGTTGTTTTCTATCTTGTAGTTGATGAACCATTCGCGACGTGGTAAGGCCCCCGATACTCATTACATCCCGGATATCAACACTTATATTAGGGATCATTTATTTGAGAGAAAGGTTGGCCAAGCTCGTAGTGAATTGGATCTTGGTGAAGCATCTTCACAAGAGTCATTATATCAAGAAGTGAGAATGGACGAGGTGCAAGGAAATGCACAAGGATGGCATAACCATGAAAATGCCCTTTTTGAACAAAATCCCCTAAATCCAAATGACTATCCTCCACCACCACCACAAGAACTATATCCACCAATTCCTCCACCACCCTATGAACCATATCCATACGATTCACCCCTAAATCCACTCTACCAATATAGACCGCTTTGTGAGCAAGCCACTCAAAGAAAAAATCAAGTTCATAATCCTATTCGGCTACCTCACATTGATGCTAAAAAAATTTCAATCAAGTCTCATATGTTCGGTCTAGTGGAGAGTAGAGCTCAATTTCATGGAAAGACCCATGATGACCCATATTCACATCTTTATAACCTTGAAGAAATATGCAATACGGGATTCCAAAATAGTGCTTGTCAAGAATTTATTTCCTTTTTCTTTGAAGGGTCAAGCAAGGGAATGACTTATGTCACTTCCCCACCATCACTTGCAATCATGGGATGACATAAAAACTGAGTTTTTGAAGCAATACTTTCCACCGGGTAGATATTTGGAGTTGAAGGTAAGAGTTGCTAATTTCAAGCAAGATTTAATTGAATCTTTGGACAATGCTTGGGACCGTTTCAAGAAACTTTTGAGGGCGTGTCCAAACCACGATTATACTTTGGACATGCAAATCCAATTATTTTGTAGAGGCTTGCATAAAATGTCAAGGCCACAAATTGATTTGGCATGCCATGGATCACTTATGATGAGCACGGCCCAAGATGTTTATAAGGCTATTGAAAGAGTGACAAGAAATGAGAAATTGTGGGATCCCAGCCCAAGTGATTTGGAAGTTGCCATTGGGGATGAGCACAATTCAAATGAGAAAGAAATTTTGGGAGAATTGGCGATGATAAATGAAAGTATGGATGAATTACAAGCGGGAAAGAGACAGTTAAAGCGTAGAAAATGTGATGATGTGACATTTGGTGTTTTTCATATCGAAGAAGTATCAAACTCTGATGTATCTACACAAGATGAAATGAGTTTAATGAGACAACATTGGGATTTGAACAACACTCACACCAATGCTTTTGATCCACCTCTTTTTTTCCAACAAGTTCCTACTCAATATGCCGTTCAACAAATTTCTCAATCAACGGAAGAGGTTTCTCAATGGAAAAATTTGATGGAAAACTTGATGGGAGTTGTGTCTACTCAAGTGTTAAGGGTATTTTTATACGGTTTTTAACGTTATATTTGATAATGATTTCCTCCGTATTTGTATAATTTGCATAGAAAACGAGTGTTTAAATGATTTATTAAGCAAGTAAGATTTTGATTAGTTTATTTGCAAAATGAGGTTGTGTATGTGTTTTAATTATGGTTTTACGAGTATTTGGATTGTGTTACGCTTTTGCGGTGTTTTTGATGTCATGTAGGTACATGTTGGAGGCTGAATTGATGATCAAATGTTGATATAATTCGAGCTAAATCAAGAAAGAGACGAGGAAAGAAGGATAAAGATGGAAGAAGGAGGAGATAAAGATCAAGAAATCGAAGTTACAAAGACATATGGACGTTCGTCCGGGTCCCGTCCAGAGTGGACGGGCGTTTGATAAAGCAGACGGGCGTCCAGGGAAGTATTTTGATACAGAGAGTTTGGACGCTGGATGAACGAACGTCTGGCACAAGTTCAAGGCTGAAGGAACGAACGTTCGAGATATCGGACGAGCGCCCGAGAGAAGAAAATCAGATTCCGGTAGCGCTGAACTTCCAACGCAGTTCTTGATATGATAACAACCGATTTGACTCTGGACCTCAAGAGAAGAGTTGTAGGGCTTGAAGAGAGGATTCTACAGGATTTTGAATCACTCCATTCCGACTTACGAGGCCCGAGATATGAGCGTTACAAGTTTGGATGCTGTTGCTGAAAATAGTGGACGAGCGTCCGGAATCTTCAAACGGGCGTCCGGAGCGGTTATCATGAGAGCAAATTGACATTGAAACTCTATATAAGCAGCGGATTTCTTTCACCCTAATCATATATTTTCGAACCCTAAACCCTAGGGGCAGCTTGGCTGCGTTTTCTCAGCTTTTATCTACTTTTATGCACTTTAATTCTTAGATTAGATTAGTTAGTTTCATGCACTTTTTATTCAACAATTCAAGCTTTCAAAGGATGCTAAGAGGCTAATCCTCTTTGAACAAGCGTTGCCAGAAGCCTTCCTTCAACAATTCAGTTTTGATTCGTGATTAATGTGAGTATCTATTTCAAGTTCGCTTTTATCATGTTTTGTATGTCTTATTGCATGTTTAATCGAAAGATGCTTGCTTTGATGATTGTTTATATGATGAGAGTCATGTCAACCCTAGATCACCATGATAAAAGAATGGATCTTCGATCTAACTAAAAACGAGTTGTTAGATTGATTTTCTAGATTAGAAATTGAAAGATTTCACGCCTAGGTTAGAAAGACGTAATCTTTAACATCGAAAGATAAAAGATTAGAAAACGAACTCGCCTACGAGAGTAGTGAGTTTATGCCTTCGATTAGGTGAATCACGACTTGAGTAGAGATCACGAATTAATCCGAATTAGAATTGAATGTTGATAGGATAGGTGGATCAATTGCTTGTTCGCTCGTTATAATTTGATTTTAATCCTTGAACTTGAATTGTTAGATTAGTCTACTTTTCTCGCACTTTAGTTTAGTTTAGTTTATCGCTTTCAATCTTTCCTAGCTTTGGATTTCATCCTCTGCCTAGTTTATTTTCAGCATGTTTGTCCAGTTTTAGTTCCTGCTTAGGTTAGTTTCGTGACAATAGTTAGTTAAAAACAAAAGCTAGGATTCACATTCGCCTAGTTCCTCGTAGAAGATCGACCCGGCATTAGCCTCCATACTACGATCCTTGCACTTGAGGTTAACCGTTTATAAATATTATTACTTGTTTATTCGCATTAGATAAATCCGGGATAAGTTTTTGGCGCCATTGTCGGGAACCGGACGGTTGCCTAGTTTTTGTTTTCGCTTGTCTTTTTCGCTTTCGCTTTTAGATTTGTTTTTGTTTCGCTTTTTTAGGTTTGTTTTTAGTTTAACCTTTAGGTAGTTAGGTTTTTGGTTTAGATTTTTAGGGTTTGAAGTTTTAAAGTTTTTGTGATTAGTTTCTTCCTCCTTTTCCTCGCTCGCTTTCTTTCTCTTATCCTCTCTCTTTCGCAATCGCTTTACGCTCGCTTTCAAATTTTTGCATCCGACGAAGCGCCCATACTTATGAACGCCCGCTCACCGTGAAAATTTCAATCTCAGATCGTTTTGACCCTTGAACGAACGCCCATATTTTTGGACGCCCGCTCACCCTAAATCTCAGTGACGCCCGCCCATTAATTGGACGCCCGCCTGCTTTCTTGTTTCAAAGGGCTTTTCTTGTTTCTACCGCCTGCTTTATCTTTTCTCGTTCTTACATTGATTAGGGGACATCTAAGGTTGAATCATCCGACTCCACACCTTTCACGATCAAATTTTAGGATAAAAGGGTCCGCTTTAGCACTTGATAGTATTTTGGCCATAACTTTCGCTCGAGTGTCGGATTGGCGCCAGACCCCAATTCGAAAGCTCGCCCGACGCCGACGACGTGGCGGACGGCCGGAGGCCGTCCAACACCGCTTTCGAGGTCAAAATCCACTGTTTTCCTTCCATTTTGGGGTTAAAGATTTCAACACATGTTTTTCCCTCTTTTAGTGTTTTCTGCTTTTCTCGCTTTTAAATTTTCTTAGGTAGTTTATAGTTTTGGTTATTAGGGTTTTTCGTAGTTAAGTTTCGTAGTCTTTGATTCCTCTAGGTTTAGTTATCCTTTCCTCTGCTCTCTTTTCCCATGCTTTCCTCGCTGCTCGATATCGCTTTCGCTTCAAAATCTTGCCTATGGACGAAGCGCCCACTAGTTTGAACGCTGCTCACTGTAAAATTTTCATTCCAGAGAGCGTTTTCGATCCTTGAACGAACGCTCACCGCTTTGGGCGCTGCTCAGCCTATTTTCAAGGCGGGCGCTGCGTTCACATAAGTGGACGCCCGTCCGCCCCCTCTTTCTTTCTTAATCTTTCTTTTTCTTCTCTTTTCTTTAGGTTTTTGATCTTAGATTAAGGTTTTAATCTTTTAGATATCAGTCTTTAATTTATTAGTTTTTAGGTTTCCTTTCCTTAGATTTAGGTTTTCTCAACTTGATTTTGGGATCGGTTTATGCAAACTCATAGTCACAGTGGACCATTACTTTGCTCCCGACATCGAAAGCGTACCATAGTCCGACCTAATAGGCGAAGACTTCGCTTTGACGAAGGAAAAGCCAAGATCAAGAGTTTGAGCTATCTTTTCAAAGGGAAATCGAAGAAATTGTAATAATGGCCACCAAGATAGACGGACATTGGCGATCACGCCATGCCTGGTGCAAGAATCGCCAACCCAAATGCATCGCCTTACCAAATGCATTACCGCACAAACTTTCGAACTCAAACCCAGCTCATTCGGATGATGCAAAGATGCATCAATGTTTCACGGGTTCCCTATCGAAAATCTCACACACACGCATACACATTCCTGGAGATATGTGGTACGACACGCATTCAAGGTGTGAGTGAGGATGTGATTAAACTTACATCAAGCTTCGTTCATTGAAGGGAGAAGCTAAAGAGTGGTATAGCTCTCTCCTCCGAATCCATTACCACCTGGCCGCATTGGAGAAAGAATTTTAAGCCAATACTTTCCACCGCCAAGACAAATTTCAAAGGTTTGAGGGAAATTTATAATTTCTATCAAGCGAAACAGAATCTTTCTTTGAGGCATGGAAGAGATTTAAGGCTCTTCTTCGTAAATGCCCCACCATGGGTTAGACTTGCAGAGGCAAGTCAATACTTTTTCAAAGGATTGACCGAGCTCACCAAGGGCATGGTCAATAGTTCATCAGTGGGGCTTTCCCGAGGAGAACGCCTCAAGAGGGTGGGCATTGTTCAAGACATTGCCAAATATAATTATGCCCCTCCTTCAAGTCGCTCAGCACCACCACCTCCTCCTAGGATCGAGGAGGTGAAAATGCAGAACGAGATTTCCATGTCAAGCAAAGCACTGGCTACGCTTACCACGCCTCCAAATCCGAAGTTATCGACTCTTCATTTTTACTGTAACTCTCAAGTTCTCAGATCGCGAGAATTGTTCTCGACCGCCACATGGTTGGCCAAAGTCAATTCATGCCCCCAATTCTTATCAAGTCAATGCCGCCTGTAATCATGGACAAGACAACCAAGTCGCATGCCAGGTATGTGACGATATGGGCATATCGCTCGTTTACGTCCTATGATTGACAGACCAAAATCAATGCCTTCAATGGCCAGCCAAATCAAAGGTTTGGTAATCAATTCACCGCCAAGGCAACTTTCAAACCAGGGTTTCCACCCAAATCAAAATCTAAATTAATTTCAATAAAAATTTCAATCAAAACTCGAATTTCAATCGAAACCCTAGTTTTAATCGTAACCCGAACTTGAATTCTTCCAATCCAAATCAAGGGTTAAATCAAAGTTGGCCTAACAATCCAAATCCTCGCATTTCAAAGTCGGTCCACCCAACCTTTCTCTCAAAACATTCGTAACTCTCAAGGTCCATCTCACGTTGATGATCCGAAGTTAGATTGACTCCTATCGTAAGGAGTCAAGAGCGTAACAATAACTTCCAGAGGAGCAAAATAATAATATCCAGCTTGTTGATGAATTCGATCAAGCACCTTGAGAAGCAAATGGTCGACCAAAGAAGCTTCTAGACCATCGTAAGGTATGCCAAACTCCACGGAGAGAAATCCCAAGGGTGGTCATGTAGCTCATAATCGAATTGAATCTTGGCCAATGCACCGACTTGGTTCCTTCACTTTCATACGGTGGAGGAGAGGCCAAAGCAATGAACTTAAGAAGTGGTACTCAACCGAGTGGTCCCCTAACCAGGGAAATTACTAGCCCCTCCCGCCAAAGGATAAGGCAGAGGGAAAGTCGAGCACCCATCATCCCCTTGGCTATAAGCGTACTCAGTGGCCGATCCCCGAGAGGTGTGTGAAGTGAAAGACATCGTGGCCGATCCTCGATAGGTGAAAGAATTGAGATTCCTCGAGTGGCTGATCCCTTGAGGAATGAAGAATCAATTAAGAATCCTCGTGTGGTGATCCTCGAGGAGTGATGAATCAAATGATCGCCAGGTGGTGATCCCCACTAATAAAAAGAATGATAAGACGGTGAGGTGGAAAGTTGTGGAAGACAAAGCGCTTAGTTCGTCCTCGAAGAAAGTATTTTCCGAGGATGATTCAAAAAGCTTCCATTTCCACCGAGAAAGAGCAACATCCCATTGCATGAAGATAAGAAGCACGGAAAGGTGCTTATTCTCAATAAAAATACTCAGTTAATCTTCCACTCTCGTAAGTTTTGGTTGAAATGCCTAAGTATACTAAATTCATCAAGGATGTTGTTTCTTCAAGAAGAAGTTAGCGTAAATGGATCGTGCAATTGGTGAGGATTGTTCAATGATCAATTATCCGACTTACCAATCAAAAGAGGTGACCCCGAAAATTCGTGCTCACATTGCGTATGGGAGGCTTAGTCTTTCCAAATTCTTTATGTGACTTGGGTGCATCCATCACCGATGCCATTGTCTCAGTGTGTGAGCAAATGGTTTACAAAGTCTTCTAGAACCCACTTCCATGAACCTTCGGGTCACGATAGATCTTCTAAGAAAGCTTCAGGATTCTCGAAAGACATTTTAGTCCAGATCGATAGATTTACCTTTCCTGTTGATTGGTACGCCTTAGATATGGGAAAAGATGAGAAAGTCCCCTGATTCTTGGGAGACCTTTCCTATCCACGCCTAGGGCCCTCATCGATTGTGATGGTGGGCAAGTAACTATTCGAGTTGGTGACCAAGAGGTGAGCTATAGTGTCTCTAAATCCATTCAAGTACCCTCCGGTTCTCCAACCGGCTTTTCTATTGAGGAGTCATTTAATGACTTCAATGACTGTATGGACGAGCAAGTCAAGGCCGTGGAAGCGAATATGAGCGATTGATCGATAATCTGAATAGTCATGGTATGGTTAATCTAGACCAGCTTAATGGTGATTTTGAGGATGAGCTAAGAGAAGAAGCCTTGGCAAAGTAGGACCACTAAGTAAGCTCAACGATGTTGAGTTGAAGAGTGGCGATCTTAAATCAAGTCTGTGAGGATCCTCCCAGTAGATTTGGTATCAAGCCGTTACTCAAACATCTTAAGTATGTGTTTTTAAGAGAAGGTGACAAGCTTCCTTTGATCATCTCTCGCCAAGCTATCTCAGATATAAGAGCTTAAATCTGTTAACCGCCTTACGCAAAATGAAAAAGCCTTTGATGGCGGTGTGGAGATATCCGAGGATATCTCCCGACATCCGTATGCACAAGATCAAGACTCGAGGAGGGTGCAAAACGAGTTAGACAGCCTCAGAGAAGGCTCAACCCTCACATGCAAGAGGTAGTCAAGAAGGAGATCATTAAACTTCTAGATATGGGTATCATTTACGCCATTGCTGACAGTGAATGGGTTTCCCCGACTCAGGTAGTCCCCAAAAAGGGGGATTTACTTTTGAAAGAATGAGAAGGGAGAAGAGATAGCATTGAGGCTCACATCGGATACAGAGTATGTATCGATTATCGAAAAAGCTCAATGAGGTCACACCGAAAGATCATTTTCCCTTCCATTCATTGACCGATGCTTGAGCGCCTGGCGGGCACGATTCTATCGCTTCGGATGGATATTCGTGGATACTTCCGATACCCATCGATCCTGCTGACCAAGAGAAGACCACTTTCACCTGCCCTTATGGTACATTCGCCACAGCGGATGCCATTTGGTCTCTCAGAATGCCCCACCACCTTTCAAAGGTGTATGATGGCAATCTTTGACGGGCTAGTTGAAAAGTGCATGGAGATTTTTATGGATGACTTCTCGGTCTTTGGTCACTCCTTCGATGATTGCCTCGATAATCTTGATCGGGTGTTGTCAAGATGTGTGGAAAAGGACTTAGTGCTTAATTGGGAAAAATGCCATTTCATGGTAGATGAAGGTATAGTCCTTGGCCACAAAGTGTCCGCCAAAGGTATAGAAGTAGATAGGGCCAAGGTAGAAGCTATTGAGAAGATGAGTTATCCTAAGAATGTTCGGGAAGTCCGAGGTTTTCTCGACATGTCGGCTTCTATAGAGGTTCATCCAGACTTTTCAAGGATCGCCAAGCCCCTGCCTACCTTACTAAAAGAAGACGTTACTTTTTGATTTTGATGATAGTTGCAAGCACGCGCTTTGAGGAGCTCAAAAATCGCCGATCTCTCGCCCACATTTTATTTCACCGATCGAACTTGCCCTTTGAGCTTATGTGCGATGCATCCAACTATGCCACAGCACGCCTTAGGACAAATAATCGAAGGAAAGTTCCACCTATCTATTACGCCACCACACGTTGAATCCTTCGCAAGTTAACTATACGACTACCGAAAGGAATTATTGGCGTAGTGTTTGCTATGGACAAGTTCCGTAGTTACTTGTTAGGTGCTCAAGTGATCGTGTGGATCGCTCACGCCGCTTATGCGGTCTCGATGACTAAAAAGGATGCTAAACCGCGCCATCGCGTTGGATACCGACTCCTACAAGAGTTTGACGCTCAAATCAAAGACAAGAAGCGGCAAAGAGAATGTAGTAGCGGATCATGTGTCTAGGATGTTAAATGAGGAAAAGAATGAACCGGATGATATAGATCTTTACTTTCCTCTAGAAAACATCATGTTGATCGATGGCCGCTCTCCGATGTTCCTTGGTACTCCTCCATTGTCAACTACCTTCATGCCAAATACCTTGATCCTGAAATGTCTTATCAAGAGAAGAAGAAGTTCTTCTCTCGATATGAAATATTTCGCTTGGGATGAACCTTACCTTTTCAAGATTTGCAAAGATGGTTTGTTTGAGGAGGTGTGTTCCCGAATCGAGCAACGCGATATAATCGAGCAATGCCATAGTGGACCCACAGTGGTCACTTTGGTCCTTGGAAAACAATTGCGAAGATCTTTCAATCCGGTTTTATTGGCCAACGATCTTTAAAGACACGTAAGCTTTCAGAAAGCTTGTGATCGTTGTCAAAGAACCGAGCTTTGACAAGGCGATTTGACATGCCTTTGAAACCCATCCTTGAATGCGAAGTCTTTGATGTTTGGGGCATCGATTTTATGGGACCATTCCCATCATCTTGTGGCGACAAATACATCTTAGTCTGCGTTGACTATGTTTCAAATGGGTGGAGGCAATAGCCACTCCTCACAATGATCATAAACGGTCATGAAATTCCTTAAGAAGAATATCTTTGTGAGGTTTGGATGTCCACGTGCCTTGATAAGTGATGAAGGGACACACTTTTGTAACCGACCCTTGGAAAAGTCCTCGAGAAGTATGGTGTTCACCATAAAATCGGCACACCATATCATCCGATGACTAGTGGTCAGGTTGAGCGAAGCAACCAGAGTCTTAAGAAAATCCTGGAGAAGACGGTGAATAGTCATAGAAAAGACTGGAGTCTGAAGTTGGACGATGTACTTTGGGCATATAGATCGCTTATAAGACCCTATGGGTACATCGCCATATCAAATGGTCTACGGTGAAACCATGTCATCTCGCTCGTCGAGCTAGAACATGAGCTTATCGGGCTACCAAGTTTTTAAACTTTGATTCCCAATCTTGTGGGAAACATCGACTACAGCAGCTGCATGAGTTAGACGAGTTCCGACTCCAGGCATATGAAAGTGCCAGGATCAGTAAAGAGAAGATGAAACTACTCCATGACGCCAAGATAAAGAAGAGAGAATTCCAGGTCGGCGAGCAAGTTCTCTTATACAATTCTAGGTTACATTTGTTTCCTGGGAAGTTGAGAACACGTTGGTCTGGTCCATTTGAGATTCTCCAAATCATTCCTGGAGGCGTTCTAGAGCTGCGCGGTTATGGCGATCAACCGTTCCGAGTGAATGGTCAACGATGCAAGCATTACATTGGTGAACCCAAGGTAAAGCCTTTGATCGCTCGATTTCTCGATATCCTCGGTGTAGCACTTAAAGTCGACAAGTCCGACGAAGCCGCCCGACTTGTTTTCTCGAGGATGACGACGGTTGTGATCAACTGGAGGAGGTTCTAGGCCGGTAGTTGGGATATGGAAGAGTATTGGAAGGAGCGCCAACGCAGATGTCATCAAAAGCTTGAGAAGACGAAGAGGTCAACCATGGGGAAGTTTAAACGTATTTGGAAAGCTATAAAGGATTTAACCCCATGTGTTAAGTCTTTCAAGCTCGCGCCACACTACTCGACCAAAGCTTACACGAGGTAGTGGTCGGCGAAAGGTTAAATGGCCTGATCCAGGTGAGCTTCAAATGTGTCGAGCTAACGACAATAACTATTAGCGCTTACTAGAGGCATCCTAGATATCCCTTATTATATTAGTTCCTTTCTTTAGTTGTTTTTCGTTGTTTTAGTTCGGTTTTATTAGGATTGTGTTTGTTTTTGTCGACCACCACCCAGTCCTATAAAGGGTCGAAGTGTTGTTTTGCTTACGATTTCCTCTTATCTTTATCTCTATCACTTTTGTACGCTATAATCCCTTGTTTCCCCGAGGTATTTCTTTTTTTTTCATGAGTGCAGGGTATTTGCATTAGCCTTTGTGAGTTTTAGATGATAGCGCTTTTTCCGTGGATGGTCCACGCCATCGCTTTCTTCGAGCATTTCTGATCTGACTTGAAGCATTTCCGCACTGCCCCATTCGACCGACAAATCACCTAAGTTTTCTTTTTCTTGATTATTCGCACAACATGGGGACATGTTGTAATTTAAGTGTGGGGAAGGGGATTTGTCGATATGTATCTACCATTTGCTTATATGATGTTATTTCTATGCTAAAATGGGCTAAATTTTCAAAATTTGTGTTTTGTCTCGAGTGAGCAATGCATGTTTTGTTCGGTTTGTTATATTCATCGATGCTTTATGTCATATGTTTGATAAGTTAGTTGTTTCACCTGATTTATTTTTCACGTGCCATAGTGAATGATGAGCTAATTTATAAAGCTATACCCCGTTTGGATTAGTAATTTTTGATTTTCTTATAAGTCATGTGCTTAGTGCTAATGTTCATATCGTGAGACTTATGATAGTTTGTATTTAGTTCCGAAGTACGATGTACTGTGAATATCTAGAAGTTTGAATGTGATAAGTACGCGTAACTATTGTCCAAAGTGAAAAAGTTGAGTTAATAATGAAATCAATAGTGTGTGTCGGAAGTCGGTCGATGATTTGAGTGCGTAAGGCATTATCTCGAAATGTTTTATTCCACTATGATGACCAAAAGCTCACGACAAAGGAAGAAGTCGCTTTATGATTTGAGTAAGGTAGGTATACCACGTATGTCCTATTCTCGCTATGACGGGCAATAGCTTATTCTAATGTGTGTTTAAATGTGAAGTAATTAAATCAACTTGAAATTGGTTATGAAATGAATATAAGACTTAGTCTTTCGTTAATCTTATCCCCAAAGATAAACCGATAGATATGTTGTAGGGATTATCCTCTCGAGTATTTCGTAAAGGCCCTAGATATATTCGATCATTCTTTTCGGGATATGTCACGCTTGTAGGTGCATCTTATGAGTGTCATTTATTGCTAGTCTACGAGGGGTATTAGCTAGTTTTACTTTGAGTTCCTCAAGTTTGGATTTAGTGGAAGTTTTCTATGGCTATGCACACACACGACGGTGAACTTCTAATTTATTGACCATGTGGTATATGTGTTGAGATGTCTATATTCCTTCCGAGCCTTTATCTTGTTTTGTTTTGCTCGGACGAGCAAAGTTTAAGTGTGGGGAGTTGTTAAGGTATTTTTATACGGTTTTTAACGTTATATTTGATAATGATTTCCTCCGTATTTGTATAATTTGCATAGAAAACGAGTGTTTAAATGATTTATTAAGCAAGTAAGATTTTGATTAGTTTATTTGCAAAATGAGGTTGTGTATGTGTTTTAATTATGGTTTTACGAGTATTTGGATTGTGTTACGCTTTATGGTGTTTTTGATGTCATGTAGGTACATGTTGGAGGCTGAATTGATGATCAAATGTTGATATAATTTGAGCTAAATCAAGAAAGAGACGAGGAAAGAAGGATAAAGATGGAAGAAGGAGGAGATAAAGATCAAGAAATCGAAAGTTACAAAGACATATGGACGTTAAGTCGGTCCCGCCCCGAGTGGACGGGCGTTTGATAAAGCAGACGGGCGCCCAGGAAAGTATTTTGATACAGAGAGTTTGGACGCTGGATGAACGAACGTCTGGCACAAGTTCAAGGTCAAGGAACGAACGTCGAGATATCGGACGAGCGTCCCGAGGGAAGAAAATCAGGATTCGGGTAGCGCTGAACTTCCAACGCAGTTCTTGATATGATAACAACCGATTTGACTCTGGACCTCAAGAGAAGAGTTGTAGGGCTTGAAGAGAGGATTCTACAGGATTTTGAATCACTCCATTCCGACTTACGAGGCCCGAGATATGAGCGTTACAAGTTTGGATGCTGTTGCTGAAAATAGTGGACGAGCGTCCGGAATCTTCAAACGGGCGTCCGGAGCGGTTCTTCAGAAGCAACCGACATTGAAACTCTATATAAGCAGCGGATTTCTTTCACCCTAATCATATATTTTCAACCCTAAACCCTAGGGGGCAGCTTGGCTGCGTTTTTCTACAGTTTTTATCTACTTTTATGCACTTTAATTCTTAGATTAGATTAGTTAGTTTCATGCACTTTTTATTCAACAATTCAAGCTTTCAAAGGATGCTAAGAGGCTAATCCTCTTTGAACAAGCGTTGCCAGAAGCCTTCCTTCAACAATTCAGTTTTGATTCGTGATTAATCTGAGAGTATCTATTTCAAGTTCGTTTCTTTTATCATGTTTTGTATGTCTTATTGCATGTTTAATCGAAAGATGCTTGCTTTGATGATTGTTTATATGATGAGAGTCATGTCAACCCTAGATCACCATGATAAAAGAATGGATCTTCGATCTAACTAAAAACGAGAGTTGTTAGATTGATTTTCTAGATTAGAAATTGAAAGATTTCACGCCTAGGTTAGAAAGACGTAATCTTTAACATCGAAAGATAAAAGATTAGGAAACGAACTCGTCTACGAGAGTAGGAGTTTATGCCTTCGATTAGGTGAATCACGACTTGAGTAGAGATCACGAATTAATCCGAATTAGAATTGAATGTTGATAGGATAGGTGGATCAATTGCTTGTTCGTTCGTTATAATTTGATTTTAATCCTTGAACTTGAATTGTTAGATTAGTCTACTTTTCTCGCACTTTAGTTTAGTTTAGTTTATCGCTTTCAATCTTTCCTAGCTTTGGATTTCATCCTCTGTCTAGTTTATTTTCAGCATGTTTGTCCAGTTTTAGTTCCCTGTTTAGGTTAGTTTCGTGACAATAGTTAGTTAAAAACAAAAGCTAGGATTCACATTCGTCTAGTTCCCCGTAAGATCGACCCGGCATTAGCCTCCATACTACGATCCTTGCACTTGAGGTTAACCGGTTTATTACTTGTTTTATTTTGTTTTTTGTTAATAAAAATCCGGGACATCAAGCCACCAATATGCAAACAATGATGACTTCTATTGGTATGATGTCTCAAGAGGTTGGTACTTTGAAAACATCTATGAGTGGGCACGAAATGAGAATGAGAACGATGGAAGCCTCAATAAGAGTTATTGAAGACCTTTTGACTAGAGAAGGCGAGAGAAATAATAGTAGGCCCCCTGGGTGGATTACCAAGCAACACCGAGAGAAACCCGAGAGGAGTCCATGTTATTACTCGTAGTGGAAAGTCATATAGGCATAACGAGGGAAGCAATGAGGTTGAAGAAGATTTGAATGACAAAAAGGAGGAAGAGTGGAGTGACGAAGAGGAAGAAATTATTGATGATTTCTTGAAAAATGATGGCTATGTTGAGGTGGAGGAAGAAGAAGAACATATAAAGGTTCCAAGGCTATTGAAAAATCCAAGATTGAGTGATTTGAGGACCTTGTTCAATGAGCATGTTGGAAAGGAATCAAGTTTGGAAGGGCCGGTTCAAACCGAACCTCATCTGGCTCAACCAAAACTCACATCGGTTCAACCCGACAGGGAAGCACAACATCCAGAGCGGATTTTGAAGAAAAAGGTGCAGAATGATGACACATGGCGTCCACCCAATGCACAAACTTTCAAGGAAGCTTCACCATCTTCATCAAACGACAAGGGTAAGGGAGGTATACATTCTAACCCTACTTTAATTGATCTTGAGTCACTTCCCTATCCCCCTCATGAGGAAATTAAAAAGATGAAGTTGGACAAGAAGTATGCACGTTTTCTTGACACTTTTCGGCACTTAACCATTAATATCCCTTTCATCGAAGCACTCACTAATATGCCGGCGTATGGTAAGTTTCTTAAAGACATACTATCCAAAAAGAAACGGTTGGAAGAATATGAGACGGTGTGTCTAAGTGAGGAGTGTTCCGCCGTGCTTCAACACAAGATTCCTCCTAAGCTTAAAGACCCCGGGAGTTTTACTATCCCATGTGATATTGGGGGACTTTTGTTTGAGAAGGCGCTATGTGATATCGGTGTGAGCATAAACCTCATGTCCTACAATGATTTCATGAATCTTGGCATATGCAAGCTTAAGCGTACGGAGATGACTCTCCAACTTGCGGATAGATCCATAAAACGTCCAAAGGGAGTCATTGAGGATGTACTAGTGAAAGTTGATAAATTTTACTTTCCCGTCGATTTTGTTGTTATGGATATGGAGGTAGGGTACAATACACCCCTTATCCTCGGTAGACCATTTTTAGCAACGGTAGAAGTCATGTCGATGTTCGTAAGGAGAGAGCTTAGTTTAGGAGTGAATGATGAGCGCGTTGTCTTCAAAATTTACTGATTCATTGAAATATCCATGCACTACACTAGAATCTTGTTCTTTTGTGGACACTTCGTGTCCTCTTGTTGTGGATCGTACTAACACGCAGGTAGTTGAAAAAGACGTGAGCGATAATGTGAAAGCTCACAAACCAAAAGCTCGAAAATCGAAGAAAGAGGTCAAGAATCATTGGGATTGGTGGCATTCGTCTACATTATGTTGGAGACCGATTTTGATGAAAAAGACGAATGCGGTGCGCGAGGATGACCCACCACTAGTGCATTAAAAACCTAAGCAAGGCAAAGTCTAGCTATAGACTATAAATTTAGCAAATCACGGGTACTATCCTTCCAATTACTCATTAAGCATTTATTTCCGGTTGGTTCGTGTACTTAATTACTACGCGCTTTGGTGAGTAATTGTTAGAAGTATCCCCTTTTGTTTAATATATTAATTAATCATCATCATTTTGGTAGTTTATGTCTGTCGAGCAAACGACATTAAACAAAAGCGCTGCCGGGAGGCAGCCCGAAAAAGTTTGGTATAATTTTTTGCTCTTTTGTGAGGCCCAGTGTGGCCAATGATCCTTTTGTGTTTACATTTTGGTTGATACTTTGCTAGTACTTGGGATTGCTTGTCATTTCATTTCTTGTTTATGCCCACCCACCCACCCTTTTATAGCATCCCGGTACTTGTTTTGACTACTTTTGATTCCCTTATTTCCCTAACTACTTTTTACTACTCACTTCTCATCGGGACGATGACAGTTCGTAAGTGGGGAGTGGAGACGTAGTTAGTCTAATAAGGGATAATTTCATTAAATACTCGAGAAACGCTTAAATTTTGATTAATTTTCGAGCATGATTAGTAGAATAAATAATTTTTGGCACAACATTTGGCTTTGCAATTCATAGAATGAATATTTCAAGAATGAACAACCTTAATAAATTAAAGGTACATTTTATCTTGCAAATCTTTGACAGTAGTGTGAATCCGTGGAACACGTATATTCTAAGTTTTTGTTAAATATGCAAACTTTGTGAAATTATGCATATATGCCTCAGTAGCAACTAGAACTTAGGTTTGATATCCTTTCGAGACGAAATAAAAAGGTGTTGGAATCGAAGTTAGGGATGACGGCCCTGACATTTCTTTTGAAAAAACTATAGCCAAATAGCCTTCCCGAACATAATTTCCACATGTCCCCACCTCAGCTTTTGTAGAGTGGTGAGACCCCACTCGAAACTAGCCATTCGTGATTAGCCTCATTAAATCCAACCCTCAGCCTAATTAGTCTACATTCCCGTGATGTCCCGCAAGATTAGCAAGTTTCTGTGTATTGTGCGGAGATAACTTTGGAAGATTGAACGTTGGATAACTCTAGTGGTACAAAGATGAGTTGGTATCTATCGAGTTCGGAGACCATTAATGTATATATATTAAATTTGCTAATATGTATGTATATTTTAATTTTCAAAAAAAAAAAAAAAAGAAGAAGAAGAAGAAAAAAAAATATATATATATATATATATATATATATATATATATATATATATATATATAATTTGTTGTGAATATGGTGAGTTTTAGAGGGCAATTTTGGAAGACGAGTTCGACAAATTCAAGTAATGCGAGTTCGGGTGATAAATCAAATGAAAAGATACTTTATATCTTATGTTTATTGTTGAGGAGACGTCTTTGGCAATTATGCGAGAGAATTGGAGTTGTCAATTCAGAAAAAACAGTGGAATTGAAGGTATAAAACTTTGCTATCTTGCAGTTGTTCTTGTTATATCCTTTTTATCCCTTCGATTAGCCAATACCCGAGCCTGACATTACAAGCTTGCAAGTCCTACCCGACCTATCTTCTTGATTCCGAATACCTCGATTAGTGGAGATTGGTATCACTCTTAAGCTTATGATTTGCATTTATTAAATTCAGTATGCATGGTTTCTCGATTGGTTGAATAGTAACAAAAGTTGAGGAATGTCCGTCCACACACTACACTACTCTCTTAGATAGCAGAATAACATGTAATCTTTAAATTTTGATTGGTTGCATCATCTAGTTGAACCTTTATTTCTTGATATTGTACAACTAACGGTTGTGGCTTTAATCATTTTATCGCTTCTTTGCTCGAGGACGATCAAATGCTAAGTGGGGAGTGGTTGATGTATGTCAACCAGATGATGTATTTTAATGCATTTTTAATCCCATTTCCTAAGTTTTTAGTGATAGTTTTATATCAAATATAATAAATATCGTGATAATACGGTTTGTTTTTATATATAGTAGATATAATAAAATCCCACTATTTTGACATATTTATAGGCTTATCGGCCTATTTTTATTATCAGAATTACCCGTGGTTTTTCTCGTTTTGTTTTGTTACAGATACCACGTGGTGACGCCTTGAGGTCGTGACATAAAGCTCGATGGATACGGAAAAATAATTATCGGAACAATTTTAATAAATTTCCGTTACATTCCCTTCAAAGTGACAAGACCCGCGAAACCGGAAGAATCCCGGTCTACGCCGAATATATATAGATTTGGCAAGATTTGGAGAATATTTGAGCATTTAATGTGTCTGACAATTTCTAACAAACATGATTCCGGCTCAGACCGGGAATTTCCGGCTTAAACCGGAAAATGGGGCCCTTCAATTATTCCTCATTTACTATTCACATTCAGAGAAGTATATCTATATATACATTTGCATATCACAGGAAAAACAACAATTTTGGCTACTACTTCTTTCTTTTTCCTTGCAGACAACATTTTCTTTAAGGCTATTAGAGCCGAAAATTAGTTACAATATTAGCTATTTTCATCTCAAAAATTAATTCTTTGAATGTTAACTCAACCGGTTGGGGAAGTTAATTGGATGAAGCTCAACACCAAGATCAGTCGGCTCCATGAATGCTCTACGAAGATGATTGAAGCTTTTCCTTTGAAATTCAACGGTTGTAATCGGTAATATTCTAGTTTTATTTTTGTTTTGATAATCTTATTGCTATGAATACTAATTTTAACATGTTAGTAATTGTAGTAATGAGTAGCTAAATTTGTAACTAGCCAAGATGATGTTGTTGTGATAATTATTAATCTCTATTATGTTGATTGGGAATGTTAATTCATGTATTTCATAGCTTTTTGTGTTGTTATCTTTTCCTATTTTCACTGTATTGCTTGTTGGTGTTGGATTGATCATCTAACACTAGCACACACACTTAGTTGAGACCGAACGAAGATATTAGGTGTGGGAGAAGGAATAGGAGAACCGGAAGGTAAAATTGGCCGTCTGACGGAACCCTCTTTCTTATCCGGGGATTATTGACATTGTCATTGCATTCAATATCTTAATCATGTTGAATCATTAGGTCTAGGGTTCTTAGACCAAGGAGGAGGCATAGAACAATTTCGAACACTCGTATGAGGGGAAATTGTTAGAATAGGAGTGCACCGGTAACACACTCTTGAACACTAAAGGAAGGTTGGTAGGTAGTTCATTCCCATGATGCTAGTAGAGTTATACTTGATCAATGCATTGTCTTAGCTAGGTTTTTCTTTTTTTCATCATTTTATTACCCATTGTAGTAGTAGATTTTAGATAAATTTACTTTCTCGTTAATTTGCGACTTAGATCAAGATAATAATATTTTTTTGGTGTTCAACCTCACAATCCTCGTGGGATACGACCTTGACCACTTACTAGACTACAATTGACCCGGTACACTGCCGGTAAGATTGGACACCCAGTTTAAGCCGATCAGTGTGGGAAAAAGGATAGGAGAACCGGAAGGTAAAATCGACTTTAAGTGGAACTCGATTTCTTATCCAGGGATTATTGTTTGTTCATTGCATTCAAGTTCATATCGTGTCACTTCATTAGGTCTTAGGACACCTAGACCGAGGATGAGGCATGGAGTAGTTTCATACACTCGTATGAGGGGAAACTACTTGCTTAGGAATGCACCGTTTCACACTTTGAACACCGTTGGTAGGTTGGCAGGAAACCGCTCCCATCATACTATTAGAGGTTTGCTTAATCTACACATTGTCTTGGTTAGGTTTCTTTTTATCATTTATCACTCGTTATTACTAGAAGAATCATTTATGCATTTACTTCCTTGTTTATTGTGTCCTAGATCGAGATAATAAAAGCTTTTTGGTGTTTGACCTCACAAATCCTTGTGTGATACGACATTGACCACTTACTAGACTACAATTGACCCGGTACACTGTCGGTGAGATTGTACACCTAGAAAAGTCGCATCACTATCAAATGCATTTATTGTTACAACTGAAATGTCAACGACGCCGCCACAACCTTTGGATTCGGAATTTAAGCTCTTTTCTCTCATTTTATCCATTCATTCCATTATTCCATTCTACCAACCAAGCTTAAAGACAACATCTTCCTTGAAGGCTCTTCTACCCGAAACTTAGCACTAAGATTAGCATTTATTTCACTCATAATCATTGAAGAATCGTTGCATGAACCTTGAATCCAAATTTTTTGGAAGAAAACTATGTCTTTTGTGTATTTATTCCATTGAAGCTCATCTTTTGAAGTTAATACAAGTACCTTCTTAGAAGTTTTTCACTCTTGTTGGATTTTTTTCTCTTATAATTTGTAGATTTATTTTCTTTGCTATGAAATTCTTGATTTGCCTCATGAATCTCATAGCTATGGAAGGCTAATCTTCTTGTCTAGTCAAGATGATGTTCAGTGAAAGTAATTTGTCTTCTTTGGTAGATTGGGAGTGTCAATTCATATTTGCTTGCATCTTGTGTTTTGATATTCTTTACTTGTGTTCATCGCTATTCTTGTGTTGAATTAGCTACCCAACACTTGCACTTACACACCTTATTGAGATCGAGAGAAGATATTTGGTGTGAGAAAATGGGTAAAGAGACTGATTGGTAAAATCGACCTTGATTGGAATTCGATTACTTATGAGGGGTTTATAGCTTGTTCTATGCGACCCAAGAGAGTAAATGCATGCTAATAATTAGGCTAACATAGAAGTTAGACCAAAGAGAAAGCATAGTGTGGTTGTTGTGCACCTAACGGTTACAACCACTAAACTGGGGGCTAGCACTACCAAATTAGAGCAAGATCACCATTGGATGGTTGGTAGGTATGAAGTTTTACTCCCATGAAACTATAGAAGATAGTTTCCTGAGCTCACATTATCTTGAATAACACTTAGTTTCATTCGGAATCAGGCTCATGTACTTGTTTTACTAGCTACTTTAGCTTAACCGGAGTTGTATTGACTCTATAAATTCATCATACTCTTAGTTGACGTTGACTTAAACCAAAGAAATACAATCATTTGGTACTTCACCTCACATCTATGTGGATTTTTGACTTTGCTCAACATTTCTAGGCTGCAATTGACCTGGTGCACTCGCAGGTGATTTTGGAAACATGGAAAATGTTAATCAGTCGGTTTTACATGAAAATCCTAAACTAAAACTAAAATACATATGTAAGGACGGCGTATGAAATCTTGAATTAGTTGATCAAAATAAGTTCAAGTACTACGAATAAGTTTTAGGATGGAATCAATCAAGAAACTAAACGTAGTACGCATAATTCACTTCCATCAATTAACTTATTTTCTTCATCGAAACGAAATAACTACATAAAGTGGACATATAACTCACACCGCACTCATGTGACTCGAACTCAAAACTCATAAGTAGTGCCTGAGGCGCCGAACTTAATCAATTTAGAAAAGCCTAATTAATCACCAGAACAATAATAATCGAATTCGTCAAAATCAAAGATAAAAGAATAGAATTACCAATTTTTCTAGATTAACGTAGATGAATCCTAAATTAAAAAGCTCCGTCGAATTCCTCGAAGAATAGTGCATTGTATTCACTCCGCTTTATTTATCCGAAGCGATTCTTAAAATCACGCGTATTAAGGATTTGAGTTAATGCATTAGCTTTTACAATAAAATGACTAGAATGTCCTTAAATATAATTAATGTGCCCTTGTTTTTTATATCTTTTAATGAAATAAATAAGGGTAAATCAAGTAACAACACAATAAATATCGCATTGGAAATTGTATTACCTCAGTTATCGTAGAACGGAGAGAGCATATGATACTAAATATTGACGTACTCTTAAAGTGTGACTAATTCGGGTTGAATTCACGATGATTTGAAGATAAATCAAATTATTCAAAAGCACACCAGTAATTTATTTAGTTTATGTTCCTCTTAATAAAAAATTAGTTTCAACTTGTTTGGACCGAGTTGGTTTTTCAGTTGGGTTGTTTTCTTGTCTTCCCACAATAACAATTGTAGCTTAACAAATACAAGCCTGGCCCATGTCGATTTTATATATGCTTGGGAGTTTCAAGGGATATTTTTTTCAATGGTTTAGCCCAGTACCAATTTTGTTAGTATGGTTTAGGTATAGTGATCCACTAAACCGTTTTTTGTGTGACAATTCACATACAGTGATATAACACATATGTGGCGTGTTTGGTATAGAAAAACAAATAAAAGAATAGTAGTGAAAATAGACACGAAAAAAAAAAATTTGAAAAAGAAAAGAATTAATTAAAAAAATGTAAGAAAATATGGATTTATTTATTAATAAGAAGAAAAAAAATCTTTTCTTTTCTCAAACAACTTTTCTCAAGGGTCGGGAGAGAATAGATATCTGATAAAAGAATGCTTTTTTGAGAAAATTTGAGAAGTTGATAAAAAAAAACGTTTCTTTTCTTAGGATAACCAAACATGACACAGTTGAGAAAAGAATACAAAACTTTTCTTTTCTCAAGTCTTTTCAGTACCAAACATGTGCATTGTGTATTTATTTAAAGTAAAAGTTTATGTGCATCTCTATATTCATGCACATATACCACCTAAAAATTTCAGTCATATCCGTCCAAATAAAATAAAATAAAATTTCCCAATCAACTATTTTGAAACTCAACATAATCATTTTAATACTTAACATGAAATTTAATAAACACAACAATTTTTACATTTTAAAGATGTATGAGGTGATTGATTACGTGGACTTTCACTTTGATGTAAAATCAATTGATTAATGATTAACATTAAAAGTTAAATGTATCTTTAGAGTTTTACACTATGATAATTCAATTTTTGCTTCGTTAAGTACATCACATTGTCACTAACTATAAACACATAGTAGCACATAAAGCACATAAGACCATGTCTAACATACAGGAACATTTCAAGGCCGTACCAACACCAAACTCATATCCTATCTCCGCTACTTGTAACCAAAACACATAAGACAGTTCATAGAAAAGTAACTAAAAAACTTAATAAAGCATTGAAAACACCCTTTAGCAGATACCTAACAACACTTGACCATGTCTTGTACGTGCAGTTTAACATGAAACAATAATCAAATCATCTTAAAACCACGATCTTTAAACTAAAAACGGAACATTTTAATAAGATGAACTCTTTACCTTAAAGACGAGCCGATCTACGCACCAAAATCATCCTACTTCCAAAACATACGCGAATATACAAACACTCAAAACCCTAACCTCAAAGCCAAGAACCACAACTTAACAAGATCAATCTATGAATTTACAATGATTACCTTCTTGAGTAGAACCAAGATCTCAAACTTCTCCCGAATCGGGATTTTTTTTGAAACTGAGACTCTGACTTGCAGACACGTTCTGGGCACCGAAATTGGCCCGCTTAACTGAGAGAAGTGCTCGGTTCAGCGAGCCGGAAGACTTGGGCATATCCTGGGCTTGTCCCGGGATGTCTGGGACTCGTCCCGAGCACTTTGGGACATGACTGGGGCAAGGACAGGACGTTTAATCGTGGGTGGTGCTCGGTTCAATGAGCCAACTCTCCCCGAACTTCCGAAAACACGATTATGATGAAGTCTAGGGCTCGCTAGAGCGTATCTATAGACTTTTTAGAGCTTAGGTCGGTTTTTCAAAGACTCCGAGGAAAAAAAAGCTAAAAGGAAAAGAAAAAAGGAAAAACAAATTCCAAAAGGACTAAAACACCTTTACAAATTTACTGGTTTTACATTCTCCCCTCCTTATAAGAAGTTTCATTCTCGAAACTTGATGCACCATGTAAGGAAGGATACTCAAAGAGAAGAGAAAAACCACTAACAATATGGTCTCGAGGAACTTGATTAAAACCTAAATATCAACATCCTAGACAACAGTGTTTATGCCCAAGCTTTCACAACTTAGGTTTGCCCAAGTTTTTCAAACTTAGTCTATAATACCAGCTGTAACGCCTATATCTTGGATTCGAGTCCTTATCCGGACACGGGATGTTCGGCGCGTGACATTAAGAATGAACCCCAAAACTTACATAAGCCTCGTGTCATATCAGAGTAATAAAGGATTCGTGCAGAAGAAAACAACCTAAAGACTCAGGAAATAGACCCTTTGGGTCTTCCAAAACAACCATAACCATTATACAACTGCTGTCAAACTAGGTCATAAATAACTGAAAGAAAATACTATTATCCATTACAACTCACTATTCTGAAAAGAAAGAACAACCGTAAAAGGAGACTAAAACATAAACGACTCCGTTGTTCCATCCTAAGCTAGCACTCCAAGCTCGTTGTCAATTCACCATGTACCTGCAATATTCTTATTCCAAATAAAATAGTGAGCACCGGCCGGGCGCTCAATAAGGAGAAAGAAGATCAAAAGAAAATATTCATGTATGTCGAATGTTAGGAGACAAGACATGAATCCACTTCATTCAGTTATCAAATATTTTTAAAAACATAAATTGACACGTTATAAAACTACTTATAAAAGCATGACTCGAAACACAAGTGAACCAACTTTAAACCATGCATTGAAACATACCTATTAACTACATTCGGTTCGTGTATGCATCTTGATCGTTACATTACTTACTTACTTAACCTACTAATTTTCTTGACATACTCTCGTCTTTTCTTGACTTCTCTTGTCGATCTTAAGTCTTAATTACTTGACATGAGGGCATGGTGCGTCACGGGAACATGACTAGTCATTTGTCCAACGTGAGGGTCACGATACCACTGCTCGAAGACATCGCCTTGAGAACGACATGGGGAATACAACTAGTCACTCGTCCAACATGGGACTTAGAACCCATGGTACTCCATTCAGTACATCGTGGGGTCACTAACTATAAACACATAGGATCACATAAAGCACATAAGACCATGTCTAACCTACAGGAACATTCCAAGGCCGTACCAACACCGAACTCCCATCCTATCTGAACTACTCGTAACCAAGACACATAAGACGGTTTATAGAAAAGTAGCTAAAAAACATAATAAAGCTTTGAAAACACCATTTAGCAGATACCCGACAACACATGATCGTGTCTCGTTCGTGCAGTTTAACATGAAACAGTAATCAAATCATCTTAAAACCATGATCTTTAAACTAAAAATGGAAATTTTTTACAAGAATAATTTTATACCTTAAAGACGAGCCGAACTATGAACCGAACATCATCATACTTCCAAAACAAAAGCGAATCTACAAACACCCAAAACCCTAACCTCAAAGCCAAGAACCACAACTTAACAAGATAAATCTACGAATTGAACCAGGGATAACGATGATTACCTTCTTGAGAAGAACCAAGATCCAAAATTGCTCCCGAATCAGGATCTTCCTTGAAACTGAGACTCTAACCTGCAGACACGTCCTGGACAAGGTCGACGCGCGTCTGACACCAAAATCGGGTCATGGCCGAGAGAAATGCTCGATTCGGTGAGCCGGAAGACATGGGTATGTCCCCAGGATTTTCCTTGGATGTTTGGGACTCGTCCCGGGCACTCGAGACATGTCCGGGGCAAGGTTAGGATGCTTAATCGAGGGTGGTGCTCGGTCCAAATGAGCAAACTCTCCCTAAAACTCACGAAAACATGATTACGATGAAGTCTATGGCTCCATGAAGCATTTTTATAGACTTTTCAGGGGGTAGGTTGGTTTTCCAAAGACTTGGAGGAAAGGAAAAAGAAAAATAAATTCCGAATGTATTAAAATACCCGTATAAAGATGTGATGGTTTTACATAACTCGTTATATATTTGGTGTCAATTTTTTTCACCTCACCTTTATAAAGATACTAGTGCGTAGCAATCCGTGCGCTGCACGGGTGTTGCCCACAAGTATAGTTGCTTTGTAAGTGATGCAATCCATAATGAAAGATTATACTAAAAAATAAAAGCATAAACGGATATATCTTTAATATAGAAGCATATTCAAGATTATATATATATATAATAATTGTCATAGTAGCGCCTTTTATTATATTATATAAATAGTTGTTTAAAGGCATAGTACATAAGCAAATCATATTGTTTGACGTTGAAAAAAATTGAATAGTCTAAGAGGTTTTTAGTTTCAGCTTCTTCAGTGGGCTTGAAGTTGTGTCCTCCAGTGGCGGATTTTGTATCTCATTGCACTCTGTTGACGTCTTATCACCTGTAGTGTTTAGGGGGTTCTTATCACCTGTAGTGCCTGCAGATACAAAGCAATGAAAGCATGAATATTTGTTCGGTATTAAACGGGAAAGGTGTTACACACCTTTAATATTTAATCAATTTGAATACACTTTATCTATAGATTTTTTTAGCATAGAATAATAGTTGCAAATTCGTATTTGAAAACGGAAAAGAATATTCATCTACCTGACATTCATATTATTTATTTAATGTATTTTATTATGTTCAATATTAATATTTAGAGAAAAAAATTACAAGCATACAAAGTTCTTTTTTTAATACCTAGTCATCCATGGCAGAGAGTTCTTTGGCTGTATGATGCAGCAAGTATTCAGCACTTTTGTCCAAGAATGTTGCCTTTATGGAGCCTGAGTCATCAGTTATTTCAGCCCAAACTTTGCAACTCTTTTCGAAAGTTAGTATATGAGTCCATGCATATAATGTTTTGTAAGGGAAAAAAAGGAGAGGATAGTGGATAGGTTTACAAACATATAACACACAAGCGACGGTATTAATGAAATGAGAATTGTGCCATTTTAAGCTAACAAAGCCATTGAAACATAATTCACACCATATTGCGATTGGCTAAATAAGGAATATAGGACTTATAACATGAAATATTTCTATACACACAAACACACACACACACATATATAAACATTGTGTATTGAAGAAAAAGACGCAATAAGTAATATACCAATTGCGCAACTCCCAGACTTGGGGGATGTTCGGTTCAACTACAATGAAAGATGATGGTGTGGTTGTCAAAGAAACGCCTATAAAAAGAGGAAGTATAGTTGCATAAACGTAAGCTCAGTAAACAATAAATCGATGCAAGAATATGTACAACCTGAGTAGGTCTTTAATCTTAGCCACTTGCACATGATTATAGGTACTGTTTCTACCATGTCAGCTAATTGCATTCCTTGATACTTCGTGAAGCTCCCCTATAGTGTCAAAAGCATCAGCTTCATGTTGTAATGATTAGTATTAGTTATTAGTCAGTGTTTGTTGAATTCGTTGTAGAGCAAACAACGTTAACATACTCTTGGTCAATAATTGTGCATTCTTGAAGTTGGGTTAGAATTCCTTTGATTTGCATTTCTCTAGGTGGCTTCACAGCAATGACAACAGCTACCATATCTGTGTGTAACACAATACATTGTTTGTATTAGAATTTTAAGTCAAGAGTCATAAATAATAGGAATTAAAGTACATGTCTATAGCATTTCATATTTGCATGATTACTTTTTTTTTTCTTCTTCATATTCTTAAATTGAAGAGAATAATAGATGTTTTTTCTATTACCAATTGTCTCTCCATTGTTGGCAAGAAGAGATAAATTAGAGAAAGGTATTCTCTCAATGTTAGGGTAAGCAATTATTTCTTGCTTGTCCACGACAGGTCGAATAACTATGGATCTTATTAAAATCCACTCCATTGTCATTCCTTTTGCACCACTAAGATATTTAGGCTTGATATTATCCACTTTTGCGCCACCAATGTAGTAGGTCTGGAAAGGTTGTAAACCATCATGTAGCAGTTGAATTTCGTTGTTCCAAATGACACCCTAGACTTTATTGTTTTGTATATAGCATACAGTTGAATTATAATCAGTAATAAGCAATGGAATAAAAAAGAACATTTCAAGTATGTAAAGTGAGTTGAAGAATAACCTGCTCATCAACAAGCATTTCTTGTGGATTGCACTTTTCCATCACTAAAACGTTTGCTCTCCACTGTGCGGCTTGATTTGAGAGATGTACAACTGCTTTTCCATTTTCTAAAATAGTCTAAAATAGAAGGACAGTGAAATCTGGGTTAACACATAATGTATTTATTGTTTTTAGACTGTCAATTTATTGTTTTTCCCATTTTTTAGATTTACCCAAACAGACTGAGAAAAATTGTTTTTTACTTGCACACTTTGATTTGCATTAACTATGCATGACTACTTTTATGTATGAAGATTATGTTGAACACTCAAAGTTTACTTGAGTAGATATAAATAGATGCTACAACATTTGTTTGCAATTTCTACCAATCTGCCAATTATAAGTTATAAAATGACTTGCAAGGCTATTTTCTTTATTACTTATCTTTCTATATTGTGAGGATTCTTTTCAATTTCTGAGTTTTGCTATAGGTAGAACGACTTTGGCCTTATATAGGTGTGTGCACGTAGATTGAATATCAAATTTGTTAGACAGAAAGAAAAGCATCTTGGACAAAAAAAAGGAGAAGAGTGGCTTGGACAAATCTTTGTTGTGAATAACCTCAGACCACTCAATCAAATATTCATTATTACAAACATTACTTGAAATCCTTCCTCCAAATACAAAAAATGAGAAAAAGAAAAACCAACTGAAGAACAGAACAAAAAGAATGCGACAGAATGAAAGCAAGCACAATGGAGAATACAAAATCATCATTGAAACAAAGTATAAGTAGAATTCAATAGTGATGGTTCAGTCACATACCTTATTGGTTAATGTTACAAGTTTGTAGCTTAACAACACCAAACCAATTGCAAACAATAAGTAGAAGCATGTCTTGGGCTCTGCATCGCCAAGAGGCATACTTTGACACCTTGCAAAAGACTATTTATGCAAATAAGCCCTCTTCTTTGTTGAAGAACTATATGGCTACAAATGAATGAAAGCCTAACCATTACCAATGTAGTCACAGAGCAACACGACATCCTGGGCTTTACCATGTTCACATGTTTTTAAGGCCATTAAAAAGATTTAGCCTCTCCTTTCATTTAAACAAGCAATATTGACATGCTATGGCAAAATTTGATCGTTTTAAGCTAGGACACAATGATAGAACGGAAAATAGTGATCTTACTCATACCAATTTATAAAGGTCATTTAACCCACATCCATAACAAACAAATAAAACCATAAAAGCATCAACATGAATTTTTACGGACACTAATGTACTGAAAATATTTCAAAAGTAAGCTAAAGCATAAATACTCTTATCTTACCATTTTTAAGACGGAAAACATATAATTTAATCTTGGGATTGAAGATGGTTTCAAACCGACATGCAACCAGAAAGGTCATTGCAAAAACAATCAGAGGTGTAATGGAATTCAACCACCTCGCAAACAAAAATGTTAGCTATTCTGATCCCTAATGGAATTCAACATATGAACTTAATACAAGTATTCATCAGAGAAATAAAAATCAAAACCCAAATCAGCAAAATTCAGTTAAACAAAAATCAATTCTACCCAAATCTGACATAAGTACATACAATTGCATAGAATCCAGAATCATTTACAGACTACTTAAAATTTCAACATTGCAATATTTAGCAAGAAATAGAAAACAGGAGGAAGCGTAACTGAGTTTTTGGCGCAGGTTCTTCTGAATTTCATTATTGTTGGTAGGATAATAGTCGGATGTTACAACAATTGATGATTTGTGAATGCCTTTAGCAATTCCACCCATAATTATGCTTAGACTACGGATTGGTTTCAGAATTTAGGGCGTTGTTTTCAGCTGTAATTTATTTGCTAATAATTACCGCTATTGAATTGCAATTGAATGAGAAAGAAATAAAATGCGTTGTTCTATCGGGAGAGATTCACGAGATGGAACCAGACATTAAAATAAAATTAAAAAAACAAACGGCGTCGTTTGAGACTCCCAAAATTTTTTGGTCGACCAAGTGGTGCACATTTAATATAAACTTCCTATAGTAAGATAACCAATTATACAACTAATGTTAAAAATAAACATTTTTCACATCGGTATTTTTTTAAGCATTCAACTCATATATTTGACACTAAAAAAAAATTCGGAGGAAACATAATTTTTTTTTTTTTTTTTTGAGAAACCGAACTTTTATTATTCAAAATCCGCCAAACAATGGTCAAAACGTCATCTGGGGAGATCCCCAAAGTGTCTGAAAAAACCATCAATCCATATCGAAATAAAAGATCGTCGGGACATTCCCACACGCCTAATAAAAAAAGAAAAAACATCACGAAAGGTAAACAGGTAAACATATCAACTGTCGCAACTAAACAGTTATATAAGCGATAAGATCCTCCCCAGTGGCCAAAGGCGCGCAACACATGCCAAACAACATTAACACATTTTGTATTGATGTTTTTTTCGGGAAAAAAATTATATACACTTCTTGCGTCCTTATTCCTTTAAAAATTAAAAACCAAAATCATCTTATTAACATAATTTTATTAGTCCGCGACTGATCTGAACCATATAGTATAAACCGAGAATAAAACTGTATGATCCGAATTTATCCACGTAATGCTAACTGTCTAAGTGTGGTGTCACCACAAACACAAGAATTATCCACGTTCTATTGTATGGATATAGGCACCTCCCGGAATGCAAGGGTTGGATAGGTAGGTAAAAAATTAATGAACCTCAGAAAAAGCTAAAATCTGCCGAGTGGAATTAAATGCACCTCCATTTTGATCCTGAAAAACACTTCAGTTCTTACAAGAATATATCCAGACAATACCTCGATGATCTAATGATGACCGCCTCAAATTTTTGAATTTTTTTTTTTTGTGTGTGTAATACTCCAAAGATTTTCAGTCATCTAATTAAACAATAATGTGCTAAGTTTAATTAGTAGTCTTGTTACCTTTTCTTTGTAATATCAAGTGATCAGTGACAGATTTAGAAAATTTATTCATTAACGACATCTTATAACAATAATTAAGTTTGTAATCCATCCTCATATGTTTAAATTACCAAGATCGAGCAAGTGAGTGAATGAGACATTGTTTCAACGGCTTTTTCGTAATTATTGAGTTATGTTTATCCAGCACTTCGGTGTCAGAAGTGCCGCCTAAACGGTGGCTTTGAAGTCTGCGCACATAATAGGTTGTGTTACTATATATGAATTATGACACTCTATACACAGTACCATGAACTCTAAACGTTGTACGAGCCGTCGAGTGCTTTTTCTTCATTAAAACTTCGTCTAATTTTCTTTTTTCGGTACACTATAAGCACCAACAGATTCCTCTCAGCGTAAAGATAATTTCAGCAGTGAATTCAATACGTTTTTCATCTGAATCTCAATATTAACCGTTTTGGATAGGGGTTTTCTATTCTAAATCGTTTTTAATGATTCCATACCATAAATCCAGTGTTTTATTAAGTGATTTGCGAAATTCAGCATATTTTCATAATTCTTTAGAGCCTTAAACATAGATTATAGATAAGAGATTATAATCAAGTGTTTTTAGGACATAATATTTATTCTCAATTGTTTTTCACAATTTTATTTCATTTTGTTTATCATGTTGATTAAGTTATAATGCATTGTTAAACTTCCGGAAGTTCTGGAACAATTCCAAAATGATACGGGTAATCGCCACCTCTGCGGTGACGCTGATTAATTAGAGCAATAGTCTGAATAGGTTTATACTCTTACCATAGATAGATGGTTCTCATTCATTGTCATTGTGAAAAGTAATTGGTGTTTTCATATAAGAGGCCATGTTTTATCATTGATAAGCTTGCATGTAGGGACACTTGGGCACATATATTTGACAGATGTAATATTCCTTAGTGTTACAGCCGTTAGATAAGAGTGAGAGATATTTGTATCCAGAAATGATTTTATGAAGAAAGTAATGAAATTCCTCTATTTCTGTGTTTGATTTTTTTATGTTAAATTTCTAAGTTGCTATCAGAGTGGTTAAGCCGTCGCCATGGCAGCTCCACAACCGGTTACTAGTTCATCACCGATGATGACCGGAGCTCTAGGAAGTCAACCGAGTCCGGCAGCTACTTTGGCTTCCATCTTCATTGCTTTTCTCAGGAATTACTGGCGTTTACGCTACATAGATGTCACCCCTGCCACCACCGCGGATATGTGCTGCAAATCCAAGTCTGCTGCCAGTCCAGAGTGGTGTTAACACTCTTGAAGGTAATCTTAATCAATTTTGTTCAGTGAAATTGGATAGAAATACTGTGGAAGTTCACAGTCTTGCCTAAAATTAGAGGACATAAACTTGATTCTCATCTATTTGGTACAAAACCATGTCCACCTAGGTGTCCCAGGCATGACCTCTACTATGGTTCCCTTGGTAAATCCTGCTTATGATGAATGGATGGCAAGAGGTCGGATTTTAATTAGGTGGTTGTTAGCCTATATGATTGAACAAGCTTTAGTGGAGGTTGTAGGCTGTGGTACAGTCCATGAGATCTGGAAGACTTTGTAACTTTTGCTCAATAATCAATGTGAGGCAAAGATGTTAGAATACAAAGATGCCTTTACTAAGGCTGAAAAAAGGATCAAAGTCTACGGCAGACTATCTTGCTCAAATGAAGACTTAGTCAGACAAGTTAAGTGCAGCAGGGTATCCCATAACTAGTTCAAAACTGATTATGGCCACTCTTAGTGGATTGAGTAAAGAATATGAGTCAGTTATAGTGAATCTGACTTTTAGAATTAGAGCACTCTCTTCGTCAGAAGTGCAGGATTAGTTAATTACACATGTGAGGATGATTGCTAGGTTTAATCCTACTGCTAACCTAGACCTTAACGATTCTTCTGCCAATTCATCTATTAGATCTAGTGGTTCAGATGTTGGAAATGGCTCTAACAGAGGTGGAATTCCAGGAGGTTATCAAGGAAGAGGCAGATGAGGTTCTAATTACAGAGGAGGCGGGTCTAGAGGCAGAGGCAGAGGCTCCTATGGTAACAATGGAAACAAACCTACATGTCAGCTTTGCAGTAAGGTTGGTCATACTGTGACTAGTTGCTGGTATAGATTTGATCCAACCTTCAACAAAAATCCACTACCTAGTCAAGGAAATCAGACAAATCAACATGCATCTGCTGCTCACATAGTTGTAACTAAATCTCTTGTGGATCCCAACTGGTATGCTAAACCACATAACTTCAGACCTTGGCAAACTGCAGTTTAGCAATGAGTACAATAGGTCAAAGAATGTGATAGTAGGTAATGGTTCTAAACTTACCATAGCCAACCTTGGTACCACTACATTTCCTGAACTTAACTTTATCCTTAAACTAAATCATGTCTTACATGTTCCTAGAATCACTAAAGATCTTGTTAGCATATCTAGATTGACTTCTGATAATAATGTTATTGTTGAATTTGATAATCTTGGCTGTTTTGTGAAGGACAAAACAACATGTCAAATCCTTCTCAAAGGTAAAGTCATCAATTGTCTGTACAATCTGGTTCCTCACTCTCATTAGAACTCCCTTCAATCCAGATTCACACCTTTTCAGTCTAGCTTCAAAGATAAACAGTCCGGTCACCATCAGATTACTTCTCGTAGCAGTTATGTTTGTGAAGTCAGTAGATCTAATAGAGATGTCCCTTGGCATAGGAGATTAAGACATCCTTCTGTTAAGATTTTAGAGTCTATTTTGAAAATTTGTAATGAGAAATTCAGTAATGAAATTGAATTTTGTGATGCTTGTCAGTATGGAAAACAACATACTTTGCCCTTTCCAAATTCAGTGAACGTGAGTTGTAATGTTCTTGAACTGATACACAATGATTTGTGGGGACCTTCCCCAGTTAAATCAACCTCTAGCTATACCTATTATATCCACTTCCTGGATGATTATAGTAGATACACTTGTATCTACCCTCTTAAGAACAAATATGATGCCCTTAATGCTTTTATCCACTTCAAAAACTTGGTTGAAAATCAGTTTGAAACTAAAATTAAAACCGTTCAATTAGATTAGAGGGTGAGTATAAATCCGTTGTTCCCACTCTTAGTGCCTCGGGTATCCATTTTAGGCATCCTTTCCCTCATACACATGAACAAAATGGGAAAGTAGAAAGAAAGCATATGCACATCACAAAAATGCCCCTAAGTTTTCGGTGGAAAACTTTTCAACATGTAGTCTTTTTAATTAACTATTTGCCTACATCTATGTTAAACAGCATTTCCCCATTCCAAAAGTTGTTTCATGTTGTTCCTGCTTACCAGAATTTAAAATTATTTGGTTGTAGTTGTATTCCTTTCGTGAGACCTTATAACTGACGCAAATTTTATTTTCACACTCAAAACTGTGTGTTTCTTGGGTTGAGTGACCACCATAAAGGGTTCAGATGTCTAGATTCCAGTGGAAGAGTTTACATATCTAGGAATGTTATCTTTAATGAAGAAGAGTTTCCCTATCAAGTAGGGTTTCCTAAATCTCCTAATATTGTATCTACTTTTACCTACTTTTACCTTTACTAATGCTGATGTTTCCTTTTTCCTTCCTTCTCAATCTAAGTCTCAACATCCTGATGTTTCATATTCCAATGTTGAAGAGTCATCCATCCAGCCACAACAACAAACACCTCTCACAACTCCTAATCTTCAAACCACACCTAATACTCACTCTCCAAATATCATACAGTCTGAATCCTCCTCTTCCTCCTCTCAAAACATATCCTCCGATTGTCCATCTCTATCACCTGCACCTCCTACTGGACACCCTATGCAAACTAGATCTTAAAGTGGCATTTTTAAGCCAAAGACCTTCTCATATCTAGCCATGAAATCTACCTCCTCTCAACCAGAACCTACTTATGTCTGTGAGGCATTGTCTCAACCTCAATGGTTGGATGCCATGAAGTCTGAGTTTGAAGATCTTTAGAAGAATAAGACCTGAAAATTAGTTCCAGCAGTTCCACAGTAGTAGTTCATTGGTAACAAACGGATTTTTAAGTTAAAATAGAATACAGATAGAACAGTGAAAAAACATAAAGCAAGGCTTGAAGGGTGCGTCCAGAGATCCTCGCCAAGATATAAACCACATTCCAAGAAGCAGTAGGAGATGCTGGGTTGCTTGCCAAGGCCCTATGCAGAGTATGATGTGACAACCTGGTTTGCACCCATCAAAAGATTGATGGGTGCTTCCAGCTGAATATGCGAAGTTGCGAGTGCGTCGTATGAATGGGATTTCCAGTTGATCACCATGTAGGATGAGACGAAGAGCTGCAGGGAGGGCATCATTTGTGGTGTAGGAGACCATGATTCTACTGGAGGAGGCACGAGTGGCAAGGAAATCAGCAGACTGTTCGAAGGATACTTGTAAGATACTTGTAAGATACGTGTCTCAAGTCGGGCAACCCGCAAACTGTTCGAAGGCCGTTTCAACCATTTACGACTCCAAGGACTCTCAAGCTGCGGTTTTAATTTTTTATTCCACGCATCCTATTGTAATCTTAATTTTTATGGGGGTGTTTTTAACTTTTGGAAATATGGGGTGTTGTACTCTTTCCTATGACATGGATTTTCCCACACTGGGTTTGACATCCATAGGTTTTAAGGAGGCATGGCCATGTTTCGTCAACGTCTTTTGGTATAAGGGGAGGGCCAGGATACGGCATGTACGAACCTTCTTTTAACTCTTAATAAAAAGGTTTCGTGTTAAAATAAAAAAATAAAAAAAACATAAAGCAAGGCTTGTTTCTCAGAGGTTTAAGCAATGTTATAGGGTAGATTTCTGTGAAACCTTTAGTCCAGTTACTAAGCCTGCAACTATCAGAATTGTGTTCACCAATGCTGTGAGTAAGAACTTGGATATTCAACAGTTGATGTTAATAATGCCTTCATGAATGGCAGTTTACATGAATATATATATATATATATTCCTCAACCTATTGGTTTAGTAGACCCCTATAAACCTCATCATTTGTGTCAATTGAAGAAGGCCTTATATGGATTGAAGCAAGACCCAAGGGCATGGTTTGATACCCTTAAAAGGTACCTATTGAGTTTGGGTTTCAAGCAGTCTACATCAGGGTCCTCCCCGTTCATTTTTAAAGATGTTCATATTACTATGTATATGCTAATCTATCTTGATGATATTTTGGTAATGGAGAGCTCAAATGAGGCAGTGACAGTATTTATTAACAAGTTGAATCAGAAAATTGCTCTGAAATTCTTGGGGTCTATCGGCCACTTCTTGGGTGTTGAAGCCTATACAGATCATACTGGGCTGTATTTAACACATGCACACTATGCCACTCAGTTGTTGCCATGTTAGGATTGTATAATTTGAAGCCCTGCTCTACACCTATGGTGTCTCACAAGTATCTTACACCGTATTCAGGACCTTCTATGAGTAATCCTACTCAGTATACACTACAAAAAAACAGCGTTTTTGCGACGGAATTTTTGCGACGGACCATACTTCCGTCGCAAATTTACGTTCTGACGGATGTTTTATTGTTAGCGACGGGACACTTGGCGGGATCGATTTTACCATTTGGCGGGCAATTTTATGACGGACATTTTAATAATTTGCGACGGACTATTTAAATAAATTTTCATTAATTATTTTATTAATCTGGATTTTTGATAAACTTTGCGACGAAATTAAATTCCGTGCAAAAATGCTCTCTTCTTGACGGAGTTATTACGTATTTTGCGACGGAAAATTGTATAAAATTTTATACAATTTTATTAATTATTTTATTGTTCGAAATTATAAGTTTGCGACGGCAAGGAGTTAAGTTGCGACGGACATTAATGTCCGTCGCAAAACAACGGATATGAGTCACATTTCCCCCTTTTCTTCCTCATTTCTCTTTTCTCTCCTCTCTTCTCCTCTCCCGCCTCCCCCCCCCCCCCTGCTGAACCTGTTTCCGGCCACCTCCGAACCACCACCGCCGCAGCCACCACAAGGTAAACTCTTCCCTCCCCCTCTCACCCCCTCTCCCCCAGGACCCCGATCCCTCCCCCTCCCCCGCCGCGTATTTATCTATGTATATTTTTTTTTTTTTCGTTTTATGTAGCATTTATGTATGTATATGTAGTATGTATTTTTATGTATCTTTTTTTTTATATGTAGTATATATATATGTATGTATGTATATGTAGTATGTAATATATGTATGTATGTATATGTAGCATTATTATGTAGTATGTAATATTTTTTTTTTTTTTTTTTTTCGGTATGTAGCATTATTATGTAGTATGTAATATATGTAGCATTATTATGTAGTATGTAATATATGTAGCATTTATTTTTTTTTATATAGTGTATCATATGTAGTATAGATTTATAGATATATATGTGTAGTAATTATAAGTTAGGAAAATGCTTACTTATGTGTATTAGTTAGATAAGTTAGAAAATTGCTTAAGTATGTGCAAAGCCGGATGTTGGTTGAATTGGTAGGTTGAATTGGTTTGTTGAATGCTTAAGTATGTGCAAAGACGGATGTTGGTTGAAAATGCTTAGTTTAGAAACCGGATGTTGGTTGAATTGGTTTGTTGAATTTGGATTGAAATGATGATAAGTATGTGGTTGAATTGGTTTGTTGAAAAGGGTGCTGTTCCTACACGTTTGGAAAATGGTACTGGGGGGTACTTTGTTATCCGGCAAAGCCTCCGAATTATTTTGACGTCGAACCTTTGACCATGAATTAAAAATTTAGGTTAAAGTGTTGTTAGTTTCATAGTAAGTTGAGTAAAACCTGAGTTTGCAAAAGTGTTGAGAAAACCTTCAAAGACTATTGTTAGTCTCATTTTTGTATGATATGATGTGTAGGATTGAAAATGAAGAGAATAGAACGTAGTTGGATGTACGAGAGGTTGGATGCTAACAAGAAATTTAACCCGGTATTTGTGAATGGTGTGGAGGAATTCATAAAACATGCAAAGCGATTAGATTCGTTTGGGCAAATAATGGAATGATCAAGTGTCCATGTAGTAAATGTAAGAACACTAAATTTTCGATCGAACATGACGTTAGATTACATTTAACTAAATATGGGTTTTGCGCAAACTACTATGATTGGGTGTGTCATGGTGAAGAGTTTCCCATTCCGATGAACGTTCAGCAAAGACGGAATGTGAACCCTTATCGTGACATGGTTAATGACGCATTACGTGATAGGATTGATCACGTAAGAGAAGAATTGCTTAACCAAGAGGAGAACAATGAGACACCAAACCACGAAGTTGCATCGTTTTTGAAATCTTGAAAACGCAGAGGAACTCAGTATGTGATGGAAGTAGTGTCTCCGTCGCGCAGCGGCTTCTAGGTTGCTCACTTTGAAATGTGATCACAACCTCTCTCACAAATGCGTTGACGGGGTTACCGGTTTGATAGGAGATATTCTTCCGAAGAATAACTTAATGACCTCGAACTTCTATCAAACAAAAAAGTTGTTAAAGGCATTAGAGCTACCCCACGAGAAAATACACGTGTGTCCCGCTTGAGTGTATGTTATTTTGGGAGGAGGGCGCTGAATCTGGACAAGTGTCGGAAGTGTGACCATGATCGATATAAACCAAAACGAACGCAAAGAGGTCAACGTGTGCCTAACAAAGTGATGACTTATTTCCGATTGGACCTATACTCCAAAGGTTGTACGCATACGAAACATATAGGCAAGGAAATGAGGTGGCACGCGGAAAACCCCGTGACAAGCGGTATAATGGCCCACCCGAGTGACGCCGAAGCTTGGAAGCATTTTGACCAAATGCACCACGAGTTTGCTAAGGAGCCTAGAAATGTGCGGTTAGGACTTTGTCGAGACGGTTTTGCACCTTTTGGTAATTTTGGGAAGAACTACTCTTGCGGCGATCCATGGTTACACCATACAATCTTCCATACTGGTTGTGCATGAAAAGACAGTTTATATTCTTATCGATGCTTGTACCAGGGCGAAAAATCCGAAAGGAAACCTCGATGTTTATTTGCAACCATTGATTAAGGAGTTGAAGCGGTTGTGGGAAACAGGGGTTGTTTACTTACGATGTATCCACAAAATGTAATTTTCATATGAGGCCGCACTAATGTGGACTATCAATGATTTTCCTGCGTATGGCATGTTATCCGGGTGGACTACGGCTGGTGTGAAAGCTTGTCCCTATTGTGGTGATGGAAACAAGTCATTCCGGCTCAAACATAGTGGTAAATGCACTTGGTTTGATTGTCATCGGCGATTTCTCCTGAAGACCATATTTTTCGTGACCGATAAAGGTTTTTGAAGTCCAAACAAGTATGAACACACGACTCCACCCCGTAGATTGAGTGGTGAGGAGGTATGGGAATTTGTACAACACCTACCAAGCATCATTGATGGCTCGATTCGGACTTGAAACGGCTTAAAAACTTCAAGAATGGTTGGTGGAAAAGAAGCATCTTTTGGGATCTTCCGTATTGGAAAACATTCTTTGCCGACATTGCCTGGATGTGATGCATATTGAGAAAACTTCTTTGAAAAGCTGATTGACACGGTTATGGGCGTTAAAGGCAAAAGCGCTTGTGGTCCAAAATCGCTAAAGATTTGAAAGAGCTTTGCGTAAAGCGCCCGATTGTACACTTGTTCTTGACAAGCGAAAAAGAAAAGTGTTGTGTGAATGGGTCACCAAGTTGAAATTCCACGACGGTTATGCTTGGACCTGAGTAGGTGCGTAGATCATGATCAATACATTCTACGTGGTTTGAAAAGCCATGATTGTCACGTTTTATGGAACGTTTGTTGCGGTTGCCGCCGAGAATTGATTCCGAAAAATGAGTGGAATGCATTGGCGAGATAAGTCAATTCTTTCGAGACTTGTGTCTCTGCTACCCTAAAAATAGAAGACGTGATTCGTTTAGAGAATAACATTGCCGAGATTATTTGCAAGTTAGATAAGATTTTGCCTCCAGCCGTTTTTAACTCGATGGAGCATTTACCGTACACTTGCCGTATGAGGTCGAGTTGGTGGTCCGTGCAATATCGATGGATGTATCCATTCGAAGGTTTTGAATCACTTAAAACAAAAGATTGGTAACAAAGCTTTAAGTAGAGGATCAATATGCAATGCGTATTTGTTGGAAGAGATTTCAAACTTCGTTACTATGTATTACGATGATCATATTGAAACAAAAGCAAAGAATCTTCTTTGTTGGTGAGACTTCGGCATCGTAGAATCGTTTGATTTACCTGAGTTATTCCGTGATCATAATGGTACAACAACCGGGAAGTGCAAGACGAGGTTCTTGGATAATAAAGAATATGACTTTGTGCACAAGTGCGTATTGTCTAATCACAAATCATGAAACCGTATGAACTGTAAGTACCTCATTACTACATATATACAATGCTTAATGATTTTTCTCGAACAAATATACATTAATCGACAAAATGATTCATTCTTAGATTGTTTGAGCAATTTATTCGTGTTCAACACCTCAATTGACCTCGGCGGATATTTGGAATAAACATGAAAATGAATTTACGAATGGTTTGCACAACAAGCATCATTGTTGAATGATGATTTGCTAAAAGCTTTGGCAAGTGGTCCTTCCGTCAAGTCAAAACTTGGAAACGTTATTCGATTAACGGCTACAACTTTCGGACATTCAATCGGGCAACCGATATTGGTAAATCTTCGATCCAACAACGGAGTTTGTGCCGATTCCATGGAAGGTGCCGACTATTATGGCACTTTAAATGAAATCATTGAGTTGGTGTATTATGGAGCTTATTTGTCTACAAAGCCGTATTGTTCAAATGTGATTGGTTTGATAATTACGAATGGGGCATGAATGTGCATAAAGATTATAAGATAGTTGAAGTTCATCGTGGTAGGAAATATGGCGCTTATGATCCATTTGTTCGGCTTATCAAGTCGAGCAAGTCTACTATGCTCCATATCCAAGTTTGAAAAAGACAAAGATCAATGGTCGGTTGTTTTCAAAACAAAGGCAAGATCGACTATCGATGCTCCCGTCGAGGAAACCGTTTTCCAAGAACAAGTGATCAATGATGTTTCCGATTATCTCGATCCTCTTAACATTGTCCACCAAGATCTTGATGTCGATGTTGACTCCAATGTTGGGGATAATGACTTGGATGATGATGAGATGGCGGATTTCATTCAACAAGAAGATGGAGAGGAAGAAGAATCGGTTGATGATCTGAATCTTCGATGAAGAGGAGGAAGAACTCTTCCATTCTAGTAGTGATAGTGAATAATAATGTATTAAATATTTTATTTTGTCATCATTCTTTGAATAATAATGTATTAAACATTGTAATTTATTATTAATTAGTATAATTGCATTTAGATTAGTATAAACGTCATTTTACGTGTCAAATAGATGTCGGGTAGAGGTAGAGGTAGAGGTAGACCGGGTAGGAGTAGTTCCCCTCCCGGAGCGTCTTCCTCCACCATGACAGACAAAGTTTGGATGATGAGATACACCATGAGCGAGAGGATTTTGGTGTCATTGTCAATGGTGACCTTGGATTGCGGTTTTGGATCCCGAGGGAGATGGTAAGTTAATACATATCTTGCGTTAATTTGTTTGTATTTTTATTTATATTTTGATTAACCAAATATATTAACAACTTATTGTTTTCAATATGACAGTTTACCGACAACTATGTCAAGAAAATGGCCAAGAACGCCATAATCAAGGCTTAACACTTTTGCCACCACGTGGCATAATGCCACCGGCAGCGGCCGAGGATAGGTGGTGGCACGCATTTAGTGGTAACGCGTCGTTCATATAAATATAACTATATATAAATATAACTATAATTATAACTATACATATAACATATATATAACTATGTTGCGGGTCATTTCGACTTGAGTTACGCCACGGCGCTGGTTAGGGAAGCTTTTGAGCGGTATGCTATCAACAGGGTCCGTGATTATATGTATCGGGCTCAAACAAACCCCGTGCTCGGCTTTGGATGACCCCGGATATTCTCCGTCGATTCGAGGAGTGGATTAGGAGTCCCGTAAGCAATTATTCAATATTTAATTAATAATACTTGTGTTTTATATATATATGTATGTACTAACTTGTTTATCTTATGTCGGAATAGGCGTTCGAGAAACATCGAGAAAAAGAAGCTAAACCGAGCTTACGGATCCGGTGAGGAAGGAAGATCCACAGGACACATGCTATGGGCGAGACAGCGGCGTTATCGATTTCGCTCGGGCCATGGAGGACAATAGAGGCGCCCTATCGATCGGTGATCTCGGTGAGTAGTTCGAAGAAGAAGAAGTCGGGCAACTTCGTCTCGAGGAAGTTTGAGAAAATCATGGTACGTTATGTATTGTAAATATTATATATACATTATATATATATCATGTAATTATTGTTACTAACAAATTTATATCATACTTTGCGGGATGTCTTCACCTCGAAGAAAGCGAAAGCCCAGAGGCGCAACGACACCGCACTGTCGGCGAAGTCGCGTCTTTATTACTGGCTTGGCGGTGGTTACGACAAGAAGGGAGAGTTTTTGGCACAGGGTCACCGCCTCCATGTACTACGACAGCTCGCTTCTTTGCTCGACACTATCCGCCGAGACATACTCTCCGGGCATAATCACCCGTCTCACCCAGAGATGGCGAGAGACAGATGACTCGTGCGAAACCCAGGCGAGGTTGGAGGAGCTAGAGAGAGACGAAAGTTAGGATGACAGACTAAGCGCGAGATGGAGGCGTGGATTACCCGGTTAAGCGGCATCCTCCTCCGGAGGATGCAACCCGGTCGAGGCAAAGACCTGAGATGACCATTCGATCATGGACTGGAGGAGGTGACATGGGTTTAGGTAGTACACCGGTCCGGTGGGTGACATTGTTTTGATACATTTTATTTATTTTGGCTTATCGTATCCCTTTGACATATCGTTTTATTCATTTTTGACATTTCCTTTGACGTATTTTTGACATATCCTTTTTGATATCGTATTCCCGTTTATATTGTTGTTGTTGATAGCGGTAGCAATTGTAATGCTACCGGGAAAATAAAAGCTGTTTTGCGTGATTGGTTTGGCAATTTCTTTGCAAATGTTTGATAATTTTCTGCTTAATTTATTTTTTATGACGGAATATTTCCGTCGCACTATGGTATTTGCGACGGCAAAGGCTCATTTATGACAGATATACAAAGATCTAAAAATAAATAAATTATTTAATAAAAAAGTTGCGACGGATTATACATTTTTGCGACGGAGTATACATTTGTGCGACGGAATATTTCCGTCGCTATTTGTTATTTGCGACGGGAAAGGCTCGTTTATGCATTTAATATGCAAAGATCTAAAAATAAATAAATTATTTAATAAAAATAATTTGCGACGGGTATACATTTTTTGCGACGGATTATACAGTATTTGCGACGGACTATACATTTTTTGCGACGGAAATTATAATTAAAAATAAAATAAAATACGTTATTATCCGTCGCAAAATCCGTCGCAAATTGTTTGCGACGGATAAACCGTCGCAAAACTGGGTTTTGAGACTAAAAAATGCGACAAAGAAAAATCGTCGCAAATCCGTCGCAAATTAGGGTTTGCGACGGAATACCTTTGTTGTTTGCGACGGTAATCTTCCGTCGCAAACTGCTGTTTTTTTGTAGTGATAGAAGTGTGATTAGGGCTTTGCAGTACCTCACTATGACAAGACCAGATATTGCTTTATGCATTAATAAACTCAGTAAATTTATAGCCAATCCCACTGACATACATTGGCAAGCACAGAAGAGGCTCATGAGATATGTTAAAGGAACATTCCAACTGGGATTGAACTTCAGAACATCCCCTGCTATGGGCATCCAAGAATATTCAAATGCAGACTGGGCAACATCCCCTCATGATCAAAAATCTGTGAGTGGCTATTGCATATACCTGGGAAATTTCCTTGTTTCTTGGAGCTCAAAGAAGCAACAAGTGGTTGATAGATCAAGCACTGAAGTTGAGTACAGATCTTTGGCACGAACTGCAGCAGAAATTATGTGGCTTAAATCTCTGTTAACAGAAATGGGGGTTCATGTTTCTTGCACTCCCATGTTGTGGTGTGATAACACTAGTGCCACCTTTCTTGCTCACAATCAGTGTTTCACTCTAGGACAAAGCATATAGAAGTTGATGTTCATTTTGTGAGGAATCAAGTTTGGCTAAGCAACCGATGTTCGTTTTGTTCCATCTTCAGCTCAATTGGCTGACACTCTTATAAAACCATAGAGGACTAGATATTTTGTTCAAGAAAGAGGCAAACTCAATCTTGTTGCTACCAATTTTAGTTTTTGGGGGGATGAAAAGTAATTGGTGTTTTCAGATAAGAGGTCTTACTTATCATTGATAAGCTTGCATGCTAGGGACACTTGACATATATATTTGACAGGTGTAATATTCCTTAGTGTTATAGCCGTTAGATAATACTCTATTCTTGGGATCTGTTTTATTCTATTATTAGATCTTCTTGATATAGTAGCTAAGTGCGAGAGACGTTTGTATCCAGAAATGATTCTATGAAGAAAGTAATGAAATTCCTATGTTTTTGTGTTTGATTTTGATGTTTAATTTCTAAGGTATTGGAATTCATAAGTGTATATATTGTACCATTGTAATACAAAATACCATCAATCAATTCATTTTCATTCCTTAAACTTATCATGGTGTCAGAGAGAAAGGTCTTGAGTTCAAAAACTATTCATACAAGTTTTGGGTCTCTCTCCCTTCTTATAGGTTCACACGGGTCTCTCTCATTTCTTATAGGCTCATTATAGGCCCACACTTGAGGAGACGTATTGAGATACAATGTTAATTATCTACCTCCCCATCAACTTAAGCTTTGAGAGAGATGGTAATTTATCATGGTATCCGCAAACCGGTTACCAAACTCAACCTACTTGCTCAAGCTGTGCTACAACTTCCTACTTTTGAACCTCGCATGGTCAAGCAGGACCTTAATGATCCCACTTGGTTTGTTGCGATGACATATGAATATAATGCCTTACTTCGAAATGACACTTCGGACCTTGTTCCTGGGGATCCATCATTCAATATTGTTGACTGTAAATGGATTTTTCATATTAAACGTCATGCAAATGGCTCTCTTGACACGTATAAGCACGTCTAGTGACAAAATGCTTCACTCAACGTCCGGGCATCGATTATTATGATACATTTAGCCCTGTTATTAATCTCACCACCATGCGTATATTACTCTCACTAGCTCTTGCCTATAATTAGAAGTTACGGCAGCTTGATGTCAACAATGCGTTTTTACAAAGCACACTCACTGAAACTGTTTACATGGCTCAGCCCCTCCGGGTTCATTGATCCACAACACTCTCATCATATATGCATGTTAAAAAAATCTATCTATGGTCTCAAGCAGGCAACCCAGTCCTGGTATGAGAAGATCAGGGCTTTTTTCTCCGTGTTGGTGTTCATAACTCCACCGCTGATACCTCCCTTTTTATTTATCGCGCACGTGGTTGTTTTCTCTATATTATTGTGTACGTAGATGATATGGTCATTACTGGCACTGACTCCTCTATGATTGAAAGTTTTTATTCAGGCTCTCTCTTTACGCTTCTCTGTCAAAGAGCTGGGTGATCTCACTTCCTTCCTTGGGGTTGAAGTCACTACCAACTTTGATGGACTATTATTATCCCAACGCTGTTATATTTTTGACATTTTGGCCAAATATAATATGCTTGAGGCTAAGCTCTGCTCTACGCCTATGCAAAGTGAAATGTCCCACCTCCTTGATTCGTCTGCCACTGCTCTCACTGACCCTGCCGCCTACCGGTCTCTTATTAGGAGTCTCCAGTATCTTCAATTTACATGCCTAAGTATCTCTGTTGCGGTAAATAAACTTGCTCAATTTATGCATCCCCCTACTGTGTCTCATTGGGATTTTGCCAAGCGGCTCCTCTGCTACTTGACCGGGACATCCGAGGCTGGCCTCCAGCTCTATCGTCACTCTCCATTGGTACTACATGCCTATTAAGACGCCGACTAAGGTGGAAACAAACCTGATTATTCATCTATGGGGGGTTTGTCTTGTTTATTTAGGCCGTAATCTCATATCTTGGAGCACTAAGAAACAACCCATTGTCTTTAGACACTTACTAATCAATTTGAGAATTTCATATATTACAAAACAACAATATTTTGAGTTTTAGAGGATGTTGTAGTCATCCTGAGACAACTTACATGTGGCCGCAACAAATTCAATTTTTTTTTCATTTTTTATGTTCTCTTTTAATATTCTGAAAATCAGTTTAAGGAAAGGAACGATAAATAATTGGATGAATAATTAAGTGGGGAAGGCGCGCAAGACAAAAATTAATAAATAGATGCGGAAGGACAAAAGAACATTTTCACGATTATAAAGGACAAAATCACAATTATTCTTTAAAATTGTTCTTACGTGTGTTATTATTCTTTTTGTTTTTTTCACAATTATTCTTCATATTTACTCTATTCTATATTTTTATTCTTACATATTTATTCTTTCATAATTATTCTTTTGTTCTTATTAAATTACAGTTTACTTCAATCCCGATTTTTAGATAATTTTGTCCTTCTGGACAAAAATCTATAATTAAGTGTTATGTCCCATATATCAAAAAAATATGTCTTTAATAAGGTTGAAAATGAAGAGCATTCGAAGATAGTCGTAAGATAATCATTTTCTTCTAATTTGGTTGTGTATATTACTTTAGAATTATTAATTACAGTAATCCAATGTTTTATTTTGTAATGCAACATTTTTTGTATAGTAAATATATTTATGTTGGATTGTAAGAAAAAATTGTTAATGTTATTGTCCAACATACCAAAAATTCTGGATCCGCTCCTGATTTTTTTTGTGTTTAATACAACGGACATGGATGTGTACAATTAATGTTCAAAAGATACTATAAACAAGTATCCAAAAAAAAACACCATATCCTAACCCCAACTAGGGCCCACTACTTTCATTCTGCACAGACAACACCTAAAATCCCCACCCTAATTATCTTTGATATCCATTAGAGCTAGAGCCTAGAGAGTAATCACATTTGAAGAGAAATTCACAAAATCTGCAGAACATTAATTAAACATGACAGTTCAGGAGTCAGAAGTATCTCAGCAATCAAACCACATTTGTGCAAAGCCAAATGCTATCCAACCCCTCATTACTCTATCCCACATAGGTACAATTTTGCTGAAACAAACATATGACATTTGAAAGCAAAGCAAACTATGCAAATATTTGCTATAAATTAATTCACCCCTAAAAAACTCTTTAGTCTTACTCACATCTCACCACAAGCATACACTATTTCTCCATTTTTTTCTTTTCTTTTTTCTTTTGGTGATCTGGTGGTGATATGCCTGCTAAGCAGATAGCCAGTGGGTCCTCATTCTCAGCTTCTGCAGCTGGCCTAGGAATCATGCCAGCTAAGAAGATAGCCAATGGGTCATCATTCTCAGCTTCTGCAACTGGCCTAGTAATCATGCCTGCTAAGAAGATAGCCAGTGGATCCTCCTCATCCTCAGCTTCTGCAGGTGGCCTAGAAATCAATGACGACGACAGCTGCTCAGTGTATATTTTCTACGTTCTTTTAATTTTCCTTTTCAATTTCATTCCTTTGGTTCCAATTTTCATTCATTTGGTTATTGTCATGTGCAGAGAAATTCATGATATATAGCATAATGCAGAAACAAACAAGTATACTACTTTGCTCATTGTGCATCCTTATTAAAGAAAATGTACATATTTACATGAGTTCATGTTGGAGTCAGGGGCGGCTACACCTTGAGGAAAAAAGGACAACCGACCCGTTAAAAAAAATATTACAATGAGAACTTATTTTTGGCTACACACACACATATATATATATATATATATATATATATATATATATATATATATATATATATATATATAATCTTACCAACTTATTTTTATATATTAATCCATATTGACGTATAATATATAATACTATGTTTAGTAATTACAAAATACGACAAATCGCCGACCCGTATTACTAAATTCTTAGAGCCGCCACTGGTTGGAGTTTTTCAGCCCAAAAAAAAAAAAAAAACTGAATTTACATTCTCTGAAAAACCTTGATTTTCTCAAAATGGCTTTGAAAACACTTGCACGTTCGGCCCCAAATTTTTTTTTTTTTTTTTTTTAACACGAAACCTTTTTATTAAGAGTTAAAAGAAGGTTAAATACACATGCCAGTATCCCGGCCTCCCTTATACCAAAAGACGTTGACGAAACATGGCCCTGCCTCCTTAAAACCTATGGATGTCAAACCCAGTGTGGGAAAATCCATATCATAGGAAAAAGACTGACCCTACGTGTTCCCAAAAGTTAAAAACTCCCACGTAAAAATTAAGATTACAATAGGATGCGTGGAATAAAAAACTAAAACCGCAGCTTGAGAGTCCTTGGAGTCGTAAATGGTTGAAACGGCCTTCGAACAGTTTACGGGTTGCCCGACTTGAGACACGGTCACATGCAAGAAGAAGTAGTAAGTATAACCACCAAGAGTACATATATAAAGAGAAGTTATAAAGGAGCATGACACTTGTATTGCACCCTTCAAAATGTTGAAATTGAAGGGTGCGTCTAGAGATCCTCGCCAAGATTTAAACCACATTCCAAGAAGCAGTAGGAGATGCTGGGTTGCATTAATTTGTTTTGTTTTTAGCTATTTAGTCTAAGATTTTCTTACTAAACTATTTATTGTGATTATACAAATAATTGCAGGTTTTTTAATTCCTAACCTTTTCTTTTGCTAAAAATTGCAGAAACAGCGGCTACACTTGCAGAAATGTTAATACTGAATCTGCCTACAGAGAGGTGAAAATGAAACATTATTTATTTCCATATAAGATAGATACATGTTGCAGTTGTTTACTAAATATTTTCTACAAAATAGAAACCTTATTTTATTAATTATTTGATCCCCTTACCAGTAAATCTCTTCTTGTTTATTAAATCCCATCTTTCAATTTTTACAGGACTTACTCAACTTGGTGTATGAAAACTGCATTACCCCTGAATATGCAAGAAATGCCTGGTCCTTTTTCTTATAATTTATTTTCAACATTAATTAATTATTGAAAGCTTTATATTTGAATTGCAAAACAAAAATAAAACAACTTAATTAAATCTTGCTAAATTTTTTTTCTTTTTTATTTCATCATTTTCCGTTGTGGCATTCCGATTGCTCCGATCACTATGCAACAATAGGTTTGAGGTAAAAAAAAAAAAAAATTTAATTTAATATAATTAATTTCACAGTTCATTACTTTGATGAATTTCGATTGGTTATTAACTTTTTTTACACTCAATTTCAGTCAATACTAAGAGATGTGAATCGCTTGAAGCTGGAGTTGATTGCGGTGGAGAGATCTATTCGGTTTATAATCTAAACTTTCTATTTTAAATTCTTTAAATATATAATCTTTTTTTGTTCGATCTTAAATTTCTGTTTTATTTTTCTAGTGGTAGCGGCAAGAAGGGAAGAAAACTGAAATCACTCAAGAAGAAGAATCTGAGATCCAATGCGGTTGAGATGATCAATTATTTTGCAAAGTAGAAGTGAAGTGTTTCGTATTCGCAAATAAGTTACCTATTATCGCGCGAATTTATATCTATGAGGTTATTAAATAAAACTATTCCGGTTTCTTCTTGTTGCCGGATTAAAAGGGAAAACTCAAAAAAATACCTGTTTGAGTAAATATAATTTTTGTCTACACCCTTTTTTTTTCAAAATTTTATTCATACTTGAAATCCCATAAAGATTATGACCTGGATCAGATCGATTCTTTTTTGAATCTCTATACGTGCAATTCCCCCTATCGCGGAGGATATTTTCGTATTCTTTTGTACATAATTCTTGATACAATCTCTTATTTTTTGATCTTCTTGTAGATGTGCCTTAAGCATTTACGGTACCTCTGTACATTTGACGGTACTGCCTACATCGCCTTCCTTACCGCTTTCTTTGTTGGACGGTACGCTTTCATTTTCGACGGTATCGTCCTTCATCTAAACCAACAAAATCAATTGTTTGCCATTTTCCGTCCAATTCTTGAGGAAAACAACCATAAACCCCTTCATCCTCTTAATCCTCCTTCAACCATTTTCTTCCCAAAACAAAAAACGCAGAACCACTAATATCATACGCCCGTTCAACCTCCTTCTTATCAAATGTCAATTTATCATCAATCACATACTAAAAATTGAATTTGTTCGTAACTAAAATAAAAATAAAAAACGAAAATTCAAAACATAATAGAAAGAAAAAAAATGAAAAATAAAAAATATCACAGGTTTCTTCAATGGCGGAATCTTCCATTGATCGAGTGGTTCAAACCACCAAGCCGGAATCAATGGTTGGCTTTCGATTGATGAAAAATTGGTTTCCAAATGAATCATGGTAAAAATTCGTTTTCTTTAATGGATACAGCTTTAATGGAGATAGGAGGCAGATGAATGATAAGAAGGATGCGTGAGAGAGTGGATGACGGAGGAGGAGGCTGTCGGAAGGGGAGGAGGAGAAACCTGTAAAAAAAATGGATGTGAAGGTGAAAATCCTTTTTGGACGGTAATGTCAATTTTGTCTACGGTGCCGTCCAACTTATCTCTGTGAGTGCACCGAAAATTAGAGCGATCTTGTCGACGATTTCAGAGGTAAGGAAGGCGGATAGAGCGGTACCGTCGAATTCTAGGGCGATGGGTATGAAAAAAAGTTTGAAAAACAGGGATGTATAGAAAAAATTGTTTTATGCAAATAGGGTATTTTTTGAGTGAATATTGAAATGTATAAAGTGTTAATTATCTACTTTTCAATTAACTTAAACTTTTAGGATATGACAATTCAATATAATATTAGAGGATTCAAACATCTCTAAAACATTATTGAGGACAATTCAACAGTGAATGCCATCCTTCTGCCTATGTATAGAATCTAGAGAATCGCTGAGTTCATATATATATATATATATCTTGTAATAGATACTTATCAATGTTTATTGTTATTTGTTAATTAATGTATCGATTTTCCATGACATTATAGTTTAGATTTTGAAAATGATACATTCGTCTTATATGTTATTGATCGTATGTTTTTAATAATTTATAATTACTACCAAGAAATTATGTAATTTCACATGAATAAGTTACAAGTATTAGGCCTAGTAATCTAATTCAACTTAATCAAGCACAAGATGAACTCAATTATCTTGACAAGTTCTATAAAACAAGAAAAATCTATAAAATAGAGATTTAAATCATCAAGATTCACTGAAATTATCTGCAGTAGAGTCTCTATTCAAATCTTTAAAATGCAGAATCTGTAAATTCCGCAAATTATATATTGCATAAAATATAAATTCTCTATACAAATATTTAAGGGAGTTATTATTAGCACAACGTCAAACCTACCGCTGCACCACTTTATAGTTTGCAGCACACCTAATTAATGAAAATTCTACCTTTACACCACAATGATTTTGAAACTTATTTCACTCTTTATTTACATCACAATTTCTACCTCTACATCACACTTTATAGCTATTTCCACACCAATTTATTTTTATTACTACGAATTAGACCCCTATTTTTAGCTACCTTATATCACACACCTCTACCTACAAACCCCAAAATTTCCTTCCATAAACACCTTCTTCTTCATTAAACCCATTTCACAAACCCTTATCTTTATAAATTATCACCATCTTCACAAATCTTTCATCTTCATCATCATCATAAACCCACATCATCTTCAAACTTTTTTCATCTTCTTCTTCTTCTCCATCTTCTTCATCTACACCTTTGTTTCATCATCTTCACTTTCATCATCCTCACCAAAAAATATTTCATCATAATCATATCTACACCAAATCAATCAATAGCACAACCAAAAAAAGCTTCTTTGGAGGGTATATAACAATTTTCAATGGATGAAGGCAAGGAATCAAAATCACATTTTGGAGAAAATAGGGTTTCAAACACCATGGATGAGAAGGTACTTTTGAAATCAATAACCTATTTGATGTTCTTTTCCTTAGATTAACATGTCAAAATGCAATAATGTACATGAAATCAGGATATTGAACTCTCATTTTGTGTGGTGTGAATGATTTCTAGCCAGGGATTCCGCCCAGATCGATACAACCTTACCAAAGTCGGATTTCATAGATTCGACCACTGGTAAGGTTGAATGTCACTAATATATGCGACAACATCGCCAGTCGCGTGTAAATAGTTCAACCTTGTCGAGGATCGAATGTCTAAATTGTTTCACACTTGGACATTGTCCAAGGTATGTACACCTTTATTATGGCATTTTTACGTGTGACAATCAACTTTGGTGATGAATATTGATATATTTATCGTCTTATGTGGGTTTTGGATGAATTAGATCGGTGGAGAATTTTGTGAAACAAGTGAACAAAGTTGAAAGCGTTAGAGAATCAACAAGCGTGGGCGATATAATTCGAGATTTGCCACATTTAGATGAGATTGCCAAAGGAACCAAGACCGAAGTTCATATCAATGTACAAGTACCATTGTATTTCTACTTGTTAAGTTTTAACGTTGTTTACTACAATTATTCATGATTTGTGATAACTTATAACATTACAATTGAAGCGACAACATTAGCCAAAATGATGGTTGTGATGACAACTTCCACTAGTGAGGATGAAATCATCGCATTAGAATTGTTGAACCAAAACATGGCGTTAGTGGTAGTAGATGAAAATACACCAAAAATATTTATACGGTGATGCATTCATTCTTGAGCAGTAATTATATATTCAACGATGTGACGTTAGATGTGAAAACTTAATCCCACGATCGCTAATTGTTGGTAATAATCACATGTGTAGGTATTCAACACCGACACGGAAGGCTATTGAATGGATGAAAGAAGTTGCAAGAAACAATTGGGATTGTACTAATCGGTGGAAGTCGGACTACTCATGGGTCGAAGTCCTTATGTGAAATACACTTGTGAAAGGGGTGGCGGCAGCGCAAGGACTATGTGAAGAAGGATGGAGGTGTTGGGAAAGGTAAGCCCGGAATACTTTCTCAAAAAATGTGGGTGTCCATTCCTTTTGTTATTGAAGAGTGAGAAAGGCGTCGGCGGGTGGCGGGTGAGTGTGAAAAATGGTTTTCACAACCATGATTTGAACAATTGATTTGGGACATTCGTTCAAGGGGCATTTGTCAAAAGATGAGATAGACCTTGATGAGAGTTTGACGAAGAAGCGGAGCATGCCCTAAAAGATATACTCAAGGCATTGAGGATAGGAATGAAAAGAATGCAACCACAGTGCAAACAATCTACAATCAAAGAGTGAAGTTGAAAAAATTAGAGAGAAACAATCGGGCGAGTAATTCAAGAGGTCTTTTACAAGGCTCGTGAAGAGGATGTGTTTTTAGTTAAAGTGATTATTCTTGACAAAGAACAAGCTTTAATGTCCGCCATCCACACAGATATTTCCAACATGTAAAAATCTTTTGTGTCGTTGGCACGTAGAAAGCGATTAAGCGAAAGCTTAGGCGATCATTAAGTGTAGAAGCATCCACCGAGATTGAGAAGATGTGGAAGAGAATTATATCTGATGACACCAAGAAGATTACTTGGTGGAGTGGTGATGTAAAGACCAACGTAAGCGTGAGTGTATTCAATTACCTGAGAGAAAATTGGTTAGGCGATTGCAAAGAACAATACGTGAATGTTTGGGCGAATAAAGTGTTCTATATTAGGAACACCCACACTAGCAAGGTTGAGGGCTCATGCGCTTTTAAAGAATTGGTTACGTACTTCAAATTGTGACATGGCAACCGGGTGGAAATCGGTGGCGAACATGTGTGTGCAACAGTTTCGAAACATAATGGCGCCATTTGAAACATCAAGAACAAAGTGGACTTCGAACTTAGATGTGAAAACATGGTGTCGCTATCTACGTGGGTTTGTGTCACTAGATGCTTTGACGTTAATCGAGGAAGAGGTGGATAGGTCGAAAAAAGTTGCTTTGGACTCAGCAGTTGTGAGTGTGTGATTAGGAAAATGCACGGGATACCTTGTGCACACGAGATTTTGGCATCTTACGACTAGTGGAAACCCTACCTCGGGATTGTGTTCATGAGCATTGGAAAACATTATCATTGGATAGGCCGTCAAGAGATGATATCATTGATCCAACGTCACATATTGCTCGTTTCGTTGAAGTGTTTAATAGTTCAACCAATACACACAAATGGAGATGGTCCAACGACGGTAAAGTGGTTGATCCGGCTAAAACAACGCTTAGTCAACCAAAAGTGAAGATAAATCCTCGAGGAAGGCCGAAGGTGAAGGCAACGACTAAGCGTAGGATGGCAAATGACGAAGCGTTCAACAACAAGATTGCCCTCATTGCATGAACACGTGGATGAGAAAAATCAAAATCGGTGAAAAAAGAAAATAAAACAAGAAAAATGTCAAGAACATGCAATGCGCGCGCAATAAAGTAGAGGGACAATTATGGCGAGTGTTGATTTCACAAAAGTGGAGAATCTTATCATGAGGAGTGTTGATTCAAAAAAATTGGAGAATCTTATCATGAGGAGTATAGATATACCCGGTCCATTTCAAGAATTCATCGAGTGTGTCATTGATGTAAAAGGTGATGGTAACTATGGATATCGAGCTGTTGCTGTGGCAATCGGTTTGCCTGAGAATGAATGGCCTAAGATTAGGCGAGATTTGTTTTTGGAGCTTAAAGGAAATAAGAAACACTATCACAAATTGTTTAGGATGAAAGGCTTGAGCATTAACCTTTTAAAGGGAATCGATTTTAAAGGCAAAGGAAGATGCTCTGAAATTTTTTGGATGAAGACTACACCAATGAACTGGGTTATATCGGAAAAGTACAACGCCGTTGTGACTTTGTTTCGTCCTCAATCTAAGGACGACACTATAACTTGTTTTCCAACAAAACAGAAACTGAAAACCCCACATCCCTTGAATATCACACTTTTGTACAAGAATAAGCACTACGTGTGTGTTACGATGAAAGATGATTGTCCACTACCTCCTATGATCAATCCGTGAAAGGAAGAAACCCCTAAAGTGTCGGAAGAAGTGAGCATTGCATGGCTACAACTATTTGGAGAAAGGGTTGACAAGGGAGAGAGATTGTTATATCCTAATGGTCGCTCCGCAGATCATGTTGACGTCAAATATTGATGGATATCGGATCTAGGCATTATTTTATTTTCATATTGCCAATTTCACTTTTGCTCCACCATCATTTTGAATTATGTTGTTGGTGGAAGTTCATTTTGTAAACAAAACTCACTTTTGTATTTTCTCTCGGATGCGTTATTTTCATCTTTAAATACGGCTCGACATCATTTCAAAACTTAATTTATAAACGGAATCGCATTTGAAACGAGTTAAGTAAAGGTTTGAGCTTTAAAAAAAGGAAAACAGGGAGAACCGACCCCCTTGAGGTCGAAAACAGGAGAAACGACCCCCTGTGTGTCGATCCAGGGAGAATCGACTTCACGTAAAGTCGTATCTCCTAGGATCGACACCCAGGAGGTCGAATGTTGTACATTCGACTGCCTTAAGGTCGTTTGTTACATTGTTTCCCTCGTAAATAGATGCGACTTTATAAAGTTGCATCTCTTAAAAACCCTTTAAGAATCATGAAACTTTGTGTCATTGTTTGCCTAACACTTATAACACGTAGAATACAATTTTTGAGGTTTACATTGATGTATAAGCGAGGTATTTGACCATGTAAAATGAACCAAGATAGATTCAGGGAGAATCGACCTCAGTGAGGTCGGGTCTAGTGCATTCGACCTTGCTATGGTCGAACTTATTGAGATTCGACCTTGATATGATCGAAGCTTTTGAGATCCCACAACCGAAGTCTAATTGACAAGAATGAGATACAATCATAAAAATCCATAATAGTCAAAGCCATACGGGCGATCAAAGCCATGTTTAATACATAATACTCAAAGCATACAATAATTGTCAAAATAAAATAAAACATATGATTGTTATCAAATACGATCATTTTTCTTGTCTTTCAGTTTTCCTTCTCCAATAGAATTGCCTTCCCCTTTCCTCCTTTGGCATCATCCTTAGATTTGTCTCTTCCAACATCGGATGGTTCGCATATTTTAATACCACCGGGCTTTTTGACGGATTTGCTCTTCTTTTTCCCGGTATCTATGTCATCGTTGAGCTTCCTTTTTCCTTTTTCCTTTTTCCTTTTTCCTTTTTCCTTTTTCCTTTTTCCTTTTTCCTTCTCTATATTAGATTTGCTCTTTTTTCTCGGCATCCACAACAATTGTAGACTTCTTTTTCTTTGTCACACCCGATGAAGTCTCATCAATCTCCATATCAGCAGTTCCCACGCAAACCCCTTCTTTGAGTGTGTCCACAACATCCTGCAATGCATGATACAACTCATTCTTTGTTGCCTTCAAGCCCTTTCTCAAGTATCCATCACCCAAGTCAATAGCTTTCCTCATCCAACGACCCTATGCAGGTGAAATAAGGAAGATTAAAGCATTTTTCAGAAAAGTAATATATTACGAGTGTATAGATCCATACTTGTTCGTATTCACCACTTGCAAAGACCGACGAAGGCAATTCATGATTAAGTTTGATTATTGCATATGATTAGTACCATTCAGCGTATTCCTTCATGCATTGCCCATTCTTCTTCGCACGTGGGCCTCTCAAATTTTCGGGAATAAGATGGTAATTATATTCCTCAAATTCTTTGTCCCGATTATCAAACTTTGCAAGGTAAGCTCGGACTTTCATACGAGACGATCTCTTTGCAAGAATAGGAATATCCAAGCTTGTCCTGCACACGGTCAAACTGTCTCACAACTCTGTTTGGATGATACGGCTCTTTAATGTTGTCAACAACTAGACATCCACAAAACCAAGCAACCTCATGAGGATCCTCACTCTTTTTGCAATATGGGGTCCAAAGAAACTACAAATAATAAGATAAGGAAAACAAAAGTCATAAGTGTGTCCGTTCACTTAAACTCCAGTTTACAAGTACGTACAAAACTTACATCTTCCTTGGTCATACTGGCCAACTCCCCCTCACATACTTCAATTGTTTATTTGCAGCTTCATCCGCCATGTGGAATGACGGATTCCATTTCTGTGTTCCGATATCCTCGCGGGTGATCGCTCTCTTTTTTTGAGGCCGTTGTTTGGGACAATGTTCGTATATCCATGCCTAAAACAAGAAAAAAACCATATTTCTCATGAGATTTTCTTCATAATTGTAATGTATTAGACAAAAATAGTTAAAATTTAGATGTACCTCCAACAAAGTGAGATATCCACATACACCTTTGGTCTCGTAAGTGGCTGCTTTGCTTAGCATCCTATATAAATAGGCCAATGTGCCCGCACCCCACGCCCATTTATCCAATTGCTTCAAATCCTGTAAATAGTAAAGATATTTTACCTTCACTTTATCCCCTGATCTGTCTTGAAATAAAGTGCATCCCAACAATACCAACAAAAAACCTCTCGTGATTTGCTCGGCTGAAGCATTACAACGTCTGTTATTAGTCTTCGAAAAATTCTTAATAATCCGTGATGTCCTCAGAGAATATCCTGAGCAACGAGCCAGTTCTACTTGCACAATTTGGACAGGTATTCCAAGAAAATTTGATATCCAGACATCCAACGGACCAAGTTCTGCCCATTTCACTTCCTCCATTGGCTTTCCAATTATAGGAATTTCCAACAATTGTTCAACATCGTCCAAAGTTATAGTGGCCTCACCAAAAGGCATGTGAAACGATGTTGTTTCAGGATGCCATCACTCAACAAAGGCCGACACAAGAACCTTATTCGCCGTCTTATAAGAACCATTATAGAGGTGATACAAAATCGATTGTTTTATCATATTGCGTGTGGCCTCTAACTCCTCGTACAAATCGCAAGTATGCATTTTGTTTGTGTATTGCTTGCACATAATAAATCCACGATCCTTTTCATAGCAAAGTAAAAATGGTAGATGTTGTTAATCAAATCAATATCATAATTAAAACATTTACATTTTAAGAGATAACTTATATTTACCTCCTCTTTATAGATGATGTGCTACGTGATCATTCTTTTATCGCACAATTCATAGTTAAACTCATCATCATCAAGATCTAAGAGCAAATCGTCTTCTTCTCCACTCCCCCTTAAAACCCTCTTCATTTGCTTTCTTCTTCATTCCCATCATGGCTCCACTTCATCACTGTCTTCTTCATTTCGATCATCGCTCCTTCTTCACTTCTCTCTTCATCTCTCTTCTTCAACACCTTCAATTTTTGTCTTCACTACCCTCCTCTCCACCACTATCTTCTTCTTCAGATTCTTTTGTTTCCCGGTTTCTTTCTTCTTCGTCACTATCTTCATACAGATTTTATCCCTTATTTCAAGTATTGACACTTTTCTCCCCACACGTTTACGCCCCGTTTCTTCCAAATATGTACTTGTTTTTCCTCTTCTATAGATGTCTTCTTGACGGCTCCTCATCATTGATAGACGTACTTTGGCCCTTTGTCCTACCCATCTGCACACAAAGATGAAAAGACAAGTTCATGTCATTTCTCATTCAATTAAACACAAGCTACTATCATTAATGATCTTGGTTTCATGATCTAATCATTTTCACAATAAAGTAAAAAAAAAAGTTTCAGGTGAGAAACGACATTACCATTGTCGAACCTTAGAGGTTCGACCTTACGCAAAGTCGTTCCTCAGTGGTCCGACAATGGTGAGGTCGCATCTTTGACAATCGACCCCAAGGGAGTCGAATTTTGTTTTTCCTCCAGGACATGCGACTTCCCCAAGGTCGCATGTCACTAAAAATCAACAATCCATTTCAAAACTTCTAAGGCTCAATCCTTTGTCCAAAAATCGACATCATCAAAGTTGTTTCTTATTTCTATTATCTTTACACATTCATAACATAAATCACAAACTAATTGCATCATGAACACTACTACTTGTGCATAATTCATTCTCTTAGGCATTTTATCAAACACTTGTAAGCATATGAAATAAGAAGAAGAAAAAGAACAATTTCTACCACAATGCTTGAAATGGAAGATGAGAGATTGAATATAAACATAAACTTACATTTTTCAGCCGCACTTAATGCCAAAAAAATCGACTTTCTACTATGCCCTTCTCCGGAATCCCTTACAAATGAGAATGGGATAAAATGGTTTATGTGATAATGGGAATGTGGAGTTATGGTTTAGTAGATTTGTTATGGAAGAAGAAGAAAAAAATAGTTGAAGATGAGAAGTTGATGATGGAAGTTTGAAGATGGAGATTTGAATTTTTTTTGAAGAAGAAGTGAGGAATGGAAGAAGAAGAATGAGAGAAATTAGGGGAAATGGTGTAATGTCGGTTTTGATGTGTTTTAGGGGGTGTTTTGTAATTTTTAAAAATTCAGGGTATATGTAGAAATATGTAAATCTGGAAATAGTATTTTTTTTTTGGCAAAAGTATGTTTTTTTTTCTAAGTTTGAAATGAAAGTGTGGTGTATTGGTAGATTGGGAATTTTAAAATAATAGGTGTGGTGTAAGAGGTAGATGCCATCTTTTTTCATTGAGTTGTGAATGCAATGGTAGGTTTCTTAGTGAACACGAATAAAGCCTCCATATTTAAACCTTCTAGAGATTCTAATATATTTATTGTCTAAATAGAAATTTTGTAAAATAAAGATAAATGAAGATTAATAATGTAAAATAGAGAATATGTTTAAATTATCCTATGAAAGTTCTCTTACCAGTACATTCTATATATATATATATATATATATATATATATATATATATATATATATATATATATATATATATATATATATATATAAGAAAGAAAAAAAAAGAGGAAGAATCAAATTATTCATGGGCTATGCAATCAATTCTCCAAAAATAGGAAGTGCATATATGGTCTCTTCTTCTCCCGCCGGTCCTCTGTTTCTCTCCAGGCTTATTCTGACTCTGATTGAGCCGCTGACAATGATAATCGCCAATCTATTGAGGCATATTGTGTTTTCCTTGGTGAGAATCTCATTAGTTGGCGTAGTAAGCAACACTTGACCGTTTCGAAGAGTAGCACTGAGGCCTAGTACAAGACTCTTTCTAACACCGCCGATAACTTCAGTGGCTGTGCAGTATTCTATGTGAGATGCAGGTTCCGTTGTCTTCTCCGTCTTCTTTTTGGTGTGATAATATTGGCGCCACCTATCTTTCTCACAATCCGGTGTTTCATGCCCGCCGCGAAGCACATAGAGATCGACTTCCACCATGTTCACGAAAGAGTTGCATTTCTGCAAGCTCGGCATCTCTTTTATCTCCTCGAATGATCAATTATCCGATGTCCTCACCAAACCGTTAAGCGCTGACCTCGTTTTGCCGCCAAGTTCAATCTCCGTGTTGACCCACTTCCCGGGATTGCGGGCGTGTCGAGAATAATCTAGATGTTTGAATATTTACCCTGTTATTTGTATTTATTTAATTATTACTTGGAGCCTAAGTTATAAAGGCCTATATAATTGTATACACTCTATTCGATTGAATCTATGAAATACAATTATCATAAATCATGATAGAGACTTATTCCATTTACGGTTTCAAATTAGACTCAAAGTTTTTGCTTTAATTGCCCCAATGTACATATAAAATGAAAATGGTCATATACATAATAAAAAAATAAAAATAAAAGAAAAAGGTAAATTAGTCATGTTTTAAATGACCACACAACTTATTAAAGGATGTCTCCTTAAATATTTTGATTTCCAAAATGTCCCAAACAAACTGGGACAGAGGGAGTAATAGTTATTTTAGGGTTTTTCACGTATATTAAGAAAATAGATTAATGCAATTAATTTTAGTTGATAAAATCTAATTTACTCTTTGAATAGCATTAATGCAATGAAAGCAACGTTTGAAATGTTTTCAAATGAATAATAAATTAGAGGTAGTAGGAAAAAAATTTGTAATAAATGTTTTTTTATACTCTAAAATGACTAATATTAAGAAACAAATTATTTTTGTCTTAAATATTTAGGAAGGGAGGTAGTCAATGTGAGATCTAGCAAACAATACGCCATTAAATGCAATTTACCTAGTTTTATATGCAGATATGGAAATGAAACCCACAAACGTTGTTTCAAATTGACGAGGAAACATATTTCAGTTGAGTAATGATACTGGCATAATGGTTGTCTTGTGAACGAAAACAAAACGGTGATATCTGCACTATTGATAATAATGAGTCTAAATTGATCATGATATAAATATAACATGATCAACGATCTAGATAGTTGTATCACTTGTTATGTCTTCGAACATAGTTGGATTACCTTTTTACGTGCCGAGATCTCAGATTCTATCTTCCTACACCTCCGTTAATTTATCATGCCAATCTTGGAGCAATGTATCTCTATTCCAATCATGTTTTATTCTCATATGAAAACTTGTTGCAATCGGCTTTCACTACATTCGAATCAAGTTCAACTTGGGCTCTTGCGTGTATCTCATATGGCTGCAAATGATCAACTCGCCGATTGTCTCACTAAGTCCCTCCTGAAGCACGCTTTCATTCATCAATGTGACAAGTTGGGCTTGCGGCCATGCCCAACTTAGGGTGGTAATAGATATATATTATTAGAGATATTATTTTGAATATCATATCTTGTACATTTATGGACTTGCTTAATGTGGCATATGCGCTTTTATATACATATACTTCCTCCGTTCCTATTTAACTGCAGTGGTTGCCAAAAAATAAATATTTTTTTATTTGTCGTAGTTACATTTAAGAGATGGGAAAGTGAAATTGGTTTGTGGTAACCGAACGTACTTGGACGGTGTCGACCCCAACCTTCCGGCCGAAGACTAGTGGTAGGTGGTCTACATTGCATTTATTATATTTAAAGGGATTTATTGTCATTTGATGTTAAAGTTAAAGTATTAAATCCTCTAATTAATTTTTTTTTTTAGCAACTGCGATAGTTAAAAAGAAACAGAGAAAGGACGTATCTCTTCTTATACATTATTTAGCCTTAAATTTCGACAATTTATGATTTTGTCCCAAAGAATTATGTAATTCAACATGTTTATGAGTTACAAGTAGTAGGTCTAGTAACCTAACTCAACTCAATCAAACACAAGATGAAGTGGAATTATCTTGACAAGTTCTACTCAAACATATAAATGGATATATACATGTATAATTCCTTAAGGCTGTACACAATAAAGCCATAGTAAGCAATGATCATCAGAAGGTAGCATTTGATGCATCATTCTAGCTTCCTTGAAGTGCATATTGATAGTTCCCAAATTGCTCTTGAATAAGCAACTCATTCTGTAAAAGAAAAAAAGGAAGAATCAAATTCATAGGATTTGCAAACAATTGTAGGATGTTTCGATGAACCCGGTTAGATTATTATGTACGTAAGTATCTGCAATATCCCATTTTGGAAAAGTCAGAGAAAAAACACCATCGCATAAGGTTGAGACAGAATGGACTTGGTAATAGGGTTAATCATTTTGAGCTAAGTGAGGACGATGGATCTAATTACTAGAGATGAATTCATTATTGCTCAAGTAGCAACGCTAAACCTAAATTGCAGGACGTTACACGTAGTATCGAACCGATTACTGGGAGCAGGAACCATAGGCGGATCCATCCACTATATATATAAGGGTCCACGGACCCCGTTAAAAATAAGAAAACGCTACATTTTACCTATAGAAAAATATTTCGGACCCCGTGAAAAAAAAAATATTTACCTTAAAAAGATTTATGGACCCCGCTGAACTTAATTTCTGGATCCGTCACGAAACCAAGTGTCACACCATAAGTGGTAGTGGGGCTACCTGTAGAATTATCTGATAGGGACCTGAAGAGGACGCTCGTTCTTTAAAAGGGGGAGAATGTAATGTCTCATTTTGGAAAAATAGGAGAAAAAGTACTAAGATATAAGGTTGAGACATAATGGACTTGAGCACTTAGGTAGGTCAAGTAAGATAGATGAACCTAAGTAGTTATTAGATCTATTATGACTCAAGTAAATGCGCTAGACTAACTTCTAAGGCGTAATAGTATCAGAATCAAGTCATGTTTAATTTTTAGAAGAAGTCTTACCAAAATGTCTTGTGTGGTATGGGGGCATAAAGTATGCATTTGATTGGCTCCATTGTTGGATGTACTCATCATTCGTATTGTTGATCTGAACCCTTCATTGCATTGTGTATCCTCATGGTTGGTGTGCAATCGGGGCACCGAATCTAACACCCCTAGTGACATCTCATTCCCGCTACATCAGATCATATCAAATCTATTGTCATTAAATGTACATTATCAACATGAATGTGAAATTCGTTATAAAAACTTTTAACATCATTCATGTTGGGTATTTGTTGAACTACCATCTCTCCCAAATACTTAAGCTGATGGAGATACAGATAATTAACATTTTATACACTTTAACACGCCCGAAATTGTGGGCTTATATCTTGAGGCTATGCCAACTAGGCATATAACAAGTATGAGCAAACCAGGCTCACAAAGACCAACTAGGCCAACAACAAAGAGGCCAACGCTTGCACATGCAATATAAATGGGGAAAATAATGTTCACACACCAGGGTTTGATTCCATAACCTCGCTTCAATTCCATGTTGAACTACCATCTCCCCAAAAGCTTAAGTTGATGAAGATCTGAGATAATTAACATTTTATACACTTTACAAGTACTTCACATTATTTTTCAATTGTACCTTTGAAAACTTCGGGTATGTATTAGAAGTGCTGCACGCGATTCGTGGATCCATTTCCATTCGATGCTCAACCCAGGAACCTAGTTCTTGATTCTCAAGAGCACATGTTGCTTCAGCTTGCGCGTTGACGATGTATTGAACCACCGAATTGATTTGCTACACAATTTAAACGACATTAAGAAAATGACGTTCCAAGGGTTGTATATGTTGAATTACCATTTTTTATATTAGTTTAATTTGATTACGAAATATATAATTAATATTTTATATATTTCAATGCGTCTATCTTCAATTGTGGGCCCATAATAATGTTGGGAGAAGCCTAATTAATATTTTATATACTTTAATAGTAACAACATCGATCAGACATACTAAATCTACAAATGATATACTTCCATTCACAACAACATATAGTAAAAAATTAAAATAATGTGTAACATTGAATCCACACGCCTTGTCAGATTGATGACATTTGTATAAATTTTTATGTTTTGTATATATGTCACTTGTTCAATTGTACGGTGCTATAGAGATTATTCATATTAAAAAATATCCACTTATTTTATTAATTAAAAACTATGTCCTAAAAACTAAAAGTAGTAATTGTCATGTAATTAATGGAAGGAAAATGCTTATAATACCTCCACAGTATCCTGATAACTTGAAGAACGATTGCTTAACAATTGTCTCTGAAATAATATATAAACAAAATATGAAGGAAGAAATTAAAATGTAATTTACAAGATTTAAAAATCCTTAAAAAAAATAAGAAAAAAATTAAGATGGAAGTTTACTTACCTTTCTATCTTGGACAATGTTTAAGGTCTTTAAAAGGCACTCCTGGCATGACTCCACTTCTTGTAAGGAAGTAAACATATGTGGTTCTGGTTCTAAAAATCTTAATATAATTTCCAAAAAAAAAAAAAATTAATAAAAAAAAAACTTTAAATTATTGTGATGTCAAAAAAATCCTACTTGACAATTTAAAAACCTTAATTGCTTCTTGGCTAACTCAAGTTGATTTTGGACTTTGACAATCTCTTGTCTATACTCCTGAGAAAGAGTTTTTGTATAAAAAGAAAATGAGAGTCCAATGTAAAACCCGAAATGACATAACTAATATATTATAACATGTATAATATTATATCTCCACAGTCCACACACTTGTACTATATTGATTATGGTGGGACCAGTTGATGATTAATATTGGTCCCAACAATGATCCGGTGTGTAGTAGAATAATGTTGTGATGCAATGTAATAGTTAAATCATTTTACGAAGGAAAAAAAATGTGATTCAATTTTATATTTATTATTTCTTAAAAAAAATTTATTTTTATTTATTACCTCTGCTTGCTTGCTAAGATTTTCTGGCCTGATCCAAGTCAATAAATTTACATAAAACAATTAATCATTAGAATCATAGAAAAAGGTATTTAATTAAAATCTCAAACTAGATAGGGAAATAAATGAAAATTACACCTTTGAGTGGCTGATTCTTCAGTTTTGAGTCTGATCAATGTGGTGATTACCGACTGTATTCACAAGTCCAAGAATTAATCAAGCATAGTTTTGTATATTGTCCTGGAATTAATATTTTTCTATTTTTTCTTTAATCTTTTTCTTTTTTTTGCAAACTTATAGAAGGACAAATAAAATGGATTCCACCTTACCTCTTTATCACTGACAACACTGCAACAAAATGAAAAACCAATATCATACTAATATTCCAATAAAAAAAATTAACAGAAAAATGACAATTTATTTATTTCAAAAGTAGCTTTATTGTAATGTTATGTTTCTTTTAGTAAAACATTTTAATTTGCAATACATTGTATATACTACTACTTGATCATCATGTCCCTAGATATATGTTGCTTTAGAGGTTTTTTTACACAAAATGATTAAATGTTATAAATTTTACTTTATGAAACTTAGAAATTTCACTATCATTACTATAGTAATTGTTGTTAACTTTAAAAAATTGCTGAAAAGATAATTAATTGTTGATAAGATGAGTAAATAGCTAAGAAATGGTTTGATGTTTAGTAACATAATCACGGATAATATGAATTTTTTTTTAAAATGATAAAAATACAAAATATGAACCAACCCATCTCCATAAAATAAAAAAATTGAATCTTGAATGAATTTCTTTATCAAAATGTCACGAATTAAACATTATATAGTACCTTTCTAATTCATGATCTGATTCTTTTTCATCATCAGATAAATTGAAGTATTTCAAGAATACGTCCTCAATTCTGAAAAGCCAAAAAATCATATCAAGAACCAATCAATCAAAACAATAATTTGTCAATGAAATAATTGTTGAATCAACAAAAAAAAAAAAAAAAAAAAAAAAAGGATCGAACAGAAATTACCTTTTCGTCCCCGAGAAGCAAGTGATACGACCCGATGGAGAGATCATAAGAAGGGCAATATCAATATCGCATAAAACTGCAATTTCGTAAGCTTTCTTCAAAAGCCCATTTCTCCTTTTTGAATAAGTTACTTGCCTGTTTGTATTGTTTAATATTCTTGAAATTGGAAGCTTTACTCGACCCATTTGTTTAATTTTGATTATAAGAAAAAAGAAAGATAAAAATTGCAGAATGAATGGAATTTTCGCCAATTGGAAAAGAAAATTTTGCATGAAAAGCTAAAGGAAAGAAATAGAGGTGGCAGAATACTCTATAGAATAGGAAAGATTGGTGGTAAAAGTTGAAAGTTTGATAGTTATTTTCCTTAGAATGTGGTAAAGTTTGTTCTGAAAAAGTAGTCCGTATTTTGCTCCGCATGCAGACACTGCAAGAAAAAATTATACATTTTATTTAATGTCCAAAAAAAAATGATAAAATGCATCACAATAAGTTTTATAATTCATTCAATTTATCTGTTACACTACCTTTCTGGCACTACGCACATTAAGAAATCCAATACATAACTTGATCATATCTTCTAAATTTTTGTTTCTAAAGAAAATGTATTACATCCTACTTCGGATATCAAGTTTGTTAGTCAATGGTGACTTGATATCTACGTCTGAATTTATCAAAGATGAAATTTGGAAGATCCAGCTGTTTAGCTTAGGTGTTCAAGTCTGGAATGTTTAGCTGAGTTTTATGTTCAGCTGAGGTGTTCTCAGCTGAATCTAATAATCACGTCTGCCTCACTTTTGAGTCTGAATGTTGTTACATATAGTAAACTTCATCTGAATTCCGTGAAGACGACGTTTGGGGTATTTTTGGAAAATACTCAGTTGGACATTATAGCGGCTAGGGTTAGGTTCCCAAGACTATAAATACCAGCAATTATTGTAACAAACATGACATCATCTTTGTAAACTTCTGTACATATTGAAATATCCTGTTTGGGTTCGTGGACTAGTCGGCACATTGGCGAAAACCACGTTAAATCGGTGTTTCTTCTTGTTTATGTTCTTTTTTTTTTTTTTCAAGTTTATATTGCTTCTGTTATTCTGGCGGGCCTTATTCCAATCCGTTACAACAAACTAGGACCAGAGAGAAGACTTCAGGGAATCTCCCAATCTGATTCGAGCAAGGTTGATCGTCACCAAGGTTGTTATCAACGCTAGGTTCTGGAATCAAGGCTTGTTCTCCGGAAAGAAGGGTGTCTACAATTAACGTGAAAATCAATAAGTTTACAGTTAAAACAGCTTCAGTTTATGGCAATTCAAGATGCGGGCCTTGTTGAAGCAACAAGGGCTTTCGGCTCCGTTGACAAAGATGGCAGACACCATTTCCGATAAGATGGCTTGTTTAGAGGAGAAGGCATATTCAACCATCATGTTATGCATATCAGATAATTTTATCACAGAAGTTGTTGAAGAAGATACTGTAGCTGGGCAGTGGTCAGAGCTTGAGAGTCTGTATATGAAAAAGTCATTAAACAAGTTGTTGTTGAAGCAACGTCTGTTCAGTTTAAGGATGCATGAAGGGACTCAGGTGAGAGATCATCTAGATCAGCTGAACGCAATATTGTTGGATCTCAAGAATATTGATGTTAAAAAGCTTTGATTCTACTGGTATCATTTCCTGCAACATATGAGAACTTTGTGCAGTCCTTTATTGTTGGGAATGATACAATGTCATTGAAGGATGTAAGATCATCTATCCATGCTCGAGAGCTTGTCCATAAGGCATATGGTTCTGGTGCAGACGGTCAAGCTGTTGGTTTGGTTGCCAGTAGCAGCAATGGTGCATGGCATGGAAACTCTAGGAAGACGAAGTCCAAGAAAGGTGATTCAAAAGGTCCTAAACCTAAAGATGTCTATAATTAATGTAAGGAGCATGGAAATTAGATGAGCAATTGTCCAAAGAAGAAGAAGCAGCATGAGAACAAATCTGGCACAACTTCAATTGCTGAGCATTACGCAAATTCCGATTAGGACATGGCTCTAGTGGCAGGTGAGGCAACACATCACGATGTGTGGATTCTTGATTCTAGAGCATCTTACCATATTTGTCCACTCATGGAATGGTATTCAAATTATGTACAAATGAATAGGGGCATAAATCTCTATAACCAACAACAAGGTCTGCATTAGGACTCTTGATGGTAAATTCTGCACACGAAAGGATGTTATACATGTTCCATAGATGACCAAGAATTCGATAAACTCTCAGTCTACAGGACAACAAAGGGTTCATATTCGAAGGTGAAGGTGGAGTGCTGAATGTCTACAAATATTCAACTGTGATACTAAAGGGTGTGGAACCTTGTATCCGCTACAAGGTTCTATTGTATCTGGTTCTGCTAATTTTTCATCGTCAACACCCAACTTTTTAACAACTCAGTTATGCTCTCGGAGTTATGAATTTATTAATTTCTTTTCATACACACACTATTCTCATCAAATAAGAGTCAAAAGTGATAATTATTCCGACCCCATTTGAGTACAATATTGGATGTTTTCTAGAACCGACACATGTTAGAAAGAACATATGAGACCTCCCAACTTAAATTAGGTCAACAAAATTACAAACATTCTGCATGAAAAACTAGAAAAATTAACGGGTAAAATTGGAAATAAAAATGTGGTGTGTTAAGATATTTGGCGACGTGAAAACAAATATACAACTAAATTAAGTTGTAGATATAAGAGTAATACTATTGACACAACCACTCAGACACAACGAACGATATAACTTGCATTTACACCATTCATCGTATTGTATGACTCGTTGGTCGTGATGTAAATCCATCGTAACAATGGTGTAAACTCGTTTTATCTGAGTGGTTGTGCCCCGTATATAATACATCAACTTCGGTGCTCCTTCACTAAAAGTATATCACCAAAACTATCCAAATTTTGCAGGGCAGAAATTCTGTTATCCTAACTGTAAAGCCAAAATATGGCGGTCTCAACATTGGCGCTTGCCTATACTAGCACCCCCACTATCTTCATGAAATCAACTTCTCAATCACCAAAATTTTCAAATTCATTGCCTGCAATTAATCCCAGTTATACCAAGAAGCAAATTTTGCAGGTGGGCTTAGGACTTTTGGCTGCTTCAGTTGTTTCTTCAATTCCTTTGGATGCTGACGCCACTCGGATTGAGTACTATGCAACAACAGCTGACCCGCCTTGTGAATTGAGCTTTGTTCCTTCTGGGCTTGGTTATTGTGATCTTGTTGTTGGTTCTGGCCCTGAGGCTCCTTATTCAGAGCTTATTAATGTGAGAATTGTTCTTGTTTTTTTTAGCAAAGTTACAGTCTTGCCCATTTTGCTTGCACTTTTTTTTTTGTTATTTTATCGATTGTTAGCTTGATTTTAATGCGATGCATTATGTGCAAAGGCTCTACAAGATTGTAGTTATTGAAGGTTTTCAAACGTGATATTTCTCCCAATTTCTGAATTTGAAGGCAATCAATTCTGTTTTTGTTAACTTATTACGTGATTCCATTTATACTAGACATTAATTCGCCTTAATTGTTGTGGAAATCCTGCGTAAATCGTAATCAATGTGGCAAGAAACCTGTGTTTTTTAGGCCAAAAACACTTGGAGAAAAGGAAATTATAATGCCCTAAATTTTCTTCCGCCTTTTACAGTATTTTCTTTTGATTCGGAGAAAAATAGGATCCCGGAATATTTGCAATGTAATTGGTAATAAAATAAATAGCTAATGTTCTGTTCTATAAACGCGGATGGAATTGCTCTGTTTTGTTTGTCTTGTTATACAGGTTCATTACACTGCAAGATTTGCAGATGGGATTGTTTTCGACAGCAGCTATAAACGCGGCAGACCCCTCACTATGCGAATCGGTGTAGGCAAGGTAATCTTCTTTCCCATCTATGTGTTTGATGTGAATCCTTATGCAGCATGGCTTGTAGATATTAACAAATCTACTTTTGATCAGCAATAAGAAATAATGCATAAAATGCTACAATTGTTGAAAACTGAAAAGCACAGGAACATATATCCTTTGGCAAATGATGCTGTAAGACATGCCATTTGAAACTTTCTGTACCCTGAATTCTAGCATAGTTTGTCGTCTAAAGTCTCGTGCATTTTTCTGCGGATTTTTCAGGGTTGATACCAATTTAATGTATTATGAGTTGTGTCTGCATGGCTTGTTGTACATATTAAAGATAATAGGATCATTGTTTTCAATAACTTGAGAGATGAATATCGCATTTTTCATTAACTTGAAAGAAAATCAGCAATTTGGAAGCTCAATAGTTCACCTTTTAAGATTTTGGCCTCTTTGAATTAACTACGTTTGGATGATTCGGTTAACTGCATATACAAGGGTTACGGCCCTTTTGCGTTGATTTACTGCTGATAACTAATAGGACAGAATTTGTTGTCAGAATACATTTCCATCTACATTCGGAGCTTTCTTGATTTGCAAAGATACTTCCTTTCTATGTTTTATAACATTCAATTCCTATTCTGCAAGATTTGATGTATTGATTACTTTCTTTTTACCTTTAGAATCAGATTTGCTTATTAGCTTGAAGAAATAGTTTTTTCTATTCTTAGTAACAACAGCCACTAAGGTTGCAATCGCCACGTGAACTGTGGAGACAGACTTTTATTGAATATATAGGTTAGGCTAGTAAATAGGGGAAAATAGGGTTGGTTCTTCCGTGTACTCCGAATATGCAGTGATAAAACTTGTCATTGCATTTCTTCAGGTTATACAGGGATTAGACCAAGGGATTTTTGGAGGTGAAGGAGTGCCTCCAATGCATGTTGGTAAGCATTTGAATGGTTAATTCTGTTTTTTCTTTTCTAGTTTTTACAGTCAATTATCATCTTTCTTTTTTCTCAGGCGGAAAACGCAAGCTACAAATCCCTCCAACTTTGGCATACGGACCCGAACCTGCTGGGTGTTTTTCAGGTGGGCTATGAAACGTTCTTTAACAGCGAAATACCGCTACTTAGCCTCAGTTTTCCTTTATTATACGGTGTGTTCAGACGTTATTCCTTGAATGAGACTCGGGTTATTCGGTTAAGACATAATGCCAAACACTCAAGCTTATGTCCACAAGATGTATAAGTTATAAATAAACTTATGAGGCTGATGCACGTGCTGAACGATCTGATCCCGGAACAATCTTGGGTTTTGAGCTGAAGATGTATAAGGATGTGTTTTTTTCTTTCTTTTCTGAGTTACTAATTCAAAGTTATTTGATATGGATAGGGGATTGCAACATTCCTGCAAATGCCACACTCCTCTACGACGTCAATTTTGTAGATATCTACAAAGGAAACAGGAGCAGATAGAGTTTGATTTCGTATTATAACTGCAGCCCACGAATCGAGTAAGTTTTGAATTATCGCATTGGAGATTAATGATTCAATATTCTCCTTGTATATCTATATATACATCCTTTTTTGGCATTTCCTTCTCCCTTCATGTTAGAGTTTAGATGTTCTTATTTTGCTTAATACAGGCGAAAATCATGTTCCGATAACACCCACTTGATGTGTGTGTGTGTGTGAGGGAGGGAAGGAGGGAGGGGCCATCTAGTTGTTTTCCTCTGAGCAGTGGAAATGGCCTTTTATATGTAAGATTACGTACAACAGGAGGCGGGATTCAGCCTTTTATATAAATACTATTCGTGCTCCCGATGGATCTTGAATTTTACAACAACGACCTCACTGGCACAACAAATTCTTGAATCCGCCACTGACATGCAGTAAGCCTAAATAGTCCGGTCTCTCCCATTATCTTTGCATAGACAGGATACTTCAATGGCCTTACTATCAAAGTTATAACATGGCTCAAGATTTAATTTTTATGTCTCGTTTTCAAAAATTCCGAGCAACAACATTCATGAAACGGCCTCTATACGGCCTAGGAGAAGTAGGTCTAAAACAAGCGGCATTTTCGAGTGTTTTATTTGTGCAACTTTATGGAAATCTCTATGTTAATAGTGTCTTACTATGCTTAACATAAACAGATTGTGCCATTATAGGTGTAATTTTTCTCGGTTTGCGATGCACCAGACCGGTCCGGAAGTGAATAAAACAACACAAAAAGAGAGAAGATAAAGTAACTAGGTCCAGTGACACATGAAAGATTTCTCCATTATGTTTAGTACTCCATTATTTATTTAATTATGTAATGCAATTGTTAAAAACACGCAGATACGGTGGACAATTTTTTTCCACTTTGGTTTGATTGTCATTGTTTCTTAAAAAAAAAATTTATGTTAGGTAAACATAGAGTAAATGAATACATGTGTGTAAGGAATTTTTATTTTATTTTAAAGTTAATCGATTTTTTATTAATATTATTTTATGTTTGGACCTTGATGCTAGAAGACAAGGCCTGACCTGGAAAAATTTGTGCTGGATCTAGATTGGCTTGAAATTAAAAAAAAAAATTCACCAAAACATAAGAGGATTTTGGAGACTCTTATATATGGAGCACTATGTTTTTACCTGTAGAAAAGATGTACATTTGGAGCTTTGATCCACAAGTTTTTATTTGGAAATATGACATTAATTTATTTGAGTTAATTCTCCTTCAGCAAAAATAAAATAATAATAATAATAAATATAGATTTTTGTTAAGAATGACAAATTTACTAATAAATTAGGATTCAAGGAAGCTGATAATTAATTAGAACAGAAATATTGTAAACTTCCTAAATTACCCCACTTTCACTTCTTGGTCGCCACTTGTCATACAAGATATTAAGAAGAAAAAAAAACAAACCCTAGCCTAAAAACAAATTAAGAGGTTTTATTTAATTAATTTTTTCATTTATTGTAACCGTCAATCTATTTTGACGATTTTAGGAAAGCATTATCTCTACACTTTTTTGAATTGATTCTTGTAAAAAAAATGTATTTATTGTGTTTTGCAAACAATTTTTCATTATTTTATGCATTCATTATCACTACACAATTTTCATTTTAATGGAAAAAAAAACTCAATTCAATTAAATTTTTGACGCAAAAAATACTTTACATATATTATTCGATTCATATCGGTGTTACTACATTTGTTTTTCCGTAACTACATCTATATTTTTTTGGATGTAACTACATCCATATTATTGGACGTTACTACTTCTTTTTCAATTGTTACTACATTTTTTTTTCTGTAACAACATATATTTCATTTGTTGTTACTATTTCTTGTTATGTGCTAATATGTTTTTTTTGCTGTAACTAGAACTTTTATTTATTAGTGTTACTACAATTCTTTTTTCCGTAATTACATATATTTTATTAGTTTGTTACTATATTTTTACTGTTACTATATTGTTTTTTTGGTATAAATAAATATATTTTATTGGTTATTCTACTTTACTTTTCAAGTGTTACTACATTTTTTTGTGTAATTGCATTTTTTTCATTGCATGTTACTACTATTTTTATATGTTACTACTTTGTTTTTGGATGTAACTACATTTTCTTTAGCAACGTTACTACTTTCTTTTTTGCTGTACCATAAGTATGACATGATGACTCCTATAAAGCCTCTGCCTTTACACATTATTTTTCCGTCTAAATAAAAATGTCATCTTCTCCCTAAACTCACCACCACTCCATCTTAATTATGGGAATTATTATGAACTATTTCAATTAAATATATATGTTCAATACACTATCACCACGTACCCAAATGTTTGATGCCTCAAATAAACAAACAGTTATTTTATCATCAACAATAAATAGTAGCCTTGGCTTTCAACAATTTCCCACGCCGCAAATCTCTTTCGAACGGGCCATGGAGTTTCTGTATTACACTTAAAAAGAAAAATAAACCCTTTTGTTACACCATCATATATCAAATATACCAGACTAACCGTTAACGGATCGGAACCATTCTTCTAACCCAAATCTGCTACGAGCACTAGATTTATATGGAAATATAACGTGAATTCATTTTATTTTGATATAAAGTCAAAGTGTGTATTTTTTTCATTATTTTCTAGTTGTATCAAAATGATGTTTTAATTTCAGAAGTCGTTTTCGAATGATTTCTTAAAAACAACAATACATTGAATGTTTTGAGCTATTACACAACTTTCTTATAACTATAAAAACTAAAACCTGGAATTGACGGTGACGATGCTGGATCTCGTCTAGTAATAATCCGGGCCGTTTAATCTAGGGTAATATGAACGAGGGATGGTTTTGAGTGATTTTTAGACGAGCTTGGAGTGTCTCTCGAGTTTCTTTACGATGATCTGTTATGTTTTGAGAATCAAGTCTCGTAGCCTCCTGCATTGTTTATATAGGGACGATTTATCCCTTTCCTTGTCCTACAAGGAATTATTATTATTATTATTATTATTATTATTATTATTATTATTATTATTATTATTATCTCCTAAGGATTAATACACGTAAATCCCTAAAATTTAGAGATAATTATGGACATATTTAAATGACAAGATCAATGTCATTATATCATCGGATTCTTTCCGTGTTTATCGTGTATTATTAAGCATGTGTGTCAAATCTGAATAAGGAAGGCTCTCGGCCGACTGCGTCGAGCCCCCCTCCCCCGGGCCATCCCGGTCATGCACGCGTTACCCGACCTCCACTCTTACCGAGCCTACATGCGGTGGTAAGTTAAGAAGAAGCGGACCCTCCCACCTGGTTCATGTCCGCTTTCTCTTAAACTCTGGGGCTCTTGGCCTTTATTAGCTATTAATTCTCATGTTCAATTAATGGTTAGCCAATATAAAGATAACACGTGGCGAGGCTAGTCCGACCTCGTCGCCATAAGCCCCCAGATCCGGATGAACTACTTGTTGTGAGGTCGGATCTGCAGAAAATGTTCTTCGGTCACCGTCATCTAGACTTGTAGAATTTTACAATGACATACTCGCCAGGTGGCGAGCTCTTTGCTGATATGATGTTGTCATTCATGCCCACGTCTTCTGAAGTGGAACGGTTTTTGAGAACGTTGTTGCAGCTCCTTATTTAGTTCCTTCTACGGCTGCTGCCTCTGCTTCAACTGCTCCTGCCGAGCTGCCCCGGGTCAATGCTTCCATGGAGAATCTTACTCCTGATTCTGAGTCAGGCTAAACTTCGACCACTTAATGCTTATTAGGTTTTTGAACTTGCATTTCGTTTATGCTTCATTGTATTTTCCATCTTTGTTTCTATGAAACGATCGTCGATCTTTCGCTTCATTCTTTGGCGATGTCAACTTTTGTTGAGTCGCTTGGCGATGTGAAGAGGACGAGGTCCCCGAAGATGACCATACTGAGACTAATCAGGGCTCGGAGAGGACCGAAAGCGTTGATCTGCAGGCGACCCGATCTGTGGGTACCGTCCTGAATTCCTCTTCAACTCGGCATTTATTCGAGCTTCTTGACGACGTACCTGGGTCACCCTCCGTGTGCGAAGGGGTTGATTTGTTAGAAGCAGATGTGGATGCAGAGAAGAGATATGAGGAAGTGGAGGAAGTCGGCCTTCAGAGGAAAAGGCAAGTTATAACTGCTGCTACTCCACAATGAGGTAGATCCAAAAAGAGAAGGCATGAGGCTCGTCCGGCTGACGATATCAAGGACCTGACCGAGGTTAGACCTTCCTCGGGTCAGAGGCGTCTGTCGGATCACGACCTGGCAGCAGTGATATCTATTCTTCCTTTTGCTTGACTTTGCCCTCTTGTATTGCTGTGTTTTCCTCCTAACGTGCATGCTTTTAAGTCAAAAGATGAAGAAATCAAAGCTTTAAAGGAACGGCTCGGAGCTTGGGAGGCTGAGCTCAAGCAGACTGAGGTTCGGCATACCGCTGAGCTTCAAGCTGCACTTGACAAGTATACGGCGGAGAACTCTGAACTAGGGCAGGCCTTGGCCAAGGTTCGTGCGGAGAGGGATGCCCTGGAAGCTTCTACCCCTGCTCGGAATGACCAAGCCATTCACGAGTACAAGTCTTCTGACCACTTTTCCAAGGCCCTGAAGGTTCTGTTAAACCCCGTTATGTAGCATGGATACACTACCGGAGTTGAAGAGGCTAAAGAGCAACGCCGGGCTGGTTTTTCCCGGCCTTCCCCACTATCGAACCATGTACAAGGTAGGTGTGGGTTAGGTCTACGACGACCGATTGAGAGAGTTTAAGGAAGGAGAGGACATTGGGGCTAAGCACATTAAACGCAACCCTGTTTCTCAGAGCATTGAGCCGGCTCCTTCCTCAGCGGAGCAAAATCCTGGTGCCCAGAATTGATTGCCCTTTCTCCTATTTCCAAGACATACTTGTTTTATGAAATTTCTAAAAAACTTGTATGTTTTCTGGATGTTTGTGGTGCTCTGCCCACCGTACTTTTATTTTGAAATTTATTGTGAGTTTTGAGTACTTACCTGGTACCCTGTGCACCCCCTTAGTATGGCATGCATTACTTATTGTAGTGGATGGCATACTTTGTTTTTGATTTTGAGCTCTGTATACTCTTTACGTTTTGGTTTTAGCGACCTGCAGACTCGGGAAAGTTTGTCCTCTGCAAAACTTTTCGAGTCCGACTCGCAGATACTCGATTAAAAATTTAGCCTGACCTGCAGATTCGGGAAAGTTTGTCCATTGTATGCTTTCTGAGTCTGGCCTGCAGTACTCAGTTTTCTGGCCGTCCTGCAGGCGTAATAAAATTTGCTGACATATGTTTGCTGAGTCCGACCGACGGAGCTCAGGTGTCAGTTTTAATGATTTGAGCAGAGTCCGTTCTTCGGAGCTCGGCTTGTCTGTCTTGCAGACTTAATTTTTTGGAGTCTGCTCAGGCAGACTTAATTTTTTGGTCATATCAAAGTTGTGTAAGTACGAAAATTACAGCGCATGAATTTTTTTTGCAACTTACCTTGCCCTCTCCGGTTGTTTTCCTTGAAAATTGTTCGGCTGTCTGTTCATCTGATCTGCTCTTCCAGCCCTCCAGTATGCCACGCAATAACTTAATAGTTTTTGGATGGCATATTAAATATAAAGTTTGTCCTTTGCGAACTTTCTGAGTCTCCTTTGCAAACTTTCTGAGCCTGACCTGCAGACTCGGGAAGTTTGTGGTATTCAAACTTTTTGAGTTTGACCTGCAGGACTTAGTTAAAAATGTGTCCTGACTTGAGGACTCGAGAAGCTTGTGGTATTCAAGATTTCTGAGTATGACCTGCAGTACTCAGTTAAAATTATGTCCTGACTTGAGGACTCGAGAAGCTTGTGGTATTCAAGCTTTCTGAGTATGACATGCAGTAAAATTATGTCCTGACCTGAGGACTCGAGAAGCTTGTGGTATTCAAGCTTTCGAGACCCGACTGCGGGGACTGAGTTAAAAATGTGTCTTGACCTGAGGACTCGAGAAGCTTATAGTATTCAAGCTTTCTGAGTTTGACCTGCAGGACTCAATTAAAAATGTGTCCTGACCTGAGGACTCGAGAAGCTTGTGGTATTCAAGCTTTCTGAGTATGACCTACAGTACTCAGCTAAAATTATGTCCTGACCTGAGGACTCGAGAATCTTGTGGTATTCAAGCTTTCTGAGTCTGACCTGCAGGACTTAGTTAAAAATGTGTCCTGAACTGAGGACTCGAGAAGCTTGTGGTATTCAAGCTTTCTGAGTATGACTGCGATGACTCACCTAAAATTATGTCCTGACTGAGGACTCGAGAAGCTTGTGGTATTCAAGCTTTACGAGTATGACTTCGCAAAGATTCGATTAAAAATTAGCAGCGACTGCAGGACTCGGGAAGTTTGTCCTTTGCAAACTTTCTGAGTCTGACCTGCAGTACTCGGTTAAAAACTTTCTGAGTCTGACCGGAAGTGCTCAGTTCGAAATATCTGACCTGCAGATTTGGGAAGTTTGAACTCTTGCAAACTTGATTAGAGCCATCACGTATGATGGAAAAGATATTTGCTATGATAACACAAAGTAGCAAAATTGAAACTGAAAAAATAAAGCAATTTAATAAAGTTTGGAACCTGTCCTAGACGCGTAATTTGCAGAGGTTGCTAGCATGCCAACTTCGTGGAATTGTCCCGCCATTATGGAGAGCTCGTACTTGGAGAGCTTGCGAGCTTGTATATGGAGAGCTGAAGAGCTGAAGAGCTCGTATCTGGTTATGAGCCGAGCTCGGTTTTATAGGAGAGATTCCGGGTCGACCTCGGTCTGATGCCGAGGCGAGCTCGGTCTTATAAAAGATTCACTCAAGGTGAGCTCCAAATATGGTGCCGAGTCCGAGCTCAGCCTTATAGAAGATTTGCTCGAGGAGAGCTCCAAATACTATGCCGAGCCTGAGCTCGGTCTTATTAAAGATACGCTCAATAGAGCTAAGATACGCTCGATAGAGCTCCAAATACGATGCCGAGCCTGAGCTCGGTCTTATTAAAGATACGCTCAATAGAGCTCCAAATACGAGGCCGAGCTGAGCTCGGACTTAATAGGAAATAGCTCATTTAAGTTGTAGGAAATAAATTATAATGAGGGCTTGTACCTGGAGAGCTCGTACTTGGAGAGTTTGGGAGCTCATACAGGGCGAGCTCATGCTGCGTGGGCTCATTCGGCCCGAGCTCATTCTGGTGGAGCTCGTTATGGACGAGCTCTGGAGATTTGGATGGAGATCTTGGAGATCTTGGAGGGAAAATTCGCAGCTTCTTTTGGTGATACAACAGCATCTTTCCGGCAATGATCGGGTATTGAAACAGACTCCGATCGGCGTGAAATTTGATGGGATTGTTCATCTCTCCTTCTCCTTCAATCTGAACGGTGGAATTCTTGTTCCAACGGTGAAATCTCTGGCAATAAGCCTTCGATCTGACTGAATTTTTTATGACTGCTGCGTTTTTGGTGATACAACAGCAGCTATTTGGCAACGACCGGACATCTAAACGGACTCCGATCGGCACGAAATTTGAAGGAATTGTTTCCCCCTCTTTATGCTTCAATTTTAACGGTGGAAATCTTGTTCCAACGGTTCAATCTCTGGAAATAAGCCTCCGATCTGACTGCGTTTTTTATGACTGCTGCGTTTTTGGTGATACAACAACAGCTATTTGTCAACGATCGGACATCTAAACGGACTCCGATCGGCACGAAATTTGGAGGGATTGTTCGTCCCTCTTTATCCTTCAATCTGATCGGTGGAAATCTTGTTCCAATGATGCAATCTCTGGAAACTAGCCCTCGATCTGACAGCTGCGTCTGCTTCGTTTTCTATGATACATCAGCAACTTTCCGACGACGATCGGGCCTTTAAACGGACGCTGATCGGCACAAAATTTGGAGGGCTTGTTCGCCCCTCCTTCTTCTTTAGTCAGAAAGGTGGAATTCTTATTCCAACAGTGCAATCTCCGGAAATAAGCTCCGGATCTGACCGCGTTTTTGGCATGTTTTTGCCATTAACTTGATCACGAACCACATCGATCCATTACCGATAGAAGGCCCTCCTTCTAGCGCCAATTGACAATGCTGGATTTCGTCTAGTAATAATCCGGGCCGTTTAATCTAGGGTAATATGAACGAGGGATGGTTTTTTGGGTGATTTTTAGACTGAGCCTGAAAGTCTCTCTCAAGTTGCTTACGTATCCTGTTATGTTTTAGGAATCAAGTCTCCGTAGTTTCTTAGGGTTGTTTATATAGGGGACGATTTGTCCATTTCCTTGTCTTGCAAGGAATTATATTATTATTATTATTATTTCCCTAAGGATTAATACACGTAAATCCCTAAAATTTAGAGATAACTATGGACATATTTAAATGACAAGATCAATGTCATTATATCATCGGATTCTTTCCGTGTTTATCAGGTATTATTAAGCATGTGTGCCAAATACGAATAAGGAAGGCTCTGGCCGACCTGCGTCGAGCCCCCCGGGCCATCACTCTTACCGAGCCAACATGCGGTGGTAAGTTAAGAAGGGCCGAGTTGACCTCCCACCTGGGTTCATATCTGCTTTCTCAGTTAAACTCTAGGGCTCTTGGCCTTTATTAGCTATTAATTCTCTATGTTCAATTAATGGTTAGCCAATATAAAGATGACACGTGGCGAGGGCTAGTCCGACCCTCGTCAGACGGGTATACTTGCTCGCTCGCTCGCTCGTGACACAAAAGTGTCAAAGCTCTGGTGGCTAGAGGGATTAGAGTTACTGCTCTAGGAGAACGGATAGTCACCGGTCTCGGGGCCTCTTGTCTCGAAGTCTTTCCGACAGTAGCTAGAGTGCTCGATCATAAGAGTGAGGACATTACCTTTTCCCTGAAGATTCATGCTACAGCCGGGAAAGCAAGGGCTGACGGTTGGTGCGTGGGTCCTAGGGCATGGATAATGTTGGCTAGAATCGTGTAAGAGGTTTGCACGGTGAAAGTTGATTCTTTTCCATGGCGATCGGCCGGAGTCGTCAGGCATGGCTAGTTCTCGTGGAGTGCAGTTGAAATCCATATGGTAAAACGGTGTTTGGGCGGTACTTAGCCAAAGCTGGTGCTTGTCAGCGGCGGAACCAGTAAAAATTTTCGGGGTGGTCTTGGTATATAAACTGCAAAGCTAAAAAAAATCCGGGAAAAAAATAAAAAATGTTGGTAGTGGGATTTGAACTTACAACCTAGGATATAAGGATTTGTTCTTAAACCACTAGGATATAAGGTCTTTTGTTCAAGAAAAAGACACATAACATACTAATATTAACACTACTACTACAATAATAAAAATTTGGGGGGCTTGGGACCATATGGGGGCTTGTGACCATTTGGGGGGCTTGAGACCACCCGGGCGTAGGTGGGTCCATACACGGTGCTTGTAAATAAGTTGACATATTTTCTTAATACTCATGTGACTTCAATACTAAAGATTGTTCTTTCCATTTGTTCAATCAGCTTAATAAAAGACTTAGTTGTTGTTTTTTTATTTATAAAAGTTGTTTGTTATATTGATTTTAATATTATATATATATATATATATATATATATATATATATATATATATATATATATATATATATATATATATACACTTTCATACACTGTACATTCATCACAAGTATTTGCTTGACTACTCGTTTTTTGCTTTTTTTTTTTGTCTCTTTTGTTTTTTCTTCTTTTCCTTTACAAATATATGTACAGGTTTTTTTATCAAGGAACATGAGAAATTGTAGACGATGATTGATTGAGATACGAAATTAATGTTTTGGATGGTATCTCGATTATTTTAAGAGCTATTCTAATTTTTTGTGTTGTAATATTTTAATGGAATTAGTTAGAAATTTATGTAAAATTGTTTTGTGGTAATATTTTAAGAGATAATGACCTAGATAAGTTATTTCAAACATTTTTTACTCAAATAAGCTTGGATAAATAAAAGAAAAATCTAAAAACAAAAACATTTGCTAAAGTCAAATATGCCCTTACTTTTGTTTCTTCCTTACCATTCTCCCGTTGCCTGCTTCTTTTTATTTTTATTTCAAACTCTACTTTTTATTATTATTGTTGTTTAAATTGTACAGCAAAAACATTACAAAATAAATGTAATGAAATAGAATCGAACCCATGACCAAAAACTCTGCAATCAGCCGATTCACCACTAGGCTAACAAATATTTGTTGTAAACACTGCTTCGTCTACTATATTATGTGAAAAAAAGGCCGTTTATTTTTATCCTCTTTCCCACTTTAACAACTTCACTCACATGCAATCGTATGTCATCATCATTAAACAATATAATAGACTTAATTATAGATTATATTTTTTTTTTTGCTTAATTATAGATTATATTAATGTATATTAATAGTCAATCACTTATGATAATCATCAAACATCATAAATAAAACCAAGTAAACATCATATCCACAAATTTGATATTCAACTTATAATCAATATTAAACACTGTAATAAAGTAAAATAAGCATCATATATGTATATATATACACACATATATCTCTTATAATCATCTCCAAAAGAGTCATAATTAACTCTAATAAATTTCATATTGATATTAAAATAGTTATAATCATCATCAAACGCTATAGTAAATTTAAATGAACATTAATTAATTATTCAACCACTTGTAATTATCATTAAACACTTGATTGATTTCAAATAAACACCATATTGTTTCAAAAATCTAATTGATCTTGATACACTATCAGTCGTCATTAAGTGTTGTAATAAGCTTCAACGAACATCAAATTTATCTTCAGTAGTTTTTTTTTGTTGAGAAAATCTTCAGTAGTTAATAAACATAATCAACCACTATAATTAGCTTAAATATACATCATATTCATATTCAATCGCTAAAAGCATCATTAAAGTATATAATGAACATAATGAGACATCAAACTGATATTCAATCACTTATAATCAACATTAAAAATCTATATTGCACTTAAACGAACATCACATTGATGTTCAACAATTTATAATCATGAAACACTATAATTAATTAAATAAACCACATATTGCTTCGTAAAAAAAACCACATATTAGTCTTTATTGAATATTATAATCATCGTCAAACACTACAACACAATTAACAACAAAATTGATGGTCAATTATTTATATACATCATTAAACAATATAATAAACTTAGGTTAAAATATAATTAGTGTATGTTCACTTATAATGATTATCAAACACAATCAATATAAGCATGATATTGATTTTTAGACATTAAATATGATGTCCATACACTTACAATCATCATTAAGCATAATAACAAGTTCAAGCACTTATAATGATCATCAAACACCAAGATTAACTCAAATATATATTAATGTTCATACATCAAATTGATGTTCATGAACTTATAATCATCATCAAAACTTTAATTAACTTAAATAAACATTAAATTGATGTTCAATTAATCATAATCATCGTCAAACTCTATAAATAACTTAAATAACTGCCAAATGATGTTCAAACATTTATAATATTAAAATTTATGGATCTAAATTTCAATGATATAAACATCGAGTATGCTTTAATTTACTTACATTGCGGTTATATACTGGCATAAGTGATAAACATCATAAACATAGTATATTATACATTTATATAATCCTGTTATTAATAAAAGATATCAATGAACCCTTTACCCCATTTTAACCACTTGTTACAGTGGCAACGACGTTTATATCACTTATTTAGTTATACATGAACGAGACATTATAATTAATATTTCACAATATATATATATATATATATATATATATATATATATATATATATATATATATTTATTTAAAGTACATATATATATTATATATACATAGTACATAATATCATAGTAATATAAACAGGACCGGCAGTCAAACCAGTGAAATGGACGTGGAACTGGGTCATTCGACCGATTAAGGAAGCCAACCGCTTTAAACCAACAAACTCACGGGTCCAACCATCAACCTACCGGTTGACCATATAATCGTGACCGGGCGGGTGTTTATAAAACGGTGTTTTTTCGAATAAATTGATGAGTTTGAAACAAAACGATTCGTTTTTTGCAAAATTGCCATAAATTGGATGTTGAAATATTTTCTTAGATGTAATGAATATGCCATTATAATATTTAATTATATTTAGTAACCCATCAATTGAACCGGTGTGATTTGTTCGGATGAATGTTTTGTCTGGTTCCGATAACTATGCATACAATATAATGTGTTTGTGTATAAATATATATTATAATATATTTTAAGTTTTTGTTATGTTGATCAAAAAAAAATTAAGAAATTAAAAAAAAAGGGTAGAGAAACGTAACTCTTGTTATTAAAAAAAATGTTGACGATCAAACAGATATTGTCGGCCTGATTTTATTATTTTTATTTTTAAACAATAACGCTAAAATAAGGTTGAATTTATGGATAAATAAAATGTGAAGGAAGGGCACTATAGACATAAAAATATGAGAAAATGAAAGAAGCTTATGTAGATAAAAAAAGTTGTAGTAAACTCATTTAGATAAAAAAAAGTTTGAGATTGGCTTATTTAATCAAATCCCCCATATTTTAATGAAGTTCGTTATTGAAGTGTTGTCAAATCATTTGTGGATTTAGTAAATTATTTTGGGATTTTAGTTTTGTTATTAAAATCGCGGCGAAAACTTCGCAACCCCTCCTAGAATAACCCCAATGGATCTAGGGGTCGGAAGCAGGGTATTACAACATCTATTTTATTGGATCTCTGGGAAGCATTTTAAAAGATATTTATGTGACTATATTTTTTTTTTCTTACGTGATTTTATTTTATTTTTTTTGGAAATTTTGATAAATGTTTTTTTTTGGAAGATTTACTCCTCTTTAATTAAGCCGCCTTTGATGGCATGTATTGACTGCACCGTATTTATTGTCAATAACTCCAAATCGCACACACAAAAAAGGGTTTTCTGGTCCATCTATTATCATTTTGCCCTTTTTAATCACAAAAAATGAAAGATGTCCTTGGATCCCCATTTATGAAATTTGATGTCCTTCTGGCCCTTTCCCAAATAAATATTCTTTTGTAAATAATTTTGGTTGAAATATTGTTTGATTGTATCCGCAGGATTTTTATCGAATAAAGTAAATGTGATATATCGTAAGGAAAAAAAAGAAGAAGGAGAAAATGTTATTTTATTCAATGAAAAGAATTGTTTTCCTGGTAGGGTGAATGAAAAAAATATTTTTTCAAAACCAAACTATTTTGGTTCGTTTTGCAGGTTTATAACAATAGTTCCATTACGCGTAGACATTCCATTTAATTTGTCAAGCTTCTAATGGCGGTTAATTAATAATATCTGTCCTGTTCTTTTTGTGAGTTTTCAGTATAAAGAATCCTTATTGCATCAGATCTTTAAGTATTTGTATGAAAAGACAAAAATATGTTGTTTTTTTTTTTTTTTGAGTGGACAAAAATATTGTTGTTGAAACCATATAAAACCATTTAATATCGATTTTCTTTACACGGGATTTGGAAAATAATACATTTTTTAATGTAATTATTGTACAAGTAGTAGTTTCCAGGAAACTGCAACTATCAATGAATAAATAATGGTCCATGATTATGCACTAAACATCTTAGTAGGTGGCCATAAAAAAGATAATGACATTGAGAGGCCTGTATATATTATATTGGCTCAATCATATTGATTACTGATCATCTATTGACTTAGTGAAAATTTGTTACTGTGACTAGGTTTTGAGAACTTATTCATTTAATTAGAGGTTTATTTGTTTTCAAAATAAGGGGTGAGCGTAAGTTTCATCCTGCGCTTAAGTGGTTATTACACATGCTTTTCTGCTACTTAAGTGAGAGGTCAGGGGTTCGATCCCCTTCCCGCTTCCCTCCTTTCGTTTGAAAGAAAGAAAAAAAAAAAAAAAAAAAAAAAAAAGGGTGTGCCAAACTTGGCTTTAATGCAACACCAAGATATACCACTCGAGAACCTAAGTAGCAACCTACTCAACAAGAACTCCTCCCTTAAAAAATTAAGTTAATATCGTGTGAGTCAATAATTTACATATCATATATTAATTTAATTAGAGGTTTAATTATACTAGGTCTTTACAGAAAACAAACACCGTCTCCGTTCTTATTTAATTGACATAATTGTAAAAATCACAATATTAAAGTGAGTTAAAACAATTGACTTTAACGGTAAAAAGCCCTTGGATATAGTTAATGAAACCTTTTTTTTATTAAATCTTTCACATTGTAATAAATAAGAGCAAATTAAGGAAAAAGACGGTAAATGTTAACAAGTACGTTAGTTAATATAAGGAATGGAGGAAGTATATGTCTTAGATTTGAAATCATGAATTTCGATTGCAGTGACTTTTATATAATCAACCTCGTTCTCTTGAAACTCTTTTTTTTTTTTTTTTTTTTACAGCCTCCGGTATCCGGAACCAACTAATCTGACTAATCCGGAGTTCGGTCTGGGTCATGTCTGCAGAGTCCGACTCTTACTCAAGGGTAAGGTCTGACCAAGAGTTCTTATATAATCAACTTCGTTCTCTTGAATATCTTTGTAAAGGTGTACTACTTCCGGTCCAAAATATAAGTCACCCGAGAATTTTCACATTGATTAAAAAAGTAGTTAAATGTAATTAATGTATGGATAAAATGTCTAATACACCATTAACTATCATAAATGCAACAATTGTGGAGTAAATAAAAGTGGATGGATTGATATAAATTAGGGGTAAGATAAGGAAAAATATTCATTAATGCTTTCTTGGTATTGTGAATGACTTATATTATTGGACCAAAATAAAAAAACTAAGATGACTTATATTTTGGACCGGGGTAGTATATCATAAAAAGCATTCATTATACCGAATTAATGACATAGTGATATGTGCTCAAAAGGATTTTATGTTTTGTTTGTGTGAAACCTTTCACCTCCTATTAATGTATTTTCGAAATTGTATCCTTTTTTCTTTTCTTTTTAAGATTTTTTTCCACCAGGTTGTTGAGACTGACCTAAACTCAGAAAAGTCTATAACAAGGCTCCAGGAAACTCTATACTTCACTGTTTCGTGTTTTCGGATTTTTCAGAGGAAAAAAGTGGGGTGCTTTCCCGGCAGATCGAGCCCTCATGACAGCGACTGGACCGAAGACTATAGAGTTCGGATGGATTGTTCTAGGTTCGTTTTGTTGATCAAGGTATTGAAATTGTAGCTGAATTGGTTCCAAAATCCATTTCAGGCTTAGATTATTGTTTCAAAGGTGGAATCATCATCTATTTGTTCATAGCCTTGGTCTTGATTAGGTTAGTACTTCATGGTATTTATGTTAGATTTGTTTTTGGTTTATAGATTCGCATAGATTTGGAAGCTAGTTGTAGTCCGGCTTGTCTAAAATGTAAGGGTGTTTTCTTATAAAAATAATTTTTCATTTTTATAGTGTTTTAAAGTAAAATTTTTTTTTCTTCAAGTTTCTGCACTTAATTTGCTAGTTTAGGGCTATTTGTTGCATCTTACCGATAACTGATAAAGTATTACGTATTCCGTATTGTTTGAAGTATTTTCATATATTATGTCTTTTCTCGAAAATTATGCAGTTCATTTTCAATGCTTTTGTTTAATATATAGATGGAGATTAGGTTTAGGAAGGTAGTTGTTGTTTATGGTTTGGCCATTTTATGTGCTCATATAAAAGTATATTATGATGATGGCCGACCAACTACGCCACGTATCATCCGTTGAAAGTAGCCCCGAAAGACAATTTATGTAATTGTTTTTATAATTAATAAATGATGATTTATTCTCATCTTATTATTTGCTTCGGGCTTATAAGTAATACACTCATGAAAACCCTAAGTCGTATCATATGTAGCCATATAACTTAGTGTGTGTCACACATGAGGATTAAGTTTATGGTGATACACTTGAAATGTTAGTCCGTTGTGAACTTAATCAAAGTCTGGGGTCTATTGATTAAACCCCATTAATGCGCCAAGAACACTTTTTGGTGTGACCGTCCTATCCGGACCGTCGACATTGGTTGTCTAAGTGGTGCATTTATATATGATGAGAGTCATATAGGACTGGACCGATTTAATCTAAGTTTCTCATATAATTCCGTGATTGAGGAATCTTATTAAATCACAAGATGATCATCTATGGATTAACCTTAATCTCAAGTGATTACAGAATTCATCGGTTTCGAGGATAGGGTTTGATGTGTTCGTTAAGGATCGCTAAGAGGCGCAAATCCGAATCACTTTCACGCTGGCACTATTCTCGAGATGAGTGAGAAGTGTGTGTCTCACGAATCACGAATCCATTCCTTCACGCGGGAAGTAGAAAGACGATCCCATTATTTGTTAGTCCTAGAAATCGATCGATCCGTGGAGTTCGTATTGGTTATGAACTAATTGATCACTAGTGGGTTAATGGTAAATAAGATAAGATGTATTGAAGAAGGTTTACGGAAATAATCCCACTTCATTACGGATAGTCTATGGAGGGTTAGTTTATATGTAATGATTATATCAATGGACACTTATCGACTTCGACTCGACGCTTTGAGAATAAGTTATATCTATAATCGATAGAGTTTAGTTTCGGATTTATGATGGCGTAATTCCGGATTTAATAAGTTGAGTAGAAATATTATGTTCGATGAATATTTTATTTAATTTATTGTAGCTACTGGTTATAGATCCACGGTCCCCGGGTTGGCTCCTAACACACGAGTGTTTTCTCGTTTTATGGAACCTCGAGAATAAATTAAATTGATGGTCTATTTAATGAATATGCAATATTATTTATTTAGTAAATAATATCTAAAATAGAAAAAAATTTCTATTAAAAAAGTGACTAGAATGCTGCGCCCCTTTTGTGATAAAGTTGGGAAAAGAATTTTTTCTAGGTTATGTCACATGTGTAATTAATTAATTATCTATTTGTTCGATAATTAATGGAAAAATTAAGAGATTGATTTTTTGGGAATTATCTCTTATTTTTGTAGCAAAAATATCTTTTCCTTTTGGGAATAGGTAATTGTGGTGTGAAAAGGATAACTCTCTTGACTAGTTATTTTCCTATATAAAGAGAGTTCATCCCAACACAAAATCACAAACAATTTGCGCCACCAAGTAAATAAAAGGAAAAAAAATAGTTTCTTGCCTTAGTCATTTAGAGAAGAAAAACCTAGGAGCATATTTGAGGAATAACTACGGCGAGGATCGACGTTCACCAGTCGTCGTTTAGAGATACAATCCGGAAGATCACGGCTTCTCCCTCTCTGTCGATTTACTATCCCTCTCCGTTTAGGTAAATCTTCAACCTTCTTGTAGATTAATTATTTATATGAATCATATCGTGGTAAAATCACATGCGAATTTATTCGTAGCTTCCGCTGTGCAAGATCGAGTGTCTCGATCGGTGCTGTGAATCAGATCTGACGATCCAATTATGGATCAGATCCGGATTCGAGTTTCTGTATATCCAGCTTCTCATCCTCTTAAGTCGTATAATAAATGACTAGCCTCTAAAATTAAGGCATTAAGGGCTAAGAGCCCCAAGCATATACCCAAGGGCAGGTCCCTAACCCCAGGTGGGAGATCGGTCCCGCTCCACCAACCACCGCAGGTCGGCTAGGTCACAACGGAGCTGGGTCAGTACAGTTCGGGCTGAGACGGCCTGGGAGGATCGACGCAGGTCGGCCAGAGCCTCATTTACATGATAATTAGCCCACATGCTTATGAGATAATAATGGGAAGATCCCAAGGATCCTTTACCCATTAAGACTCTAATTTTGATATTTAATATATCCATAATTATCCCTAAATTATAGGGATTTACTCGTGATTATCCTTAGGGAATAAGAATACAAATCCTTGTAGAACAAGGAAAGGGATGAGGCATCCCCTATAATAACAATCCTAAGGAACTACGGAGACTTGATTCCAATTCAACTATTGGATACGTATGCAACTCGAGAGAAATAACTCACGAGTTCAGTCTAAAAATCACCCAAAAAACCATCCCTTGTTCATATTACCCTAGATTAAACGGCCCGGATTTATTCATAGACGAGATCCAACATCGTCATATTACTTTTATGTCCTGGTACCACAGAGGGTGTCTCCCCTATTGCAATTTATGGCCTCCTGGTGAGGTTTTCACCATTGTATTGTACCATTGGATACTCGGTTAAACCTTTGTTCCGACTATGTATTTGTCAAACACTGACGCTATGCATATATACCGCTATATGTTCTATATAAGCTTTGTTTGTTTCCGTAACATGATACGTGTAAATCTGAATGTAACCACAATATAAATAAGTAATTGATTATGCAAGATATAGGATCATGTTTCGTGCATTTCAAGATGTTTTCTAAAGTACTTTTCTATATTATGAGTTGTTTTAAAATGTTTCTTTTTAAAGCTTGGTAAGAGAATTCATGTCTTGTCTTTTGGATTGACAAACCTGAATCTCTCTTTTTGATCTTCTACTGTTTTCTGAGCATCTAGCTAGTGCTCACTCAATTCCTGGAATAAGAAGATATGTAGCTTCATGAAGAGATTGATGACGAGCTTGATGGACAAGCTTAGGAATGAAGTCATGAAGTTCTTTGAGTTTTATTACTTTCCTTTTTAGTACTTGTTCCCTTTGAATAAGGCGTTGATATCAAGTAGTTAGTAGTTTCCTTTTTTTTGGTTATGTTGGATTGTAATGGATGATAGCATTTATTTCCTGTTATTTATGATTCTAGTTTGACATCAATGATGTTCTCGTTATTGGTTGTTTCGAAGACCCTGAGGGTCTGTCTTCCGAGTCTCTGCATGTTCCTTTCCTTCCGCTCCGTTCTTAATACTCTAATCTTGATTTAGGCTTACGTGGGTTTGAGTGTTTTCTATAAAAATCATGTGCCGAACGTTCAATTTACGGATAAGGACTCAGTATCCGAGAGCGGGACGTTGTAATTTGTGCGTAAATGTGTGTTTCTTTTTTTACATAATATTACTTCAATTTTTGAATCAATAAATTAAAGACCTCAAAATGTCTTTATATGTCCCACAAATTTTATAATGGTTTTGGACCGATTCCTTTTTGGTGTATCAAGCCTATAAAATTCATGAGATTCATGATGGTCCATTTTTTGATTCAGGATCACCATAAAATTTCTTTGGACGTCCTTAAAAAAAGTCTTTATATGAATGTGGGAATATGACAACATTAATTGTGGTTAGTTTATTATATAAGTATATATTATTGCATGTTTGAGAAGTGATACGGTACAACTGTTGTGACATAACAAGTGCCACAACGTGTGTCTATACCGTTGATTTCTATTGTAGACTCATTGATCATTATTATGTCTATCATTATCTATGCTGTAGATGCACGTTGTGGCATTCGTTGTGTCTGTATCAATACTCTTATTGTTTCCAATTTTATTTTTTTTGACAAAATATTGTTTCTACTTTTGTTTATTGCATGGTTTACTAGTTACTACTCAAACATTTGATCCTGTAATATTATAAAATCTACAAAAACTTAATACACCAAAAAAGCAAGACAATAAGAACACATATTGCAAACAAAAACAGCCCCTAATTTAAAAACAAAACTAATTTTAAAATTGCAATCCCAGCAAGGAAATGCATGCATGGCTCAAATGTTACATAACAGAGCAAGCATTAGGATTATCATCACTGAACATTGTGATGTAAGGGTCCTGCTCATATATAGTGACAGCTGTACCACCACCTGCTACTTGATTTTCTGCTCTTCTGACATAGCCAGGAGGGGCTTTCTTGTCATAAATTTGAGCTGCATATGGCTGTGATACTAGGTTGTATGGTATATATGGCCATATTTCTGCCTTTTTCCCTGTTGACTTTGCTCTTTTCAACACCTTGTTTGCTTCTACATATCCAGTTACTGTCACCTTTTGCTGCTTTCTGTTTATCTCTACTGACTTCACACCTGCAACCAAACAAATATATCCATACAATTAATCACAAAATGTTTAGCTCAACTGATCAAAGAGGCTTTGTTACCCCATTTCTAGAGTTTCGTGGAAGAGGTAAACATGGTTGTCCCTGTGTAATCGAGATGTCTTAAGCCAAAATTTTGTTTTATGGACCCTAATCCTTGTAAAAAGTTGCAGTGTAACATCTATTTTTACGGTATACTAGGTGAAGGTGTGCAAGTTGGATAGACTTTTTGAGTTTACATGTGTATTGATCTTGATCTATACAGTAGTAACATATAAAAACGGGCCTTCTAAAAATGTGAAATTTGAGAGGGCCGGCCTAGCCCATGGCCAAGTTGACTTGCCCTTAGGGACGCCTCGAGAGATGTAAATTGATGGTCCTGTCTCAATTGTTTAGTTTGCAAGAGATTGTGTTACACCTTTAGAGAAGTCAATTCAGGGGATTGAACGCCCAAACACTGGTCAGCTCAAAGACAATACTGTCACTATACAACACTCCTGCTCTTTTACCACTAGCTATAAGGAAAAAATGTACTGTGTTGGGTTCATGGTGTGATGATAAACATTTAAAATGAGTGTTCTAACATATGTCAAAGAAAAAAAGACAATTAAAAGGGACATTCTTGTCCATAAACTATACAATATTTTGTATAGGAAGAAGAAGAGGGCGGTGGGATTTTACCACTCATTGAAGACAATGCGTTATGGACTTTAAGTTCACAACCATCACAATCCATTCTGACTTTAAGGTCCACTGTCTGAAGCTGTTTTCTCTTCTTGTGTTTATGTCCACTGCTCATTAAATCTGAAAGGTACTCTATAGTTCCTCCAACACCCATTTTTGTGTGTGTGTGTTTTTTTTGTGAGAAGAAGAAAAAAGAAAAAAGAAAAATAAAGGGTTTTTCCTTTTGGTTGAAGGGTATGAGATGTCTCTTTGCAAAGGCCTTGTGGAATTATATAGAGTTTTTTTTGTTTGTTAAAAATGGATGAAATTAATAAATGGAGAACATATATACTATGTTTATTCACACAACTTGTAGAGTCCTTGTCTAAGACTCCTACCCAAATATAAAAAAGCATGTGAGACCTTATCGTAGTTTTGGACCTTTATGTTAGATATTTTTTTATAAGTAAATATTTTAATTATCGTTTAAATTAATGTACGGATTAATGTTGTACGAATTAATGATATCGTAACGAAACGGAGTTAGTGAAGGGATTCATGCATTTTCGGATTCATGCATCTTCGGATTCATGTTTTTTCAACTGATGCACCCTCACATGCGAATGGTGATAACCCTTACCCTTTTGTGTAGGAATACCTCATTTCGTTTATGGGGTTCCTTCAGCCTATGAAAGGCACGAGTATGCAAACGAATTCATTCTAAGTTACAGCATCATCAGAACCAAATTTTCGAGTGTCCTCGAATTTGATTCAAATAAGTAACTGTTTGAATCAAACACCTTCATTGTATCTTGAGAGATATTTTCGTTTGATAGTGACATTTGCGTGGAACGAAATATCTCTTTAAAGACAACGTTTTTACGTGTCTTGGAGTGTCTTCATATTCTGTCAAATCCTAAGTATCAATTTTTTCCAACACTTTAGGCTTGTGTGTCCTTTTAAAAAAAAATAAAGATACGAAGGGAACATTTGTTTGCATACGAATCGATCTTCGTTTTTCAGAGCCGTTTCGGCACTCAAAAATTGACTTTTCAAACATCGATTTGATATGATACACAAGTAACATGTGATATGCATCGATAAATTGATTGTGGTGTAAATAAATAATTTTCGAAGAAATTAAGTCTAATATTGAGCATTAATTTATGACCGTCCATAGATAATAAAATTCATTATAAAGGATGGACCTTGACATCAGCTGGGTGGTTTTAAACTTTGTGTAAACCCACCCCCAACACCATTTCAAATTTTTTTTTTTTTTGATGTGTGTGAACCGTAAACTTTTACACTATATATTTTGGTGTTGAGGGAAATATACATCAAATTTGGTGTCGGGTTGTTTATTATTATTATTATTATTTTTATTATTATTTTTTTTTTGGGTTGTAAAACGAGACACAAATTCGATCAAAATAACATGGGAAAATACTCTCCATTTTCCTTACTTTTACAAATAGTTCTAAATAGTAAAAATATAAATTAATATTACTATACATCAAGTTATCGTTGTTAGAGATAATGATAATATTGAGTTAGGATTTGTTTAGAAAATTATGTTTGAATTTGAATTATATTCGGATATACTACCTCCTATTAAAATATATGCTCATCCTACACGCTTCTACTTGTCCCATAATATAAGTCATTCTACATTACTGATCTGAACATTTATCGCTTCTTTCACTATCTTACCCTTAATTTATTATGAATTCAACAACTTTTCATTACTTAACAACTATTGCATTAATGATAGTCAAGGGTATTTTAGACATTAACCTTCAAATTAATGACATTCAACCAATTCCTTAATCATGCGTGTGAAACTCCTGGATGAAACATATATTTTAGGCCAGGAGTAGTAGTATTATTTGCTTTAGATGTTTTTTACCTATCATTTTCTATCGGTCAATGCAAATCACTACAATCTTTTATATTTCTCTATTATGATATCCAAGTTTTCTGATTAATATCGTTTAGATCCTAATCAATTTTTCAAGAAATTCGTTCGGTTGGGGGTTCGTTAATCAATCTAAACACGAACCATCACCCTCGCCACTTTCACCTTTTTTTTTTTTTTTTTTTCCCGTTTAATAAATAATGAAAATCCAGCTCTGCAGTTGTGCCGTTGAATCGAAAATCTTCGGCTTTTAGATATGGATTCGCATGTAGAAAGATGGGCCATGATTCGCACTGTTCAAGCTCAAAGAAAATCTAACAGCCATCAAGATCATATTTTCCTTCAACAACAACAACAACAGCAGCAATTGAATCAACATCAGCCACTCTATCCACCGCCGCAACAACAACAAAAAACGCCACCCTCTCCCCTCATCTTTCCCGTCTCTATCTTCCTTATGCTTACTATGGCCTTTGCTTCAATCGGCCCCTTCTCCTCCTCCTTTTCAACATTTATTGTCTTCCAAATATCCACTCAGTCCTCACTGGTAATCTTCTTTCTCTCGCACCCTTCTTCTTCTTAATTACTTTTTTTAGGGACTTCCTCTCTCCTCTCATATAAATTTCGAACCTCACTTTCGCCCCTCTAATAGGCTATTCGGGAATGAGAGTAACCAACCAACCTACCTTACGATTATATCGACTCATTCGTGGGTGCAAACTCCTATGATAGTACTAGACGTCATGCAACAACCTAGTACCCTTTGCCCGGTTCAACCGTCCACCTTTAAGGATTTAACTGACCGAAACAAGATTAACGCTCTAGAGTCGCTCGATTAGTCAACCGATAAACCTCGTCCCCTAATTGAATCTATACAACTTAGTCAATTATAAGAAACAATCTTAAAACCCATATTTCCACACTCCTTCGCAACATACATTTATAAAAGTGGTGTGTGTGGTCATGAACTAGCTGTACATGCTAATTCAAGCATTGAGAACAAGTTTTAAGACACAAATTCGTCGATATAGAAACAATTAAACACTATCCATTCCCAATTTCATCAATTAGAGGAGGATTTCTTTGATATTCACATGATTTAGCTATGAAAGTGTTTAGTTACTCATTACAAAGCTAGAAATAACAATCAAAGAGGAAATTAAAGCCATAAAACAGAAGAAGTGAACTTAATTACCAAAATGCAGAAAATTGTAGTTTACATCTAGTTTCATCAACACCCAAGTCATTTGGTGAAGAAGAAGATCCAAAATGAAAAATCCAAGAATGTTGAGCTAGAATTTGAGCTATAGAATGATTAATCAAAGTAAATTTGGTGTAAAAAGTAAATCTATGGATCAAAAGGGAAGAGGACGATCTAGGTAAGCTTTATGTAATAGTATGAGTGTGAGAGTATCTGTGGAAGTCTGTGCAAAAATGGTACTCCCTCCGTCTCATAATATAAGGTCTTTTGGTCATTTTACACAGAAACATAATAAATGAGTTACTTTTTATGTTTCAATGTAAAATATTGTATTGTATTTTGGGACTGGCTAATAATATTACATTGTTTAGTATGAAAGTGAAAACAATGCATTTAATATTGTATTGTTTTGTGAGAAAGACCTATATTTTGGGACACCACTAAAAATCCAAAAGGACTTATATTACGGGACGGAGGAAGTATTTATATGCGTCCAAAATTGTATAGAAAAACGGTATAATGCGCACGCATCTCGGTCCATGCGCTCGCATTGCATTCTGTAGGCTGGATGAATGCGCATGCATTCTTCCTAATGCGCGCACACAATAGGCTCCGAATCATCTAATCGATTGATGCGCGCGCACAAAGCACAATGCGCGAGCACATTTGCCAATGAATCTTTGCAAGCCTTCTCATTGCTTGAATGCGCATGCATTCTATTCTATGCCCGTGCATTGCCTGCTAATTCTCAATTTCCTCACTTTTCCTTCAACTTGTCCATCCCCGAGCCTCGGTTTCGTCTTTCTAAGCCTCAGGCCTCAACTTCTGGGTTTACGAGTTACATAATTCATGCATTTCATATTCCAAACACGATACCGAGCATAATTCCGCAAGAAACGTAGGGCTCGAATATGGCCAAAAATCGTAAAATGGAAGGTTTTCCATCTATTTGACGGTTTACCTCAAAGTGAGTACTCAATCTGATTCTGCCTTATAAATGGTCTAAAACTACCCGAACTAAACCAAAAGTGTCGTAAATGGAGGTTAAAACGTGCACCAGAGCATCGTACAGTTGAATCTCATCAACAACCTTCATATAAAGGTTGTATTGTAAAATTTGTCTTGTTTGAGACTAATCCTTGGAGGTGCTGTCGGGCACCAAAGGTGGGGACCTCTCCCAACAAGGTTCGCTGCATCCAGCAAGGCTCGAAACCGAGACCTCTTGCTTAAGCGACCAGAGTCCTTTCCACTCCGACTAACCATTGTTGGTTTTAATTGCGATTATTTTATAACATTAAATAACACAATTTTATGAAAATAGAAAAATATTTTTCAATCAATAATATATTCATATTGTTAATAAATTAATTGATAGTTGATGAATAAATGATACATTAACATATATTAAATAAAATAATAATGAAGATTTTGGGAATATTCTTTTTAGTGTAAAAATTGGGGTGAAATAGTTGGAGATGGTATAATATATTTGGTGTGGAAGTTACACCAATTTAGTGGGATAGTGTAAGTTTTGGTGTTGAAGGGTTGGAGATGTTTTGAGGAAAACGTAGTCAGGTGTTCTTTACCAGAATCATGTTAATTAATATTGAAAGCTCTAAAAAAAGAGAGAGAAAAATTTGATCTTTACCATCACCTCAAAAATTCACTTCCACGTTGTTGTGATAGGGACAAATTTCAGAAACTCAGCAGATCATTTGTTGAATCACCGCACAACTGCTGTAATTATCTAGATCCACTCATAATGGCTAAGAATTTGAGCCTGGCATGCTTACTATCTCTCCAATGTTCTTGATTGAAAGTGACGGAGTTCGGACCAACCACTCACCACGTGTCATCTCTACATTAATTTGGTCATAAATACGCATGTAGGGTGTACAAATCATGAAGGCCAATGACTCATCCATAGCCCGTTATTAGGTGCGGGCTCCGACCTGAACCCCATGAGGGAGGTCAGCTAGGCATGCTCTTTCCGACCACTATAGGTCGGCCCAGGAGGTCCTAAGCCTCGTGGTCCATGTACACATGAAAATCAGATAAACATGGAAATAATCCTCAGCCATAAATGCTCTAATCCTACATTTTAAATAGAGTGATTATCTCCTAAAATTAAGGAGATTAACCCGTAATATCTCTTCCTTAGGGAACACAAAATCAAAGTCCAATAAGGACACGGCCCTTGCAGGCCTAGGGCACCAGCCCCTCTATATAAACTATCCCTAAGGAAATACGAAGGACTTGATTCCTGACTAATTCATAGGATACGTATGCAGCTTGAGATACAACATCTCGAGTCCAGTCTAAATCTCACACAAAACAACCCCCATCTTTTACCGTTTTTAATGTATTTGAAACTTGAGTAGATTGTCACTATGATAAAAAAAGGCCCCGGAATTAATACCCGATGATTTTCCAGCATCGTCAGAAAGCTTTGTGTTAACCGCAATACGGAAACACGACCATCTTCATCTTATGTTATTCTTTAAAGCATATCTTTATCACTAGTCATATGATTTGTTGGTCCCAGAGAAGGGTAAAACTATAGTCAGAAGGGGGGGGGGGGGAGGGGGTGAATGACTATAGTGGAGTTCAAAAACTTTTCTTGTATTTAAAAGCTTTTGGGCAGCGAATAAGTCCCTTCTTAATATGTTGTTTCAAAGTAGTATATGCAATCACAGATGTATGATATAATTTAAGCAATTAAATCAATGTAGTAAAGTAAATTGCTGAAAGTAAATTGACATAAAGGTTTATAGTGGTTCAGGGTGGTGTAATCCCTTAATCCACTCTAATCCTGTGATGATTGGAGGAATTTCACTATTGTTTTAACATATACAATAGCCTGATTGTCCTTGACTACACAAACATCACAATCTTCAAGACTATCACTCCCTAACTGCAACAACTTCAGTGACTCAGTCTCTTTCACTGCTCCTTGGTAGCAAATCCTTTAGCAGCTATCACGAACACAACTCCTTCTCAGATGGCTTTGATTCAGTTGCTTGATTGAAGTGAATTGGATTCAGAAAACTTGCTGATCAGACACAATGCTTGATGTTGGAATTGAAGTTCTGAGTTTTGAGTTGATCCTTAGATATTCCTTTTTAAGCACAGATGAAGGTTCTTTGATTTGACAGAGTTTCTGCTTGTAAATACTCAGACTTGATCATTCTATTGTGTGTTTATTTTTCTTGTCTGTCAATGCGTTCTATTTATAGCCTTGATGAACCTTGATTTGAATTTCCGTCCGTTGGCTATATTAATGAGGTGAATAATCATTGATTTTATTCTTGATTCCCCCTTAATTAAATCCTCCTTGATTTTAGTGATCGGATTTTTCTTCAAACTTTTATCAGAAAATCTGTCCTTGATTGATCCTCAATTGATTGTGCATTTAATGCTTGATCTTCTGAATCTTCTTCATATTTCAAAATCGATCAAGTAAAGTTTACTTGGCGTTCCATGAACGGTTAAGTGATCTTCGACTTTTCGATTAGATCTTTCTTCACGCTTTTTGTCATTACTTAGCCGATAGTCGATTTACTTTACCGATTCATTGTTTCCTTCATTCTTTTTATTTTTAGGAGAATCTTTGTACTTCACTGATCCTTGATTTGTGTGGGATCAGTGTACACCATATTTGAACTTTAAGTTTCCTCACTTGGAATGTAACTTATACTTATCCAAGGTCATCACAGACTTCCTTGGTTATAAGTCAGACCATATGTCTTCATGCTTCTCTGCTGGTGCTTGGCCGCTTTTACTTTGCCGAACATCTGATTTCACTTTGCCGTCCTACCAACTAGTACAATACTTGTCTGACTCAACTTATACAACATGTCAGACTCTAAGTAAAGACTTATACAAAGAATTCAAACTTATTTTCAGGCTTGCTATAACAGTTAGTATGACTATCATCAAAACATAAAAAAATGTTCCTAACAATTTCCCCCTTTTTGATGAAGCCAAAACCCTCATAAGCCTGAACATAAGTATACCAAATTTTCCGGCTTAAGAGGGTTTTGGCATCATCAAAAAGGGGGAAATTGTTAGGAACATTTTGTTATGTTTTGATGATGGCCATACTAGCTGTTATAGCAAGCCTGAAAATAAGTTATAATTCTCTATATAAATCTTTACTTAGAGTCTGACATGTTGTATGAGTTGAGTTAGACAAGTACTGTACTAGTTGGTAGGACGGCAAAGTGAAATCAGATGTTCGGCAAAGTAAAAGCGGCCTAGCACCAGCAGATAAGCATGGAGACATATGGTCTGGCTTATAACCAAGGAAGTCTGTGATGACCTTAGATAAGTCTAAGTTACATTCCAAGTGAGGAAACTTAAAGTTCAATTATGGTGTACACTGATCCCACACAAATCAAGGATCAGTGAAGTACAAAGATTCTCCTAAAAATAAAAAGAATGAAGGAAACAGTGAATCGGCAAAGTAAACTGACTATCGGCTAAGTAATGACAAAGCAGTGAAGAAAGATCTAATCGGCAAAGTCAGAAAGATCACTTAACCGTTCAGGGAACGGCTAAGTAAACCTTACTTAATCAGATTTTGAAATATGAAGAAGATTCAGAGGATCAAGCATTAAATGCACAATCAATTGAGGATCAATCAAGGACGGATTTTTGTTAGGAAATCACTAGTTTAACGCAGCGGAATTTAAAATTTTGATTTCCTTTTCTAGACCGTTCTTCGTTTAATGCAATAAACACGTTAAGTAGTTTGACGGTTATACCTTAGATGATCTACAAGATCGTCGCTTTGACCGCCAACGGAGAGTAGTTCAATGCGCAAGCCGTCCACGCGTCCGGCCTCTATCGCTAATCCACACGAACCCCTCGCCGGAATCCTCCTTGGATTGCTATCGGAAAAACTCCGGCTGCTAGACCGGACCTTTTCTTCCCTCACAAACTCACTATGGAGAGCTCTCTATTTTTACACAAGAATTATGAACTCTTGCAATTGTGTTGTTCAAAAGAGCTTGACACCCACTTCCTTTTTATAGAGTAAGTGGCGCCCATGTAATGTAGTGTGGAGGAGAAGAAAACCTTTTCCAATAAAATAAGGAAAATCAATTAGATTGATTTATCTCTTTAATTATAATATTTTGTCAATATCATATATTGATTATAATTATCTTATTACCATAAATCTATTTTTCCAAAATCAATTAATATCCTATATTAATATTATGGCAATATTTATTAATTAAAGTGCACAATCCAAGTGTATCTCATACACTCAAAAGTGGCGCCCATATCCCAAAAGATTGACTTCCGAATATTCTTTAATTAATATAATTTATATATAATTAATATCTTGTATTTTATTTATTCATAATAAATAAATACCACCATATTAATTTACCACTATAACCTTTATAGTCTGTAGAGATAAACTTTCCTTATTTGGTTATCAACTATAACCGCATTTTAATCCGACTTCGATGTTCATATGTGTGTGACCCGATAGGCTTCCGAATATGTTGGCCGTAGACACAAAGTGCAATTTACTAAAATGCCCTTCATACCTAACGATCACGGGATAGCGTCTAGCAACACACCGTGACCCCAATTATCGGAAGAGTCAAAAGCAATGACTACTACCTTTCATGTGAAGCGATTACCGTGTAACTTACAATCCTATCGCTATAATAATATCCATACGATCGTATCTCGAGTGTCAATACATTGACGATCGTATCTTACAATCTGGATATCATGCTCTCTCGAATAACACATTTACTCCCACTTTGCAAAGATTCTCGAGAGCTAGACATTCCTTATAAGAAGGCCATTTCGGATATTCAATCCCAATCATAGGATACGCGATTCCCGGACGACCAATCATGTATACTCCGCGATGCTTCAATATCATACCCAATCACTACCGCATGATCGCCCGTGGTTAGGAGAAATCTCAATAGTGTCAAAGCATGACAATCCACACCGTGATGCCATGAAGACTCCGGTCAAAAGGATAATTACACAACCGCCACATAGTGTGACACTTAATGTAAGTGGGTCGATCCTAACGTCGCATTCTCTAATACACGTCCACGTGCACGGTCAAGTGTCCCTACACTTCGATAGACGAGATCTATCCCTACCTTCTAAAAGATAGAAGACATCCAATACGTGCTAGTCCGATTATATCATCAATGTCCCATTTGATAATATGTAAGACTAGAGACATTTAAGTACCAACCTTGTTATAGTGATTAGAGATCTCATCAACCATAATCACTATCATGATTTCTCTATCACGAGATCGATACTAGGGACGTTACTATATATATACAACAAATAATATGAAGACAAACAATATATAATAACATAAGTGCTTTTATTAATCATAATAAAGTTATTACATGAACTAAATAGATCAGAATGACCCGACCCGGTCGGATCCGGTCCGACCCGATTGGGTTTAGGACACCTTTCCAACAATCTCCCACTTGGCCTAAAGCCAATCACCCATATGCCTAAGCCCGTGCAAGTGAACATGTTTCTCATGCTTAGCTTGAGGCAATGCCTTGGTTAACGGATCGGTATGTTATCATCCGTGTGGACTTTCTCTATCTTTACATCTCCTCTATCTACTATCTCTAAATCAAGTGATAGCGCCAGTAGCACATGTTTGGACTTCACGATGAGACCTTGGTTCCTTTGATCGAGATATCGCTCCATTATTATCACAAAGATGCAGGTCATCGGACCTTCAATGGAGGGGACCACACCAAGTTCAGTAATGAACTTCTTCATCCAAACTGCTTCCTTTGCCGCCTCCGAGGCTGCTATGTATTCGGCTTCCGTTGTAGAGTCCGCAGTAGTCTCCTGCTTGGAACTCTTCCAGCTCACTGCTCCGCCGTTAAGCGTGAAAACAAATCCAGATTGTGACTTAAAGTCATCCTTGTCAGTTTGGAAACTGGCATCTGTGTAACCTCGTAATACTAAATCATCATTCCCGAAAACCAGGAACATATCCCTAGTACGTCTCAAGTACTTAAGGATATTCTTGACAGCAATCCAGTGACCATCACCTGGATTGGACTGGTACCTACTAGTCATACTAAGAGGGTACGAGACGTCTGGTCTTGTGCATAACATGGCATACATGATAGACCCGATTGCCGAAGCATAAGGGACTTTACTCATTTGTGCCCTTTCCTCCTCTGTCTTAGGACTCATTCCCTTGGACAGGTAGACCCCATGTGACATGGGCAGCAATCCTTTCTTGGACTGCTCCATGCTGAATCTCTTCAGCATCTTGTCTATGTAGGTGGATTGCGACAGACCAAGCAACCTTTTAGATCTATCTCTATAGATCTTTATTCCCGAATATAGTCGCCCTTACCCAAGTCCTTCATAGAGAAGTTCTTGGATAACCAAGCTTTGACTGATTGTAACATAGGCACATCATTCCCTATGAGCGTATGTCATCCACATAAAGCACTAGAACACAATGGCACTCCCACTAACCTTCTTGTAAACACAGGGCTCATCTTCGCTTCTTGATGAAATCAAACTGCTTGATTATCTCATCAAAGCGAAGATTCCAACTCTGAAGCTTGCTTTAATCCATAAATGGATCTTTGCGCTTACACACCATCCTCAAGGCGTCATTGGTTGTGAAACCTCAGTGTGTCATATACACTTCCTCGCAGACGAGTTCCCGTTAAGGAAAGTTTGTTTTCACATCCATCTGCCAGATTTCGTAATCATGGTATCTTTGCAATAGCGAGCAAAATTCTAATGGATTTTAACATGGCAATCAAGCGAGAAGGTTTCATCATAGTCAACTCCTTGTCTTTGCTTATAACCTTTTGCCACCAACCTAGCCTTGTAGGTGGTCACGTTACCGTCCATGTCGGTCTTTCTCTTAAAGACCCATTTACACCCTATGGGAACTATTCCCTCAGGCGGATCAACTAAGTTCCAAACTTGGTTGTCCTTCATGGATTCCATCTCAGAATTCATGGCTTCGAGCCATTTCTCTTTGTCGTGCCTTAATAGCACCTCCTCATAAGTTCTAGGGTCCTCATCTTCCATGAGATATACGCCAGTGTACCTTTCGGGTCCACGGCGTTCCCTGGTGGATCTTCGAGGTGCAATTGTGTCTACGGTAGAGGGTGGCGCCACATTTGTATGTGGTGTCTCCTCTACTTCCATCAACGGACTGTTATCCGTAAGTGGTTCTCGAATTTCTTCAAGATCAATCTTACTCCCACTGACCCTATCCAGAATAAACTCTTTCTCCAGAAAGTGGCCAGTCCTGGCAACTGATGAGAGAAAAATACACCCACTAAAATATTGGTCCCCGGCAACGGCGCCAATTTTTGATGAGCGAAAAATTCACCCACTAAAAATACATTTATAAAGACTCGCAAAACCGTGGGTAAACTAACTCTCTAACCGGCAGAGTACCGTGTCGATTGCTAGGATAGCTACAGAGTACGAGGTCGTCCCAAGAGAAATGTGGTTGTGAGTACCAAAATGAACGTCGAACTTAGTCTAAGCGATCAAAGTTTTAGGTGGAGTTTTTATACTAATGCGAAAAATAAATTTTAACTAACGAGATTAACTAGGTGATTAAAAAGCATAGCCGAGCCATGATCCAACAAAGTTATCTCCCCACAGAAAAACTTGATAAGGAGTGTGTTTTATCTCGATTCGATTCATATGACATTCACGGGTGTTAACTCTTTATTCTTGCGTTAAGATCTCGAACGACTCTCACTTAACCCCCACACTAGGTTTATTAACCTCCTTTGTAGAGCTAACTCGCTTAACATGGTTGACCGGAATAAAAAGCCGTTGAAAAACCTCACAAAAACATAATTTTAACGTATCACTTAGGTTGCCAATCTAACGATTAAGACTATGGTTTAGTGATTTTAAAACATGTTTCGCACATCTCGTAAAAATAAGAATTTCACTTAGGCATAGTCCAGATCATCACTTAGATTGTCAATCTAACAATCGTGACTATGATTAGTGATATCCATATCTCACATCTCACCACAAAATACATTTGTAAGCTCGATGTAACCGTGAACAAAGTTGTCAATTTTATTCAAAGTTAGGAAAATGATCAAAACGGGTTTTAAAACATGAGTTTATCATACTAACGCTTAATTACGCGCACACAACTCCCATCTCGCCTCCCGAGGGTTAATTTTACCCGCTTTCACATAATTCGCCATGTTTAGTTTAACTACTCATATTAACGAAAATAACAACGAAAATAACAAAACGAAGAAAACAAAACGAAAAAGATAACTACAAATTTATATAGATATACGTATAGATATATATATAGATATATATAGATATAGATATATATATAGTATAATGATATATATATATATATATTTATACTAATTGCATAAAAGTAAAAGAAAGCAATAAAAGACGGAAACGAAATTATATTAAAACGATAACTAGTCGGGTTATTACACCGACATTATAACGACATATATTACTACATATGTAATTTCCCAAAACATAATTAAAAGAAGGAAGAAGAGAAGAAGAAGGGGGCCAAAGGTCTCGTGCATGCCGTGTTCCATATATATAGAAAATGTTGAAGCCGGATCGATCCGGATTAGTGCCGGATCGATCCGAGCTCATCATCACTAATCATTGCAGAATATGCAAAGACATGCAATGGGAATTTTATATATAATTATATATTAAACTTCTAAAATTCATATCTTGAGTTGTAGGCCTCCAATAATTATGATTCAAACGCCAAAATTAAGCTCTCGGAAAATTCTTCAACTTTCATGAAGGACACTTCTTCAGAAAACGTCGTTTTGATGGGCCATTCCCATTACGTGTCGTTTATGACATTTTCCTTAATACAAATCAATTAGCCACTTGACCACCATTTGAGTTGTAGAAGTCCGATTGACTTGATTCAAAATCCATTGGAAAGCTCGTTGAATAATCTACAACTTTCATGAAGGATTCTTCTTCAGAAAACGCCGCTTTTGATGAGCCATTCGTATGTCGTGTCGCGTTTCGGGATTTTTACTATTACGAATCGATTAGCCACTTGGTCATAACTTGAGTTGTAGACCTCCAATTAACATGATTCAAAATGCGTTGGAAAGCTCTATCAAAGATCTACAACTTTCATTAAGGCCACCTCTTCAAAAAATGCCGTTTTAATGGGCCATTGGTTCGTCGAAGATATAAATCGTTAGTGACACTACGAACCACTGATTCACTTGACCTTTTAAGCTTGTGGCACACTCTTATATCCCCATAACCACCTCTTTTAGGCCTCAAAACGTGTCGTTACTCGGGATTTTGGTTAACCTATAATTCTGCAATAAACCACCAAAATACCAAACGTAAATCCGACACGACACTCCGGTTACTAAACCGGTACAAAAACTATAAAAACACGCTAAAAATACGATATTTTATATAATAACTACTACTAACATATTTAGATGAAACATAGGAATTAATGACTCGAACTGATATAAAAATACTCGAAATGATATCAGAAACGGGTTGAAAAGTTATAAAAATAACGGTGAATTTTTCCGTTATCACAACCCCCCACTTAGCTTTTGGTCGTCCTCGAACAAAATAAGCGATAAAATAAAATGAATGAGGAAAAATTCCTGAAGATAAGATATGAATGACAATCAGATGATGCAACCATTCGAATCATAACCACACGTTAACCGCAATATAAATGTATAACAGAGTGAGTGTGTGACAAGCCTTTTCAATTTTCACTATCCTCTCTTAAATAATTCAAGCAATACGCACAAATATCCATTCAGACAGTCCTAATGACTTTCCTAGGTATAGGTAGTAACAATTCCACACAACGTCCTCCCGTGTACTCATTAGGATAATCCCTAAAGCATATCATTCAGGCTTTATACTGGGATAGTCCAAGATAACTAAGTTGTTGTTGTTGTTGTTTTTTTTTTTTTTTTCCACGTAATACTAACATATCCGAACTCATTACCAAAATCGACTATCTTGCAAGCGTCATGAGGTGAGATCGAATACATTAATACCTATCTAATTCTCCTTTTTTTATGCCCTCATTCCCAGCAATAGGATGTTTCGTGATAATACCCTAGCTGGACTACTATCATCAGGCAGTCGGGAGCTTTTAAACCTCATAGTGATATAGGACGCTTTAAATGATAACGCCTACCGCACTCAAATCATTGGTAGCTACAACCGACATATATATAGTTTATCTTATTTTGACATTCTTTCTATCACATTCAAACCTTCAGATATTCACAGTACACGTTCAAAAGTTAGGTACTAAGTTACTGCAAGTCTCTCTAGGATAATCACTAGGATACCGAATGGGTACAGGTTTAAAATTTTTCGCTTCAATATCAAAGGCTTACGTGAAGGAATTCATGTTACACAAATAAATTTGGGGTTAAAATGCACTTACGGTTCAAATTAGTTATACATATCAAATTGATCATTACATCTTTAAATCCATGAAATATATACCTTATACAAATTATTTTAATCAACTAAATAATGTTTGAAAAAGATCAAAAACTAAGGGTTTAAACACTTACTTATCATTTCTAGACCAACCACGACTCTACCCCCACTTACGATTTTGCATTATTCTCGTGAGTGTAAATGAGATAGAGAGGAAGACTTAGCTTATAAACCTGGCGTAAAGATGCTATCAAATCCCGTGAATGACCATGAGAAAGCACATCCCGAATCCCTATACAAAAATAACCAAAACAAGGCAAACACGGGACATGGTCCTCGTGCCAAAGTATGCAATAGAGATATGGGAATAATAAGATAATGGCACTGTCACGTCAGAAAATTCGATAGGCTATATAATAGCTTTAGATGGAAAAATAACCATACTGGTAAAGCACAAAACATCTAAGCATATACGTATCACATATATCATAGTCAAGTAAATTATTCCTAGATTCATTTTTATTACACACAGTTTTATTAAAGCGGGAATACTTACCACTATACTACAACGACCAGAAATTTGAAACAGACTAGATCATAAAATGAAATGTGTGAAAGAGTATTGAGTCTTTTATACCCAGATCCTCAAGGGTTCAACAACCTAAGTCCAAGAAATGATGCATTTGAATGTTTTCTTTGTATTCTACCTCGGGATTTTCGGATAACCACCTAATCGTTCCCTTTAAATGACATTCAAACATTCATCCTGAGACTTGGTTGTGATTTGTGTTCATCTTTCATACAGATTCTACATTTCATTAAGACTAGGCTTATTCAAATTATCTTTATTATTATTATCGGGCTGCCTCCCGGTAGCGCTTTTTGTTTAACGTCGTTTGCTCGACAAAAGTAGTATTTACAAGTTATCAACCAAAATCAGAACTTAAGAAGATCAATAGCTTAAGAAAAATTAACAATGCGAGAACCAAAGAAATTAAATTGTCTAGAAACGTACCTCGTTTGGCCCTCGATGTTATCTCCTCCCAGCCAGAGAATCTTCTTTTATCGATCATCGTCGAACCATCTTCTTTTGAAAATTACCATAAAGCTCATCCATCGGGAGTACACAAGCCGGACCGCTAAAATTTATCCTCACAGAGTGGATAGTAATCCGGGACCGATATATCAACTTTTACCAACTCTCCCAAAGGGCTTTACTAAAGATGGCCAATCAATCTCTCGCTCTCTAACTCTGTCATCTCCAAATCTTGCACTTTTTCTTTGCAAACCGAATTATCAACCTTATTCTCAACTCGAACTTCTTCAAAGATAACCTCATCATCATCCCTAACCACCTTACATGTCTCTCGCCTCTTTCACATACCTCACTAATTCAATCAATTGCCCCACCTTGTCTTGAAGATTTCTTATGGCGGAGTCAAGATTTACCTTGAACTCCTCGCATGTCCAACAATCGCTTCTTCCAGTGCTCGTTCAATCGTTCTAGTTGCTCTATTTGACTGCCGGTGAATTCTTCTTGTGGCATGGGGAAAAACTGATCATATTGACTTTGATTCATCGGAGGTGAGTAGTAGTCCTCTTGCCATTCCAGACACTGATCAGATGGCTGAATATGGTTGAAGCTATCAACGTGTTGAGTATGAACACTGTAATCCTGATAAGCATTAGGGTTCGGGTAACCCTCGTAATATGGTGGCTCATTACTCGAATAACCATAATTCTGGTCCTGGTATGTACTAGGGCAATTATAGGACCAAGGTCCCTGGTTACTCTGCTGTTGATACTGAGGCTGAGGCACGAACTGTTGTTGATAAGGTTGGTAGGGGTATTGTTGTTCAGATGAGTAGTGTTGATTGAAAAATTCATCCATTTAAACTCAAACTGCAAGATCTCAGAAAATAACAAGAAAACAATAAATTTTTTTTTTTTCGTTTTTTTTTTTTTTTTTTTACACACGATATTTAGACCCCTCAAAAAGTTATGGTAGCCGAAGGCCCTAATCCCCGCTTTTAGCCGGACTTACAAGATATCACCTCCAAGAGGCTAAGTACCAAAGTCGATTCAAACCGAGTTCAGACAATATCACTTCAAAGATCCATAGCTCTTTGTCGACATCTAAATAAAACAAGAAAATAAAAACCTAGGCCCAAGCCTTCGGTTCACTTACAAGATATCACAACAATATCACACATTTCCCGGCAACGGCGCCAATTTTTTGATGAGAGAAAATACACCCACTAAAATATTGGTCCCCGGCAACGGCGCCAATTTTTGATGAGAGAAAAATACACCCACTAAAATATTGGTCCCCGGCAACGGCGCCAATTTTTGATGAGCGAAAAATTCACCCACTAAAAATACATTTATAAAGACTCGCAAAACCGTGGGTAAACTAACTCTCTAACTGGCAGAGTACCAGGTCGATTGCTAGGATAGCTACAGGAGTACGAGGTCGTCCCAAGAGAAATGTGGTTGTGAGTACCAAAATGAACGTCGAACTTAGTCTAGGCGATCAAAGTTTTAGGTGGAGTTTTTATACTAATGCGAAAAATAAATTTTAACTAACGAGATTAACTAGGTGATTAAAAAGCATAGCCGAGCCATGATCCAACAAAGTTATCTCCCCACAGAAAAACTTGATAAGGAGTGTGTTTTATCTCGATTCACTTCATATGACATTCACGGGTGTTAACTCTTTATTCTTGCGTTAAGATCTCGAACGACTCTCACTTAACCCCACACTAGGTTTATTAACCTCCTTTAGAGAGCTAACTCGCCTAACATGGTTGACCGGAATAAAAAGCCGTTGAAAAACCTCACAAAAACATAATTTTAACGTATCACTTAGGTTGCCAATCTAACGATTAAGACTATGGTTTAGTGATTTTAAAACATGTTTCGCACATCTCGTAAAAATAAGAATTTCACTTAGGCATAGTCCGGATCATCACTTAGATTGTCAATCTAACAATCAGACTATGATTAGTGATATCCATATCTCACATCTCACCACAAAATACATTTGTAAGCTCGATGTAACCGTGAACAAAGTTGTCAATTTTATTCAAAGTTAGGAAAATGATCAAAACGGGTTTTAAAACATGAGTTTATCATACGAACGTTTAATTACGCGCACACAACTCCCATCTCGCCTCCCGAGGGTTAATTTTACCCGCTTTCACATAATTCGCCTATGTTTAGTTTAACTACTCATATTAACGAAAATAACAACGAAAATAACAAAACGAAAGAAAACAAAACGAAAAAGATAACTACAAATTTATATATATATATATGATAGATATATATATAGATATATATATAGATATAGATATATATATAGTATACGTATATATATATATATATTTATACTAATTGCATAAAAGTAAAAGAAAGCAATAAAAGACGGAAACGAAATTATATTAAAACGATAACTAGTCGGGTTATTACACCGACATTATAACGACATATATTACTACATATAGACCCCCCAAAACATAATTAAAAGAAGGAAGAAGGAGAAGAAGGGGGGGCCAAAGGTCTCTGCATGCTGTGTTCCATATATATAGAAAATGTTGAAGCCGGATCGATCCGGATTAGTGCCGGATCGATCCGAGCTCATCATCACTAATCATTGCAAGAACATGCGCAAAGACATGCGCCGGGAATTTTATATATAATTATATATTAAACTTCTAAAATTCATATCTTGAGTTGTAGGCCTCCAATAATTATGATTCAAACGTCAAAATTAAGCTCTCGGAAAATTCTTCAACTTTCATGAAGGACACTTCTTCAGAAAACGTCGTTTTGATGGGCCATTCCCATTACGTGTCGTTTGCGACATTTTCCTTAATACAAATCAATTAGCCACTTGACCACCATTTGAGTTGTAGAAGTCCGATTGACTTGATTCAAAATCCATTGGAAAGCTCGTTGAATAATCTACAACTTTCATGAAGGATTCTTCTTCAGAAAACGCCGTTTTGATGAGCCATTCGTATGTCGTGTCGTTTTCGGATTTTTACTATTACGAATCGATTAGCCACTTGGTCATAACTTGAGTTGTAGACCTCCAATTAACATGATTCAAAATGCGTTGGAAAGCTCTATCAAAGATCTACAACTTTCATTAAGGCCACCTCTTCAGAAAATGCCGTTTTAATGGGCCATTGGTTCGTCGAAGATATAAATCGTTAGTGACACTACGAACCACTGATCCACTTGACCTTTTAAGCTTGTGGCACACTCTTATATCCCCATAACCACCTCTTTTAGGCCTCAAACGTGTCGTTACTCGGGATTTTGGTTAACCTATAATTCGCAATAAACCACCAAAATACCAAACGAACTGACACGACACTCCGGTTACTAAACCGGTACAAAAAACTATAAAACACGCTAAAAATACGATATTTTATATAATAACTACTACTAACATATTTAGATGAAACATAGGAATTAATGACTCGAATCGATATAAAAATACTCGAAATGATATCGAAACGGGTTGAAAAGTTATAAAAATAACGGTGAATTTTTCCGTTATCGACAACAAACACCTTTTGTTCCTCGGGGTGGTAAAATTGGTATCCTCTAGTTTCTCTAGGATATCCCACAAATGACATTTGTCGGATCTGGCCTCTAATTTGTCAGGCATCATCCGCTTCACATAAGCCGGACAACCCCAAGGTTTAAGATATGCCGATTTGGTTTCTTCTTGGCCCATACCTCGTATGGTGTAGAATCAACCGTCTTTGATGGAACTCGGTTCGATTGTATAGGATGCGGTTTCTGTGAGCATACCCCAAAACGATTTTGGAAGAACTCGCATAGCTCATCATGGATCGCACCATGTCTAACAAGTGCGGTTCCTCCTCTCGCACACGCCATTCATCTGTGGCGCCCGGGAGAGTCCATTCGTAGAATCCCATTCTCCTTCAAATAATCTTGAAACTCTCCATCTAGGTATTCTCCGCCTCGATCGGATCAAAGTGTTTTGATTTCCTTACCTAGTTGTTTCTCCACTTCACTTCGAATTCTTTGAACTTTTCAAGGCTTGATTTATACTTCATTAAGTATATATAACCATAGCGAGAATGGTCATCAGTGAAAGTGATAAAATAAGAGTATCCTCCTTTGGCTTGAATTGACATTGGGCCACACACATCAGTATGTATAAGCTCAAGCAATTCATTGGATCTTATCCCTTTGCCACTAAAAGGTGACTTTGTCATCTTGCCAAGTAAACAAGCTTCGCATGTATCAAATGATTCGTAATCGAATTGATCCAACATTCCATCTTTATGGAGTTTGGAAATGCGATTCTTATTTATATGGCCAAGTCTACAATGCCATAAGTAGGATTCATTCAAGTCATTTGTTTTGGCTTTCTTGTTATTTATATTAAGTACGTCAACATTCATATCTAATATGTAAAGACCATTGCTAAGTATGCCAGTACCATAAAAGATTCCATCACGTGAAAAGAACAACATTTATTCTCAAACGTAAAAGAAAATCCATCAACATCTAATGCGAAATAGAAATAATGCTCTTCGTAAAGAGGGAACAAAATAACGATTATTGAGTTCTAGTACTAGCCCACCGGGCAATGAAAGAAAATAAACTCCTACGGCCAGTAGCAAAGAACACTTGCTCCATTTCCAACGCGTGAGGTCCACCTCTCCTTTCTTGAGATCTCTAGTTCTTCTTAGTGCCTGCATATTCGTACAAATATGAGAACCACAACCAGATCTAATACCCAAAGTGGTTAGACTTAGAAGAAGTAATGTTGATCTCAATCATAAATATACACGAAGTCGAAGCATCGTAATGCTTCTTCTTGGTACTCAAGAAGCCCTTGCGCTTCTCTCCAATGTCCGGTCTCACCGCAATGGAAGCAAGCATCCTTGGATTTGTCTTTTGCTATCTTAGGCGTTGGCTTAGGTGCAGCCTTCGCCTTCTTGGACTTTTTCTCGGCTTTTGCCTTGCCCTTGCTTGAAGTGACCAAAGAACACTTGCTTTCCTTCCCTACAAAGGTGCCTTCAAAGAGCTTTCAACATGTTCAATAACTCCGCTAGAGAGCAATCTATCTTGTTCATGTGATAGTTCATCACAAACTGCGAGAATGAGTCGGTAGAGATTGCGAGAATCAAGTCAATACTCAACTCTCGTTCCAACTTGTGGCCCAAATTTCCCAAGCCTCTCATGTACCCGATCATTTTAAGCACGTGTGACCCCACAAAGAAGTCCCGAGATGCCATCTTACAACTAAACAGGGCCTTCGAGACCTCGTACTCTCGATCTGAGGCCGAGAAGCATAAAGCTCCTTCAGGTGGACCATAATAGAGTAGGCGTCCATGGACTCATCTTTGTTCTGCGATTCAGTGTCATAGAAGCAAGCATGATACATGTAGCATCGATCTTGTCGAATAGTTGCTTGTTGTACTTCTCGACAACATCTGCGGCCCGAACCTCTCGGCTGGGCTTTTCCGGTAGGGCCTCGTCCAAGACATAGCCAATCTTCTCGTGCCTCAAAACGATTTTGAGGTTTCTTTCCCAATCGAGAAAATTAGTTTCGTCAAGCTTGTTATCGATGATAAAACGAAGGTTCAATTTGTTTGACATTTTCTACAACAATAAATAAAAGATAGAATAAGTAAAGCTCATGTATAAAAACCTAAATTTGCACTAAGAAATTTATAAGGTTTTTACTCCCACTAGCCAACTATTCCCTATTGGCTTTCAAGAATTTAATTAATTCTTTAGTGGATGGAATCTATCTAGTTGACTCGATCCCCGACGTGGGCGATCGACCGGGTCAATTTCGAAGGTGGGTACTATTTACCGATCGAATCTTATTCGATTTCCATTGGTTGACTAGTCAACTCTTTGACAATTCACATCTCTATGTGATAGCCACCCTTGTCTCTAAAATCGACGGTCCCGACGTGGGCCAATCACCGCAAGATTCTTAGTCGAGTCGTAACCCAAATATTCATGAGATCTCGTAACGATCATATCTCGATAATGACGATATACCGTGGTAGGTCAACTCCGACGTGGGCCGATCAGTTGGATCCAACAAAGGCTCTTCACCGTCATTATAATATTGGGAGACAATTTTGGCTCGATTTTTGGTGTGGGAATAATTTTAAATTAATTCACTTAATTAATTTGGTTTAATTATGGTCTCATCTACTATGTGCATATTACTACGATATCATATAAAGTAAAACATACACAACATTCCGCGCATAAAATAACCGGTATGATCATGGACTTTTCCTAGGTGCGGTTTCGAATACAAACTGACGAAACCGCGGGTCACAAACTAAGGGTATCTGCAACCGCCAATAGGATCTTTATTCTTTGTCAGCGCAATGGGTTCTTTATTTCTCCTTGGTCTTGAACTTCTTGCTCCATTCTTGTTACATAATATTTAATTACACCCGCCGCACACGGGGGGGAACTCAGGGAATGGGATAAATGCAAAAAATAAACTAGGTCACGTTCTTCATAACGGCCTAGGACAATTTTTTTTCAAAACCAACATAAAGAAAACATTCCCATCTATCCTATTTAGTCGAGTCACGATCAATCGGGTCATATAATCACATTATATCTACACATCTAATCCATACAATTTTATCTTATGAAAAGATTAAATTCTAATTTTAACTACTACTACTCATGCGTCTTTTTATTTTATCACGTCAAATAATTAAATAACTTTTAATTAATTATATGACTTAACCTAAAATTAAAATTAACATTTAATTTTAAATCGATTTCAATTTTAATTAAATTTGAACTATTCAAATAAAATTAAAATTATAAAGTCTCCTATTTGTTTCCTTTCCAAAACTAAATTTAGCTTAGCACGCCCACTTTCCAAAATCAAAATTTTGGAGTGGCTTAAGCTAGCTGTTCCAAATCAAATATTTGGAAAGGCTCTGAGCTTATTCCAAATCAAATATTTGGAAAGGCCAAATTATTTTAGTCAGTTCTGCCACTTTCCAAAATCAAAATTTTGAAGTGGCTTGCAAACTAAGCCTATTCCAAATCAAATATTTGGAAAGGCTCAGCCTATTCCAAATCAAATATTTGGAAGGCCAAATTATTTTGGTTTAGGCACAGCCACTTTCCAAAATCAAAATTTTGGAAGTGGCCTATGCTCAGGCCTATTCCAAATCAAATATTTGGAAAGGGCTGAGCCTATTCCAAATCAAAATTTGGAAAGCCAATGTCCCATATGGTTTCCCAATGGTCCAAACTATTTGAACCATTGGTTGGCCATATGACACAACTAAACAAACGAGATATCTATGCACAATAAAATATCACAAAACGCGAAAAGGTTGATCTCCCCATTGGAAGAGAGAGAGCCGACGGACGGCAACCCTAGGGTTACCGCCGCCGCCGCCGCCACAAGCCGCCGCCAGGGGGCGCCGCCACCAATCGGCCGACCCAAGAACCCTAATAATTTTTTTTTTTTTTAACGTTTCGTGATTTAAATCTTGCATCTATCGATTAAATACTATGCATTTAAATTATGCTTATTGCTTAAGCTCAAGTCTGCCTCTCTGATACCACCGTTGTTAAATCACTAGTTTAACGCAAATGAATTTAAAATTTTGATTTCCTTTTCTAGACCGCTTTCTTCGTTTAATGCAATAAACACGTTAAGTAGTTTGACGGTTATACCTTAGATGATCTACAAGATCGTCGCTTTGACCGCCAACGGAGAGTAGTTCAATCGCGCAAGCCGTCCACGCGTCCGGCCTCTATCGCTAATCCACACGAACCCCTCGCCGAATCCTCCTTGATTGCTATCGGAAAAACTCCGGTCGCTAGATCGACCTTTTCTTCCTCACAAACTCACTATGGAGAGCTCTCTATTTTTACACAAGAATTATGAACTCTTGCAATTGTGTTGTTCAAAAGAGCTTGACACCCACTTCCTTTTATAGAGTAAGTGGCGCCCCATGTGTAGTAGTGTGGAGGAGAAGAAAACTTTTTTCAATAAAATAAGGAAAATCAATTAGATTGATTTATCTCTTTAATTATAATATTTTGTCAATATCATATATTGATTATAATTATCTTATTACCATAAATCTATTTTTCCAAAATCAATTAATATCCTATATTAATATTATGGCAATATTTATTAATTAAAGTGCACAATCCAAGTGTATCTCATACACTCAAAAGTGGCGCCCATATCCCAAAAAGATTGACTTCCGAATATTCTTTAATTAATATAATTTATATATAATTAATATCTTGTATTTTATTTATTCATAATAAATAAATACCACCATATTAATTTACCACTATAACCTTTATAGTCTGTAGATAAACTTTCCTTATTTGGTTATCAACTATAACCGCATTTTAATCCGACTCGATGTTCATATGTGTGTGACCCGATAGGCTTCCGAATATGTTGGCCGTAGACACAAAGTGCAATTTACTAAAATGCCCTTCATACCTAACGATCACGGGATAGCGCCTAGCAACACACCGTGACCCCAATTATCGGAAGAGTCAAAAGCAATGACTACTACCTTTCATGTGAAGCGATTATCGTGTAACTTACAATCCTATCGCTATAATAATATCCATACGATCGTTATCTCGAGTGTCAATACATTGACGATCGTATCTTACAATCTGATATCATGCTCTCTCGGAATAACACATTTACTCCCACTTTGCAAAGATTCTCGAGAGCTAGACATTCCTTATAAGAAGGCCATTTCGGATATTCAATCCCAATCATAGGATACGCGATTCCCGGACGACCAATCATGTATACTCCGCGATGCTTCAATATCATACCCAATCACTACCGCATGATCGCCCGTGGTTAGGAGAAATCTCAATAGTGTCAAAGCATGACAATCCACACCGTGATGCCATGAAGACTCCGGTCAAAAGGATAATTACACAACCGCCACATAGTGTGACACTTAATGTAAGTGGGTCGATCTAACGACGCGCATTCTCTAATACACGCCCACGCATCCCAAGTGTCCCTACACTTCGATAGACGAGATCTATCCCTACCTTCTAAAAGATAGAAGACATCCAATACGTGCTTAGTCCGATTATATCATCAATGTCCCATTTGATAATATGTAAGACTAGAGACATTTAAGTACCAACCTTGTTATAGTGATTAGAGATCTCATCAACCATAATCACTATCATGATTTCTCTATCACAGATCGATACTAGGGACGTTACTATATATATACAACAAATAATATGAAGACAAACAATATATAATAACATAAGTGCTTTTATTAATCATAATAAAGTTATTACATGAACTAAATAGACTGTAAATGACCCGACCCGGTCGGATCCGGTCCGACCCGATTGGGTTTAGGACACCTTTCCAACAATTTTCTGATAAACGTTTGAAGAAAAATCCGATCAATGAAATCAAGGAGGATTTAATTAAGGGGGAATCAAGAATAAAATCATGGATTATTCCCCTCATTAATATAGCCAACGGATGGAAATTCAAATCAAGGTTCATCAAGGCTATAAATAGAAGGCATTGACAGACAAGAAAAAAAACACAGAAAACGATCAAGTCGAAATTTACAACCGTAAACTCACAAATCAAAGAACCTTCATCCATTGCTTAAAAGGAATATCTAGTGATCAACTCAAAACTCAGAACTTCGATTCCAACATCGAGAATTGAGTCAGATCAGCAAGTTTTGTGAATCCAATTCACTTCAATCAAGCAACTGAATCAGAGCCATCTGAGAAAGAGTTATGTTTGTGATAGCTGCTGAAGGATTTGTTCCCAGGAGAGCGTTGAAAGAGACAGAGTCACCAAGTCAATGCGGTCGAGGAGTGATAGTCTTGAAGATTGTGAAGCTTGTTTAGTTAAGGACAATCAGGCTATTGTATCTGTGAAAACAATAGTGAAATTCCTCCAATCATCACATGAGAAGAGTGGATTAAGGGATTACACCACCCTGAACCACTATAAGCCTTGTGTCAATTTACTTTCAGCAATTTACCTTACTGCATTGATTTAATTGCTTAAATTATATCATACATCTGTGATTGCATAAACTACTTTGAAACAACATATTAAGAATGGATTTATCCGCTGCCCAAAAGCTTTTAAATACAAGAAAAGTTTTTGAAACTCCACTATAGTCATTCATCCCCCTCTGATTATAGTTTACTCTTTTCTGGGACCAACATGATTGCCAGCTTTTGAGTCAATGATCCATAAGTTGTGAAAGTCAACATGCCTAATATCATCATTATAGTTGTTTCACGGGAAATACTTTTGTGGTGTCTCCATGCGTGTGGAGGTATATAGACCACACTGTTTCATTCTGTATTTAAATTGCGTGGTTCTGATCGTTTCACTCGTCACTTCACCTCAAAATCCCCTCTCCACACAGGTATTTCCCTTGTTGCACACCTTACTTAGCTTTGTTCATTATCATCTGCATTATCAATATCTACTCCTCATACTTCAATCATAAGAAGAATTCATGAACGTCCTACTCCGTTTCACTTTGATCATCTCTAGTATCCGAAGTGACAACATTTTCTTCTACTTGTCTCTTCATGAATGTACTATCTCATGCAAAATGGCCTTTTCTACCTTAGTTGAAGCAAGCATTTTTTTTTCTTTTGAAAACATATGTCATCTCTGTTAGGTTGTATTAGTTTTGATGATGTCCAAACGTCTGTTTTATAGATGTCTAATATAGATGATATTGTATAGGTCGAGGTAATCAGGCTTGTCTTTGTAATTGGAAATGTATTAGTCTTTTAGTTGTAAGTTAATAGATCAAGTGTAGTTCAGATCCAGACAAAGACTGAAGACCAGACCCAAACATGAAGCTTGAAGACCAGAAGACCAGCTTTAGAGAAGTTATTTTGATGAAGCCAGAAAGCAGATCTAGAGATCAGATAAGATGAGAAGAATCATAAATGTACAATTTCATATTAAGCCAGTTGAGAAGACCTGATAGGATCAATAAGAAATCTAGAAGATCAAAAGATATAACTATCAGTCGAGAAGATCATATCAGATGAGAGATATCAGATCATATATGAAACACATATTAAGATTCAATTAAAAGCTCTATTCAAATCAGAAGACAAGACAAGACCAGTTGGAAGCAGACTAGGCAGAAGACCAGATGTAAAGGAATAGATCTGATGACCGGACTTGAAGACTCAGATCAGCTAAGGATAAACGGCAATATTCAGATAAAAAAAAGGAATTGAGCAAGCATTTAATGCGGTGCAGAGTGTCAGTTGACCTTAGAAAGATAGCTTTGCAATAGCACGGTTTAGTTGCAGTCGAAGTTTGGAAAAGATATCCGACTAACAAAAAGGATGATTTTCCGTTCTACAAGCAATGTCTTCATATCAATGTCAATGCCAGGATAAACGGATATTTACTAAAGGAATCAAACGGCTATTTACTAAGATAAATCCAAAATCCAATAAAACTCTCCAATGGTTGTTTTATCAAGCGAAGAGACCAGTAAAGAAGAAGCCTAGTAGTATATATACAAGAGAAGTAGAAGAAAGTGAACCATTGCATTTCATTCATTGAACCTAAGGGGAAACCCTACTGAAAACAAGAAGCTAACAAAAAAATCTAGCATTAAGGAAGTTGCATGCACTAAAGCTTAAACATAATCATCTTGCAGCAACTCTTGAATTTGCGCTACCCTGAAGCTACAAAGAATTATCTACCAAGCTCAAAGGATCAAATCTGATCCAACATCTACTCCCATCTTGATTCAGTTTACAAGGAGTTAGTCTATGAAGCAATTACGGCTGTCAAGGACAGATATTCAGTGAGTAGTTGGGGCTATCAAAGACTGAAGTCAATTGAAGCAATTGAGGTTGTGAAGGACTGAAGTGTGATAGCAGCATAAGAGGTTTATCGAAGGAATTACAGAGTTAAGTAGTGAAATAGCTGAGGATTGTGAAGGATTGATTAATCAAAAAGTGGAGCAACTAAGAGTTGTCAAGGACTATTTCACTATTGTAACAGTGTAACAACTCAATAGTGGTTCCCTCCATATCTTTGGAAAAGATGGGACGTAGAGGATTAAACCACCTCGAACCTCTATAACAAATATGTGTCTTTTACATTCAACATTTGACTTTCAGCACTGCATTTACTTTGATTTATCTAGTCATTGCTTTGAAAATAATCATAAAGGCTTTATTCCACTGCACAACTTTGTTTTGGAAAAAGTTTGATAAGAAAATCCGACAAATTCATTCACCCCTCCCCCGAACTTGTCGAAGCCTTTCTAGGGACCAACAACCTCCTTGTGGTCTGTCATTTCTTTCCTTGTCATCATTTTCCTCTATTTCGCTCCATATTGGTAACTCTGTCTGGTATCCTTTTGTGGTTTTTCATCATCTTGTCTCATGAATTCTTCATCGTTATATTCGTTAATACACCTACCATTTACTTATTCAGCAACTGCTAGTCCGCTAATGGATTTTATAGCTCATCAATGGTTGGTTGTATGGCTCAATCTTATGTGGTTGTTATGAAACTACGATACTCGGGTCTTAACTTGTGTAATAATGTTCTTATCATCCGAGACTCAACAATTCTAGACACTGGATCTACTCGAAAATTTTGTTACAAATTGATTATACCTTGGTGAAGTAATCTCTGATTGTTAAGATATCACTAGGTGAGAGACATCAGCTCATTTTCCAGGATCTATAGGTGTGAAATGTTCTTCCTTGTAAAACGACTAGCCAAAGTGTCCAATGCCTCATTCGGCATGGTGGATTTTCAGATATGTTCAATCATCTCATCTACAATGGACATCTTTATAGTGAACATGGATTTCACAACTTTCACCTTCCATTTACGCAAAGTCGTTGCATTCTTTGCAGCAGGAGGCGTTGTGTCACTTCCGGCGACATATATACCCCAACAAGTCCTGGCTCCCTAAGTAAGACAAGACGATTACCATGTGTTGAATATAAATATGATCATTTAATTTATTGATATTACTCACCGAAACATCCGCCATCGTAACTTAGTATTGTTGTAACATCTTCCACGCCAAACCACTCCACAGTCCTAGACTGTAACGCCCCATTCCCGGATACCGAGTCCTTATCCTGAAAAGAAACGTTTGGCACATATAATATTAAATAAATTGAATATTATATGTAAGTCTCTACTACATCGTATCGAGTTTAGCAAACTGAAGCTAAAAAGACTCGGCAAAACATCATAAATGCTGCTAAGAAAATATTACAAACCGACTAAATGTAAAAAGCATAATTTACAACAACGAATTTTCCATGGTCTTACAAAAGTACGATATCCAAAGAAAAGATACAACAACTTACCTTACAAACTTGAAACAAAAGTACAACAGGTTCTTTAAAACAAAAGATACAATATAATCTAGTACAATGTTTATAAACTAAAACAACAAGAAAACATCATCAAACATCTCTGTCACATATCATCATCGAACTCCTCAACGAGCTCAAGGCTAACCTGTTCATCTTCTCACCCTACAATGCATACAAAACAAAATACAAAGGAGGTAAGTACAAAGTACTTAGCAAGAGGAAGAAGATAATGTATAATTAGAGCTTATAACGAAAGGTTTCATAATTATTATTAAATTATCTTTATGTGACCGACTCAATTATAGGGTTCACTTCATGCTCATCAACATGTCGTGCCTAACTGTTTCTAGCTCAACTTATCTTTGTTACATCATCATTCAAAGGTACTACGCATGGTGCTACTCACCATGTAGTATCTGGGTGCAACCTATTGGTGGATCACACCAATAGCCACGGGCTAGCCCCGATAGTGTACGTGTTCGGCGAAGTCCCTCCGCACCTTGAGTCTAATAGACTTACGGGGTTAAGTTCTTCCGCACTTGGAGTCTAGGAGACTTACGGAGTTATTCACTTTATCCGACCGCCCACACATCGCGATATGAATTTGTGCCGTACCAAGAATGGATTGATGTTTAGTCTTTTAACTAGACAAATACGTATATTATTAGTTGTTAACTAACCATCTAAGTTTTTTCAAGTAAGCTCCCTCACGTCTACTACTCTCTTTCCTATACCACTAGACACAGACAAGGCCTAGCACATTCCACAGACAATGATGAATACTAATACATCAAAGCACAAGCCAATCATACTCTTCCTACGGTCCGAACTTCAACTCTTAGGAAGAGTATATTCGGTGCCGGAACTAAACGCATCAGAAGCTTAATCAAGGCTTGTTCATGTTCATTTAATGTTATTGTATCAAGATATAACAATTAAAACTGGATTCGGGGCTTAAAACACATCATATCACAAAACTGGCCCGATTCTGGCAGAAGCACAATGCACACGCATTGAGCTGACATAAAGTTTCTGCTGGAGGAATGCGTATGCATTGTCTCTGAATATGCATGCATTCAGCAGCATAATCACAACCCAGACATCCTGTTCAAGCAATGCATACGCATTGCCCATCAATGCGCACGCATTCAGCGTAATTTCACCCCAACATACAATTTTCTGCACTTTAACGATTCCCAATCCATTCCAAACATGTTTATCACCCATATACATCTCAAAACAGCAGAAAAATCAGAATTTAAACATACTATAGCACCTTGTATTACAACAACAACTAGCATGATTTCTAACCACAAATTATACTCAAAACACAACCTTAACAACATAAGACCGTAATAAATATTAGGAAGAGCCTCTTACCTTATCAAAGCAAAAGAAAGCAAAGAAAGCAAAGCAAACATCAGCAAAACCACAAGAACACTGCAGCACTTCAGAACAACTCCAACAAAACATTTTTGATCAACAATTGAACAAGGAACAATTGTGATCAAAGGCTTCTAAACAACAAGAACTATGGATTGAAGGATTCTAAGCAACCAAACAATGCCAAACTTGAAGATTATCAAAACTAGGGTAAAATTAACCTTTCTCAAAACCTCAACTTGTGTGTGCCAAAACGATCCTCTTCTCCCGCTGACTCCAAATCTTCAAACCATTTTGAAAACGGATACCAAACTTGCGAGAATTTTGGAGAAATCTCTTTTGCTTTTCTTTTCTGTTTTCCTCTCTTTCTCAGAGTTCGAACAACGTTTATTTTCTTCTAATAACTTCCAGGCAACACTCCTCTCTTATTGGGAAGTTAATTTCCCGAATAAAGCTTCCCACAAAATAATTATAATTATTATTCCATAAATCATGATTAATTCCCAATAAATCCCTTTTTTTCCTTTTCTTTTCTTTTTCTCTTTTATTCTTAATTCCATGATGAATTAGAATTAAATATAATATTCCGTTTCCGTAAAAATACACGTCTGCCATTTTACGAAAGGTCGGAATATTACATAGACTAAGCACGATTAAGGATCCTCAATAATATCTCCTCGAAGTCTCGAACAGTGGATAATACCCTCCAACCGTTTACTCTGGCAGAATAACAATGACATTGGTCCTCGGCAAATAATCTGCACAAATACCGCCACCCTAAAAACTACATCCGAGCAACTTGGCTCTGATACAACTTGTTGTGTCCCAATGTTGTAAGCCAACTACGATGAGCGAATAACACTTGAATATAACAAACTCAATATTGTATTGTTGTACAAATGCATATTGTACAACGAATGAGGCGCTCTAAATTCAATACAACATGAACACCAAAGAGAACAACTAGGGGAGCTAGAGAAGTGGACTCGCTTCACCACTTGATTGTTGTGTTTCAAATGTCTAAGGTACAACTCATGTTTGTATAGGAGAGTAAGAACGCCATATAAACGGTACAATAACCTTGTTTTGATATCATTCAAATTATCACATTTCTCAAAAGCTTAAGCTGATGAACAAATATCTAATTAACATATTATATACTTTAATAGTCATTGATGGTCGATAATGACCTGGTGGGTGATCATCTAGTGGACGGTTTGATAATTGTGGCGATGGAATTTTTATCGACCCCCCTCATCTTGTGTAGAGAGAGGGTTTTGAGGTGAAGTGACGGGTGAAACGATCAGAAACACACAGTTTAAATACATAATAAAACTGTGTGATTCATATGTCTCCACACGTGTGGAGACAGCAGACAAGTATTTCCCGCCCGAGACAACATAGGCTAGCTTTCGATGATTGAAGTTAATTAACTAAAATTTGTTTCATTCAATGGGTTTTGTTAGAAAGAATCTTAGCTGTCGACTTATAGTTTGATTCCTCAATTCTTTAAGCTTTTTTTGGGTCCCAATTAGCTGAACAGTGTCATCCCCTCATGCGGCCAGAAGATATTTATTCATAATTCTTGAATTATTTATCATTGATCATGCATTATTGCTGTCTAATCATCATACATTATCCAACCTTAGATTCTTAAGCATTATATGATCGTTCTTATCTACTTGTAGTTGTGATTTTATTTATTTATTTATTTTGTTATTGGTAGACAACATTTAAAAAACAACACTTATAAGATGAAAGATTAGTTTAGTACTACATTATAATATGACGATAAAGCAACATTATTATCACCAGAATTTATTAAAATAAGAATAATAATAAGACGGGAAAAAGCGGAAGAAAAAATATTAAGATATAAGGTGGTGACATATTGTCTTTTGTAAGTTTAGTCGATTATTTTAAGTCAAACGAGGACATTGTGTACTCTAAGTAGTTACATAATTCATCATGACTCAGATAGTACTGTTGTTTGGCCCGGCGTCTGGAATGTTATATGTGATATCAGAGCCGACTATCACTTAAAACTAAATGTCATACCGTAAGAGGCTGAGGCACCTCTTGAATAATCTCGTAGGCTCCTAGGGATGACATTAATTACCTAAAAGGTGCATAATATGATTTGATAAGAAACTTATATTGAGTACTATGTATAGTATAAATGACTAAAGTTTCAACCATACACATGCCTATACAAATATACATGAATGTATGAATGTATGTATCTATGATATACGTATATAGGTACATACATATATATACGTACATATTGATTTGTTTTTAGTCTCACATATGAAGATAAGACTTGGGGAGTGGACATATAAAGACTAGGGGAGTGAAGCTTAGATTTCCCCTTCATGTAGGGAATTGTCAAAGCTCCCACCAAGCCTCGACAATTTCACACGATTAGCTCCGTTATTTCTGTGGAAGCCGTTTCTGGCTGGCTTCCACTACCTCATCGATCAACAACGGGCCCTTTCACCAGATTATCAAAGAAGAACTTTTTATTATCTAGCCGGAACAACCAGGAGCGGACGCAGGATTCCGGGTGAGAGGGGCGATAATCCTAGAAATTTTTCACAATCAGGAACATGTATTCTAGTGTTTTTTTAAAATATGGGATAAATATTATCACATATTTCTTAAAATATTGCTTGGGCATAAAAAAATTCGGGATGAGAGAGAGGGTGAGTAGAGAGAGAGAGTGGAGGGTTCTTCATTCAGGAGGCATGCAAGGGAGGCTAAGAGCGGCGGAACGGATGCAAAGAGCCGCTGGTTTGAGGACTTGAAGAATGTGTCACATTCTTATTACTTTACAAATTTTCCTGAGAATTGTGAAGAGAAAAACTAATGGCAAATATTTAATAGCTTTGGTAAGGTTTTAGACGTTTTTGTATGTAAACGTAAGAATGACAAAGGAAAAATGTTTGGCTTTGTTAGGTTTAGGAAGGAAGGACTCCATTCACATTCAGCACTGCATAAAAAATTGGAAAATGTTTGGATAGATTCCTATACGGTTTTTTTTAAGGTATACCCTCTACCAAAGTGGATATCCGATCAAGAAGGTCCCTGCTGTTTCGTTTGGAAATAACAAGAAAGTTGGCGCTGTGGGGAAGATGGGATCAGAAAGAATATCTGGGAAAAGCTACGTTGAAGTTATAAACGTGATAGGGCTCACTGTCAAAACATTCTTGGTAAAATAGACCTGGGAGAAAAAACCCAACCTTACGCCAATGCAAGTCTCGGTGAAGCAAATAAACAAGACTTATTAGGGGATCCTTCTTTGGAATTCTTTACCAGTGACCTGGAAACTCAATAGTTAGACAGATATGTCTTAGGTATCTTAAAATTGTTGGACTCTGTTGAATCTATTCAGATGGCGTTAAGAGAAGAAGGCTACGAAAATTGCTTGGTTAAACCCCTTGGAGGTCTGCAGGTGGTACTGGAGGGTGAGAGCTTCAGCCAGCGTAATAGACTCCTTCTTAATGGAGGATCTTGTCTGGGAGAATGGTTCAATTGGGTAGGCCCGTGGTCGAAGGAATCAAATCAGTTTGAACGTTTGGAATTGGAAAACTTTCCATTCAATCAAAAGTCATTTTGGCGAGGTTCTGAAGGTCGATCAAAATACAGAAGCAAGAACTTCTCTGGTATCAGGACGAGTTCGTGTTCGTTTGAACCATGGTGATCATATACTCACGAAATTGATGATCATGTTGATGGGGACATGGTGTGGATCCATGCGGAAGAAGAATGCCAGAATTTCCATTCAGTTGTTTCTCCAACCGGATACTCCTTGTCGGAGTTTTAATAGTGGATGGCCCGGGTAAAGAAGTTCCTGTTCTCAACCAAAAATAGGTCTCCATAAAAAAGATAAAGCTTTATCCGATCTTCTTGGCTTTGATTGCACGAAGAGGTTGAAGGATAAAGACGTGGAGAAAATGAAGAAGTGCAGCAAATCAAGAATTAAAGATGTGGGTGTTTTTCCTATTCGATCGAATTCGGAAGGCAGGATTACAGATTTCTCTATCTCTGATTCCAATTTGCAACATATGATGAAGGTATTTAGAAAATGGTTGTTAGAACACGGTGCTGACAAGAGCGAGACCGAAAAAACTTCGGAATTAGGGAGAACTCTGGGTATCGAATGGAAAGAACAGACTGAAGATAGGGCTAATTGATCGGTGTCTTACGGTTTGTAGTCGTTTGAGAATTTTGCTGTTTTTATGAAGATAATTTCTGCTAATATTAGAGGTTTGGGCTAGAGCTATAAAAGAAGGTGGTTAAAGGATTTATGTTGTTCACATCAATTACCGTTTTTTTCTATTCAGGAAACCAAATTGTTGAGGGTTAATCGCAACTTGGTGCAATCATTTTGGAAGGATTCTGACTTTGATTTTTTCTGCATAGGAGCGGTGGGCCTCTCAGGTGGGTTATTAAGTGTCTGGGATAAAGAAATCTTCTCTGTTGTGGAAAAATTTGAAGGTTCTAGCTTTATCAGTGTTAAAAGGGTCGTGGAAAGATTCTGACCAAATGTGTACTTTTATCAATGTGTATGCTCCACAATGTGTGGTTGCAAAAGGATTGCTATGGATGAACTACTAAGTTTTTTGCGGGAACAAAATGGCATGATCTGCCTACATGGTGATTTCAGCTTGGTTCGGTCATCTTTTGAGAGAAAAGGGTCGGCTTTTAACTATAAAGATGTGGCTTCTTTTAATGAATTTTTCGAAAGTTCGGAGCTTGTGGATTTAAAAATGGGTAGAAGAAAATTTTCCTGGTACAATAAAGCTGGATCCAAGATGAGTTGGGTTGACAGAGTTCTAGTGTCAGATAGTTTTTTATCGAGTTGGGAAGATGTTTCCTTAGAAGCTCTTGATCGGAAGCTTTCAGATCACACTGTCCTTTGTTGCTATCTATAAAAAAAAGATTTTGGCCCCTCACCGTTCGGGTATTTGATCATTGGTTGGAGCAAGATGGTTTAGAGGAAGTGGTGAAGAATTGTTGGCAACGGAAAGTGAATTCTAATGTCCCAGGAATAAGACTGAAATTGAAATTGAAGCAGTTGAAAGAAACTTTGAAAGTTTGGGGTAAGAATGTTTTTGGGAATTTGTCTGGGCAAATTAAACATGAAGTGCTATTACTTGGGAAGTTGGATTTAAAAGAGGAGGAATTTATTCTAAGTGAGGAAGAAGAAAAGCTTAGAGTTGAATCAACTGAGAAGATCTTCCATTTGGGGGCAGTGATGGAGAATGATTTACGAATCTACAACAAAATGGTTGAAGGAAGGGGATTCAAATTCAAAATTGTTTCACAGATGACGTTAAAGGAAGGGCTAGAAAAATTGTTATGCCAAGCTTAATGGTGAATGGCAGTTGGTTGGAGGATCCTGGTCTTGTCAAATGTGCGGCCAAAAATTCCTTTGAAGATTTGTACAAAGAAAATGTACGCTCCTGGCCTGTTTTTAACAGTAATCTCTTTGATAAAGTTTCTCAAGATCAATGTGTTTGGCTCGAAAGGAAAATAACTGAAGAAGAAATTAAGGTAGCGGTGTGGTTGTGTGAAGGTTCTAAGGCTCCCGGGCCGGATGGTCTTAATTTTTTTAAAAAAATGGGGAATTCTGAAAATAGATTTTTGTGAAGCCATTTTTGAATTTGAGGAATCTATGTAGTTTCACAATGGTTGCACTTCTTCGTTTATTGCACTTATACCTGAAAACGTCGAAATTATCTAGGGTGTTCAGCAGATGATTAGTGGTGGATATATGGCCGTGATTTGTGTATGTAAGTGGTGGTGTAAGGTGGAGCTAAAGAGCTCCGGCGATGGTGCACTGTTAGTGAAAAGAGATACCAAAGAGGCAGAGTTTTGCCTTGTTTTTCATATATTCGACCTCCTTTATGAATGGTACATGGAGCCCTATTTATAGGGTAAGGACCGACTTATAATCAACATAGTACAACTGAATCTGCGGCGGCGGCTAGGGTCGCATCTTAGTGTAGGCGATGCGGATCCTTGAGTGGTCGTCCCATATCCTTAGCGGGTCGGCATGGTCGTCAGTCCATAGTCTCCAGGTGTTCGGGGTAGAGATCTTCGTGCGGATCTCTCACCCTTATGCTCATCATGGGCCTGTTGCCAGAGCCCGTTTCTGGCGTGGTTGTGTTCATGGGGCGAAGGCCTGGCCGCTCCTTCTCTCTTCGGTCCCCAGGCGCCTATATGCGGCAGTCGGCGGCCCGGAAGGTGGAGCCGGCCTATCAATACCCAAATCTTCTAATCCAGTGGTGATTAAAGATTACAAACTGATTAGTTTGCTTGGGTGTTTCTATAAGATTGTTGCAAAAATCTTAGCAGAGATGATGAAAGTAGTCATTCCTTCGGTGATTGGTGAGTGCCAGTCCGGGTTCGTTAAGGGTCGGTAAATTTTAGATGGTGTCCTTATTTTAAATGAAGTGGTGGATTACTTAAAAAAGAAGGGAGTGGCCAGTTTATTTTTGTTAGAAAAGATTATGTTAATTATTATGATGAAGTTTTAATTAAGTTTATTATTACCTCAGGCTATTTCAGCCATGTTATTTCCCATTAATAGAGTAGTTTTCACATGTTTCCCATTATCTAGGTAGTTATATTTGGTTTCAAGCCATGATCCTATGATTTCTATTTTATAGGAAGTGACTTAGTGGGTAGTTGTTTTCTACTTATATGGTTATTCCATCAATGAAATTCTTAAGTTTTCCCAAAAAACTATCTTTTCCATCAAAATTATCAGTGGTATCGGAGTCATATTCTCAACAGCAGTTGAAGAAAGATCAATGGCCGAAACAAATTTTGTTCAGGCTTCAGTCCTAAGGTTTGATGGACAATATTATGATCACTGGAGCATGTTGATGGAGAACTTCATGCGTTCTAAGGAGTACTGGACCATCATTGAGAAATGAGTGGTTGAACAAGTAGGCAATCCACCCATAACTGAGGCTGAGAGAGCAGATTTTGAGAGCAAAAAGCTCAAAGATCTTAAGGCCAAGAACTATCTGTTTCAAGCAATAGATAGAGCCAGCTTGGAGACTTTTCTCAGAAAGGAGTCATCAAAGGATATCTGGGATTCAATGAAGAGGAAGTACAAAGGAAATGCCTTAGTGAAGAGATCACAGCTACAGGCCTTAAGAAGAGACTTTAAAACCCTACAAATGAAGAAGGGTGAATCTGTCTCAACTTATTGTGCCAGAACCATGGAAATCTGCAATAAAATGAGATTTCTTGGTGAAAAGATGGAGGATGTAGCAGTTGTGGAGAAAATTTTGAGGTCTCTAACCTCAAGATTTTATTATGTGGTGTGTTCTATTGAGGAATCCAAAGACATTTATGCATTGTCTCTTGATGAATTGCTAAGTTCTTTGCAAGTTCATGAACATAAGATGAAGAGAAGCGCGGTAGCATCAAATGAAGAGCAGGCCTTGAAGACCACTGCCTATAATAGAAATTATAGAGGCAGGGGTAGAGGCAGAGGAAGAGGTAGAGGGAGAGCAACCAGGAATTCTGACAGCAGGGACAACTCTAGGCATCCAAGAATGGAGAGGGTAGAGGTACTGCAAGCAAAAACAATGTTGAATGCTTTAGGTGTCACAAACTTGGACACTACCGGTCAGAATGCTACACCAAATTGCCAGTAGACAAGGAGAAAGGGACTCAGCAGAGTCACTTTGCTGACAAAGAGGAAGATGAGACCCTACTGATGACAACACAGCATGAGCAGACATCAGCAACCCAAGTATTGTATGTTGATGATGCACTAATCACATGTGTGGTAATAAGGCGTCATTCTCTTATTTGGATGAATCTTATCATTCAAAGGTGATGTTTGGAGATAACTCCTCGATCGATGTTAAGGAAAAGAAATATATGCATCGAGATCCAAGAATGGGACATACAAACCATTTCTAGTGTTCTATATGTTCCTGATCCAAGTGCAATTTCTTTGAGTGTTGGGCGATTTGCAAGAAAAGGGGTATGAGATTATTCTGAAGAATAAGGAGTGTGAAATCAAGGATCCCAGCAAGGGAATCATTTCAAAAGTTCCCGTGAATGCCAACAGATTATTTCTTTTAGAAATTAAAGAGCCACAAGCATGTCTTATGGCAGAATTGAAAGATGCATCTTGGTTATGGAATTACAGATATGGACATCTCAACTTTGGTGGTTTGAAAACACTTCAGCAGAAGGAAATGGTTAAAGTACTTCCAGAGATTCATACTCCTCAGCAAATATGTGAAGAATGCACTAAAGGAAAGCAACGCAGCCATCCTTTCCCTAAAGGCAAGTCTTGGAGGGCAAAACAAGTGTTGGAACTCATCCATTCTGACTTGTGTGGACCAATCAACCCATCATCTAATGGAGGAAAGTGGTATTTCATTACATTTACTGATGATTTGTCTAGAATAACTTGGGTTGAATTCTTGTCAGAAAAGTCTAAAGCATTGAATGCATTCAAGAGCTTCAAACTGTTAAGAGAAAAGGAGACAAGTCAGTATATCAAGAGTCTGAGAATAGACAGAGGAGGAGAATTTTGCTCAGCAGAGTTTGAAGATTTCTGTACCAGTAATGGAATCAGAAGGGAATTGAGAGCGGCCTATACACCACAGCAGAATCATGTATCTGAGAGGAAGAATAGGACAATTATGGATATGGTAAGAAGCATGTTGGCCTATGGAAATGTGCCTAAAAGATTCTGGCCAGAGGCAGTAAGTTGGAGTGTGCATATTTTGAACAGATGTCCAACATTCTCTATTCAGAACATGACACCAGAAGAAGCATGGAGCTCAAACAAACCGTCTGTAAGTCACTTTAAGATTTTTGGATGCATTGCTTATGCTCATATTCTAGATGCAAACAGGAAGAAACTCAGTGATAAAGGGGATCAATGTGTGTTCTTGGGGATCAGTGAAAAGTCCAAGGCATACAAGTTGTTTAGTCCAATAACCAAAAGGATAGTGATCATCAGAGATGTGGTTTTTGATGAATTGAACACATGGAATTGGGAAACAAATAATGCTCAGTTCCATCCAATTCAAAATCTGATAGATGAAGATCCAGCCGAGGGTCAGCAAACTCAAGATCAGCAGACTAATGACCAGCAGAGTCAGTTCCAACAGACTCAGGACCAGCAGACTCAAGACACTGCTGAGGGTTCAACAGACCCAAATCATGAAACAAAGGTGAGGGTTCAGAGAGCGGACCTCGAGAAGCGAGAAAAAGGCCGAAATGGATGGATGATGATTTTGAGGTAAAAGGTTTACCACAAACAGAAGAGTCTAACTATTACGCTCTATTTGCAAGTGATGATCCAATCACTTATGAGGAGGCAGCCATTGAAAGGAATCATACTTGGAGTCTTACAGATCTACCAAAAGGACACAAGACTATTGGTGTCAAGTGGATATATAAGACAAAATTGAATGAAGATGGCAAAGTCAACAAGTATAAGGCTAGACTAGTAGCCAAAGAATACAAGCAAGTGTATGAGATTGACTACAATGAAGTGTTTGCCCTAGTAGCAAGAATGATGACTATCATACTTGTGCTATCTTTGGCAGCACATAATCAGTGGATAGTACATCAAATGGATGTAAAATCAGCATTCTTGAATGGTCAGCTGGAAGAAGAGGTATATGTGGATCAACCACAAGGCTATGTGAAACATGGAGCAGCGAACAAAGTATATAGGCTTAACAAAGCCTTATATGGACTCAAGCAAGACCCAAGGGCTTAGTACAGCTGTATTGATTCTTATTTTGTGAATGCAGGTTTCACAAGGTGCCCATACGATCCTACCTTGTATGTGAAAGTTAACAGCAAGGAAAGGCTGCTGATTGCTTGTTTGTATGTGGATGATCTTATCTTCACCAGCAGTGAACTCAGCATGATAGCAGAGTTCAATGATGCAATGAAGAACAAATGTAGCATGACATATATGGGGCTAATGCAATATTTTTTAGGCATTGAGGTTCAGCAGACTGAGTCAGGCATACTAATTTCTCAAAAGAAGTATGTATCTGAAATTCACAACAGGTTTGGGATGAAGGATAGCAATCCAGCACTCACGCCATGTGAAACTGGTGTGAAACTTAGCAAAGAAGGAACAGTTAGTAAGGTGAATCCCACCTTATACAAGCAGATGATAGGGTGTCTTTTATACTTGACAGCAACAAGACCTGACATTATGTATGCTGTAAGTGTAGCAAGCAGATATATGAAGACACCCTCATCAGACCACTCAAACTATGTGATGAGGATTCTAAGATACTTGAATGGAACCATCAACCTTGGCATCATGTATGGTTCAACAGAGAAGGCTCAGTTGACTGGATACTCTGACAGTGATTATGCAAGAGAAATTGATGACGGGAAGAGTACTTCTGGCTTTGTGTTTATGTATGGAAGAAGTGCTATCATTTGGTCCTAAAAGAAGCAACCAATAGTCACTTTGTCCACAACTGAAGCAGAGTTTGTTGCAGCAGCACACTGTACATGTCAGCTAATATGGTCAAGGAGGATGTTGGAAGTTCTAGGTCAAGTTCAGGAGACTGGGAATATTATGTACTATGATAATAGTTCAACTATCAAGCTATCCAAGAATCCAGTGTTAAACAAAGGGAGCAAGCACATAGATGTGAAGTATCATTTCCTGAGAGACCTATATGAAGAAGGGATCATTGAGTTGCAGCATTGCAGGAGTGAAGATCAAATAGTTGATATAATGACTAGAGGACTCAAGAGGGATCAATTTTTAAAGCTCAGAAGCAAGCTGGGCATGTGTGAAGTAATCTGAACTGCCAGCTCAGATTAAGGGAAGGACTTTTAGAAAATATTATGTTAATTATTATGATTAAGTTTTAATTAAGTTTATTATTACATAAGGCTATGTCAGCCATGTTATTTTCCATTACTAGAGTAGTTTGCACATGTTTCCTATTATCTAGGTAGTTATTTTCGGTTTCAATCCATGATCCCATGATTCCTATTTTATAGGAAGTGGCCTAGTGGGTAGTTGTTTTCTACTTGTATTTATTGTTAGATATAGTGTGCCCGAAAGACAATTGTTGCTTGTCCTTACGGGCAAGTGGGAGATTGTTGGAAGTAACGCCCGAAAGACAATTTATGTAATTGTTTTAAAATTAATACATGACAGATTTATTCTCATCTTATTATTTTCTTCGTGCTTATATTTAATACACTACTGAAAACCCCAAGTCGTATCATATGTAGCCATATAACTTAGTGTGTGTCACACATGAGGATTAAGTTTATGGTGATACACTTAAAATGTTAGTCCGTGGTGAAGTTAATCGAAGTATGAGGTCTATTGATTAAACCACCATTAATGCGCCCAGAACATTTTATGGTGTGACCGGCTTATCCAGATCGTCGACATTGGTTGTCAAAGTGGGGCATTTATATATGATGAGAGTCATATAGGACTGGACCGATTTAATCTGCGTTTCTCATATAATTCCGTGATTGAGAAATCTTATTAAATCACAAGATGATCATATATGGATTGACCTTATTCCTGAAGTGATTACAGACTCCTACTTGTTTCAGGATAGGGTTTTATGTGTTCGTTAAGGATCGCTAAGAGACGCGGTCCGAATCACTTTCACGTTTGCACTATTCTGGAATGAGTGAGAAGTGTGTGTTTCACAGATATGGAATCCATTCCTTCCTGCGGGAAGTAGAAAGACAATCCCCTTATTTGTTGATCCTAGAAACTGATCGATCCCAGGAGTTCGTATTGGTTATGAGCTAATTGATCACTAGTGGGTTAATGGTAAATAAGGATAAGTTATAGTGAAGAAGGTTTACGGAAATAATCCTACTTCAATACGGATAGTCTATGGAGGGTTAATTTATATGAAATGGTATCAATGGACACCTATCGACTCGACTCGAAGAGAATAAGTTATATCTATAATCGATAGATTTCAGTTTCGGATTTATGGTGGCGTAATTCCGGAATTAATGAATTAAGTAGAAATATTCTGTTCGATGAATATTTTATTTAATTTGTTGTAGCTATTGGTTATAGGTCCATGGTCCCCGGGTTGGCTCTTAACACGCGAGTGTTTTCTTGTTTTATGGATCCTCGAGAATAAATTAAATAGTTGGTCTATTTAATGAATATGCAATATTATTTATTTGGTAAATAATATGTAAAATAGAGAAGATATTTTCTATTAAAAATAGTGACTAAATTGGCGTCACACTTGTGGATAATTTAGGAGAAGAAATTTTTTCTAGATTATGTCACATATGTAATTAATTAATTATCTATTTGTTGGATAATTAATGGAAAATTAAGAGATTGATTTTTTGGGAATTATCCTTTATTTTGTGGGAAAAATATATTTTCCTTATGGGAATAGGTTTTTGTGGTGTGAAAAAGATAACTCTCTTGACTAGTTATTTTTCTATATAAAGAGAGTTCATCCCAACACAATACACACTTCATAATTGCACCACATGGAAGAATAAAGGAAGAAAAATTAGTTTCTTCCTTTAGTCATTTAGAGTTTTTCTTGTGCATATTCGAGGAAGTTCTACGGCGAGGATCGACGTCCACCTGTCGTCCTTAGGAGACACAATCCGGAAGACTACGGCATCTCCCTTTGGTCGATTTCCTCTTCCTCTCCGGTAAGGTAAATCTTCAACATTCTTGTAGATTAATTATATATGTGAATCATATTGTGGTAAAATCGCATGCGAATTTATTCGCAGCTTCCGCTGTGCAAGATCGAGTGTCTCGATCGGTGCTGTGAATCAGATCTGACGATCCAATTTTGGATCGGATCCGGATTCTGGTTTCTGTATATCCAGCATGTGGTATCGGAGCCAGGTTAAAGCGATTTTGCGATCATGATTGCATAATTAATTAATAAGGAGTGGAATAGAATAAAAATTGCATCTTTTATTTTATTTATGCGATTGAATGTTTTGGTAGACGAGATGGATTGGGGTTGATACTTGTTAACGTTAGATCTAAATTAAACCCGAATTTTTCTGGGTATAGGAAATTATGTTATTTATTTGTTGTAATTTAATTTCCTAATAGTTAGAAAAATCATATTGGCTGCGGCACTGTTGCATTTATTTAATTTGTTTGAAGAACAATAACAAAGCGAGGCGGCTGCGTAGTGGTTGAGGCGTTAGTTTTAGTCTGACGCGTCAAGAGTTCGTTTCTGCTTGGATGTGTAATAGTCAAGTTTTATCATCAATTTTTTTTTGGAACACATGCGGTTTTAATAAAAAGAAAAAAAAAGGTGCAGTAGGCAGAAGAGGGAGTTACCAACTCGGCTACAAGATCTTTGTTCAAGAAACGGATCAGATAAATTAAATAGAAGCGGCGGCTGCAAGGGTTTTGGTTTGAAAATTAGTAAACCTTTTTTGAACTTAGGGTTTATTTATTTGTTTATTTATAGACTAGATACGGGGGTACCAACGGTCCATCTCAGTGGTTTACCTTTACGCATTTATTTTCATATTTGATAATTTATGTGAGATAACCATGCCATGACATGCATCATATTCATGAATTTCACTCCTAGCATATGCATACATGTAGATAATTAATCGTGATATTAATTAGGCATGTATGAGACGTGATTAATTTAGATTAATTTTGGTAATTAATTAAAACGAACAGAATTTTATCGGGATATAAAATTCACATGATAAAATAAAATTTACTCGGTAAATTTAATTTTGGGATCTAAAAATCATTCGTGGATTTTTATTATGTAGTGACTACATAAAAGAATTTTAATAATTAAAAAATTGGTAAATCCGGAAAAGTTGGACCCCAACTGAGTAAAAGGTTCGAAAATTGGTTCGGGCGGTCAACAGGCCTTCGGCTCGAATTGACTTGTCGTCCAAGTGCGGGGTTAGCCATGGGGGTCCGGCAAGGTCATGCTATCCGGAGAGCTGAGGCTCAGTGGGGCAACCTTAGCCCGATTTTCAACCCAGCACCCGCACACGTGCGACATTAGCGTCGGAGGTCCGGCAAGGTCAAGCTATCCGGTGAGTTTCGGCTCAATGGGACAGCCTTAGCCCGATTCATCCAGCAGTCGTATATGAACCAACAAAGAGGATGGGTCAGCTTAGCCAACCCCGATACCGTTCGGTGAACTCGGTTAAAGCTCAGCCAGGGTTTAATACCGATAAGTTGGTGATTGCTTTACAAAATTTATTGTTTTCAAATTATTGAGTTAAAATTCTACGATCCAAATTTTTTATCATGACATTATTAGGACTATAAAATTCATTGGTGGATTTTAATTGTGTAGTGTCTACACAAGAGGTTTTCTAAATTCGAAAAATTGGAAAATCATGGATAAGGTGTCACTAGTTAGACGGTATTTGGAGCCGATAAACTAGTGGGAGCTTTAAATTTTATGATTTATTGTTCTTTGAATTATTAGAAAAATCATGAAGTCCTAATGTATTAGGATTTTAAAATTCATGGTGAATTTTAATTGTGTAGTGTCTACACAAAGAATTTAAAAATCCGAGAAATTGGAAAGTCGTGAATAAGTGACACTAGTTAGACGGTATTTGGGACCGATAAACTAGTGGGAGGATTAATTTAAATATTCATGATTTATTGTTTTTCGGATTGTCAATAAATTCTGAAAATCCTAAAAGACTACCTAATTTTCAAAATAACTAGTGGGAGCGGGGAAGGTGACAACCGACCCAACGGCCTCTACTGTTGGCACAAGCACGTGAGAGAAGGGTGACGCCTCGAGCCGCTTTGATTATGGCCCCCTGCGGATGGCCTTCACCCCCTATCAAAATTCAATGCTTGGTCTCCAAAAGGATAGGATTTTGGGTACTCGTCGGGTCACTGACCGACCCTGCGGCGGCATACTCGGGGCGTACTTTGAGATCTGAAACAGTAGGTCACACTCACAAGGATATTTTAGGAAATATCATGGCTGAAAAAAGAAGGTAATCAATAATTAAATGGAGATGTTTGATTCTTAATGGTTTAATTGTTGAGAGAAATTGTCTCAATCTAATCGTCATTGTGCTAATACCGACCCTGCGGCGGCAGTATGATGTGAGGTTAAATCCTAGGAATGGTAGGATAAACTGCATGCATGACATCACGTTTATAATTCCTAAAATTATTATAGGTTGTGGTGTATGATTTGATTTATATTTCTGTCATAAATTATTTTACAACTACATATTATCTCAAGGCATCTAAACTGCTAAACATGATAAATTGACAAGTAACGACTTCGTAAAAGTGGAAAAGTAACAAGAACATTGAACTCATAAATCGAGAATGCAAATTAATTTTTCGGAAGAGGATGTTCCTCTTGAGTCTACAAACTTAAGTGACATTGATAAGTATGTCACTGCTGTCACATGTGCTAAGCGAGAGACAAAACAAAATTAGTTCAAAGATGACGAGAATGATTTGGTATCAATCTCACTAGACATCCCACAGTTTACGAGTAGTGTCAACTCTTATAAACTGCTAGTTCAAGGCAATTTCCTTTAAGGAAAGCCAAGAATGGGAAGGTAAATGTCTACAAGCGTAAGTCATCTAAACTAAATAAGTTAATGGCTAAACCAAAATATTAATAAAAGAGAGTAAATGATAAGGAAAGTGATTGCGGATCACCAACCTATGAATCCTTAGAGACTTTCTTAACCGAGTAATTTGACTCAGAAGCTAAAGTTCTTTTGTAAGAACAAGGTAGCTGGGCATTCATGATGAAGAGTAGACAACGGGCAGTTATTTCAGCTACGATAGTGGGAGTGATATAAGGAAACAAATTTCGGATTTAAATCCTTGAATATCGCAGAAATTTAATTTCTGTTTTCAGATTCGTTGGAACAAATGGATTCACATTCAAACCGATAATAAAGTTGCCTTAAAGAAAGTGAATATGACATTTGTATACGATTCTGATACTCGGACTTTTGTCTGATAAAGTCAAAACCACTAAGTAATGCTGAAAAGGTATATGTAACACATCATAAACTATTAAGACAAATGGTTTCCGTATTTAGATAAACGATTCTTCAGCATCTATTTATTAGTACATATATTCTAGAGATAAGATCTGAAGACTGGCTAAGGGTGATTCCTAAGTCCTAGTCTAAGAACACTATCTCAAAGGAAAAATGATTAAGTAAGCTTTCAATTAGGAAAGGATAATAGAGCTAAAGAAGTATCATAGCTTGTTCATATTGACCTTTGGGGTCTTATTAAGGATACAAGCTAGTGGGAGTTTTTGAGTAATAGACATTTTTGTCTAACGACTACTCGAAACGCCGAATAGTTCATCTAAATATTTGGAGGAATCTTTGATATTACTAGAGAAAAGAGTATTCCATGCTCAGATATAGGCCAAAGCATAGTATTTGGCACTGATGCTTGGCCTACCTCTGGGTGAAATGATTTCACTGAAAGGATAAACCATGTATTGTCTTATATAGTTATTGATATGCTACACTACACTGCTTAACTCAATTAAGATATTAGTTGCAAAATAATGGTATACATTATCATGTAATACCGAGAATTCTACCTAGAAGATGCTTATGAATTTATGGATAAGGAGTGAACTACGTTTACTCCAGTTCCGTAAATAGAGGCATTAAGCACTTGGTGCTTGAAGGCAGGACTGGAGATTTTGCATACACGTTCAGATGGTGATTGATCATGAACTATCTTAATACAATGAGTGAAGGCTAGAAAGTGACGGTTGTACTGTCACAGCCTTTCTGAAAGGATGTTTAAAATAACAACCTTAGACCTTGAAGTAGAGTTACTCAAGTAGTTACCATCTGATTTAATCAGACCACATCCAACATTGGTTGTTGGGAATTATGCCGAATAATACTACTGAACTAGATCAGAATATCAATCCACCCAAATGCAGTGGGAGTATGGTTTAACCATTGACCCACTGTGATCACGCAGAACTTCTGATCTCACATCGGGGTGATTGATCACCTATGGTCTTTTAGGGAAGACTGTATAGGATTCTGACAATATGAGGTTGGTTTAAAGCCATAAACCTGTATATCGACTTTTGGTACTCCAGTTCTATTCATACTCTTGTAGAACCACCTGAGTGTCTCAGGCCCAATGGGAGTAATTGGATCTACATGAAAGTTAAATGAATGGGAAAGTTTAACTTTCTAACCAAGCCAAGTGGTCTTGGGGGTAATTCCCTGAAAAGTATATAGTTCAATAGGGGTGATGCCCTGAACTCTCTCACCATTCAGCATTGCTTGACTCTATGGAAAGCAGAAAGATTACCAAGGGTGATGCCCTGAAACTTTCTTGCCCAACAATGGAGCTTAGATTCATTCGGAACATAAGGGTTTTAGCTTACCAATGGCAGATTGACTGCCTATGCTTATATCGATTATTGGATTAAAGCAAACCTCTCGGTCATTAAAAGTCACATGTTTGAAATGTGTGGGCTTGACCAGAATATTGATGTGCATTTTGTGGACCAGAGAATCAATATTGGTAAAGTAGTAGACGTTAGTGTTTATAAAGATTACATTGCAATGGTTCAGAACAACTTGAGTGTGTTATCTGAAGTCAAGAACTGACGAGTCAAAGCTTCTCTGAATCAGAGAAGTGGACTATATTCTTTGAATCGATTCGGTCGAATTCATGAGAACAAGTTGTTGGCTGTTTCCCATCCTTCTTATTGGTTAAGATAAAAATGCATATTAGTATGCAATATTCAACGAGAGGTTTCCTACCCAACCCCTCACGGAATAATTCTCTCAATCTTCGGATATAGAGAAAATGAGATAAATTCTCTTTTGGATAGAGAATGTCAGATTATTAAAAGTCAATTGTAATCGAATCATGGATTCGAGTATTGATAGCAGTATAGTGCATCCTCAAGTATCTTTAGAGAACGAGGAATCATATGCTTGTGTATTCGGGTACAAACCTGAGTATTGTTGACTACACTGATTCTGATTTTTGTCGGATAAAGATTGATCATGAATCGATCTCAGGGTCAGTGTTTACTCATTGTGATGAAGCTACTGATGCTCGAGCAATCCAAAGATCGCCAATTTGACTCATTAGTCGAATACATAGCGACTTCGGCGGTAAAGAGGCGTGTGGCTTGAGAAGTTCTTTCTTTGGATCGGAAGTGATTCGGATCCCGGTGAGCCGATACCATTTCTTGTGAAAAACAAATGAGAGGTAGCTTATACAAAGGATCTTCGCAATCACAAGAGGTCAAAAGCATATAGAATGTAAGTACCACCTGGTCAGACAGATCGTTCAGAGAGACAACATTTCGGTCTTAAAGATTGCCTCGAGCCGACAACCTAGATGATCAATTTACCAAGTCGTGTGGCATCTAATGTCACTGATAAGCGCTTGGCGGGTATATAATTGAGAGATATGTCTCATCTGCTTTAGAGCAAGTGGGAGAATGTTGTGGATAGAAAGAATAAGGGTGTGGTGCTCTAAAAACAATCATTGCTTGTCTTTACGGGCAAGTAGGAGATTGTTAGATATAGTGTGCCTGAAAGACAATTGTTTCTTGTCCTTACGGGCAAGTGGGAGATTGTTGGAAGTAACGCCCGAAAGACAATTTATGTAATTGTTTTAGAATTAATAAATGACAGATTTATTCTCATCTTATTATTTGCTTCGTGCTTATATTTAATACACTACTGAAAACCCCAAGTTGTATCATATGTATCCATCTAACTTAGTGTGTGTCACACATGAGGATTAATTTTATGGTGATATACTTAAAATGTTAGTCCGTGGTGAAGTTAATCAAAGTATGGGGTCTATTGATTAAACCACCATTAATGCGCCCAGAACACTTTATGGTGTGACCGTCTATCCGGACCGTCGACATTGGTTGTCTAAGTGGGGCATTTATATATGATGAGAGTCATATAGGACTGGACCGATTTAATCTGCGTTTCTCATATAATTCCGTGACTGAGAAATCTTATTAAATTAGAAGATGATCATATATGGATTGACCTTAATCCTGAAGTGATTACAGACTCCTACTTGTTTCAGGATAGGGTTTGATGTGTTCGTTAAGGATCGCTAAGTGGCGCGGTCCGAATCACTTTCACGTTGGCACTATTCTGGAATGAGTGAGAAGTGTGTGTTTCACAGATATGGAATCCATTCCTTCCTGTGGGAAGTAGAATGACAATCCCCTTATTTGTTGATCCTAGAAACTGATCGATCCCGGGAGTTCGTATTGGTTATGAGCTAATTGATCACTAGTGGGTTAATGGTAAATAAGGATAAGTTGCAGTGAAGAAGGTTTACGGAAATAATCCTACTTCAGTACGGATAGTCTATGGAGGGTTAGTTTATATGAAATGGTTATATCAATGGACACTTATCGACTCGACTCGATGTTTTGAGAATAAGTTATATCTATAATCGATAAAGTTCAGTTTCAGATTTATGGTGGCGTAATTCCGGGATTAATGAATTAAGTAGAAATATTCTGTTCGATGAATATTTTATTTGATTTGTTGCATTCATCGGTTATAGAGTCCATGGTCCCGGGTTGGCTCTAAACACGCGAGTGTTTTCTCATTTTATGGAACCTCGAGAATAAATTAAATAGTTGGTCTATTTAATTAATATGCAATATTATTTATTTGGTAAATAATATGTAAAATAGAAAAGATATTTTCTATTAAAAATAGTGACTAAATTGGCGCCACACTTGTGGATAATTTAGGAGAAGAAATTTTCAAGATTATGTCACATGTGTAATTAATTAATTATCTATTTGTTGGATAATTAATGGAAAATTAAGAGATTGATTTTTTGGGAATTGTCACTTATTTTGTGGGAAAAATATCTCTTCCTTATGGGAATAGATTTTTGTGGTGTGAAAATGATAACTCTCTTGACTAGTTATTTTCCTATATAAAGAGAGTTCCTCCCAACACAATACACCCTTCATAATTGCGCCATATTGAAAAATAAAGGAAGAAAAATTAGTTTCTTGCATTAGTCATTTAGAGAAGAAAAACCAAGCTTGTGCATATTCGAGGAGGTTCTACGGCGAGGATCGATGTCCACCAGTCATCGCTAGGAGACACAATCCGGAAGACTACGGCATCTTCCTTTGGTCGATTATCTCTTCCTCTCCGGTAAGGTAAATCTTCAACCTTCTTGTAGATTAATTATTTATGTGAATCATATCATGGTAAAATCGCATGTGAATTTATTCGCAGCTTCCGCTGTGCAAGATCGAGTGTCTCGATCGGTGCTGTGAATCAGATCTGACCATCCAATTATGGATCGGATCCAGATTCGGGTTTCTGTATATCCAGCATTTATATGGTTATTCCATCAATGAAATTCTTAAGTTTTCCCAAAAAATTATCTCTTCCATAAAAGTTATCAATTTTTAAAGTTGAGTTTGAAAGGACCTTTGATTGCGTAAATTGGTCTTTTTTGGATAATACTTTGAAAAACATGGGTTTTGGCGAAAAATGGAGAAGGTTGATTCAAGGATGTGTAACTTCGGCTAGAGCATCGATTTTGATGGGTGGTAGTGCTTCTAAGGTGTTTAATTTGGAACGAGGTATAAGGCAGAGAGATCCTCTTTCTCCCTTTCTTTTTCTCATTGCGGCAGAAGGGTTGAATATTCTTATGAAGGAAATAATTTTAAAAGAAAAGTACAGTGGGGTTAGTATTGGAAATGAGCAAATTCCGATATCTCATCTTCAATATGCGGATGATACGGTATTTTTTTGGAAATGGAGCCTTGAAAATATGAGGAATCTTAAAAGGATTTTGTCATGTGTTGAGAATATATCGGGTTTAAAAATTAAAATAGGAAAAAACTCATTGGCAGGGATAAAGGTTATGGATGCAGATGTTGATATTGCGGCTGATTTTTTCACGTGTAAAAGATGTGTTTTGCCTTTTAAATATTTGGGACTTTGGGTGGGGAAAATATGAAGATGGTAAAGGCTTGGGAAGGCATTATTCAAAAATGTAAGGCAAAGTTGTGTGCTTGGAAATGGTTTTCTTTGTCGGGGGGTGGTAGATTGGTTCTCATCAAAGCGGTTCTAAGTGCTCTTCCGCTCTTCTTGTTCTCCGTCTACAAGCCTCTTGAATGTGTGTTGAAATTTTTGGAAAGTGTGAGATCTTCTTTTTTTTGGGGTGGGCATGAGTCCTTAAAAAATTTGCTTGGGTTGACTGGAAAAAGTTGCAAGCTCCGAAATCAATGGGGGGCATCAGGGTGGGTAGTCTTAAGGTGCATAATCTGTCTTTACTAGGTAAATGGTGGTGGGGGTTTATTTCAGAACCAGATGCCTTTTGGAAGAAAATGATTGTGTCTATTTACGGTGTTGATGGTGCTTGGGAGGAGAGCTTCGGTCGGGAGGGGGAGTTTGGAAGGGTATTGTGGGGGCTGTTAAATCTGCTAAGAGGGTTGGTGTTGATATGTTGAGTCGGAATGTTGGGTGGTAGGAGATGGGAATAGGGTGAGGTTTTGGGAAGATAATTGGGGGGGCTTGCAAATGTGGGGTTGTTGGAAGTGTGGCTAAATGGGTAGAAGGTACGTGTGTTTTTCAATGGGCTTGGAGTAGAAGGTTGAGGGGCTTTGAGGAGGGGGAAGTAGGTGAGTTGGGGGTGTTATTTAAAACTGTTTGTGGAAATGCAGGATCAAGGGACAAATTGAGATGGAGTCTATGTTCGAATGGCGGCTTTTCGGTGGCATATTTGCATAAAATGTTAGAGACGGAATTTTTTAAATATGCGTTTTCGGAAAATGAGCAGGTGGCAAAGTGGAATAAGATGAAAGCTTCGAAAGTGAACCTTTTCATGTGGAAAGCTAGCCTCAAAAGAATCCCCACAAAACCAAATCTTATTCGTCGTGGAGGCTCTTTGCAGGATTCTTTTTGTCCGCTATGCTACCAATTTGAATAATCAGTTAATCATCTTTTTTTGCATGCGATGTGGCATTATTGATTTGGTCTCATGTTCTAAGTTGGTGCAAGATATCTGGGCTAAATGCTTTCTCGTTTAGCGACTTAATATTTGTGTTACCTGGGAATGCTTCTTCGATATTGGCTTCTTCTTTATGGTCAGCTATAGTTGGTGTCACGACTTGGGAAATTTGGATTCATAGGAACGAAGTCATTTTTCATTCGCACGTTTTAAATCCGGAATTGATTTTCAGAGATGTTCAGAGACTATCTTTTCCGTGGTTATCAATTTCTAAGGGTCTCAGGAAATTGAAGTGGGAGGAATGAAAAGCAAATCCGTTGATTGCAGCATCATAATTTCTGGGAGCTTGCTCAAAAGAAGCAACTTCGGAAAATTGTGTTGAAGGTTCAGGGCTGATCATTTGGTTGGAAGTGTTGCAAATGTTGCAGGTGCTTCTCTTCTCTTTTTGTCCAAGGTTGGAGTGCACTTGCTGTGCTATTTCGGTGGTCAAAATGAAATTGTTGTTCTCTTTTGGTTTCATAAGGGTGATGCAATTTGGTTATTTTGATGATTTTCCGGAACAATTTGTAATCTACTTTTAGCATCTTGTTGATAATATGAATTTTGCCTTTTTAAAAAAAAATACTAGTGTTTTTTTATGCCTCTATTGATTCGAAGAGAAAACTACTATACAATCACTACTATACTTTTTGTCATAACTATTGGAAGAAACAAACTATATATTGCATGATCCGAACATATTAACTATTCTACTCTCATTATTAACAATTTTATTAATAGAAAAGACATTTCATACATTATTATTATTAATTTTATAAGTAAAATCTTGTAATTATTACTTGTTTAGATTATTATATATGATATGGGAGATTATAAATTTTTAGATGGGAGGGGGGCAAAAGAAATACACAACATATATAATAGTGTTTTTTTTGGCCCCACAAAGTAAGTCCGCCTCTGGGAACAACATGTATTATTGAGTTTAACTCGGACACTTTTTATTTTATATATATGCAATGTTTTATGGAAAAATTATAATCAAATTTTTGTTTGATGATTTTGATGATTTCTTTCGCAGCAAAATATTCCAGCAACACACCTTTTCACTATCACGTATGAATTTAAAATAATTGTTAAGTTTTAAGCCTAATTAGGCTCGGAGCAAAACTCAAGCTCAACATGAACTTTTTATCTCCCTTTTGTTTCATGAAAAAGTTCGATTGTATACTTTTGAAAAACCCAAATTTGAACTTAAACTCCGAGTTCATATGTTCGATTTGTTTATGATATGAATTTATCGATTGTTTATACATACATTTTATGTGTTACATTTTGGGCCATATACCTTTTGTATTAGTTGGATTTCGAACAATTCAGGCTTTAAATTAAAGTCCTCAACAATTAAAAAGCACAATTAAGCACAATTAAGTTAGTTCCCAAATCAAGTCGGTCCAAGCCAGCCTAACGAAGGACCCGTTTAACTTTGGCCCAAAGGCAATAAAATAGGGGTTTTCCATCCAAACCTGAATAGAACAAAAGTAGGGGGTGTTTACAATTTGATTTAATTTTGTTATAAAGTCAGGGTGTGCAATTTAATTTCGCTCTGCCTCCTTTGGCGAGTTTTTCATCCGATTGCTTGAGGAACAGGGTGTGCAGGGCGCGGCCATGTTTCTGTGGCTTATGTGGGGAATTTGAAAGGCGTGTTGTTCAGTAGTGTTCGATAACCAGACAGTCTATGTCTCTGCGATATGCACGCGATCCTTGGCAGCTTTGGCGGAGTATGTGGAGGCCCTGGAAAGCTTTCGGGCCCATGTCCCGAAGCCTCACTTACCAGATAAATGGGCGAAACCTCAAATCGGTGTGGTTAAGAGTAATGTGGATGCTTCAGTTACAGAGACAGGGGCAGGCGTTGGGGTGATTTTCCGCGACTCAAATGGATAGGTACTCCACTCCTTCGCGTATCACTTTGATCCCGGCGACCCAATCGAATACATGGAGCTTATGGCTATTTCTCTGGCCTTGGAAGATGTGGCGCACTTAGAGATTCAGAGACTAGATGTGGAAAGCGATTGTTTGGCGTGTATTTTATGCCTCCGGCGACCAGGAGAGGATCCCGCATCATGGGGCTGCTTAGTCCAATATCGCTTGGCTATGTTGTCTAGTTTTGTTTCCGTTTCTTTTTCTTCATTAGGGGAGTGGGGAATGTCCTAGCACATCTTCTAGCTAGACACGGTTTATATGTTGCCACTCAGACACTTTGGGGTTCCACGCCTCCGGATGATGTTTTGACCGCTTGTTTGACAGATCTTTATTAATAAAACTCTTTATTCTTTCAAAAAAAATTGTTATAATTTTTTTTTAAAGCAACATTTGTGTTTTGATTTGTAAAATATGAAACAAAAATCAATCATATCGAATTAATTTTGGTTCGACTTGGTCTTTTATATCGAATTTTTATATCAACTCGCATTACAAATATTATTATAAATTAAATGTAATATAACTCATTTAAAAATAATTTGTTGAAATCTTATAATGTTTAATCTCCTAGATCTAATTATAAGGAGTCATGGTTTAATCTAGTAAATATTATAGTTAAAATCTTCATAGATCAATTAACAAAACCACCATCTTCCTTCGTAACGGTAACAACCCAAAAAAAGACACTACGTAAAAAAATATGAATGTATCCACATGAATGCTATGAATTTTGTAAAAATATGAATGAAATTAAATTGAAATTACTTAATCAATGCTATGAATTTCGTAAAAAAAAAAAAAAAGGAACGAAATAGCATTGAAATTACTTAATCAAATGAAACTAACTTAAGAATAAACATTGAATGGACTAAAGACTATAACAAGATATTTATACATATTCTTAATTAATCTAGTATGTATATATATGATGACTAGAGCCACTGGCCCACTATTAGTGGAAACCCCTTTAAGGAAGTGGACTTCGAGATGAATCCCTCAAATGGGAATTTTTTTTTGCAAATGTTGTGTGATTGTTCGTCTGTTTCTCTTCATTTATTTATTTATTATTTATATGACAATAAACCCACACACTATTCAGTGGACTCGAACCCTATATATATATATATATATATATATATATATATATATATATATATATATATATATATATGAGAGAGATCGATAAAAATTTCATGCAAGGAGAGATTGTAAGTAAAATAACAATCATAATGGCATCACCCCAACTATATATATATATGCCCGAAAGGTAGTGGCACCTTTTTAAAGTTTAACACCTTTAAAGGTAATCATCAGCACCATCGCTTAATTTATCATTCTTAAATCTTATCCTATTGACTTTTCCACAGAAGTGGATAAGTACAAATCATAACCCTTTCATCTTTAGTTTATACAAAGCCATGAGCTTGAGTATAATATCACTTCACATTTATTGTAAACAAATTATGCGTATAGACTACAACTTAAAGTTAAAGTTGTAATTTACATCTCTTAAAGGGTATAAAAGTTTATCTTACGATATTTGTGAGCTCCGGTTTTTATTATTATTAGATAAGCGAGTGGAAATCCATAAAATTACGAGTTAAAAAATACAAGCCTAATGTAAATTATCTAAATTCCAAGCTGAGCCCCGGTTATTTTAGTAGGCTAAGTTTAACTATTTAATAGAGATAAGAAGGATTTCAAAGGGCATTTGTGGAATTTTAGGAGTGGTTTTTAGTGAGGGTAAAAACTTCAATGTACCAATTCTATTTATACCCAACTTATTACCAAATCCCTCATTTCATTACTCGCCCAAGGAAATGTCGGGAAGAAAGAAAGAGGAGGAAAAGGAATAGAAGGAGTGGAAATATAATATTCCGATTTTCGAAAAAAGGCAGACGTGTTAATTTATGAAAACGTAATTTTATATTTACTATATTTTTGGACTAAAGGAATTTTATATATATATATATATATATATATATATATATATATATATATATATAATCCAAGCCTAAATTGCTCCATGAACGATTTATCAAGAACTTTTAACAGTGTATATGGTGATTGTCGTTTGATTTAGACTGAGCCTGAGAGTTAGTTTCTCTCAAGTTGCCTACGTATCTAATCTGTGTAATTGCAATCAAGTCTTTCGTAGTTCCTTAGGGTTTGCTTATATAGGAGGCGTTCTAGCCCTATTTCTTGTCCTGCAAGTATCTAGGATTTACTTCCTAGCCCCTAAGGATTAATGCGTATAAATCCCTTTGATTTAGGGATACTTATGATTATATTTGATTGACAGGATATGCATCCTATAATCATGTGATTCCTTCCATGTTTATCTTACTGCGTAGTCACATGCTTGAATTATCAACTAAGGAAAGACCCAGACGTCCTGCGCTGGGCTCCTCAGGTCGTCTCGACCTGGGTTGCATGACCTGCCCTCCGTAATGACCGAGCCGTCCTGCGGTTGTCTAGTCGGGAGGGCAAGGGCAGACCTCCCACCTGGGGTCAGGCCTGGATTACATGCGGGCCTCTGGCCTCAACGCTAACTTACTTATTTATTACAATGTTATTCTCTGAGTGACACGTGGCGAGGTCTACTCTGGCCATCGTCATAAGCCCCCCAGGTCTGACCAGGCTCCTCTGGAGCAGGGCATATCTGACCTAGGCGGAGCGCAACTCGGCTATCTAACAGGGTCGAGGCTTGCCTTGCCACGTGGCCACGCTGCCGTCATCAGTTAACAATGACAGGCATGAAAAACGAAGCGTTTCTATACACGCCTTAATGATGGTTGTTTTTCCCAATACTGTTTTTTCACGAAAAACGAAGCGTTTCTCTTCATACGTTACAACACTCCATTTAAAACCGTGATTGGAGCTTGCCGGTTTCCATTCCAACCTTCATCCTCTTCAAAAGCAAGTAAGCTTTCTGCGACTTCTCCATTTTAATTACCTTATAGTTAATGAGTGAGCCAGTGATTCTCATTGATAGTTCAATCAAAGCTTTATTTAAGTCCGAGTCAGAATCAGAAAGTGAAAACTCCCATTTTAGGGTTAACTCTGAGAAACCTATTCTTTTACCGGTTGAAAATCCTGTTTCCAAACCTTTAATCAATCGTAGGGGATTTGAACACCTGGTTCTAGCCCCTGTCACGATCCGTCTTATTCCGGTCCTCCACGCTCCTCCGGAACCTCTAAGTTCGTTCTGACCTTAAAAGCGCACATGGCGTTGAAATCCCAGGCCCCTTGCCACGGCATCGACTCTAACCTGACCAAGAGTGACCTGGCCTCTATCTGTAAACAGTATAAGATAATGAATCCCTTATATGACCTCAAGGTCCCTGCCCCTGGTGTTTATGCATATCAGGCCCCGGAGAGTTATTGCGCCGTCTACCGGGAGCAACTTCTTTGTGGTTTGAGGTTTCCAATATACCCTGCCATGTTGTCTGTTTTAGAGCACTATGGATTGGGTCTTGCCCAAATCGTACCCAACGGTATTAGGGCGATAGTGGGCTTTGCCCTCTGGTGCCGGTGTGCCTGCATTCCTTTTACAGTCCAGTATTTCTGACTTTTTCACCAATGCAAGCAAGTACCCGAGCAAGCAGGGTATTACTGCTTTCCTCGCCAAGAAGACTTCTTAAAAGATGTTTGGTTTATCGAGAAGGGAGAAAGTTCTTACAAGAAGTGGAAACGACGGTTCTTCTTTCTTTCCCCCGAGGTGGAGCTTAATTTGGGTAGATGGAACACTGCCGACCTCGGTAGAGATCCCCGACCCACAGATGTTCATAAGAATCTGATAGATAACATTCAGAAGGGTGGCATTTATATCCATCTGAAGAAATATTCCTCTGAGTTGATCGAGTCTGCCAAACTACCAACCGCTGGCCCTGACCCTTACAAGGAACTAAGTAAAGAGGAATATGAAACCTGTAAGGTATTTATATTTGTTATGTTCAATAAAATGCTTGTATTAACTCCTCTATCTTGTTATTTGCAGTGTCTTTGCTAAGTTATTGGCTGATGTCGATGAGGAAGAGGAGGTACCTGTTGATGCTTACCCTGAACAGGACTCTGAAAGGACAGTGAGTACCGACTTGGCCGCTGCTCAGTCTGCCGTGAATGTGCTGGATCCTGAGGTGGCTAGGCTTCTGTCCGAGCTTCTGCCTCTTCTTCTCGGGCTATCCCAATGGACGTGGAGGACGTTGAGGAAGAAGAAGAGAGAGAGGAGTTCCGGCTTCAGAAGAGGAAGCAGGTAGTGATCGTTGACACCCCTCGAAGGGGTAAGTCTAAGAGAAAGAAGATTGTTCCCCGTCCGGGTAAGAGATTGAGGGTATTTACCTAAAGGATGGCGTGCTAGTGGGCCAAGGGTGTCTAGCCGAACTTTTCTGACCAAGACCTGGCCGAGGTGGTAAGTTAACTTTTGGTGTCCTGACCTTCCATCTAATGTAATTTTACTATACCCTAACCTTTAAACTTTTTCAGGGAGCCCAAATCGGTCATGAATTTTTGCAAAGACTCGCTGAGTCTTGGGCTATTAAAAAAGGTCAAAAGAAAAACATTGAGGAGTTAAGAGCGAGCCGAGAGAGGCATAAGGAGTCTTCGAAGACTAAAGATGAGGAGATCAAGGCCCTTAAGGGGCAGATTCGAACTCAAGAAGCTGAGCTGAAAAGGGTTCGAGTTGAGTGTGCTGCTGAGCTCTAGGCAGCCTGTGATAAGTATAACACGGAGACATCCAAGATGGGTCAGCATCTGACCAAGCTCTGGGCTGAAAAGAATGAGTTGGAGGCTTCTCTCCCTGATCGGGCTGCACGGGCTGTCCATGACTACAAGTCTTCAGGGCACTTTGCCGAGTGTCTGAAAGCTTTGCTGGGCCCTGTGATATGGCATGGCTTCACGGTGGGAGTTAACGAGGCTAAAGAGAAGTTTCCTAACCTAGATGTTGGAACCCTTCCTCACCGGTACATGTATAACCCGGATGCAGGCAAAGTTTATGATGACCGCCTGTTAGAATTTAAGGATGGCGTAGATGGTGGGGTTAAATATGCCAAGAAGCTCCCTGCTGCTCAGGGGTCTGGCTGTTCCTCCAACTGCCAGCCAGTCTACTTCCACCGAGAAGCAAAATTCTGCTACCCCCTCTTATGCTTTGCATTCTGCTTTTTATTTTGCTAAAACTTGTTTTATCTTTTAATGAGACAATTTTTTGTAAAACTTAACATTTATTTATGCTAAGAAATGCTACCCTTAACATTTATTTATGCTAAGTAATGCTAAGTGTTTGGTTTTGAATTCGAGTACTAACCTGGTACCCTTTGCCTTCCTCCGAGTATGGCATGCATTACTTATTGTACTGGATGTCATACTTGGTCATTTATTGTTGTCTTTGTACTCTTTTTGTTGTTGGATTCTGGCCTGACCTGCAGACTCGGGAAGTTTGTCCTTTGAAAACTTTCTCGAGTCCGGCGTCTGGCTTTTACTCGATTGAAAATCCGCCAAACACAGTGACTCGGGATGTTTGTCCTTTGCACTTTCGAATCGACTGCGATTTAGTTAAAATTTTGGCGGACTGCGGACTCGGAAGTTTTTCCTTTGCAAAATTTCCGAGTCTGACCTGCAGTACTCATTTAAAAATTTGGCCTGACCTGCAGACTCGGGATGTTTGTCCTTTGCAATCTTTTTGAGTCTGACCTTCAGTACTCAGTTAAAAAATTTGCCTGACCTGCAGACTCAGGAAGTTTGTCCTTTGCAAAATTTTTGAGTCTGACATGCAGTACTCAGTAAAATTTTTGGCCTGACCTGTAGACTCGGGAAGTTTGTCCTTTGCAAACTTTCTGAGTCTGACCTGCAGTACTCAGTTAAAAATTTGTCCTGACCTATAGACTCGGGAAGTTTGTCCTTTGCAAACTTTCTGAGTCTGACCTGCAGTACTCATTTCCATTTTTCCATTTAAGGGTTATATATTAGCAATGTCATACTCATAAAGAAGAAAAATTTAATGAAAATGCGGTGATGTTCGATTACATCTAAATTGAAAATAACAATATTGTAAAGAAAAGAAATAAAGCAAGTCTGGCACCTGTCCTAGACATAAAATTTCTTGAGATTGTTGGCATTCCAACTTCGAGGTATGGTCTTACCACTTGCATCGGCGAGCTGGTATGCGCCCTTTCCATGAACTTTGACCACCTTGTAAGGGCCTTCCCACTTCAGATCAAGCTTGCCTTGAGGGCCCTGTCTGCTAACCTAATTCTTTCTCAACACCAGATATCCTTCTTTAAAGTATGAGTGCCTCACTTTGGAGTTGTAGTACTGAGATATTCTTTGCTTATACTTGGCCATTATGATGTAGGCCACTTCCCTGGCTTCTTCCAAGTCATCTTTGGCTTGCATGAGTTCGACATCTTGATCTGACTGGTCATGGAGCTCGGTTCTCAGGAAAGGGAGCTCGATCTCTGCTGTAATGACTGCTTTGCATCCATAAGCTAAAGAAAAAATGTGTTTCACCAGTAGCCGAGTTTGGCGTAGTCCTGTACGGCCAGAGTATGTTGGGTCAACCCAACTCTCTCCTTCTTCTTCTAGTCTTTTCTTTAAACCAACCTTGACCTGTCTGTTCGTCTGCTCCACTTGGCCATTAGCTTGCGGATGGCCAACATAGGTAAAGTGTTGGGTTATACCCAGCTCAGCACACCATGTCCTGACTGTCCTGTCTTCAAATTAAGTCCCATTGTCTGAGATCAGGGTCTTGGGTATACCGTATATGCAGACAATGCTTTTCCAAAGGAACTTTTGAATTGATTTTGCCGTAATGGTGGTTAGGGCTTCAGCTTCCACCCACTTTATAAAGTAGTTCACTGCTTTGACAAGGAACCTTAGATTTCCCAGAGCTCGGGGAAGTGGGCCGACTCGGTCCACCCCCCATAGATAGAAAGGCCAATGAGACACTATAGGGATCATTTCCTGTGAAGGTTGGTGAGATAAGTTGTCGTGCACCTGTCATGACTTGCACTTCATGACTAGGTCATTTGCATCACTTTTCATAGTGGGCCAGTAGTATCCAAATAAATGACATTCTCTTGCTAGGGTTCATGCACCCACACGATTTCCACAGATACCGAGATGGATTTCTCTAAGAAGATAATTCTCTTCCTCCTTCAAAGCACACCTGAGCCACTGTGATGTAAAAGAACGTCTGTATAGAACTTCATTAAAAAAGGAGTACCTGCTTGCTAAGAGCTTCATCTTCCTGGCCTCAGACTTATCAGTTGGCAGGATGCCATGTTTGAGAAATGACACTATAGTGTCCATCCATGTAACTTGTCGACTGACTGGCTGAACTTCACTCTGGACATAGCTTCGTTCTACGAGTTGTTCTACCAGGACTTTTTTGACTGAGAAGAAATTGGAGGCCAATTTCGAAAGAGCATCACCCCATTTGTTCTGAGACCGAGAGACCTGATCGATCCAGACCGACTTGAAGGTCTTGAGTAAGGTTTGGGCCACTGACAAGTACTTCTTCATTGGTTCCTCGTTTGCTTCATACTCGCCTTTGATATGATTGACTACCAGTTGGGAGTCACTGAATACTTGTAGATTGATAGCTCGGAGCTTGCTAGCTAGTCGGAGCCCAGTGATCAGAGCCTCATACTCGGCTTTGTTATTTGTAGCTCTGAACTGGAATCGTAGGGCATAAGGAAATTCTTCTCCTTTTGGACTTATGAGCAAGAGGCCTGCCCCTGCTCTTTCTTTTCCTGCTGCCCCATCCACATACAGGGTCCATAACTGAACTTGCTCTATCGGTTGATCCTTTTCAATATCCACTGAAATTCCTTCGGCCAAGAAGTCTGCAAAAGCTTGAACCTTTATAGCAGTTCGGGGTTGAAAGTTTAGGTCATACTCTGCAAGCTCTATGACCTACTTTGCTAATCATCCAGATGTATCTGGCCGAGTTAATATCCATCGTAGAGGTTGATCTATTACCACTGTTATCGGATGTGCTTGAAAGTATGGTCTCAACTTCCTTGAAGCATGCACCAAAGCCAAAGCTAGTTTCTCTGCATTGGTGTACCTGACCTCTGGGCCATGTAGAGCCCTGCTCACATAGAATACCGGTCTCTGGATGTTGTCCTCATCCCTGATCAGGACTGAACTAATTGCTTCTGCAAGCACTGCTAAGTATATTAGCAGAGTTTCTCCATCTCGATGTGAGGTCAAGGTTGGCGGATCGGCCAAGTAAACCTTGAGGTCCTCGAATGCTTTCTGGCTGCCTTCATTCCACTGGAAAGGACATGGTTTTCTTAGGACTTTGAAGAATGGTAAGGCACGTTGTGCCGATCTTGACAAGAACCTGTTCAGGGCAGCCGTACGCCCTGTCAGCCTTTGCACTTTTTTGATGTTCCTTGGGGGCGGCATTGACCTTAATGCCTCAATTTTGTCTAGATTTGCCTTAATGCCGTCCTTGAAGATCATGTACCTCAGGAATTTTCCTGACCTGACCCCAAAGAACACTTTTCGGGGTGGAGTTTCATCTGAATCTGTCTGAGTACATTGAATACCTCCCTAACGTCCAGTATGTACCGATCAAGAGACCTGCTCTTGATAAAGAGATCATCTCGTAAACCTCCATACATCTTCTAATTTGTTCATCAAAATTTTTGTTTACCGCTCTTTGGTATGTGGCCCCAGCATTCTTGAGTCCGAAAGGCATGGTGACGTAGCAGAAAGTGCCCAACTCTGTTATGAGCACAGTCTTTTTTGCGTCTTCGGGTCCATGGCTATTTGATGGTACCCCTTATACGCATCTAGAAATGCAAATACTTCAAAACCCACAGTTGAACCAACTAACCTGTCAATCTTAGGGAGAGGATAGTAGTCCTTAGGACAAGCTTTGTTCAAGTAAGTGAAGTCCACGCACATCCGTCAACTTCCATCTGGCTTCTTTACTAGTACTGGGTTGGCTAGCCAGTCCGGATAGAATACCTCCCGTATGATGTTTGCCTGGAGCAACTTTTCCACCTCTTTTTGAATTTCCTCCATTCTTTCCTTTGCGAACTGTCTCTTCTTTTGCCGAACTGATTTCCTGTTCAGGTCGACATTGTGCCTGTGCAGGGTCAGCTCGGGTGATAGGCCTGGCATGTCTTCCTTCCTTCATGCAAACACATTTCTGAACTCTCTCAACACTTTGACGAGTTATTCTCTATTCTGCTCTGGGATCCATGACCCCACATTCACAGTTAAATCCTTATGATCCTCCCATAGGCTCACTATCTCGATCTTATCTTCTGAAGACCAGCCTTCCTACTCTTCCGGGAGTAGTTCTTCAACAGAGACCTGCTGCACCATTATTTTTCTATTAACGGTGGCTGTATAACAGCTCCTGGCTGTTTCCAAGTCACTCTTGACCTCCACTGACCCCTGTAATCTTGGAAGCTTCATGCTTATATGAGCTAGGGAGATTACTGCTCGAAGATCTATCAGTGCAGGTCGTCCCATGATCACATTGTAGGCTGAGGGCGCTTTGACTACCACATAATCCACCATAAAGGTCCTGCCCCTTGGTTCTTTTCCAAAAGTGGTTGGAAATCTAATCATGCCTATGGGATGAACTGGGGGTCCTGCGAACCCAAATAGCGGAGCTGAGACAGGTGTCAGCTTAGTATCCTTCAGCTTCATGGATTGAAAAACACTATAGTACAATACGTTGACCGCACTACCCGTATCGGCACAGATACGAATCACCATATGCTTATTAATTACCATTTCAATAACTAACGCTTCGTTATTAGTGACTATTTGCAAGGGGTCATGCGGACCATAAATTACCTTTCCAGAAAGCCTTTGCCTTTTGTTAGAGTCGGGGGAGTAGCTGACCTTCTATTGTTCATTTCCTCGGGTCGGGGAGCGGTGCTCGGGCCACCTGAGATCGTGTTGATAGGGCGGTTATCAACTTGCCCATCGGGACCCAAAGACTGATCTCTTCTCCGGTGGTAGTCATCCCGTCGGTCTCGATCTTGACCGAAGTTCCTTCTCTTATACTCTCTTCCCTCTCGGGGTTCCATATTTTGTGAACGGTCTATGACCTCATCTAGCTTCCCTTCTATAACAGCCGCATCAATATCTCTCTATAGGTCTCTACAGTGCTCTGCATCATGACCAGTATGTTCATGGTACTTGCAGTACTTGGTATGATCTCTTTTATCACGAAGACCCCTTATGGGAGGCGGGACTCATGCTATGCCTTTTCTTTGCATTATTGCGAGGACCTGCTCACGTGATCTGTTTAAAGGGATAAAATCCCTTTCCTGAAGAGCACCTTTCTTTCCAAGTCGGTCTGACACCGGTGCTGCAACTCGATCCCATACTGTCTTGCATTTTCTATCAGGCCTGTCATCTGACTTCTCTTTCTTGGAGCTTTCTGCCTCCCTCTTTAAACGGTTGGCCTTCTCACCCTGGCAGTGCTTGTAAGCAAGGTCCATGCACTCTTCCATAGATCTCGGAAGTCGGCTATTTAACTTAGCATATAATCGACCTTCTCGTAGGCCTGCTATGAAAGAGGTGATCAGGAGATGCTCCTCCGTGTTCCTGACCTGCCTGGATGCTTCATTAAACCTCTTCAGGTATTGCAACAAAGTCTCCTCCTTCTTTGTCTGATGGTGAGGAGGTATGTAGCGTTTTTGTGGAACGGTTTGGCCGGGTTGAAAGCTTGCAGAAACCTCATTGCCAGGGTTTCAAAGTTGCCTATTGATTGAGGTGGAAATTTCCTAAACCACTCACGGGCCCTGCCCATAACTAAGGTGGGAAAAGATTTACATTTCATCTCTTCTGCTGCACAATCCATGTTCATATGTGTCAGGTATTGAAATAGGTGATCTTGGGGATCCTTGGTGCCATCATAGGGCTCCAACTTGGGCACCTTGAACCTTTCTGGACGTGGGTATTTCAAGATCTATTCAGAAAACGGTGACTCGAATGACAGATCGTCTGATTTCCGTCCTAGAATTCAATCAAGCTCTTCTCGGGCAGCCTCTTGGGCTTGGGTGTTGACCTATTTTTTCCATGCGTTGGAGGTGGAGGACAGAGTGTCCTCTCTATCATCCTTGCATAGTGGGTTGTTCCGAGGAGCGTTGTTTTCTGGAACTTCTTCCTCTTGCCCTTTTAGGGCTAAACCCAACACGCTTTTAAATGCGGTCATGTCCAGATTTCATAATGTCTCCAACAAGGCTTGTTGGGCTGGATCTGCCAGTACATCTTCTTGCTGATTTTGGTGTTGGCTAGTAGTAAGAATTGGGGTTTTTTTCTCCACCTTCTGTCTGCCCACCAGTTGTTCCCGTGGGATCAGTTTCCTAAACCAAGGGATCTTGAACCTTGGTCTTTTTCCCTATATTTTTTGAAGGTGCCATTGCTTGTTCTTGATAAGATCGCTGAAAGATGCCCTCCTTCTAACGCCAATTGACGATGCTGGATATCGTCGAGTATATAATCCGGGCCTAAATTGCTCCTAGAACGATTTATCTAGAACTTTTAATAGTGGGATAGTGATTGTGGTTTGATTTAGACTGAGCCTGAGAGTTAGTTTCTCTCAAGTTGCCTATGTATCCAATCTGTGTAATTAGAATCAAGTCTTTCGTAGTTCCTTAGGGTTTGCTTATATAGGAGGCGTTCTAGCCCTATTTCTTGTCCTGCAAGCATCTAGGATTTACTTCCTAGCCCCTAAGGATTAATGCGTATAAATCCCTTTGATTTAGGGATACTTATGATTATATTTGATTGACAGGATCGGCAGGATTCCTTCCATGTTTATCTTATTGCATAGTCACGTGCTTGAATTATCAACATAAGGAAAGACCAAGACGTCATGCGCTGGGCTCCTCAGGTCGTCTCGACCTGGGTTGCATGACCCGCCCTCCGTAATGACTGAGCCGTCCTACGGTGGTCTAGTCGGGAGGGCAAGGGTAGACCTCCCACCTGGGGTCAGGCCTGGATTACTTACGGGCCTCTGGCCTCAACGCTTTTTTAGTTATTTATTACAATGTAGTTCTCTGAGTGACACGTGGTGAGGTCTACTCTGGCCATCGTCAGAAATCAATGGAATTAATTAAGAGAGGTTTTATTTTTGAAAAGAAAATAACCACCCATTAAGTAAGGGGTTATTGTTTGAGAGGTTATCAGAAATTAACACCTGGCAAGTTCGAACGATGAGTCTTGAGGGCAAACAAGAAGGGAAAAAGGGACTTTTCCAATTATCTCACAAAGTTCTTGACGGATTGTAGATTTGAGTAGAGCAACGGAATCGTGAAGAGACAAAGATCGTTTTGATATTAAAATCTTGAAGTTTCATCAAGGTATGAAAATAGCCCTAAAAATGGTTTTCATCATGTTTGGGTTGAAGAAAGTGTGTAATTCATAGTTTTGAATAGTTACTGGCCTTGATCCAAACTACTTTGAATTGATTATAGATCAAATAGGTTTTGTGGGAGTTTGAGGAGTGCTGGGGTTTTCTCTCAAGTTTGGCTTTGGTTTGCTTGCTAACAAGTAAGAAAATCTTCTCTATTGCCTTAATTTGTTTTGATGGAGTTAGGGTTTTGGTTGTAGAAGTGGTTTGATGTTTGAAATCTTGCCAATTGTTGTTATGAAAGTATATGGTGTTATGTGTGGTTAAAAGTTATGTGTTTCTGCTGTTATAATGCTTAGATAGAAGTTTTTAATGTTTGGAATTGGTTAGAAATCAATGAAGTGCAAAAAAAACCAAGTTAGGTCCTTTCTGCGTTGAATGCGTACGCATTGCCTAGCAATGCGCACGCATTGATGGAACAAAAAGTCAGGTTTTGGAACAAGATGCTCAATGCGTATGCAATGATTAGCAATACGCACGCATTGATTAGCGATGCGCATGCATTGATTAGCAATGTGCACGCATTGCTTATACAGGGTGGTCAGATTTACTTTTAGCAGGCAGAATGCACACGCATTGAGGGTAATGCGCACGCATTGAGGGTAATGCACACGTATTGTCCGGACAGAGACATCCTAAATGTTTCTGCTCGTTCAATGCGCACACATTCCAAAGAATGCGCACGCATTGACACCTGTTTTGGGGAAAATGTTGTTTTAAGCTATGAGATGAGTTTTAAATGTTGTTTCTTGATCTAATAACATTAAATGAATCTGAACAAGCCTTGATTAAGCTTCTAATGCATTTAGTTCCTGCACCGAATGTACTCTTCCTTAGAGTTGAAGTTCGGGACCGTCGAAAGAGTATGATTGGCTTGTGCTTTGATGAATTAGTATTCATCAATGTCTGTGTACGTGCCTAGGGTGTTATGTTTAAAGTCTAAGTGAGGGAGTAGAGTTGTTAAGAGAGTTAATCAACAATGACTTACATAAGTGTGTAGTAAAAGACTAAACATTGTAACATTCTTGGTAAGGCATTTGTCTATATCGCGATGTGTGCGCGGTCAGATAAAGTGAATAACTCTACTGGCCTATAAACGGCTAAATGGTAGAAGGACTTCGCCGAACGTATACACTATCGGGTCTTAACCCGTTGCTATTGGTGTGATCCACTAATAGGTTGCAAACGATACTTCGTGGTGAGTAGCACCCTGCGTAGTGCCCTTGAATGCCGGTGTAACAAACTTGAGTTAAGTTAGAAACAGTTAGTCACGACATGTTGATGAGCATGAAGTGAACCCTAGAATTGAGTCGGTCTCATAAATATAACTTAATGATTTTGTAAACTTGTATTTATGAAACTTAATTATTGCAATAGTTTTTGTTTCTTGCTAAGTACCTTTATACTTACCTCAAATGCATGTTTGTTTGTGCTTGGGGTTGAGAAGATGAACATGTTGAGTAGGAGTTTGATGAGGACTTCGAGGATGACATATGATCATGCTTATTATGTTATGCTAGACTTTTCCTTATTGTTTCCTAAACTATGTAAAATATTATGTTGCACTTTTCATTTCAAGACATGATGTATTTCTTTTGATTTCTTGTAAGACATCGTACGGTTGTAAGTTTGCTATCATTATCATAAAACATTTGTTCTATCTTTAGTATGTTTGTATCCATTCTCGTGAAAAAGAGAAAAAAATATATACACCCGAGTCATTTAGCTTCCGTAAATGTTAAACTCGTTACGAAGTAGTAGATGCTTACATATAATATATTGTTATTTTATATTATACGTGCCAAACATTCTATTTCCAGGTAAGGACTCAGTACCGGGAATGGGGCGTTACAAGAAAGGAGAAGATGAGAAAAGGGAGAGAATCTTCGGTTTTCTGATCGATCAGGCCGTGTGTTCTAGAAGTGTTCATGAAATTTTCCTAGATCTAGAAGTGTTCTTGAAATTTTCAGTGTTAAATGATATTCGAAGAGTTATAGTAACCTTAGATCTTCGGTTTTGGTTGTAGGATTCAAAGTTATTCTTAGATCTTTGAGAATTTTCAAATCTTTATTTGATCTCAAAATTTCTTCAAGAATCAAGTTGGTATTCTAGGAGCTTTTTGGCTTCTTTGGTGAAATCATAGATAAAGGGGTGTTCAACCAAATCTTTAGTTGTCATTTCTTGCTTGAATTCAAGTTATTGATCGATATATGTTAATGTATTTGGTATGGATAAAGGAGTGGTGGATACCAACAAGGATCAATGTGCATACACACTTCTGATATCAGTTGAGATAGTTAGCAGAAGAAATCAGTTGAGATAGTCAGCAAACCAGAGCTGATATCGGATTTCAAGTTGAAGCAGTCAGTAGGGCAGAAATATCAGGCATGGAGATTCATGCGTGAAGGCATCACATGAGTAGAATCTGCTCAACTTAGAAATGAAGCCAATGTTTAAGTTTTCTATTATAACTATTTGTAACTGCTTTTAAGCGTCTTACGAGGAGTATCATCTATCAATACTACGTCATCAAACTCGTGTAGCTTAACTTGATCATTTTATTAATTAATAAGAAATTCTGCATTTTATTTTATCTTCTATTTTCAATTTCATCAATTTCAACGGTATATTTGTTGGGTTTGATGATGTAAGTGTTGGTGTTGGATTGGATTTGAAATCGCAATACCAAATCTGCAAATTTCCGTCGTCTGGCGCATGCCAGAAGCACCAAGGAACTTGCAGAATAAATTCTGGAGATGTGTGTGCGCCAGGGCGGTTGTGGTGTGCGCCTGTGTAGTATTTTCTTCAGCATAATAGTTTCTGGTTTGTTTGGAGAGCACCAAAATGGGTTGTGATGCTGGTGGCGTATCAGAGAATAACGTAGGGAATAGTGCAAGAGAATAATACACGAACAAACAGAGATTAACTTTGAAATATAATTTTATATTATTCAATTTCAACTTCGTAACTAAGTCCACAAGCCGGACTCATATAGCTCTCAAAAATAAATGTTATCTTAAAATAAAACAAATCATGATTTATTACAAACATTAATCAAGCACAAATCAACCCCCTTGATTATGCCATGGACCTTAATTCAAATTTCAAACAAATATCGCTTTTTAATATTTTTTTAGAATCAAAATATTTTATTAAGTGCTATCAACTGCGCAAGCAGCAATTACATTAGTTGGTGGATTGATTCCCCAATCAATAACATAGTGAAAAGAAATTCCTTTTCGAACTAGTAAATGAGCAGCGACATTTCCAGGCCTTTTTACATAAGAGAAGGAAATGGACGTAAACAAAACAGAAAGTTCTTTGCAAGCTTTCAAGATTTCGCCAAACTCAGACAAGTCCTCCATAGGTGATTTGTGTCTTTGAATCAGCTGTAAGCAATCTCCTTAAAAAACGCAGCGGTGGCATCCCGTAGGCCACATCCACCGTCAATGAGTGATAGATCACTAATGTCTCACCCCATAAAGCATTATTGCACCATCACAAATGATAAGAAAAGCTGTTATTATATCACCTTCATTATTTCGCAAGATTCCTCCGACTGCAATTTATTTTTCTAATGACAATCAAATCATTTCCATAAATAACTTGTTTCAAAGTAAATGAGAGATTCTCCTGCATCAATCTCCCCGGGTTGAAAAAAACTCGCCCTCGAGTTTACTTGAATCAAATGCCCTATCAACTTCCCCTAATAAAATGGATTTCCCACTATATGATTCCATGCCTTTGAGTACAATCCGGATGCGGCAATTGCATGATCACGACCATGGAAATAATTTGTAGTAAAAACAATCATTTCACTCTCAAAATAAGTTGTAGATCTTTTCTTCAAAGTGGCACAACCATCAATATTGAAAACTATATACCCGGAAGAAACATCATGCTGCTCTTTTGAAGAAAATTCATCAGAATATTTTTCATCCTCATATGAATTATTATTAGACCCATCTTTGACATTGTCAAGTTCGTCCTTATTTAGCAATGTCGATTATGAGTATAAATTTGATTTACCAATTACATCAACAACGTAATAATCGAATACCATATTACTGAATCACTCATCCTCATTATTATCTCCTATAATCTCTTATTTGTTGAAATAGTGTTCGGGTTGGACCGGATCCGACTGGGACGGATCACTTCTACTATTTCTTATGTTTATACATATGGCTTTTGTATTGTCATATATTTGTTCTTGTAAAGAACCAATTGTGAATTGTTATATGATAACGTCCTTAGTATTAAACTGTGATAGAGGAACCGTGATAGGCAATTATGGTTGATGAGATCTCTAATCATTTTAATAAGTTTGATACTTAAAAGCCTCTAGGCTGATGTACAATTAAACCGGATTGATAGTACAAATAGGCTAGCACGTATTAGATGTCTTCTGTCTTTAAGGGCAGGGATAGATATCGTCTATCGAAGTGTAGAGACACTTGGACTGTACGTGGACATGTATTAGAGAATGCGTACGTTAGACTGGCCCACTTACACTGTTAAGTGTCACACTATGTGGCGGTTGTGTAATTATCTTTAGGACCGGAGTCTACACGGCATCACGGTGTGGGTTGTCATGCTTCGACACTATTGAGGTTTCCCTTAGCAATGGGGCGATCATGCGGTAGTGATTGGGTGTTATACTGAAGCATGTGTAGTATACATGTTTCGTTGTCTGGGAATCACGTACCCTATCGGTAGGGGTGAATATCCGAAATAGCCTTCTTATAATGAATGTCTTACTCTCGTGAATCTCTGCGAAGTGGAAGTAAATGCGTTACTTCGAGAGAGCATGATATCTATATTATAAGATACGGTCGTTGATGTTTCACACTCAAACGACCGTATGGATATTATTACTGCGGTAGGATTGTATTTACACGGTAACTGTTTCACATGAAAAGTAGTAGTCATTGCATTTGACTCTTCCGATGATTGGGGGTCACGGTGTGTTGCTAGACGCTATCCCGTGATCGTTAGGTATGAAGGGCATTTTCATAATTTGCACTTTGTGTCTACGGCCAACATATTCGGAAGCCTATCGGGTCACACATATGAACATCAAGTCAAATGTTGTTATAGTTGATAACCAAATAGGGAAAGAATATATCTCATACTATAAGGGTTATAGTGGTAAATTAATATTGTGGCATTTATTTATTATGAATAAATATAATACAAGATATTAATTGTGTTGATTAATTAAATATACACATAATGTATGTGTATGTCGAATATATATATATATGATATACATGTATTTTGCAAATTAATTAATCATGGTATTATATTAATTGATTAAACATATATTTGGATATACATATATGTATGGCGCCACTTTCTAACCATATAAGATATATTTGCTTTGTGCACATCAATTAATAATAATAGGGAGAATTGGCTATATAGCCTTTTTTCAACAAATTCTTGGCTGTGTTTTTTTCCGTTTTTTTGACCACGATTTTCTCCATTTTTTTTCACAAATGTACACGATCTTAAGGTCCTCAAATTCCCTATAGGGTTCCCCCTTCCCAATTAGGGTTTAGTTTGGTTCAAAAAACACCTAAAACGCGAAGATTTAGAGGCTTCAAAAAGACTGTTTACACCATTTCTGAACAAAAAAGACTATATCCCCAAGATTTGTGGTCAAACACCCTTTTTAACCTTAAGCCCCTTAATAATATATAAATTGTATTACTTTATATTAATATTAGATATTAATGAATATAGATTTGCACACATGTGTAAATTGATTTATGGTAATAAGATAAAGATATATTCAATATAAGATATTGTCAATTTATATCTTGGAAATATATTTAATATAAGATATTGTGGAAATATTACTCAGCAGACTCAGTCTGCTGAGGCTTCAGCAGGGTGCTCAGCAGATTGCTGAGCCTCAGGATTTCGTGCATAATATTTTGTACACCTTATTTAATTGTAAAATTAATTGTAAAAGACATATTAATTGTGAGTCATATAAACAATTAATATGTCAAACTCTAGTTTACTTTATGTCATAGACATAACTTTTACTTTTACTTTTGCATGCTTGCCACCCACATCTACATACTCAAGTGGCACCCAAGCTAGCTAGCTAGTCTCTCCATCTCAATTGTATCTATTTATACATCTTTTACTCAATGAATAAACTAAGTTGAAGTTTACTCTTGTGTGTATCACATTCTCAAACTCTCTTCATGGTAGCAGAGCCTTACTGAGTTCTAAAATCCGCTGCAAAACTCAGTTCTTTTTCGTAAAAAATGTCAACATTATCTCGAAGTTTCATCTTCTTGATGAGACTCACACAATGCCTCAAAGAGATGGGATAATCGAACACTCTTCTTTACAAATCATAAACTTGATGGTAACAATTACTTGCTATGGTCAAGGTCCATGAAAATGTATATCTCCGGCCAGGGCAAGATGGGATATCTCATGCAGTTCCAAACTCCGCCCCTCTGAACCGCCCAAGTTTGAAGCATGGGATACTGAAAAATAACCAAGTCATGACCATCCTCACGAGGTCTATGACAAAAGAGATCAGTGAGAACTTTATGATGTATGACACTTTGCTAAGGAAATGCAGGACAATGCCGAGAGACCTTTACTCAAAAGGACAATACATCCAAGTCTATGAAATCGAAGCTCAGATTCAAAATTGCGAGACAAGGGATATGTCTCAGAACTCAATACTTTAATCAACTATCTAAGGCATGGCAACACCTAGATATGTTGGAAACTCACCCTGGAATGATGTTAAAGATCTTGCACTCTTTAAAGACATTATTGAGAAAAGAGAGTATTCAAATTCCTTCTTCGGATCGAATCCTACTCTTGATGATGTCAGAGGTAGAATTCTTGCTACTAAACCTCTTCCAAATCTCAAATCCATGTTTGCTGAGGTCAAACATGAGGAAAGCAGGAGGAAAGTGATGCTTCTGAACCCCCTTGCTGACAACCCTACTGAAGGTACCGCCCTGCTGAAGGTTAATGAGACTTACAGAAGCCTACCGAAAAGCTGGAAAGCTGTTCTGTGATCACTGCAAACGCACAAATCACACCAAGGACAATTGTTGGAAGCTACATGGCAAACCTAACCCCTCTAAAACCTCAAAACCAACCAGGGAAAGTCAAGGCAAACTTATCAGTGAAGAGGAGAATGACAGTAAGCTGAATGCTCAGTTTGCTGCCTTTAGAGCCTTTATTGCTCAGCATCAGGAAGGTAGCTCCCCTACTGAAATGGCCACTCATGCTAAAACAGGTATATTTTACTCACCTCTTAGTAATGAGACTGGATTGTTGATTCTCGGGCTTCTTCCCATATGACCTGTAATAAAAACCTTATTACCCAATATATGCCATGCAACCAAATTCACGAAATTAAGGCTAGCGATGGTTCTGCTTTCTTATGCAAAAGGTGTTGGGAAGGTTAAACTTACTAATCGAGATATATCTACGAGAATGTCTGTTTGTTCCAAAGTTAGACTGTAACCTTATATCTGTCAGTAAACTCACTAAAGATCTGAATTGGACTGTTGTTTTTAATAAGAATCAGTGTACATTCCAGGATCTTTCTTCTCAGGAAGTGATTGGGCAAGCTAAACCACCTCAGATCAAGCTTTTGTGATCAACCTGTTGAAGGCAGTAGAGGCAAGAGAATCGCCTCGACTGACTGCACTCAAAACCTAGACAATATCATGTTATGGCATTATAGACTAGGACATCCAAGTTTTGGTTATTTAAAGTCTTTAATCCCTGAATTGTTTAAAGGATGTAATCTTAATGATCTTCAATGTGATATTTGTCAATTTGCTAAACTCACCAAATCATGTATGCTAAGATACCTCACTTGCCCTCTTCCCTTTCACCCTAATTCACAAGTGATGTATGGGGACCTCAAGAGTGAAAAGTATAACGAGGAAAAAGGTGGTTTGTAACCTTCATTGATGATCATACCTGAAACACTTGGTGTTTTAATGAAAGACAAATCAAGTTGGACCTATCTTCCAAGAATTTTATCACATGGTCTCCACCCAATTTGATACTAAGATCAAGATCTTAAAGACGATAATGCTCGGAATACTATGAGTCTAACCTCGGTAAACTTCTTGACAAACAGAGGAATTGTTCATATCGGTGAGTTGTGTGGAAACACCTCAAAGAGAATGGGGGTTCTTTGAAGAAAGAACATGCATCTGCTGAAATGGCCAGATCAATCATGTTCACTACACATGTTCCTAAATACATGTGGGGTGAAGCTATATTGATTGCTACATATTTAATCAACAGACTTCCCAAGAGTGTTAGGTTTCAAAACTCCTCTCCAAACCCTTCTGACCACACACTCCTGCTCTCATCTTATTACCCAATTGCCTCCAAAGATCTTTGGTTGTACTGTGTTTGTTTATATCCATGCTCAACACAGAAGTAAACTTGATCCTAAAGCTCATAAGTGCATTTTCCTTGGATATGCACAGGACAGGAAAGGTTACAAGTGTTACTCTCCTACTGAAAAGAAATTTTACAATTCTATGGATGTAAAATTCTTTGAAAGGACTCCATATTACAGCAAACCCTCTTGAGCCATCCATCGATGGAAACTCGATTGAGATTGAACTAAGTCCGTTCCTCAAAAAAAACCATTAACCCTCAGCCCAGACTCATAATCTTCAAAGATCCTGCAGATACTCACATTCATCGACCCTCGGCGATCTGACCCAGAGTCTCTGCCGACCCGAGCTCTCTTGAACTGAACCTCGGCAACCTCATCGAACCAGAGTCTGCTGGACCCCACCATCGACTCTCGGCATCTTCATCAAGTAGATGACGGACTGTATTGCTCTAAGGAAAGGAAAAGATCATGCACTGGATCATTCTATTCATCCTTATTTATCTTATGATCAGTTGTCTCCTGTCTTTCGCCATGTTCACACAGACTGGACTCTCACTCTATCCCTAGAAATATTCAGGAGGCCCTTCAAAATGATAAGTGGAAGGTCTTTGTTAAAACAGAGATGATCGCTCTCTTGGATAATCATACTTGGGACCTCACAACTCTTCCCAAAGGCAAGAAAACAGTTAGCTGCAGATGGTTATTCACTATCAAATACAATGCTGATGGTAAAATTGACAAGTATAAAGCCAGATTGGTAGCAAGGGGATTCACTCAAACTTATGGCATTGACTATAAGGAAACTTTTGCACCAGTAGCAAAGCTCAACACCGCTCGAGTCATGATTTCCCTAGTGTGTCAACTTGATGGCCTCTTCACCAATTGGACATAAAAATGCCTTTCTAAATGGGGACCTCACCGAGGAGGTTTATATGATCAGTACCCCTGGTTTTATCAATCCTAATACTCAAGGCAAGGTGTGCAAACCGAGGAAATCTCTATATGGCCTGAAGCAATCACCAAGGGCATGGTTTGGCAAACTCACTCTTGTGGTTAAAGGCTGCTGGATATCATCAATGCAACTCGATCACACCATGTTTGTCAAGACAACCAACCGAGAGGAGGTCCATTCTAATTGTATATGTGGATGATATCATCCTTCTTCGGAGATGACTCTACGAGATCCGAACTTGAAGACTCTACCGGCAAAGGTGTTCCAAGTTAAAGATCCGGCTACCTCAAGTACTTTCTTGGTATGGAAGTAGCTAGAACCACCAATGGCATTTCGGTCTCCCAAAGGAAGTATGTCTGGACCTCTTCAAGGATCGGCATCTTTGGGATGCAAACTCTTTGTATCTCCAGTGAGACCCCAGTCATACCTCTCTTGCATGGTGACATTCTTTGTCGCCAGAAAGAACAATATCAAAGGCTTGTAGGCAAACTCATATACCTTTCTCACACAAGACCCGATATTGCATATGGGTCGATCTGTCAGTCAATTCATGCATTGCCCTCTTGAGCAACATTGGGATGCAAAGAATAGGATCTTGAGGTATTTAAAATCCACTCTGCCAAGGCCTGCTCTTCACCAAGTCTCTTGATAGATCAATCAAGGTCTATCTTGATCTTGATTAGGCTGGATGTCACATTGACAGGAGGTCTACCACAGGCTATTGCTCATATATATGGGGAACACAGTTTACTTGGAGGAGCAAGAAACAACCTCATCGTGTCAAGAAGCGATCTTTGAAAGGTGAACTAAGGGCACTTGTACTTGGCATTTGTGAAGCTCTCTGGCTAAAAAGTGCTTGGCGAACCGGCAAAGAATCGTATCGAGAACCTATCACACTCTGTTGTGACAATAATTCAGCCTTATGCATGGCGAGAAGATCCAGTCCATCATGATAAAACCAAGCATGTGGACATTGATGATTACTTTCTCGAAGGAGAAGATTGATGCCAAGATTATTCAACTCCAGATATGTTCCTCAGATCGAATCGAATCTTTGATTCTTCTTACCAAGGCTATTCCACCTCTTATGTTCAAATAGACTAAGTAGCAAACTTGGTTGCATCAACATATACACCAGATTTGAGGGTGTGTGGAAATATTACTCGGCCAGACTCGATCTGCTGAGGCTTCAGCAGTGCTCAATGATTCTTGAGCCTCAGGATTTCGTGCATAATATTTTGTACACCTTATTTAATTGTAAAATTAATTGTAAAAGACATATTAATTGTGAGTCATATAAACAATTAATATGTCAAACTCTAGTTTACTTTATGTCATAGACATAACTTTTACTTTTACTTTTTGCATGCTTGCCGCCCACATCTACATACTCAAGTGGCATGCCAAGCTAGCTAGCTAGTCTCTCCATCTCAATTGTATCTATTTATACATCTTTTACTCAATGAATAAACTAAGTTGAAGTTTACTCTTGTGTGTATCACATTCTCAAACTCTCTTCAGATATTGAATATTAAATGAGATAAATCAATCAAAGGTATTTTCCATATTTTATTAGGAAAATGTTTTTTTTCTGCTCAATCTACTGGGAAGCTAATCCCAATCAGATTGGGATATGAAAGAGGCGCCCCAACACCTATAAAAGGAATGCTTGGCTAATCTTTTGTACATCACAATTCCAAGAGCTAATAGTTCTTGTGAAAAATAGAGAGTTTCTTTGGGAGAGATTTGAGAGAGAGAAAAGACCGGTCTAGCAACCAGATTTTTCTAGTAGCAATCTAATGATGGATTCCGGCGGGTTGTTCGATTGGACTAGCGGTAGAGGCCGAACGCTTGGGCGGCTCCATGCACCACTACTCTCCTTAGACGGTCAAAGCGTCGATCTTTTAGATCAACCAAGGTAACCACCATCTACTGGATTTATATGTTTATTTCTTAAACGAAGTCGATCCTTGTTAAATGGAAATAAATTTTTGAATTCCGCTGCGTCCCCGCGTAGATTTCTTAACAGTGGTATCGGAGCAAGTTTCGAGCTTAAGCAATAAGCACTAATTAAATTGCGTAGTAATTAATCGATAGATGCAAGATCTAGATTCGCGAAACGTTAAAAACAAAAAAAAGGAATCGATGGGGGCTCGGCCGACCAGCTGCGGCCCCCTCCACGGCGGCGGATCGGCGGCGGTGGCTCTTTGAGCTTCCGGCGTCGGGGTTTTTCCAAAAGGGAGGATCGATTCGTTTTTCGTTTTGTGATATTTATTGTGCATTGATATCTCCTTTGTTTAGTTGTGTCATGTTGATAACCAATGGTTCAAAAAATTTGGGCCATTGGGAAACCATTGTGGCATATTAACCAAAATACTGGCCTTTCCAAATTTTGTTTGAAATATGCCTAGGCCCTTTTCAAATATTTGATTTGGAAAAATACCTAGGTCTAGGCCACTTTTAAAATTTTGATTTTAAAAAGTGGCCAAGTATCAACCGAATTTGGTTTGTATAGATGCCTTTTGGTTTAGGAAACCAAAGGCATCTCTTTTGGTTTAGGAAACCAAAGGCATCTCTTTTGGTTAAGAACCAAAAGGAAATGAAACAAAAGAGACCTTTTCAATTTTGATTTTAATTTTGAATAGTTTCAAATTAATAAAATTGAAATTAGAATTGATTGAAAATTAAATGTTAATTTTATTTTTTCGACTATGTCATTTAATTAATTAAAATTTAATTAATTATTTTATGTGATAAAATAAGACATGAGTAGTTAAATTTTAATTTGATCTTTTTCATAAGATATAAATTGTATGGATTAGATGTATAGATATAATATGATTACATGGATCCCAATTGATCATGGACTCGACCAATATGATAGATGTGAATGATTTTATTTTTCTGTTGGATTTTAAAAATTGTCCTAGGCCGTTATGAAAAACGTGACCTAGTTTACCCGTGTGCGGCGGGTGAATTTATTTTATTAGATAAAATTTATGTAACAAGAATGGAGCGAATGATGGAGACCAAATAAAGACGAAAATAAAAATCCCATTGGAGAATGGAGCATTAAAGATCCTATTGGCGGTTTCAGCTACCTTTAGATTGTTTTGTGATTTCGTCAGTTTGTATTCGAAACCGCACCCAGGAAAAGTCCATGATCATGCCGGTTACTTTACGCATTTATTTATTTTGTGCTTGTATTTATTTTATATGATACAATAGATGCATAACTAGGCATGATCTAGATGAATGTGTAGGATGTATGTCTATAGAGAAAGATATACATAATGAGACCATAATTAAATTAATTAAGAGAATTAATTCGAAATTAATTAAGTGAATTAATTTACATAAATACTTCCACCTCAAAAGAATCAAGTCGAAATTGCCTCATCATATTATAATGACGGTGAAGATGTTCGGATCCAACTCATCAGCCAAAGCAGGGGGTTGACCTACCTCGGGTATATCGTCATTATCGAGATATGATCGTATGAGATCTCATGAATACTGGGTTTATGACTTGACTAAGAATTCTCTCGACCACCAGCCAAAGCGGGGTCGTTTGGATTTTGGAGGCAAGGGTTTGACTACTTCATAAGATGAAAATTGTCAAAGAGTTGACTAGTCAAACAACAAGAGTCGTATAAGATACGATTGACAAAGAGTTGTCTACCTATTAGACTATTTTCGGCCCACCAGCCAAAGTGGGGGTCGCGGTAGTTTAGTGGGATCTTGTCCACTAAAGAAATTAATAATTCTTGAAAGTCAATTGGAAGTAATTGACTAGTGGGAGCAAAATCATAAACCATAAGACCATTTTGATTTTGCGTGTATAAACAACAACACTCTTTTATCTTCATTTTTATGTTGTAGTTTTAGCAAACTTTATATCTATGTTTTATTCTCGGTTAGTAAAACCAAATTATGACTGTTACCTTTTGAGAAACGTTCTCAAATATGGTTAAGTAATTTTAATCCTTTTAAAATAAGCAATGACATGAGCAATCCCGTTATAGTAGTTAGAGACAAGGAGACTACTTATTTCATGGAGTGCTCCAAGCCTTTAAATATTAATGAAAAACTGAAGCTCGTGATATGATAAGTTTCAAGGAATTAATCATATATTGGATACGATCCAATATGACGTTGAATAAGAATGACCGCATCGAATTTTGGAAATGTTGTTTTCAAAATTGTAAGATTTAAGTATCGACTTAATTCTTTAACCATTGCTTGAAGGTTAATTAAATGGTTCATGTTTTGAATATGATTTAAAAGGTTAAATAAACGATTTAAAGACAAAGCTCTTGTGGTCTTTCTTATGTCTTATGAAGACTACACTAAGAAATATTTGCAAGTGCTCGAAGGATTAAAAAGGAAAGTTAGGGCGTGTGCTTAAATAGAGAAATTATCAAAATCTCCATTCTAGGCAAGTATGTTGAGATTATCTATCTAAGTTCAAGTCAACTCTTAGATATTTGACATCTTATGAGTATGATTAAATTAGAAAGATTAAATACATAATACACTTAAAAACGAAAGTGAAGCAAACATTGCGACATTTTCGGTATTGTATTCTAAATCTGGTAAACTGATAAAGGAACTAAATAAACGTTATTGTGTTCCGGTTCTAATGAAGAACACAAGTTCAGTTATTTGTTAGGATTTAACAGACATATTCAACTGTAAGGAATAAATGTTATTCCGACAAAGTTGAAAGGTCACTAAATCTAACATACTAGATTGGTGTCACTAAATAGTTGATATAGGTAAAAAAAATCTCAAGTAAATCTTTGTATGGCTGTTATCCTTGATTTGTGGTTGTTCTAGACATAGTCTCTCTGGAAGGGAGGCGTGTAATCAAACGTCATTCTGATGATGCTGAACCATATGATTATGAATCATGTGGATTATGTGTATCTTATCCAAAGAGGACTGAAATACCCTTTTATGAAAATTGTTATAAAATCTAGAAAATTGACTAGAGCCTAAACATATTGATGTTTGTTGGCATATTACAATTTATACCATAAATAATTGTTTATCTCTCTCTTGGACTATTTTTAGAAATAATTGAATGTACTTATTGAAGTACGACAATTCTGAAAGTCCGAAAAGTTCGAGTTAGTATGAATATGAGATAAATGAAACTTAGAGTTAATCTTCAATTGGATTGAAGCAATTAATACCCGAAGGGTGTTTTAGAAGTCGTCTGAAATAGAATCAGATTCTCCCTTGAAGGATACCATCTTTGGGATACACAATTGTGTTCCTAAATGGAAACAACACTTTATATGATAAAGGTGTGATGCAAGCCATGCGAAGTATCCCTTACCCGATACGGGATAGTGCCCTTATACTTAAGCGAGTTCCAAAGAATGAAGGTTGAATAAATTCAATATTATATATGGAAGGGGATAATGTCAAATCTATCTTAACCGATGATTTGAAGTTGTCATAGGCAAAGTTAGAAAGGCTTGGAGCCTAGTACAACATATGCAACTTTGTGGAATATCTTAGCAAGTACGCTACATATTATTTACTTGTCCGCGGAGCAAAAGGTGTTTGTCTCCAAACATGCTGTAGAAGTGTTTCTTCTAAAAGAAACAGTGGGAGTAAATTAGATCTCAAAAGTAGTTTGAGAACCACAAGAAGATAGTGAACCATAGGAACGTGAGCAGACGCCACATAGTGATGAGGTGTAGAACACTGCTCAGTGCACACAAAAGTTCTGTAAGTCAGTAGAAAACCTTAGGCCTGGAAAGGCTGCTGGTATGTTCATCTTGAAGAATGAATATCTCACGACTTATGAAGGGATGTTTAAAAGGCAAGATTGAGAGATTTGGACCGGAGCCTAACATCTGAATTAGATTCCATCAGTGACAACCAGGTTGTGAACCTAGTCTGTCATACCTAGAGGCGATGTCCCTGAAAGTCTGACGTGGATAGTAATATGATTACCGTAAGGCGATAGTGACGGCTGAAGGGTACGGGGTGTAAACCTTGTAATTATCCTTATTCTGCCAGCTAAGCCCAGTTCTATTCAGACGATGCTTGTTATAACTTCGTATCATGGCTATATGATAGTGTTGAAAACTTTGGGAAAACAGCTCGATGTTCATGGACGATAACATGATATGTGAGCCCACGAGATCCATTTATGGACTCAAACAAGTTTCTGTAGACAATTTCTTTGTTTGATAATCAAAGGAGTTTGATTTAGTCAAAAGAAGGGATATGCCCAATGTGCAAGATGGATAGTGGGAGTGTGTTACGATTTTTGAGTAAGGTATTAGATATCTCTCTCGGGAATTGTCACCCTATGTCACAGTCAATTAATATTTGGTAGTTCAAAGTCTTTACGAAAGCACTTGGATTAGCAGTTCTTATCTTAGAAATAAGGATCTATAGTGATAGATTTAACTGCTATTGGTTTATAGTTTACTTATATAGATGTGATGCTAAAGGAGTCTAGCATAGATCGCGATAGGGGATACTGCTAGCTGTTGTTCTCAAGATCTATCTATGTTAGGACGTTAGTCCTACATATTAGGTGAAAGATGATGCTTATAGAGGTTTCCTTTGTTGCTGCGGTAGGAACCATCATGAAAGTAATGCCAGATGTTCATAGTCCATGAAGAGTCATGAGAAAGTATGAAATTGAATCTTGTGAATGTCGAGAATATCCTTAAACGAGTTAAGGATGAATTCCTAGTTTATCAAAAATTGGAATCAGATAAATATAGTTATACAGACGTATATCCTGAGTCTTATGAAGGTGAGTGTGAGCTAGGTTTGGGTTTGCAGTCACTTTGATTAAGTGATACAGTGAGCTGGAAATGTTCTTAGCTATGGGTCACTATAAATTTTACAACTAGGCCAAAACACGGAAGTACCTTGGAGGCGTGATCGCGTGTAAGTCACTAACGTCGATATTACTAACAAGAATACTAGGTACAACGCAGTATAGTAAATGCGAGTCAAGGTCTATCCCACATAGACAATGCAACTTATACATATAAAAGATTCTAACCTAATTAAGAAGCAACATACAGGCGGTCATTGACCAACAATTACATAAAAGAAAACAAACATGGTATACCTCTCCCTCTCCTCACCGATCTACTAACTTGGATTAGTTAATCGTTATGTTTACTTCCCCACACAATTTCCTTATATTAATCGTGAGATTTTAATGATTATTATCATATTTATCAGCTACAGGTGCAATTCCTAACCCTATCTACTCCGACAATGGCAGTAGACAATCTATACGCAAGTTACCCTCCTTAATTGGTCCGTACTAGCCCATACACATAAAGAACTAGAACTGCCGATATTGAGCGTTACCTCATACCGCTAACCCGCCTTGATAGCTGTCGACATTGACTAGCACGTTCCTAGGGTCCATCAAAACTATGTCCTAATTAACACTTCACTTGTGGTCCTTCATGTTAATTTATGAATTACGAATATTAGATTGGCCAGACCTATTACTCGTTTTAATTATTCCTGCCGATCAACGTAGCTGTAGTGAATCCCAGTTTAGGTTTTCTAAAATATGCCTCGGTAAACTGGTATAGACCGCCGGTTTACCGCGGGCGGCTTTTCCTAATTTCTGGATCTACATTGCTCAATACGATTAAAATAAGTAAATTATGGGGTTGTTAAACATGCAGATTAACTAAAACACATAAATACGAACATATCTACCATATTGAAGACAAAAAGGAACGTTCAAAGCTTCATACCTTCAACAATGGCGATCTAGCTCGATCTCCTCAAGCTAGAGATGATGGAAGAATGGAGGAAACCAAAAACAACTCTCCAAAGCTCAAGAAAACTTTATTTCATAATAATTGTAATGTAATTAAAGATTTGATAATAAACTATGAAGACTTATGAAAACATATGCAATAATTTGATAATGCGGCCTTATATAGATACAATGACCGACTTAAGACTCTCTAAAACCTTAACCGACTTAGACAATGCCGCAGAATAAATTTCATGTTCCACAAGACGCCGGTTTACCGGGCCTAACCCTCGGGTTACCGGGCCTTCTATTCTTCTTTTTCTTCACCAGGCTTCTTCTTGGACTTCAATCACTCAGCCCAACGCATTCCTTTTGGTCCAGATCCATTCTCCAATGCTCCAGATTTGGTACATCCAATAAAACACGCAAAATGAGACAAAACAGTACCAAAACATCGGGAAAATAGCATAGATGCAGAATTACGATCCTGGAAACACTCACATAGCATATAACACATATTCTAAGCAATAAAGGGCCTATATATCCTCTTTTGAGCCGAATTCGGGGTGAATATAGGTATAATTATTGGTACCATTTAGTGCGTTATCAACTACCCCCCACTTAGCTTTTGATCGTCCCGAGCAAAAAGGCAAAAAGAAAATAACACACTGATCAATATACAAGTTAATTAAAGACAACTATGCTTCACAAAGTCAAGATCAAGATCATGCCACTCATATCCATTAGTAACATATTAAACACTATTCACGTCATGAGCCAATGTGTGTGTGCAATAACTTTCACAACCGCTTAGAAATGTAGACAATCTCACATTACGCCAACCCGTAGTTGAACTAACCAATCTTGAACATGTATTTGTTAATTAATTGAGCTGGCAAGGTGGATCGAGAACCGAGCATGAATCACTCTTAGGCTCACGTTTATCGGTCTATGCAAAAGTCGTGCGTCTTACGCTTCATCGACTAAGATATTGCCAGAAAGAATATAAATGTATATATTTCAATGCACTTCTCTTTCTTGGCGGGTGAACTCTCATTGATTTAACTATCCACACGGCCCTACTCATGATAAACTACCGAATCCGAAATTCCATTGCCTTTCTAAACGTAAATGAAACATGATTCGTGATAAAGCCAGGGTCAACTCTAGTCAAAATAATATGCTATCGACTACACACCAAGGGAAGTGAGTTATACGTGCTTAAAATGGTGGATCATAACATAATATGCGCTTAATACGCCACTACTTCAGAAGTGGACTCTTTCTTTTACTCGTACAAAGTAAAACAAAGATGAAGTCAATTAACTCGAAAAGATCAAAGATATCATAATTTTTCAAATTATGTCGAAAAGAATCAAAGTCTAAGTGGTGAATCGTGCATCAAAGAGAATCAAGACAATCACACAATTAATGGAATATAATGCTAAGAAGCTAAGTGACGTTCCTCTACCCCCTACTTAATCGAAACATTGTCCCCAATGTGTAAGATTAGAAATGAAAAATGAAAAGGAACTTAGCTTTGGTTAAGGGCGGAACCAAAGAGGAATTGGATCGTCGTATAAATCATCGGGCTCATGTAAGTAGTCCATGATGAATCTGCGCTAAATATCTCAAGAAAACCAAGAAGAATAGTGGTGACAAGAAACTGTATAATAAAAGTGCGGCAGTGGAAAAGAAATAATATAACTCTAAAACAAATTAACCGACAAAGTTTATTATATGAAAATTATTCTGCTACATCAACTAAGTAGGAAAAGAAAATAAAAACAAGAAAAATGGAAAACAACAATAAAAAGAAATAAAAGTTAGTCATCATCAGAATATCCCTCCCAGTCAACTCCATGCTCAAAACCGGGAGGTGGTGCAGAACTCGGGGCGGCAGCGGTGGAAGAGGATGCTCTATGACGAGGGGCAGTCCTTGGTGATGGGGTAGCAGGCGGAACTCCTAGAAAGTCAATAATCCGATCCATCTTGCGATACAAACTCACAATCTCTCGCGAGTGCTCCTCAAGCAAGGCTCTCTGAGTTCTCGGTGCTCCAAGCACCGGGGTACACACTCTCTCTCTGCTCTAACCCGTCTCTAAACTCTTGAGACTGACTACGAACTGAGCTGAGGCTCAGGATCTTCCCAATCATCACTGACACGCATCTTCGCCTCGGCCTCTAGAGTAAACATATCAATCATCGGCCTGTAAGGTAGCAGCTCTCGCTCAGAAGTGGCGGCAAGCTCATGGATACGGCTATGCATCAGTAGACCGATGTTGATTGGGGCACCCGTCTCTAGGTAGAACATCAACTCTGCCCTCGCAGTGGTGACAGAGACCGTGTGCTTCGTCGGAAGAAGGCGAGCACAAACAAATCGATTGACCATCTTCCGGTCCCAAGATAGATCATTCTCTAGCAGAATGGTGGGGGCTCCTGCAGGATTGCGCTTCTTGCACCCCTAAGAAATCAGCAACCATATCCATCCTCTCGAGATCGGCAATGTTGCTCGAGGATGTGCACTTATCCGGGCCCACCGGTGGATGTCTAACCCCAAAATGAGCGTTGATCTGCTCGATAGAGAAATCAACCTTGATACCGCGAACCATAGAAAATGTTGCTCCGGGGTTATGCGAAACATATGCATAGAATTCCCTTACCACCGTGGCGTTGAACCTTGCCGGTGCCTCAGCCATATCTAATAAATCTTGTGCTTGTAGGGCCTCCGGCAATATCGACCCGCATTCGTCCAAATCTACCCCTCGTCCTCGAGCCACTAGTCATGCGTTCCAATGGCCTCGGAACGACTCGTAAATAGCTAAAGAATGGAACTGCGCAACTCCGTCTATTAATGGGTTGGCATCTCCATACACTGTCTGATATCCACTGGGATGAACAGCTGACCGTTGACGCTTAGGACCCATTCTGAATGAGTACAGAACCTGATACAGACGCTTTTTCTGAAAAATAACCCTCGGTAAACCGGAGGTAGGGTTCGGTTTACCGGCATTAAATTTTCTGATTTTCTTCTGGGGTTGTGCCTCTGATGATAGAAGAAGAAAAATTGCAGCACTTCACCACAACAACAGCACTACAGGACAACAACAGGGTTGAAGGAGGTGGTGTTTAGGGTTTGGAAAATGAAAGGAATTTGGTTTGGTTATAGTGGTGGTTTGGTGGTGATATGTTGGTCAAATTTTAGAAATGAAGAAGAAATGGGAGAAGTGTGGTGAATGAAAGAGATGAAAATGATAGGAATGATGATATTGGTGATGAAGGGGTGGTTTAAATAGGAAGAATGGAGTGAATGTGGATGGTTTAGTGGGATAATGGGTAGAGAAGTTATTAGGGTGAGGGATTTGAGGAGGTGATTGATGGGATTGAGGTGGAGTTATAGTGGAGTGTGGGAAAGGATGAAAATTTTAAAAAGAGGGGAAAATGGTTTGGTTTCTGCTGACTGACTGTATCTGGTGCAACGTGTGTCCTCCACGTGTCTCTAAAAATTTAGCTTTATAAAATGACGTTCAGAAATCTGAAAACCAAGCATCGGTAACCCGGAGGTTACCCTCGAGATACCGGGGGTATCTTTTTCCCAGATTTTTTATCTGCCTTTGCGGCACTTCTTACTCAACCTTTCTGCTCAATTCTGACCTCAAATTGACTACCTTTCACTCTTCAATTGTTATTTCCGACTCAAAACCTAACCTAATTCACTAGAATCCGCATTGAGGTAAAAAAACCTTTCCACAACCATTCGGTTTCAAGCCTAAGTTTGTGGTAGGATTAAAAAAAGCTCGTCCCTTCATCTAGTTACTTTTATTCAATCCTAAACTACCTAAGGGTTTGAAAAATTAGTTCTGAGTTTATAGTCACCAGTTCGACTTTCTTCAGATCTTCGATCAATTTTGGAGCTTTAACTTGCCATGCTTTCGCTCCAGAGGTTTGCACTTTCAAAGAACCTTTTTGAGCCCTCTTCCTAGCACGCCTTTCCCTTTTAGCTTGCATGCTAGGTCTGCCTCTGCGTCAAGATTTAGACTTTAAGCCCAAGGACTCCACATTTTCTACTTTCAGCTCGACTCGTTCACTACGCAACACGGAAGGACTAGCTTCCGTGAGCATCTTGTCGTGGTCCTTATCTTCTTTCTCTCTCAGCATTAATCTCATAAAATCTTGCTCAACGGTTTCTATGACAACCTCTCTATGCTTATGCCCTTCGATTTCCAAGATCTCCACCTTCCCTGAAGCATATGTCATCTTACAACTCTCCGGTCGGTTTTCTAGGGGTTCTAGGATCTTAAAAGATACAACGTCATTATTCAACCTAAGAGTAATCTCCCCCTTATCAAAATCCATAACCGCCCTACACGTCTCTAAGAAAGGTCATCCTAAAAGAACTGGGGCACTCGGGTCTTCAGGTACGTCTATTACCGTAAAGTCAATAGGATATGTGAACCTTCCTGCCTTAATTATACACTTTCTAAGCAAACCAGCAGGCATCTCTCTAGTTCTATCTACGAAGGTCATGGTCCTGGTTTGATTCATTACGATCGGAAGTCATATCTTTTGACAGAGGAAAAGGTAGAATATTGCAACTCGAGCCGTAGTCGCAGAGACCTAATCCTACGGATATTCCATTTACGTAAACCGGGAGTCCAGAACGCGCGGGGTCTCCTAACTTCACCACGGTGTCCGAGTCCAGGTAATCCTCAGACTCAGAAAACATCGTGTCAGGATCCTCTTCAGGATCATCAGAATCGTAATCCGAAGATGATATATCAATTAATTCGCAAGGAAACTCACCCGGTCGAAACGTGCTATACTCCTTCAGGTCATCTTCAGGCTTTTGCTTGATTTCTTTTTCCTCTTTTTCCAACCATTGCTTCACCGCTTCATAATGCTCTCGTGCTTCAGATCCAGGATACATGGAAATCGGTGTGATATTCAATATTGCCCTAGGCATATTGCTTGGCTTGTTTGCTCTTTGTCAACTCTGAATGGATCGAATCTCTGAAGTGTTCTGATCAACCTACAAAAAGACAAAATAAAACAAAGAAAAGGTTAGCAACTTCCGCTTCAGCTGGGTGTGATCCAAACTGTTGCGGACCTACTAACTAAAATCAACAGGGAATAACATAGAATAACAGGAACTGTTCAGAAATAGATTTTTTAGGCCTCGGTAACTTGAAGATTACCTTTGGGAAACCGGCCCTGAATTTTCTCTTTCTGGCAGTTTAACATATGCAGGGTAGATACAGAACGACTCAAGACTCAAAATAAAATAAAATAAAAAGAAAAACGACTTCTTTATTAGAATTAAAACGTTTATATTTAGAAATTGGCCATTGTCCCCGGCAACGGCGCCAAAAATCTTGATCGCGTGTAAGTCACTAACGTCGATATTACTAGCAAGAATACTAGGTACATCGCAGTATAGTAAATGCGAGTCAAGGTCGATCCCACAGAGACAATGCAACTTATACATATAAATGTTTCTAACCTAATTATGAAGCAACATAGGGGCGGTCATTGACCAACAATTACATAAAAGAAAAAAAAACATGGTATACCTCTCCCTCTCCTCACCGATATACTAACTTGAATTAGTTAATCGTTATGTTTACTTCCCACACAATTTCCTTAGATTAATCGTGAGCTTTTAATGATTATTATCATATTTATCAGCTACGGGTGCAGTTCCTAACCCTATCTACTCCGACAATGGCAGTAGACAATCTATACGCAAGCTACCCTCCTTAATTGGTCCGTCATAGCCCATACGCATAAAGAACTAGAACTACCGACATTGAGCGTTACCTCATACCGCTAACTTTGCTTAGACAATCGCCGACATTAACCAAAGACGTTCTGTGTGGTCCATCAAGACTATGTCCTAATTAACACTTCACTTGTGGTCCTTCATGTTAATTTATGAATTACGAATATTAGATTGGCCAGACCTATTACTCGTTTTAATTATTCCTGCCGATCAACATAGCTGTAGTGAATCCCAGTTTAGGTTTTCTAAAATATGCCTCGGTAAACCGGTATAGACCGCCGGTTTACCGGGGGCGGCTTTTCCTAATTTCTGGATCTACATTGATCAATATGATTAAAATAAGTAAATTATGGGGTTGTTAAACATGCAGATTAACTAAAACACATAAATACGAACAAATATACCATATTGAAGACAAAAAGGAACGTACAAAGCTTCATACCTTCAACAATGGCGATCTAGCTCGATCTGCTCAAGCTAGAGATGATGGAAGAAGGGAGGAAACCAAAAACAACTCTCCAAAGCTCAAGAAAACTTTATTTCATAATAATTGTAATGTAATTAAAGATTTGATAATAAACTATGAAGACTTATGAAAACTTATGCAATAATTTGATAATGCGGCCTTATATGGATACAATGACCGACTTAAGACTCTCTAAAATCCTAACCGACTTAGACAATGCGGCAGAATAAATTTCATGTTCCACAAGACGCCGGTTTACCGGGCCTAACCCTCGGGTTACCGGGCCTTCTATTCTTTTTTTTCTTCACCAGGCTTCTTCTTGGACTTCAATCACTCAGCCCGACGCATTCCTTTTGGTCCAGATCTATTCTCCAATGCTCCAGATTCGGTACATCCTATAAAACACGCAAAACGAGACAAAACAGTACCAAAACATCAAGAAAATAACATAGATGCAGAATTACGATCCTAGAAACACTTACATAGCATTTAACACATATCCTAAGCAATAACGAGCCTATCTATCCTATCTTGAGCAGAATTCGGGGTGAATATAGGTATAATTATTGGTACCATTTAGAGCGTTATCAAGGCGCAGCGGGAGCAGTACATGGATCTAGAAGGTTCATTCCTGAACCTTGTACGGTTCTTCCACATTTTCTATATAGATGATATAGTAAGTGGATTCATTTCTTAAAGCAAGGACCAGGGTCTCGTCAGAGATTCATGTGTGTGTTGAGGCGGTTCCTTTGACTTGGTCATTTGGAGCATGATATGAAGATAGTCTGAGTCCCCATGGATAGCGATCTGTTCACGGCTAGGGCTGGTTGCGGGTATTGCACGAGATTCTTGTGTTTCAACTTAGTCTTGTGTGTGAAAGTGATTGGTTTTAGGCCAAGTGGGAGATTGTTGAAATAATGTCCTAAACCCAATCGGGTTGGACTGGATCCGACCGGGTCGGATCATTTCTACTATTTCTTTATATTTATACATATATTAAATGGCTTTTCTGTTGTCATATATTTGTTCTTTTAAAGAACCAATTATGAATTGTTATATTATAATGTCCTTAGTATTAAACTGTGATAGAGGAGCCGTGATAGGCGATTATGGTTTATGAGATCTCTAATCATTGTAATAAGTTTGATACTTAAACGTCTCTAGGCTGATGTACTATTAAACAGGGCATTGATAGTACAAACATGCTAGAACGTATTAGATGTCTTATGTCTTTAAAGGCAGGGATAGATCTCGTCTATCGAAGTGTAGAGACACTTGGACTGTACGTGGACGTGTATTAGAGAATGCGTACGTTAGACTGACTAACTTACACTGTTAAGTGTCACACTATGTGGCGGTTGTGTAATTATCCTTAAGACGGGAGTCTACATGGCATCACAGTGTGGATTGTCATGCTTTGACACTATTGAGGTTTCCCTTAGCCATGGGGCGATCGTGCGGTAGTGATTGGGTATGATAGTGAAGCATGCGGAGTATACATGTTTGGTCTTCTGGAAATCGCGTACCCTATCGGTAGAGGTGAATATCCGAAAGGACCTTCTTATAAGGCATGTCTTACTCTCGTGAATCTTTGCAAAGTTAAAGTAAATGAGTTACTTCGAGAGAGCATGATATCCATATTATAAGATACGGTCGTTGATGTTTGACACTCGACGAACGACCGTATGGATATTATTACTGCGGTAGGATTGTATTTACACGGTAACTGTTTCACATGAAAGGTAGCAGTCATTACATTTGACTCTTCCGATGATTGGGGGCCACGTTGTGTTTCTAGACGCTATCCCGTGATCGTTAGGTATGAAGGGTATTTTTGTAATTTGCACTTTGTGTCTACGGCCAACATTCGGAAGCCTATCGGGTCACACACATATGAACATCAAGTCGGATTAAAATGTGGTTATAGTTGATAACCAAATAAGGAATGAATTTATCTCATACTATAAGGGTTATAATGGTAAATTAACATGATGGTATTTTTTTATTATGAATAAATATAATACTATATATTAATTGTGTTGATTAATTAAATATACACATAATGTATGTGTATGTCAAATATATATATATATATATATATATATGATATACATGTATTTTGCAAATTAATTAATCATGGTATTATATTAATTGATTAAATATATATTTGGATATACATATATGTATGGCGCCACTTTCTAACCACATAAGATATATTTGGTTTGTGCACATCAATTAATAATATATGAATTGTATACTTTATATTAATATTAGATATTAATGAATATAGATTTGCACACATATGTAAATTGATTTATGGTAATAAGATAAAGATATATTCAATATAAGATATTGTCAATATATATCTTGGAGATATATTTAATATAAGATATTAAATATTAAATGAGATAAACCAATCAAAGGTATTTTCCTTATATTATTAGGAAAATGTTTTCTTTCTCCCCAATCTACTAGGAAAGCTAATCCCAATCAGATTGGGATATGAAAGAGGCGCCCCAACACCTATAAAATGGATGCTTGGCTAGCTCTTTTGTACATCATAATTCCCGGAGCTAATAGTTCTTGTGAAAAATAGAGAGCTTCTTAGGAAGAGATTTGAGATAGAGAAAACACCGGTCTAGCAACCGGATGTTTCTAGTAGCAATCCAATAGTGGATTCCGGAGGGTTGTTCGTGTGGCTAGCGGTAGAGGCCGAACGCTTGGGCGGCTCTATGCACCACTACTCTCCTTAGACGGTATAAGCATCGATCTTTTAGATCAACCAAGGTAACCACCGTCTACTAGCTTTATATGTTTATTGCTTAAACGAAATCGATCCAGGTTAAAAGGAAATAAAATTTTGAATTTCGCTGCGTTTCCACGTAGATTTTCTAAAATTATTATCTCATCATCGTAGATAGGTGTTGGATTGTCATTTTAAACCGTTTTCCACCTTTTCTTCATATTTTTCCGAAACACAAGTGAAATCACTTGTTCGATCATCATCTCCCAATTGAAAATTATAATTTTTGTAAAATTCATCATTATCTCGTTCAATGCATTCAACAATATCACCCCAAAATTTTCATCGAAAACCACACCGTCATCATCCTATTTAATTGTTTCCTCGAAAACCACTCCATCATCATCCTAAATTGGATATTAATTGAAAATTGAGTACGATTCCTAAATTTGTTCATTCAACAAAACTTCACATTTAACACAATTTTCGGCATCCATGAAGAGGGGTAGGTTAGGAGCGTCAATTTCGTCTTGAAAAAAAGCTGATTTTTTTTCAATGACGACACCATCACAAAAAAAGTTTGTCAAATCCGCTTTGACATCGAGATCTCTGTGATGATTTTCTCGATCTTGATGCTCGGGATATCGAGCATAACTATGATACGAGTTTTTGGAAATAGAATCAAAATTAGACTTATACCTTTTTCGATTACGGAATTCTGCATGTTCTCGGTTTAAATCTTCTATTTTCCGATGTAAATATTTTTTTCATCCAACGTGGGTCGACGGATTGTGATGCCTGTTGATTTTCTCAGTCGAAACATGTCCACGGTCACCAAAACCACCAGCCATTAGAAATTGATGATAACTCTCGGCCCAAGAATGTAGGGATGCTCTGATACCAATTGATGTCGGTGGCGTATCAGTGAATAACGTAGGGAATAATGCAAGAGAATAAAACACGAACAAACAGAGATTAACTTTGAAATATAATTTTATATTATTCAAATTCAACTACGTAACTAAGTCCACAAGCCGGACTTATATAACTGTTGAAAATAAATGTTACCTTAAAATAAAATAAATCACGATTTATTACAAACATTAATCAAGCGGAAATCAATCCCGTTGATTATACCATGGACCTTAATTCAAAATTCAAAAAAAATATCATCTAATTTCCTAATTAATCTCAACTCATTTTCATAAATAACTTGTTTCAAAATAAATGAGAGATTCTCCAAATCAGGATGGCGTGTGCTATAGACGATTAGCGCACCCCAGAGACCTTGTGGCGTCTTGCCTAATAGCCAGTAATGCGCGCCAGAGTGCCTTTCTTGTTTTAAAATGTGCATTTCCCTTGTATGAGCAAGTTTCATTGTAAAGCCTTATATGTTATGTTATAAAGTTAAATGTATGTGTTCTAGTGGCTTTGTCTTCGCAACGAGAAACACTGGAGCATTGGAACACATTTCATTTGGCCTTACATGATGTTGAACTTGGTTGTTAATGTCTTCTTTGTTATGTGGCAAAGTCAAGGGTTCGGTTTCTAGTGTATTTGACTCAGCATCTTGAGGAGATCCTTTGTGAGGAGACACTCAGGATCGTCGAAAACCTTATACCTTAGCTTTGTTCATATTAGGTTTGAATCTAATATTTTTGTGCAATGTGTAGAGTACTGTAATGTAGAGTTTATCTAAGGTCTAGTAGTCTTTAAGGATCATTTTTATGTGCAACTGATAAGTGGATAGTTAACAACCTAATTACAACTTGAGTGTCTAAAAGCTAAAACACATTGATCTTCGTTTTTGTATCGCTACTTGGAATTATTACCCCTCTAAAAGGGCAAATACCGAATAGACTGGGCCAATATTCCACATGGTTAAATATCGTGCCCTTGAAGAGTTGAGGAAATGTCGTGGTGCATACTTACTATGCAAAGTGTCCTTGAATCAAAGTTTATCAAATGTTTTTGTTGGTTGTGTCTACTAATAAGACTAGTAGAGAGGAGTGAGCTTCTTGAACATATGTGTTATTAATGACAATCATTGTGTCGTTACATATTCATTTTTGGTGCTTCTACTCTTTACTACGTACTTTTCTACTTACCCCTTTTATGATTGCTTCCCACCCCGAGAAGGTGGCTTGTTGTATGTTGAGTTCGCTCAAGGGTGATTCCGAGGTTGTCACGGTCGAAGTTTATCTTTCTTTTATTCTCTTCTATTTTGGTATAGAATATCCCCTTAATTTGTATTATTTTTGCATAATACTACTTTCGGGTTGTAATTATAAGTGAGGTATCAGTAGATTGGTGTATCGATACTTGTGTAATAGTCTTTGGGATATTGTTCTAGTTTCACCTGTGTTTCTTTTCAATAGTTTGTAGAAGTCTTATATCCCGCCCGAGTCTATCTTTTTGTTTTCCGCTTTATACTCGGATGTTGATGATGTCATGCTTTGTTATTACAGGACCGTCAGGGATCAAAAATGGATTGCAATAATCAAGAATAAACGAGAAAGAATAAATCACACAAGAAGCAATAACACAGGATTTAACGTGGCTTCCGGCAATATGCCGACTAGTCCACAGGAAGAAACGAGGAGATTATATTATAATTGGAGATTTTATAGACTCTGCAATTGCATCAGCAATTGCTTCTGCTACTGCTAACTGCCGTTAACTGCCTTTACAAATATTCTAGGTTACAACAGATGAGTATTTATAGTCACAAAACCCTAGACCTAGCCGACATAAAGACATGCTAGCAGATTGACTAAAAAACCCTAGATGTGAATTCAACTCACCGACTCCACCGAAATAACTCATGATATTTTCCTCCTGCGATATTGCCCAAATGACCCAAATTTCACTTACATTTCCTTGCTGGCATAGCCCCTATCTTACTGAGTACTGAGCCAGATCTGATGAGAGGTCAAGTAACCTTTTTTAACAATATCCACCTTGACTTGAACTCTCGTTCAAATAGATGTATAACCAGATGTATTGTATCAGATGCATTCATCAATGCCAGATGTACTGTACCAAATTCCTCCTCTTTCTTCAGACTTAACAGCTTTAGGTGTGATTCCTTCAAATGAGAGTTAACTCCAGATGAGAAACCGACTTCAAATGAGAACCTTCTTGATTCAGATGAGATCATATGCTGTTAATAGATTTAGACTTGATTGAGTTAAGAACAGATGTGATCAACAGATTCAGACTTGATCATCAGACAAGATGTGATTACTAGATTCAAATGTAATCACCTCAGTTGAGGACACTCAACTGAGTTCTTCATATCAACTTCAACCAAACAGATTGCAGATTCAGATTGCAGATTCAGATTTTGATTCTGAGCTGACCAGATGTGTACACAACAAACTCCAAGTAAGACTTCTCCGAACGAGACTTAACTTCAGATGAGAACTCCACCTCAGACATGTTCATCAGATGCTTAGCTGACTTTACTCAACTGAGACTTCCAGACACAGATGTAGAACCATCACAGACATGTTCAACAGATTCAGCAGATGCCACTCTACTGATAGATGGACGCAGCTGACTCTTCACTCAGCCGACTTCCTAGACTTGAACATTCAACTACTCAGTTGACCTTCACTCAGCCGGTACTAGATCAGCAGACCTTCACTCAACCGACCCCCAGATTTTGGTTCCATCAGATTCAGATCTTGATTCTTCAGGTTCAGATGCACAACCAAGTGCCAGATTAGTGTTAACTGTTCTCGGTAGAGTTCTGTAAACTCTGCTGAGTATGGACCTGAAGCTCCACCTACTAGCCAACACTCCATATTCAAATTCAGACTAGATTTGCATTAGGATCTTTGGTATCACCCTTTTTGAATGTCTTATTTTCAGGATTTCCATTCCCTTTGCGACTATTACTAGCAACTAAACCAGCAGCCCGATTGTCTGTACCTGTGCCAGCTACATTATGCCTTAGCTCTTGATTATGGAGTGATGCCCTAATATCCTCCAATGACACTGTGTCTCTCCCAACAATAAAAGGCTGCACAAAATTCTCATATGATGCTGGCAGTGATACCAACAAAATTAGAGCTGCATCCTCATCTTCGATCTTAACACCAATACTCTTTAAATCAAGCAATATTGTGTTCAGCTTTTCCAGATGATCTCTGAGAGGCATTCCTTCATGCATCTTTAAACTGAACAGACGTTGCTTCATCAGCAACTTGTTGGTCAACGACTTTGTCATATACAGACTCTCAAGCTTCAGCCACAGCCCTGCTGCTGAATCCTCTTCAGCAACTTCAGTGATAACATCATCAGGCAAGTACAACCAAATTATTGAATGTGCTTTCTCTTTCAGATTGGCCATCTCAGCGTTTCCTGCATCCACCGATTTTGTCAATGGAACCCAAAGCCCTAGTTTCTTCAACAGAGCACGTATCTTGATTTGCCACAGATTGAAATTGTTCTTTCCTGTGAATTTATCAATCTCTACATCTAACCCAAACGTCTTGATCTCGCCGGAAAGCTAACATTGATCATAGAACCTAGCGTCAATTACGACCTTGGTGACAATCAACCTAACTCGAACAGATTTGGGATTCTCTGATGATAACCTCGATGCTGTGATACCTGTTTGTTATAACAGGACCGCCAGTGATCAAAAATAGATTGCAATAATCAAGAATAAACGAGAAAGAATAAACCACACAAGAAACAATAACAGAGGAATTAACGTGGTTTCTGGCAATATGCCGACTAGTCCACGAGAAGAAATGAGGAGTTTATATTATCATTGGAGATTTTACAGACTTTGCAATTGCATCAGCGATTGATTCTACTACTGCTGCTACAGTTAACTACCGTTAACTGCTTATGCAAATATTCTAGGTTAAAACAGATGAGTATTTATAGTCACAAAACCCTAGACCTAGCTTATGTAAAGATATGCTAGCAGATTGACTAAAAAACCCCAGATGTGAACACAGCTCAGCTAAATCCACCAGACATAACTCATTGATATTTTCCTGCGACATTGCCCACCGACCACGCCCCTCGCTAGCATTGCCCTGGCGACATTGCCCTACTGAGTACTCAGCTGACTTAGTACTCAGCCAGATCAGATGAGAGGTCAAGTCATATTTTCTAACACACTTACATATATAATTGATTTATTTTAATTATATAATATCCGGGAGTTCTTTTCTGGTTGAGGACTCGGTATCCGGAACAATGGTGTCACATATCTGAATCTTCTTGACTTGTTTTATGTGATAAAAGTATGACGTGATGAAGTAAGTGATCGTCTTTTTATCATTTGTATAAATTAATGTGTAACTCCCATATCCCAGATACCGAGTCCTTATCTGGAAAAATGAACGTCCGGCATGTGATGTTTAGAGTCAACCATAAATCCCAAGTAATTCTCATGTCATATCAGAGTACTTAAAGAACACATGAAAGAAAAAGAAACAAGAAATAGACACGAGAAACTGACAATTAAGATCTTCCATTAACCAACTCAACAGATCTCAACAGCTGTCACACTAAATCATTAACAAGCATTAACGTTTATTAAACCCAACGTGACTAAAAAAAGTGACAATTGTAACACAAAAAACATCTTAGCTCCATTCCTAAGATTGCTCTCCATTCTCATTCTTTAACCCACATATCTCCTTTTTCAGATAAAGGAGTGAGCACCGGTCGGACGCTCAGTAAGGAGAAAGAATTTCAAAACAAAGATTCATGTTTGTCGGATTCCGGGAGGCATGACATGAATCTACCTCATCCGGTTTACAAAATAGTGGGAAATATAACTTGGAACGTTTAGAAAACTGCTTTTAACACAACTTGAAAAATATATAAAACAACTTTGAAAACATGTCTTGAAACATAAATAAATAAACTTTAAAACCAGCTTTGAACAATGCATAGAAAACACGATCTATTACTACGTTCATTTCATCTTGCACATACTTGTTCACTTCATTAATTACTTAGTTACCTTAATTAGCCTACATATCAAACTTACGTACGCTACTACTAACACATACTTTATTTTTTTTACTAATCATAACGTATTCGTGTATTGTCTGTCACATGCATGTTTCTTAATTTTCATGAATGCATGATGTGTCAAGAGCAACATGACTAGGCATACGTCCAACATGGGGCTGGATCATGGTACACCGTTCGGTGCATCATCTTAGAAATGACACGGAGAATACAACTAGTCACACGTCAGGAATGGGACCATTAATACCCTTGGTACTCCATTCAGTACATCGCATTGTCACTAACTATAAACACGTAGAAGCACATAAATCCAAGATAATGTCCATACTAACCTATGAGTACCAAATAAGGCCATAAAAACACCGATCACCCATCCTATCTCCACTACTCAGGACCAAAATGCATAAAATAGTATACAAAAAAGTAACTAGAAAATAGAATAACGTTCTGAAAACACAGTTTAGCCGATACCCGGAAACACATAATTAGGTCTAGTTTCACGCAGTTTAACATAAAAAAATATTCAAAACAACTTAAAAACTTAGTCTTTAAACTAAAAACTGAACATTTTGATAAGAAGAACTTCTTAATTACCTGAAATACGAGTTGAATCTACAATTTAAACAACAACTAACTACCGAATCTACGTGAATATACAAACCAACAACGGATCTAACATAAATCTTACGGAAATCTAACCCTACCAAGATTAAAGCAAAGAACAACTACAAAAAGATTAAATCTTACCTTCAAGAAGAGATTAAAAGCCTAAAATTGTTGTTGAAAATCGAAACTGTTGTTGAACGAACCTAGAAACCAACCCAGAATGCTCTAGAAACTAAGTCTGGAAATCACCATGTGCGTTTTCTCAGGCGGTGTCTAGGGTCTGCGGCCCAAGGTTTAGTGAAAAACTCCGAATACGCAAAATATGTGAAGTCTAGGGCTATTTGGAGGCTTTTGAGAAGTGTTTCTGAACCTAGGTCGGTTTTTAGGTGACTTGTAGGCCAAGAAAACTTAATTAACCTTAGAATATTATGAAAAGAAAACCTAATTACCCAAAGACAGAAATATCCTTAATGAAAATTCATGGTTTCACATAATGCTACTGAAACATTATCATATATGTAGTCCATATAAGGAAATCATGATATACAAGTACCGGAATTTAAAATTTTGGAATTCCATACATCAAACTCAATTGTGATGGCTCGGCTTTGGGTAATTGATGTAAGTCAACCTGATGATATAAATTCCGATGATTTACCCCTTTTTCTGGTGCAATTAACGATATTTTGACATCAACTTGAGCAATTTGAATGATGATTGGAACTATATTTTGTGTACATAGAATTTTCAGAAAAACCATGTTTCTAGCTATATTATATTAGTATTAGCTGATTTTGTTATCAGATTTACACGTGGTATCTTTGTATCTATTTTGCAGCACAGATATCACGGTGGGGAGTGTGGATTCTGACTTCAATGTGGCCGTTGATTCTTTTATGATGGTTTTGGAGCTATGGCGAGGATTTCAACCCACAAGGATTATTGATACATATTAGAGGGTTCGATCCAAGCCAAGTGGAAGAAAATTGTGATTATGAGATTTTAGATACATTTGACTCACGCCATGTTACACTGACTTGCGTCAAGGAGTTGATGAGCAATTAATGCGGATGTCATTCAGCCAACCACTACAATGGGACTTGACCCACGCCAAGCAGTTCTGACCTGCGCCAGTAAGGCAACTTGGGTTTGGCATGCGCCAGTACGGATTGGCCTAAGTCAAAATTGCAGAGTCAGCAAAGAATTGATCCTTTTATTCTTCCAAGCTAATATAAAAATATACACACTTCATCTTCTACTCTCTTCCTATCTTGCAGGCACCATCCCCACTCCAAGGCTCTTATAGCCAAATTTTAGTAGAAATTAGCATTTGAACTTGATTGTAACAATTAAGGATCCTAGTTTAGCTTTGATTTCTTATTTGAAGTTTAACACACTAGTGTTAGCTTCATTGAAGCTTTTGAGGTTGGATGAAGAACACCAACTCGAATTTCATCATTTGAATTGGTAATCTTTAATCTTTATTGTCATTCAATTGTTCTTATGTTTATGAATGTTAATCTTGAGATGTTAATGTTTGTAGACATGAGTGGCTTGGTTTATCTAGCCAAGATTATGTTGTAGTATTAGTTTATCCTCTAGTGATTGATTGGGAATGATTGGTTGTGTTGTTAGTTTTAATTGTTGTGGAGATTTACCTACTTGTATTGTATTGGTTGCTTGCATTAGAGTAATTGCCAAGTGTTAGCATTTACACATTTAACGGATACCGAACGGAGATGTTAGACGTGGGACGAGGTAGGTGAACCGGAAGGTAAAATCAACCTCTTCGAGGCATTCGATTTCTTATCGGGGGATTCTTGGCTTTGCCATTTCATTCACGTGCGTAGCATACCGAATCATTAGGTTTAGATCACCTAGACCAAGGAGGAGGTAGAGATCAATTCCATTCACTTGTATGATGGGGAATTGCTTGCCTGGGAATGCACCGTTTCACGCTTTTAGACATGAATGGTAGGAAGGTAGGAAGTCATTCCCATGACGTTGCGAGAGGATTGCTAGGCTACACATCATATTGGTTAGTTTCTTTTATCAGTTTATCATCTTGTTATTTCAAGTACTTTATTTATGCAATTGATTAAGCTTTTACCAAAATGCGACCTAGATCGAAGTAATATAGACTTTTTAGTGTGTAACCTCATAATTGCGTGTTCCCCGAGGAGACGACCTTGACTCACCAAACTAGACTATAGTCGACCTGGTACACTGCCGATTAGATTGGACCTCTAGGATTTGGCCATCAAGCTTTCTGGCGCCGTTGCCGGGGATTCATTCTTTTTGAGTAAACGTTACTACTTGTATCAGTCTTAAAATTTTCGAGCACAAGTCAAGTCTCTTTCTAATCACATTTCTGTTTAATTTTGTGGTACTTACCATTTGGTAAGTTACCAAGTGCGTTTGATCATTTTCTTGTTGTTTCACTTTTGTAGTTGATGACTCGGTCCCGAACCGGTAAAGCTCCCCTTACTCCATATCGTTCGGACATTAACAAGTACGAAAGACAGTTGAGAGCTGAGCATAAGGTTGCTCAATCTAGTGGAGAATCACTTGGTGAAGAATCATCCCGATACTCATCAACTCGAGAAGAGATGGCGGAGAATTTTAAGAATGCACAAATTGAACCCCCACCGGAAGATCCAAATCCCAATAACCAACTTGACCGAAACAACCGGAACCGAAAAAACCAAAACCACAATCAAAACCAAGGCCAAAATAACAAACTTTTGAGACCTCTTTGTGATCAACCTTTGAGAAGAAATGCACCCAATGATCCTATTAGACTACCCAATGAAGGGGCAAATAATTTTGAAGTGAAAGGGCATCTTTTTGGGTTGATCGATAACAAATGCCAATTCACAGGAGAAGATTTTGAAGATCCACATTATCATCTCTATTCTTTTGAACAACTGTGTAATACAGCCAAGAGTCATGGAATTCAAAAGGAGTTGACAAGATTGTCTATGTTTCCGTACTCTTTGATGGGAATAGCCAAGGAATGGTTTGTATCTTTACCCCACCATTCATTGACTACGTGGGATGAGTGCAAACGAGTTCTTAAAGCAATATTTTACACCTAGAAGGAATTTGAAATTGAAGGTTGCGATAGCAAATTTTGCACAAGGCCCCAATGAAACCTTAGGGAGTGCATGGGAAAGATTCAAGAAATTGTTGAAGGCTTGCCCCGATCATGGTTACCCATTTGATACGCAAATACAACTTTTCTATAAACAGTTGAGGACAGAATCATATGCTAACATTGACCACGCATGTTGAGGATGCTTGATGTCACGCAATGCTCAAGAAGTCTATGATGCTATAGAGAGGATTTCAAAGAATCATCATATGTGGGAAACCGGATCAAGTACGAGGAAAGTTAGTTTTACAGAAGGGGAAAAAGACAGTTCAGAGCTTATAGATAAGATAGATAAGTTGTCAAGAAAGTTTGATAATTTGCAGTCAAGCAAGAGAGTGGAAGGAAACTTTTTAATCGAAAGCAAGAAAGATAATGTCTATGGCAATGATGATGACATATCTTTGGAGATGGAAGAGCCCGGTGACCTACAAGCGGAGGAAGTAAGCTTCATGCAACAACACCGGAATTTGAACAATGCATATTCTAACTCTTTCAATGCTATTAAGAGGGATCATCTGAATTATCGTTGGAAGAGAGCTCATACAAGCAAGGACAACCACCCTTTGCTCCTCAACCATGAACTTCTTACAATTCCAATACCTCGACTCAATCACCGAACATTCGTTCTTATCCTCAACCCACTACACAAACTATCCTAATAACCGAGAGTTCCAATCAAGCAAGAGAGGATAGATGGGACAACACGTAGGATAAAATTTTGGGAGTAGTTGCCACTCAAGCCTAGAATATGGAAAGTGTGATGACTTCCCTTAGTACAGTCACCAAGGATATGGGAGTGTTGAGAAAATCTATGAGCAGTCATGATGTAAGAATGAAAAACATAGAAGCATCCGTGCGGAATATGGAAGAACACTTGAGTAGAGAAGGTGAAAGGAATGCTAGTAGACCACCGGGTGGTTTACCAAGTAATACTGAAAGAAATCCGAGGGGAGTGAATGCCAACATAACCCGAAGCGGAAGAGTTTGTGGAAATCATGAGTTTTATGAGAACCAAGTGGGGAACAAAGTTGAAAATGATTTGCACGATACCGAAAAGGAGAAGGATTTGAGTGAGGAAGAGGAGGAAGTTGTGGATGAATTCTTGTAGGGTAATGGTTATGTGAATGTGGAAACGGAAAGCGAAGAATTTGTGAAAGTCCCGAGGATTTTGAAGAATCCGAGAGCAAGCGATTTGAGGACTCTCTTCAGGGAACATGTCTCATTGACCCCGCCAATGCAGAACTGACTCAGGTCAATGATCACTATTCATATTCAGAGAGTTTTGGCCAAAAATTGACCCACGCCAAAAGTGCCATGACGGACGCCAAGGAGACCTCGACGTGCGTCAAGGGCAATCCAAGTAGAGCGTTGACGCACGCCAATGAGGGATTGACGCGTTCCAACCCTCAACATCCAGTTTTTGAGAAAGGCAAGGAGAAGGTGGTGCACACCGATAATGAATGGCGACCACCGGATGCTCAAGCATGGAAAAAGCTTCCGACGATTCATCAAATGGAAATGGTAAGGATGGTATGAACTCTACTTCTAAAATTATTGATATTGAGTCATTACCTTATCCTCCTAGAGAAGAAATCAAGAAGAAAAAGCTAGATAAGAAGTACGCTCACTTCCTTGACACATTTCGAAACATGAATGTTAATATTCCAGTCATAGAAGCACTCACTAGAATGCCTGTGTATGGTAAGTTTTTAAAATACATTATTACTAACAAGAAGCGGTTAGAGGAATATGAGAACATTTTCCTCAATGAAGAATATTCCGCCGTGTTGCAACATAAGCTTCCGTATATGCTTAAAGACCCTGTTAGTTTCACTATCCCGTGTGAAATTAGGGGCTTTTTGTTTAAGAGGGTGATTTGCGACCTTGGCGCTAGCATTAATCTCATGTCTTACGAGGACTTATATCAAACTGGGCATAGGAAAGTTAAAGAACACTGAGATGACTCTACAATTAGCAGATAGGTCCATAAAACGTCATAAGGGAGTCCTAGAAGACGTGTTAGTGAAAGTTGATAAGTTCTACTTCCCCATTGATTTTGTGGTTATGGATATGGAAGAAGGGTATTCAACGCCCCTTATTCTTGGTCGTCCATTCCTAGCCACGGGAAGGACACTAATCGATGTTCAGCGTGGGGAGCTGATTTTGAGAGTTAATGAAGATGAGGTCACGTTTAACATTTTCAAAGCCATGAAGCATCCGTATGATTCACGGGAATCTTGTTCATTCGTTGATGCATTATCTTTTGCTTGTATGGAGAATGCTAACTTGCAGGTATATGAAGACAAGCTTGAGGAATTTTTGGCCTTATCCATCTTTGACAGCGAAAGTGATGATGAGGAAATGCAAGCAGTGATTTCTTATTTGGATGTCGGTCGTATATTCAACAAGCAACCATGGCACCGATATCTGGAATTGGAACATGATGGCCCTTTATTGAAACCTTCCATAGAGGAGCCACCAAGGAACCTTGAATTGAAAATTTTACCCCATAACTTGAAATATGCTTTTCTTGAAAGTGATAATCTTCTTCCTGATATTGTTTCTTCATTACTAACAAATGTGCAGGAAGATTTGCTATTGAGGATGCTAAGGAGGCACAAGAGAGCATTTGGATGGACTGTGGCAGATATTCGAGGAATTAGCCCCGAGATTTGTGTTCACAAGATTATTCTCAATGACGGTGCCAAGCCCTGTGCCCAACACAGCGTCGTTTGAATCCTAATATGAAAGAGGTTGTCAAGAGAGAGGTCATCAAGCTGTTGGACATGGGTATTATCTTTCCAATATTAGATAGCGAATGGGTGAGTCCCACCCAAGTTGTGCCAAAGAATGGTGGATTTACCGTGAAAGAAAATGATAAGCATGAATGGATACCGACAAGGGAAGTCACAGGTTATCGAATGTGTATTGATTTTTGGAAACTCAATGACCATACCAAGAAAGATCATTATCCACTTCCGTATATTGTCCAGATGTTGGAGCGGTTGTGCGGGCATAAGTTCTATTGTTTTATTGATGGTTATTCGGGCTATCTACAGATATTCATTGCGGCAGGAGATAGAGAAAAGACGACTTTCACTTGTCCATACGGAACGTTTGCTTACAAACGAATGCAGCGCTCCGGCAACATTTCAGAGATGTATGACAGCTATCTTTTCTGACATGGTGGAGAGATTTTTGGAAATTTTTATGGATGATTTTAGTGTTTTTGGGAATTCTTTTGAGGAATGTCTCTCTCATTTGGAGTGTGTGTTACAGCGATCTGAAGACACGAATTTAGTGCCTAATTTGGAGAAGTGCCATCTTATGGTGTCAGAAGGTATTGTGTTACGCCACAGAATTTCTGAGAATGGTATTGAGGTGGACAAAGCGAAGATTGAAGTAATTGATGTTGGAGAAAAAGCCATTTTTGAAGGGTTGAATAGTTAACTTTAGCACGATTTACGGATAGGCTCCGATGTATGTCATCGAGATTTAATGATATCATTAAATACTCCATACGGAGTAGTTGATGATGGGCTTTTAAATCACTCGATTCGGATGTCGGGTGAATGAGAAATTAATGGCTAGAGTTGGTAGAAAATATGTAGGAGATGGGTGTTAAAGGGAGGACCTCATCCCATTCTCCCACATAGGTAACTTGAGGCTTGTGAGCTCAAGTAATAAGAGCTAGTGTATACTCTTATAGATGTGCCCCAAGGAGCAAGGCACTTTTGTGTAGGAGGAAGGACTTAGATTATTCCACACGCGCGCGCGCCGCCGTCTGTCCGGCCGGCTCGGCTCGGCTCGGCTCGGCTCGGTTCGGGTGTTACTATTAATTTTTTGGACAAAATTTCTTTATGAAATTTACCATAAATTAATTTTGGGATGTGATTGTGTCATTCGACCAATCAAAATTCATTGAAGCATTCGACCAATTAGAATTCAAAGATGCGTCATCCGACCAATCAGATTGCAGGATTTAATCCCACATGGCGTGAGGAATAAAGGGGCGCCTAGCTTCTTTCCTTGAGGGAGAAGTCGGCCATTACTTTTCCAAGGGGAAAAGTTTGATGATGTGTCTCGGCCAATCATATTTGAGCATTGGTTCCTCCTCTCCACTATATAAAGAACCCTATGGATGAGAGTTTAATTATCGAATTTTCTCTTGTGTCTTTCCACCACAAAGAGTCAGTCTTATAGATCTAGATATTGAGTCGAAGAGAAGTCGGAGCACTCTGTAGGTTCGCCGGAGCTCGGATTTTTGAAGTGCCTCTAAATCCGAGACGTAAAGCCGTTGTATCTTGGGAGACATTTGCTACTACGGTGGACACCATACCGGAGCAATTGTCTTAAGGAAAGAGTAACAACTCGCCTCGGTTTGTCTTAGTCCTTTATTTTGTGTATACTACCTTTATTGTCTAATGTTTGAATCATATATGCATGATGATATATATTTTGTTAGATCTGCTAAATAATATGAATTATTCTATTTGCATGATTTATTTTCTAGATTAATATTCCGTAATTTAATCCGTTAATTACGGATCTGTTCCGTAAATCACTCCACACACGATACACCTATCCCAACAAGCTTAAGAAAAATTGTGGATTATGATCGTGTTTATTTGTGAACGGAAGTTGTCGTTGTAAATCTGTGACAGTCGAGTTAATTGATGAATTGTGTTAGTGTTCCTACGGCATCACACAGTACACTTTGTTTGCCAAGATTTGTCCCAGATCCAGTATAACAATTGATTAAATTGTTTAGCATTTGTCACACGCGCTATATTTACGGAATCATTACCTTGCCATGATGCAATATAATCAACGCGTCACAGCAATAATGTTAAGGCTTTTGCTATATTTGTTTAGCCTTTCTTGAATCTTGTGATAAATGCTTCTTATATTTATACAATATTTTGGTAGTTCCAACACTATTATTTTCCTGTTCCTTTCGGATATTATCGAGTTCGTTTGAGGTCGTGGAAGTCGATTAATTAGCCAGAATATACTGAATTAAGGTACACCAACATGGAAATAATATGCTGGGCTGATATGTTGTGCCAATCTTCTTGTGATTAACTATTTTGCAGAGCCGTAAGAACCGTAGTGGTTGCGAATTGTTTTGATTGTTTGAGACCAATCTGATTTGATTGGGAACGAATCTTTGTTATGGAACAATGATTGATTACGTAATTACAGATTGGTAAAGAGTTAATCACGTATCTTGATTTTATTAATTGATAGGTTAAAACAAAATACTTACCTATTTCTGTGCTCTGCAATCGAACTGGCTACCGTGATATTATATATATCCAAGTTGATGATGCATCGTTTAAGTACGGAAAAAAAAAGTAAAGTGATGTTGACCAAGTATATACAAACACTTGATCACTTCGATTGAGAAAGTTTTTCCGAAAATATTACGGGAAAAATTAGATCCATATTTGTGACACCCCGTCCCGGATACCGAGTCCTTATCCGGAAATAACGCCCCGCCATGCATATATTAACTTTTTAAATCATCAAAAGTAATATATACATAAGCGCCAAATAATCAATCGATCGAGTAAAAGCGGAATAAATTAAAGCTAAAGATAACTCAGAAAAAGAATGTCAAACGACAAACAACGGATCACCAAGTCCCAAAATTTACGTCTAAGAAAGCTGACCGACAAAACAACTAAATAAATGTTGTTGTGGCTTATTACATCCCAAATGAATCTGAAAAGATACTAAAGACTATCTTTCAAAACTGAATAATAAATTACATAAAATAAATGTCTGTGTCATCGTAACTCTTGAGCCTAAACATCAGCTCCATTAACTCTATCGTCATAACCAAGATCATCATCACCCTGACAACCACCTTCTCAGGGTGGGGACAATAAAGAGAAAGGGGTAAATCTTGACGTCTTTCGAAGAAGGGGTAGAAGAAACGTTTACACAATATATAATATATCATACATAACAAGTAAATTGTACAATCTCTACATCACATAGGTTACATTAAAATACACTCCCCTCTGCTAGGTCTGCTAGCACCATCACGAGCAATTATCTATGTTACATTGTAATTCAAGGACACAATGCCCGAATGATGGGTATGCACCGGGACATATTCAAAGACTCATATGGCACGGATGGTTCCGTGTGGAACATTTCCCAAAACCCGAATATTGTACGTTACGTATGAGAAATGATCCATGCTGCGAATCATAAATGTCCCTCACCAAGAATTACAACGTTTTAGCTTTTAGACTCATCACATATGTTTATTACGTAGTTAATCTAACCACCTAAGTTCATTCCATTTAAAAGGCTTCCTTAGGACATCTAGTCCTAGACAATCTAGAGTAATTACCTAGCACGTTGTAAAAGACATCAATGGCTACTAAACCAATGACCCCGCAAGGTCTAAACAACCGCCTTCTGGGCTACTACCTTCTCCCCGCAGAGGGTCTCAGTTGTGGCGATTGATGCTAAGGCACCTGAAGTTGGAAGTTAGACATTGCAAATTAACATATAATGTTCCATAAGAACATACAAGCCACATCATATTGTGTAATACACGTAAAAGCACAAAATTAATATAAAATAATTTTACCGTATTATATACCACACTTTTACTATAACCATTAAACATGTATAGTATTTTGTTGTGCGTATCTTTTTTTAGTATATGAATAAAATCACTTACCGTACATAATATCTATTAAATCGACTATATTAATAAAATTTTTCTGGAATAGTATACATATATCAATTCTTTTTATAAAAGAAAGCCTACGGCAAAGGGGGTATGGCAACCTGCAATTTGCAAATCAAAGCAAATACTATATATATATATATATATATATATATATATATATATATATATCGACGGAACTATGCGCTGCACAAGACAAGAAGACGGTGAAAGGATGGCCTCTAGTTACCTCTGGTAGGGACGATCCGAGACAAGTCTTGGCCGTCCTGGCGAGGACGCCAGTCCCTTATAAGGGGGGAGAATGTGATATCCCACATCGGTAAATTAAGTGAATGCTCACCCCTATATAAGTGTGAGACATAAAAGTCTTGTAAACTCGGGTTAGCCCTTTTAGACCAAGCAAGGACGGCGGTCTAAGCAGTTGACCGGACATTTATGACTCATTTAGCGCTACCAGACCTGGGGTCTGGGGGCGTTACAATATTATCGAAAGATGTATTGTTTTATAGTCATGTGTTTGATGCTAGTAGTAGCCTGTTACATCAAAGATGGATCTATACAGTATTTGCATCGGTGATATACATAGTTGAACAGTATGTTTAGTAACCGTTTTGTGGTGTAATTAATGTATTCATCGTGATGGATTTTTCAGGAGCAACCCAGAGAATTCTTATCTTCCGATAATAAAAGATATGGTTATTTACATGTTGTTCATGTTGGTATGACTAGTGCAATTACATAACAATAATTCTTTTTATATGATATGTTGTTTTGTACTTAACTGGTAGTACTAAAAATCTAATTTATGTTGTGGTATATACCGGAGTTAGTAATCTGGTTGATCTTCTGTTCGCTGAACATAAATGATAGGAAACACCAAGGTGAATCCGAATTGTGTCTTTTCTGGCACAAGTGTACGTGCCCGTTGTAGCACTAGACGTAGCACCAGTGATGGTTTGAATGATCAAACGGGATTGATCAGTATGTTGACAGTGAAACTGTCTGTTGAGCACAAAATTGATGCTCTGTAGAGAGCCAGTGAGATTGGCTCTAAGTTCTGCTTACATGATTGAGTCATCATGCTTGTGACACTATAACTAGGATTTGCTAATTTCAAATCTGTTTATCCATTGAGGAACATGGAGTTTGAAATTTGATCCTAATCACATGTGTCAAGTATGTGTTGAAGCCGTGTTGGCGAACTCACCGGTTGACCGGTAGAAAGGAACACATAACCTCTAGATTCGTGTAAACTAGAGGTAATAGAAGTATCTCACTACTTTTATTGATGATAGCACCAGATGTTGATATGCTGAAAAGCAAAAATAAGGCTCGTGATGCCTTGAGATTTATCAGAATGAAGATGAGAATAAACATAGCAAACGGATGAGACGCATCTGCTGTGATTGTGGTGGTGGATATGATGTGTTGTTTCATGAGTCTTGCTAAGGGCCCGGCATCATTCATCAAACAACTACACCATACACACCTCAGTCAAGTGATATGGCTACGTGCAAGAACCGAACTCTTAAAGAGTTGATGGATGCTATGTTGATAAGTTCGAGTTTACATCAGAACTTCTAGGGGGGAAGATGTCCTCTCAGCAGAATTCATTCTGAACAACATCCCTTCAAAGAAGAAGGATGACACCCCGTATGAGTTGTGGAAATACCAAGTTCTAGCTACAAATTCTTCGAAATGTGGGGGTGTTTGGCTAAGGTCGAAGTGCCTAAACCAAAGTGAGTGATAGGACCTAAAATCATTAGTGTCTATTGCTTCTGGAGCATAAATCAGAGATCAATGATGTATATGAACATGTCATCACCGAGTCTAAGAATGTGGTGTTCATTGCGGATATCTTTCCTTGTAAGGAAAGTGTTGAAGAAGAAGCAAGCATGAGTAAGTGGGCATATGAGTCTGAAAAAGAGAGTGATTCTCAAGAATTTGAAGAACCCCATCGTAGTAAGAGGGCTAAGACTTCCAAGTCTTTTGGTCCTGATTTTCTGACCTATATGGTAGAAAATGAACCCAACATATGTTGAGGCAATGTAAATTCTAGAAGCTCGTTTCTTGAAAGAGTCTATAAAAGAGAAATCCATCATACAAAACCACACTTGGGAGTTGGTTGATTTTCCACCGGCAAATAAACCACTCGGGTGCAAGTGCATCTTCAATAAGAAGCTAAAGGTTGATGGATTTATTGTACGGTGTTTTTGGTAGCCTGAGGGTATCGACAGAAAGAAGGCATTGACTTCTTACTCACCAGTTACGAGAATTACTTATATAAGGGTTCTCGTCGGTATAGTTGGAGACTATAACATGGAAATCCATCAAATGGATGTTTGTGGTGAGTTGAAGGAAGAGATGTACTTGGAACAACCCGATGGGTTCATAGTTCCAGGCTAAGAAGTAAGGTGTGTAGACTTGTTAAGACTCTCTGTGGCTCGAATAATAGCCAGAGCAACGGCATATCGAGTTTGACAATGTTATGTTGTCAAGTAGGCAGGACATATATATGTCTACATTAAGAACACACTTATGTGATAGTATGTCTATGACATGCTAATAATGGGAAGTACTCATGAGAGTATCATGAATACGAAAGGATGTTGACAAGGGACCTCAATGTGAAGGACCTGAGAGTTGTAGATATGAGTACTCCACTTGACCTAAGTATGCACTTAGTCAAGAACAGAGATGAACATGTGCATCAATTGAGATATTCTCAAGTGATCGGAATTCTGATGTACATAACCAACTGTACACGACCAGACTTAGCATGTTCAGTGAAGAAACTGAGTAGGTTCACGAATAATCCAGATCATAATCATGGGAAAGCCTTTATAAGTTGGTGAGGTACATGAAGAACATTATGAGTCTGGGACTACTATATACTAGATATCCAGCAGTATTAGAAGGATACTGTGATATCAGATACGAAAGATTCAAAGTCCACCAGTGGATACTTATCCGCAATTGGTGGTGCTGTGGTGTCCTGGAAATCTACAAGACAAACGTGCATAGCTCGTTCTATAATGGAAACTGAGTTTATAGCCATGACAAGGCTAGAGAAGAAGCTGAATGACTTTGGGATTTCCTGGAGGATGTTCCATGCCAGTGGCTGCTATCAGCATACACTGCGATAGTCAGTCGGCGAAAGGAAGGGCAAAGTGTAGTGTGTATAATGGTAAGTCTCGACACATACGGCATAGATAAAATACCATTAAATAAGTGATCTCTAATGGTTTGATTTCCGTCGATTATATACGATCGAAGGAGAATCTTGCGGATCCGCTTACAAAGGTTTAGCTAGAGATCATCAGGTGTCAATCTTGACAACCGGAATGGGACTAAAGCCTATTAAGCATGTTTCCTTGTAGTGGCAACCCAACCATGTTGACTGGAGATCCCAAGATCATGGTTCAAAAGGAACAACTAAGCTATAAGGAACAGTCCAGCACTTACCCATTCTGAGAGAATAAAAGTGATATCTGCAGAAGGTGTGAGGTTAAGTTTAGCTTTTAATGATTCCTATATCTTGATATTCGAGTGGGGTAGGGCAGAATACCCTTGATAGGAGGTCACCTATGTAAGTGCGAAGTGAGGCCGCTTCTATGAGAATTTTGAGGCTTGAATTCTCTAAAGCACTTTCTGAAACCAAGTGTTGTCCAGGGCCGAGATGGACACAACCATGAGAACCGAAAGGTGCTAGGGGAAATATTGTGTGAGTGCTATTGTCTTGGTTTACACAAAAGGCTGAACAGTTCAAGACCTAGTTCACTGATTAGCCGAGTAATTCCGATAGTACTTCACTAAGGCAGGTTCAAGGCCAGAAGCTACCTCTCCTGATGCAATATTTTTCCGTCTGACTTCTCTTCAGAGTCTGCATTTGCATTTGCATTAATTTTCATTCATGTGGGGGATTGTTGGAGAAAAAACCCTTTTTGAAGGGTTGAATAGTTAACTTTAGCGCGATTTACGGATAGGCTCCGATGTATGTCATCGAGAGTTAATGATATCATTAAATACTCCATACGGAGTAGTTGATGATGGGCTTTTGAATCACTCGATTCGGATGTCGGGTGAATGAGAAATTAATGGCTAGAGTTGGTAGAAAATATGTAGGAGATGGGTGTTGAAGGGAGGACCTCATCCCATTCTCCCACATAGGTAACTTGAGGCTTGTGAGCTCAAGTAATAAGAGCTAGTGTATACTCTTATAGATGTGCCCCAAGGGGCAAGGCACTTTTGTGCATGAGGGAGGACTTAGATTATTCGACACGCGCGCGCACGCCGCCGCCGCCGTCCAGCCGGCTCGGCTCGGTTCGGGTGTTGCTATTAATTTTTTGGACAACCATAAATTAATTTTGGGATATGATTGTGTCATTCGACCAATCAAAATTCATTGAGTCATTCGACCAATTAGAATTCAAAGATGCGTCATCCGACCAATTAGATTGCGGTATTTAATCCCACATGGCGTGAGGAATAAAGGGGTGCCTAGCTTCTTTCCTTGAGGGAGAATTCAGCCATTACTTTTCCAAGGGGAAAAGTTTGATGATGTGTCTCGGCCAATCATATTTGAGCATTGGTTCCTCCTCTCCACTATATAAAGAACCCCATGGATGAGAGTTTAATCATCGAATTTTCTCTTGTGTCTTTCCACCACAAAGAGTCAGTCATATAGATCTAGATATTGAGTCGAAGAGAAGTCGGAGCACTCTGTAGGTTTGCCGGAGCTCGGATTTTTGAAGTGCCTCTAAATCCTTGACGTAAAGCCGTTGTATCTTGGGAGACATTTGCTACTACCGTGGGCACCATACCAGAGCAATTTGTCTTAAGGAAAGAGTAACCACTCGCCTCGGTTTGTCTTAGTCCTTTATTTTGTGCATACTACCTTCATTGTCTAATGTTTGAATCAGATATGCATGATGATATATATTTTGTTAGATCTGCTAAATAATATGAATTATTCTATTTGCATGATTTATTTTCTAGATTAATATTCCGTAATTTAATCCGTTAGTTACGGATCTGTTCCGTAAATCACTCCACACATGATACACCTATCCCAACAATTGAAAGGTTACCTCCACCGGTTAACTTGAAGACATTGAGAGGATTTCTCGGGCACGTGGGTTTTTATCGAAGATTCATTGCAGATTTCTCCCGTATTGCCAAACCTCTCAGTCATCTCCTTGAGAAAGAGGTACCGTTTGTTTTTTATGAAAAGTGCATAGAGGCTTTTGAAACCTTGATAGAGAAACTAGTTAGCGCACCTGTTTTGGTAGCGCCGGATTGGAATCTACCTTTTGAGTTATTGTGTGATGCTAGCAATTTAGCAGTTGGAGCCGTGCTTGGCCAGCGTCATGGCAAGATACTCAAGGCCATTTATTATGCTTCTCACACGTTGAACTCCGCTCAAGTCAACTATGCAACCACCGAGAAGGAATTTTTAGCTATAGTGTTCGCCCTCGACAAGTTTAGATCTTATCTTGTTAGTTCTAAGGTCATCGTCTATACCGATCATGCAGCTTTGAAATATTTGTTGAACAAGAAATATGCTAAACCGAGATTGCTTAGATGGATTCTTCTACTTCAAGAATTTGATATTGAGATCAAGGACAAGAAGGGTAGTGAGAACGTGGTGGCGGACCATTTAAGTCGGTTGGATTTCATTGAAGAAGAAGGGAAACGAAGAGAGATTGATGATTACTTCCCGGATGAACAACTCATGAGGGTGGATGCTCCTCCGACAATGCAACTTAGTCATGCCGGTTCAAAACCAAAAGAGTGCTCACCATGGTTTGCAAATATTGCAAATTACCTTTCTTGTAAGTATGTTCAACCCAATTGGACATGGCAAAAGAAGAAGAGATTCTTTCACGATTTGAAATTTTATTATTGGGAAAGACCGAACCTTTTTCGGAGGTGTTCGGATGGTATCATAAGAAAATGCGTTCCCGATAATGAAATCTCAAGCATACTCTCCTTTTGCCATGGCCAAGATACCGGAGGCCATCATGGAGGATGGAAGACGGCATACAAAGTTTTACAATGCGGATTTTATTGGCCTACACTTTACAAGGATGCACATCGTTTTTCACAATCTTGTGTTGCATGCCAAAAGTGGGGAAATGTGTCTAAGAGGTATGAAATGCCCCTCCAACCTATTTTGGAATGTTAGGTATTCGATGTTTGGGGCATCGACTTCATGGGCCCATTCCCTCACTCATTCGGTAATAAATTCATTTTAGTAATGGTCGATTATGTTTTTAAATGGGTAGAAGCACAAGCCTATCCCACTAATGATTCTAAGGTAGTGCTAAAATTCTGAAAGAAAAATGTTTTTACTCGATTTGGCACTCCCCGAGCTATCATTAGTGACCGTGGCTCACACTTTTGCAACCGACCATTCACTAAGCTTCTTGGAAATTATGATGTGAAACATAAAGTCGGTACACCGTATCACCCACAGACAAGTGGGCAGGTTGAAGTGTCAAACCGAGAGGTAAAACGGAATATTGAAAAGACGGTGGACACTAACCGTAAGAATTGGTCGGTGAAGCTTGACGATGCACTTTGGGCATACCGCACAGCTTTTAAAACACCCATTGGATGTTCACCATACAGATTAGTTTTTGGCAAGTCTTGTCATTTGCCCGTTGAATTGGAGCACCGAGCCTATTGGGCTATTAAGTTTCTTAACTTTGACCCTGAGCTCGTTGGTGATCATCGGTTGCTCCAACTCACCGAGCTTGACGAGTTTCGCCTTGATGCATATGAGAACGCCCAAATTTACAAGGAACGAACCAAGTCATTTCATGACATGAAGATCTTTGATCGAGATTTCCATGTGAATGATAAAGTGCTCTTGTACAACTCACGATTGAGATTATTTCTAGGGAAACTTAGTTCTCGGTGGACAGGTCCATTCATTGTTACAAAATACTACGCGTCCGGTGCAGTTGAACTTACAGATGGAAAAACGACATTCATAGCAAATGGTCATCGCATCAAGCATTTCGTTGAAGGATAGGGCATACCTCGAGGGGAGGTGTTGTTCCTCGAAGACACCCCATTGGACTAAAAGATTGTATAGTCTAGCTATAGACTATAAATTTAGCACACAACGGGTACTACTTTTCAATTTACTCTTTAAGCATTATCTTCTAGTTGGCTTATGTGCTTAATTGTTATGTGCTAACATGAGTAAATGTGGTATTATCCCAATTTGACAATCTGTATAATTCCATTGTCTCTACGTATAATCTCGTCGAGCCAACGACGTAAAACAACAGCGCTCTCGGGAGGCAGCCCGGTTCTTGATAATTTTAGTCATTGCGTTGTTATTTTGATAAGTTTGGTGAACATAAGTATTTTGGAGTTAAATGTCTTTAGTGGGAGTCTCTTGGCTCACGCCAAGCCCTCTTGACTCACGCCATAAATCACTGTAGACATACAGAGAGTTTGGGCATATTCTTTGGCGTGAGTCAATATGTCCTTGACGTGAGTTGTGGGAAGTGTCTGGGGTTTGACCTGCATCAATAACGTTTGGCGTGCGTCAGGGTGGCATTTTTTGAATCAAAACGGTTCTTCTTCTCTTCTCTCCCCTCCATAACTTCCATTATAATCGAATTCACCCTCTTTCCTCCCCATTTTCTTCAGCTTTTCTACCACCATTCCTCAACTCAGTCCATTCATCAAGGCCTACCCACCCCTCTCTCATTTTCTACACCTTTTTTCTCTTGTTGGTGTGTGGAAGTGAGGAACTTTGTCTTGACTTCAAGGATTGCATTTTACATTTCCGGCCAACTCCATTTCTTCCGGCGACCTCCATTTCTGTCTACGGTGTTCATCATTCCAACAAGGTATTTTGGATGAGTTCTCCTCTTTCAATTTAATCTTTTTTTGTTATTTTGATGATTTGAGTTTATTGAAACCGGAGGAAGGGCTCATTGTTGTCTTTTGTTGTTTTGTTGGATTGTTGTACCCTATAGCCATGTCTGAATTATCTGCTCGTAATAGTGGTCGTCAGGGTGATCAGAATAAGAAGAGGAAGGCCCCGGCCCCTAGTGAAACCGAACCTGTTGTCTCCTTCCCCCCAACTACCTTTGGTAGGAAGGCCAAGAGGCTTTTTGTTACGTATTTCGGTCAGTGCACGCTGCATTTTGAGCGAGGAATAGATTTTAAGTCGGTCAGCCCTAGGATCCAGAAAATCATTAGGGATCGTAAGTGGGAAACTTTAGCGGCCAACCGTACTTCTATGCTAACCTGGCCGCTAACCCTGTTGAGGCAGCAAAGGGTGTAGTCCCAGTTCGTGGTGTAAATGTTCCGTTTTCTGTGAAGGTTATTAATGACTTCTTTGGAATCCCTGAGATCCCGGCTGATACCGTCTTTTCTAGCGTGTGGAAGTTAAATGAGGGTGGAAATCTGCATGATAAGGCACAGGAGGCCAAGACTTATCTCTGTTCGTCTGCTACTTGGGTGGACAAGTGTTTTAAGTATGGTAGTGCAATTAAGGATGTGAGGGTATTGAAGCATTTCATTAGTCACAATATCATGCCTTCCCACAAAGTTAACACTTTCAATTATACCGAGTCTTGCCTAACCTTTGCCATTTTCACCGATTTGCCTGTGGACGTTGGATAGTATATGTACCAGGGGGCGGTGGACTTTTCTATGAATCGCCGTGCAAACGGTAATATGCCTTTGCCTTGGCTGATTCATGAACTTTGCCACCGAGCCCAGGTGCCGAGGTTATCTGATGATCACTTGTTTCCGCCTGTTAACCTAATGATTGGTCCTAATATCCCTGAAAATGTTAGGCAGCCTGCAGCTCTCCCACATACTCCTATTCCAGCAATTGTTCCATCCTCTGTTGACATCCCTACCTCCAGTTTTCCTGCTCCCCATCTCCCTCTTATTCGTGATTCAGCCGTGAGAGCTAGGTTCAAACTCCTTGAGTCTGAGATGGCAGCTATGCGTTGTTAGGAACATTTTATTATGTTTTGATGATGGCCATACCAGCTGTTATAGCAAGCCTGAAATAAGTTAGAATTCTCTGTATAAGTCCTTACTTAGAGTCTGACATGTTGTATAAGTTGAGTCAGACAAGTATTGTACTAGTTGGTAGGACGGCAAAGCAAAAGCAGATATTCGGCAGAGTGAAGCCACCAAGCACCAAAGCAGAGAAGCAATGCAGAGACATTAAAGGTCCGACTTGTAACCAAGGAAGTCTGTGATGACCTTGGACAAGTCTAAGTCATACTACAAGTGATGTACGTTAATATTTGAATATGGTGTACACTGATCTCACCCCAATCTAAGATCAGTGAAGTACGAAGATTCTCCTTCAACTGAAGCAAAGAAGAAAACTGTGAACCGGCAAAGTAAACTTACTTTCGGCTGAGTAAAGACGAAACGGTAAAGGAAAAGCTAAAACGGCTAAGACAGAAGGATCACTCGACCGTTCTAAAAACGGCGAAGGAACACTTACCAGATCAGATTTAATATACGTTGAAGATTCAGAAGATCATGCATTAAATGCACAATCATTAGAGGATCAATCAAGGACGGATTTTACATTTGTGCGATTGAAGAAAGAATCCGATCACTGAAATCAAGGAGAATGCAATTAAGGGGGAATCAAGAATAAAATCAAGGATTATTCCCTCATTAATATAGCCAACGGACGGAATTTCAAAATCAAGGTTATTCAAGGCTATAAATAGAAGGCATTGACAGACAGAGAAATGTGTGGAACTGAACATAAAAATCAAGTGAAAACTCTGTCAATTTGAAAAGCCTTCTCTCTGAACTTAAAAAGACGCATCTAGTTATCAACTCAGACATTAGAGCTACAAAGTCATACTCAGCACTGAGATTGATCAACCAAGTGTGTGTGAATCACATACACATCAAACTGAAGCAACTGAATCAGAAGCAATCTGAGAAGGAGTTGAATCTGTGATAGCTGTTGAAAGATTTTGATCTCAATGAGCAGCAAAGGAAGACTGAATCACTGAAGCTGTTGCAGTCAAGGAGTGATAGTCTTGTAGATTGTGAAGCTTGGGAAGCCAAGGACAATTATACTATTGTATCTGTGAAAACAATAGTGAATTCCTCCAATCATCACAGGAGAAGAGTGGATTAAGGGATTACACCACCCTGAACCACTATAAGCCTTGTGTCAATTTAATTTCTGCAATTTACTTTAATGCACTTATTTAATTTGCCTACATCATAACTTGTTCCAGTGATTGTCTAAACTGATTTGAAAACAACATAGTAAGAAGGGACTTATCCACTGCCCAAAATCTTTTAAATAAAAGAAAAGTTTTTGAAACTCCACTATAGTCATTCACCCCCCTCCGACTATAGTTTTACCTTCTCTCGGGACCAACAATTGGTATCGGAGCAGGTGTTCCTAGTATCGTAAAAGCTGCTCGAGATCTAATTTACGTAACAAGGAGATCACATATTTTCAAAGTAGTTTTCAAATCTGAGTCTTCTATACATTTACATTTATATCTTCATTTGCACTGATGGATTCCTCAAACTTCTTGTCAAAAGTACCTGTTTTTAATGTTAATAATTTTGATGAATATAAAATAAGAATGCTATCTCATCTTGCAAAGAACTCATGATGAGATCTTTGGATGTAATTAATGATGGACCAATCACAATCACTCTTGTGGTAGGCACTTGAGCGAGATCAAGGAAAGGAAATTGACAAATCTAAAAAGGATTGGACCAAGGATGACGGGAGAAGAGCAAACTGTACTTTGTTGCAAAAGACATGATCTTGAAGACCCTAGATAGCAACATGTTCATGAGAATCAAAGACTCGCAAAACAAAGAAAGGAGATGTGGGACAAGCTATCATTGATAAATGAAGGATCTCAAGCGATTAAAGAAAACAAATTATCTCATTGCAAAAGCGAAGTTTGAAAACTTCAAAATGAATACTGGTGAATCCATAGATCAAATGGACAATGATTCTCAAGCATCATTAGTGAATCGCAATAGCTTTGGACACACATACCCCAAAAAGAAGTATGCTTGAAGATCTTGAGAGGACTACCTGAAAGATGGAAGATCATAACATCTCATGTCGGAGGAACAACAAATCTTGCAAGCACCGACACTCGACAATCGATGTCCCAATTAAAAGCTCATGAATTCGAATTGAACGGTGAAGATGGTGCTCCGGCAGAGACACAAAAACTCACTGCACTGGTTGCACCCCAGCAAAGAAACACATGAACTTAAAGAACATGTAGCTTTATTAGTTAAACGCTTTGACAGGTTTAGCAAAAAGAAGCCCATCAAAGGAAATTCATCATCAAACAAGAGGTCAAGCTCAAACAGAGACATGAAGAAGAAAGATGATGAATACAGATGCTTCAACCAGAACAAGAAAGGTCACTTCAAGGCGATTGTCCTGAAGAAAATGACAAAGATGATGAAAAGAAGAAATACAAAGAATTTGAAAAGAGAAAAGCAAGAAGGCACTCAAGGCGAATCCAAAGAAAGGAGAAGAATGAAGAATCATCGATAATGATTCGGATGACAATGATGAAGAAGACACACTCGAAAAAGAGAAAGCATGCATATGCCTCATGATCAAAGAATTGGATGAAGATGAAAGTGATAGTTCGGACATCAAGAAACAAGCCTATGTCTAATGGCTAAAGAATCGATGAATCTGAGGTATCATCTAGCTCTTACTCTTCATCTAATACATCCACATCGACATTTGCACAATCTTCTACTCTCTATTAGATACAAAGAGACCTAGTCCAAAATCTCATGACTAAATTTGATGAAATTGAAAAGAATCATGAAATTCGGAAAAGGAATGCAAGGATCTAAGAAAAGAAAATAAGAGATTAAAGAAAGATCTCAATAAAGCAAAAGTTTGAACTAACTAGTAAGGAGACCTACTTAAATGATCAACAAAAGTAGATGATCATGCATCCATTATTGACAAAGTCGATTAAGAAAATCTCATCACCAAGAAAGGTAACCACTTTGCACCACTAAAGACACCACACACAAACCTCAAAAAGGTTTGGATCGAGATCTGGTCTTGGCTACAAAATCGAGGATGAAAGTAGGAATAATGGTCAACACAATTCTAAATTCAGGACCATTAATGGACCAAAATTTAGAAAGGGATGCACCATAGTTCCAACAGATCATCCTGCTCGCGAAGTCAAAACCCAATATAGTGAAACAAACAGACTAAATCCTCATTCCAGTCAATCAAGAACAACGACCATCCGAAAGGTAAAGCGGACTTTACCCTTCATAGAGGATGATTGGAATGTTGCACCTCCAAAATACAAGAGGAAACCATTCCACAAAATGCATCATGTGTTTAAGAAAAACCAATATGTTCCTAGACACATGAAGCAAGAAAGGTTTCCTACTGCATATTGGAAAGTGAAGAAGGATGTAAATGCACCAAAAGGTGGAGAAAAGTATCAGAATACCTTCAAAGAAAATATTAGAAGCTATTACGCCATGCCTTATACATATGAAGTTGATGACTTCAATTATCCAAAAAGAAGACCTTTTGGATACACACTTGGTATGGGAGGCATGAGTGCTAACAGGTATGGACCCAAACAGTGTTGGGTACCTAAACTTAACTAATCTGTTTTGTAGGATGTCTGGTACATAGACAGTGGATGTTCCAGACACATGACAGGAAACAAGAAATGGCTCACTGACTTTAAGACTTTTGATGGACCCAAAGTCACATTTGGAGGCAAAGAAAACCCTGGCAAGATTAAGGGGAAGGCATAATACTCAAGAACAATTTGAAGATTCAAAATGTGGCATATGTCGAGGGACTAAATTTCAATCGATGAGCATCGATCGGTTTTGTGACAAAGGCTACAATGTGCACTTCAACAAAGAAGGATGCAAAGTGATTCACACCCAAACCAACACACAAGTAGTTCTTGCAGTGAAGACAAGACAACATGTATGTTGTGGACTGGAGAAACAAGACCAAGGCGTAAACATGTCTCACTGGTCAAAAACAAACAATCTACAAAGTCGGATTTGGCACGAGAAGATTAAATCATCTGAATTTCAAGACCATCAACAAACTATCAAAGAACAAGTTAGTTGAAGGGTTTCCAGAGATCACATTCAAAAAGGAAAGTCTATGTGATGCATGTCAGAAAGGAAAACAGATCAAAAGTTCATTCAAGTCGAAGCCTTATCAATCTACAACAAGAATTCTACATCTGTTACATATGGATCTGTTTGGACCAGTCACACCAGTAAGTGTGAGTGGTAAGAAATACACCCTTGTAGTGGTGGATGACTTCTCAAAGTACACCTGGACCATTTTCATGAACAAGAAGAAAGAGACACTCAAAAAGCGCGATTTGGCTTTGAGAAGACTCCAAAATGAGAAAGAACTAAAGATCATAAAGATCGAGATCGATGACAGAGGCACCGAATTTCTAAATGAAATCATCGTAACCCATCAGAAGAAAACGGAGTTCTACATCAACTATCTGCACAGCAGGCACTCCACAACAAAATGGTGTAGCGAGAGAAGAAACAGAACTCTCAAAGAAGCAGTTAGAACAATGATTGCTGAAGCATGCTTGCCAAAGAGATTTTGGGCTGAAGCAGCAAACACAGCATGTCATACACAAAACAGATCAATCATCAACAAACATCATGGAAAGACTCCATATGAAATATGAAATGGTAGAAAACCCAATATCTCATATTTTCATATGTTTGGATCAAAATGTTTTGTCTTAAACAGAACCATTAGATACCTTTGATGAGAAGACTGATGAAGCAATCTTCATGGGATACTCGGACACCAAAGAAAGCATTCAGAGTACTCAATAAAAGAACATTGGTGATTGAAGAATCAGTACATGTGGTCTTTGATGAACCAAATACAAATGGTGAAGATCTTCAAGACCAAGAAGAGAAATCAGCACAGAAGGAAATCTATACAAATGCAATCATACCAGCTACTATCATGAATCATCACTTTGAAAATCAAGAGGAGCCACATATTAATACAACAGAAGAAGTACCTGAAGTTGAAGTTCATGCTCAGCATGAAGGTATGGAAGCACCAAGTGAATAACAACTTCAACCAGATCTATATTGGCTAAGAGACCATCCTGAAGAACAAGTGATTGGAGATATTCACACAGGAGTTAGAACCAGAAGACAACTGGAGCACATGCTAACTTGCTTTCTATCACAAGTGGAACCCAAGACCATAGATGATGCAATCCAAAATGCAGATTGGATCACAGCAATGCAAGAAGAACTAAATGAATTTGAAAGAAATGAAGTCTGGGAACTTGTTGACATACCAGATATAGCCAACATCATTGGTGCAAAATGGGTATTCAGGAACAAGATGGATGAGAAAGGAACTGTTGTCAGAAACAAAGCAAGGCTAGTTGCAAAAGGCTATTCTCAAGCAGAAGGAATAGATTATGATGAAACGTTTGCACCAGTAGCAAGATTGGAAGCAATCATACTCTTTCTAGCTTTTGCTGCATACAAAGACTTCAAAGTCTATCAAATGGATGTCAAAAGTGCATTCCTAAATGGACTTTTGGAAGAAGAAGTTTATGTAGAACAACCTCCAGGATTTCAAATCAAAGGAAAAGAAGAAAAAGTATACAAACTCAAGAAGGCCCTCTATGGCCTCAAACAGCACCAAGAGCACTGTATGAAACACTATCACAATTTACGATCAAGAATGGATTCAACAAGGAACTATTGACAAGACTCTATTCAAACTAGAGGAAGGAGCAAGCACATTGCTGGTACAAATCTATGTTGATGACATAATATTTGGATCAGAGGATGAAAAGCTTTGTGAGAAATTTGCAAACCTGATGAAAAGCAAATTTCAGATGAGCATGATGGGAGAATTACACTATTTCCTTGGCCTTCAAGTAAAGCAAATGAAGGATGGCATTTTCATTAGTCAAGCCAAGTACACAAGAGATTTGATACACAAGTATGGAATGGATACAAGTGGCACAGCAAACACACCAATGTGTGCCAAAGTCATACTTGGGAAAGATGAAGCAGTAAAGGATGTTGATCAGAAAATGTATAGAGGAATCATTGGATCCTTATTATACTTAATCGCAAGCGCACTGATATAGCATTTGCGGTAGGAGTGTGTGCAAGATTTCAAGCTCAACCAAAAGAATCACATCTTCTAGCAGCCAAAAGGATAATCAAATACTTGAAAAACACTATAAATGTTGGAATTTGGTATCCAAAAGATGGAGGATTTAAATTGATATCATATTCAGACTCGACTATCTTTGGATGCAAAATAGATAGAAAAAGCACCTCTGGAACATGTCAAATGCTCGGAACCGACTAGTCTCTTGGTTCAAAGAAAAAGCAAAACTCCATATCTACATCAACAAATTTGAGCATATATAGCGGCCAGGTAGTCTGCTGTGCTCAAGTACTTTGGATAAGACAACAGCTAAGGACTATGGAATGGAAGAGAAAACAATTCCAATAATGTGTGATAACACAAGTGCAATATCTATTACTGAAAATCCAGTATTGCATTCAAGAACAAAGCACATTGATGTGAGACACCATTTTATCGAGAGACCATGCTTTGAAAAAGGAGATGTCATCCTAAAATACATACCTCATCAAGATCAATTGGTGACATCTTCACTAAACCACTCGATTATGAAAGATTTAGTATGTTGAGAATTGAGTTAGGAATGATTGAAATTGACTAAGTATCAAGGAGCGGCCAACTGGAGTAATCGGCTAAGTGACCGCATCAACTGGTACAACCTTTGCCGTTACAGTGTAGCGGGTAAGGCACCGTATCCAATGAAGGTAACTTAACGATTGTTAGGAATAGTTAAATGGAGCGACTTCGATGAAGAACTCATTTGATCGGCTAAGTGACCAGCCAAGGCACTTCACCGAAATAAAGACTTGGATAAATTAAAAGTGTGAACAAAATCAATTCTGACTACACGTGGAGAATAAGGCAATTATGGAGGATTATTCTGTTAAAGATTACACACGTGGAGATCAATTTATGATCATAGAGGTAATTGTATTATTTTTCGAATTAAAAACTCATCGATTCCCGGGCTCTATCATTACTTACCTCAAACCACTCCCCCATTAAGCTCGAATATCGCAATTCACATACACAAAATCACGCCATGATGTCACAAAATCCTTCCATATTCAAACCACGTTCACACTACCTAAATCACACTATATAAACCAGACTTAAAGATTTTCAGAAATCTTTACGCTCTCTTGCAAATTACAAACCCTACTCTTGTTTCAAGTTCATTTTCAAAACCCCCCTCTCCTCGTCAACAATGGCCTCATCTTCCACAATCTCTCCTACAGAAAAATACTATGAAAAATCAATCATCACTGGTTCGTTTTTCAAACCAGAACACTACCTCTCTTATTGTGATAACGATGCCCAAGCACAACGCTTGGTCGATTGCTGTACAAATTTGGGGCTAATGACGTTTCTAAACCCCCCAACAACTGGTATCTGCTACGAAAACCTGATAGCATTCTGGAAAAATGCCAAGTTTGTGCCCAGCACAAAGAAGACTGAAGTTGATCGCATCACAAGCTCAATCTTTGGAAAAAACATAGTCATCACGCCTGGTACACTAAATAGATACTTGAAATAGCATATTTCCTAGGGAAATAGCATATTTCCTTTTAAATAACCAATAAATAACAAATAGCATATTTCCTAGGGAAAGCGAATTTCCTATAAGACCACTATTACGGGGAAGGAAATTAATGGGGCTCAATAAAAGCCATGACATAATTATTCTTACAAGGAGATGTGGTACGATGGTTGTTGTTTTAGCATTTTGATTGGGACCATGAAGCGCAAGTGTCTACCGGCGAATTTTGTTGTTCTTTTTAGCTGATCAAGTTTGGAATATCCTGATGTCTGGTGTTTGATTGTTTCAGTTGTATTTTGGCTGATTAGCTGTTGTATTTTTGCTAATATTTTAAAACACTTTGTAATCCGTTTTTAGCATCTTGCTGATAATGAAATTAACATGGTTGTTCAAAAAAAAATATCCGGGATCCTTCAAGAAATCATTCACTTGGTGGGAAATTGTACTCCATTTTATTTGTTGATGACTAAAAAAGAATCATATGGGTTTATTTTATGAACGAAAATTCAAATTATTTTCCATATTTCTTAGATTTGATAAAGCTTTCGTTGAAAATCATTCAAATCATCAAATATTGTTAGATGCTTGTATGTAATTCAAGTAGTGTTAGCTTTTTATTGTTAATTCATGTTCTATGTTTTTATTATTACTTATGCATTTCACAATACGAAAGAGAAAATGAATGTTTGACATGATCCCAGTGAGTAACATAGTTATCGTTGATGTTGATTCTTGTATTGAGCTTCATAGCACACCTCTTACTTTAAAAACTTAGCAAAGAACAATTCCTACCGAGACATTCTAAGAGGGTGCTTAAAAGGGTGATTGTCACTCGTATCCTCCTGCTACTCGTTATTCCTGTTGATATATCCCCCTCCCCGTCTACCTATCTCTGTTGACTTTTCATGATTTCAAGGTGTCTATACTTATTATGTGGTTTTTCAGGAACTTCATGTGGTGTTCGCGGTGCGACATGATGAAGTCATTGATATCATGAAATTTTAGGTTTGTTGTGTGATGGAGGAATATAATGAAGAAAATATGCATGTTTGTATTTGTGTTTGTAATTTGAAGACTTAAGTAAATATAGTATTTGTATTGTAATAACACATAGATACTAGTGTCTATCAATTGTTCGTAAGTATACACCATTAACACCATAATTGTCCGAATATCTATCTGCCAATTCACTGATCATTCTGGTGTGCGTTAAAACAAGCCTAACGCGTGCCAGACGCCACAAATTTGCATAAACCAATCCAAACAATACCAGTTTGTTTCCCAACCTTATAACACCGTTTCCGCAATATACACAATTCAAGACATCAAATAAAAAGGCCAAACACGATTGAACACCCCATTTACCTTATAGCTAGATTGTAGAAAACTTGAAACAAAAGCCTTAAACCAAGCCCAATTCATATAACCGACCATATCTACGATTAATCTAAAATATCGATTAACACATGATTTCGTCCAAATACTCAAGAAAACCTAAAGCATCTAAAAGATGAAATTTTGAATTACCTTATAGATTAGGGCAACACGTACGCGTATTGAAATGGTCATCTTTTATATATTCAGAGTAGTGATACATTCACTATACGTTTTACCATAACATCCTACATAACGCAATCAACATCATTATTTTTATTGGAATCCATCACAATAAATAATTTATCACTTTAATCAACGGAAATACATAATATAATGGAAAGCGCATACCATTTTCCCATATATTCACACAATGAAGCCATGTTCTTGCAACTCGTACGCCTACAAAACTTTGTTTTGATCGTTTGATTTAATTATTCTAAATAAAAAATAATTAATAAAACTTGATTGACGTATTCATTGTTATAACGTAACATCATTGTTGTCATCGTTTGTATTCTTACTACCATCACAGTATTTCATTATTCAACTCTTCATTGTCTTTATTTGGGGAAAAGTTATCTCACAATACGTTAAACTTATCCACCAAAACTAAAATTATTTATTTTTTATACATAAATCAACATCCATCCCCCATTGAGAAAAAATAACTTAAGTTGATGCATTTGACTTTTACTTGAACCCGTGTAAGAATTTAAAAGCAAAAACAACGCATAGTACACGCCTAATTTTTTGTCTTTTATTATCTTGTATTATTATCATATGTCATTATATTACCCTTTATAATTCTTTATTTCATCCCATTTTATTTCTTTAATAATGGTAAGTCCAGAATCAAACGTACTTTTTCTTTTTTCTTTTTTTTTTTTTTTTTTTTTTTTTTTTTTTTTTTTTTTTTCGAAAAAGAGGCGGGATCGAACCCTGGGCCTCTCACTAGAAGCCGGGAGTAGACCTCCCTGTACATCATCACGCTGAGGAGTATGAGCCATGCTCAATCAATGAAAAGTATTATGTTTTAATTATGTTTTAATAAATGAAAAGTATTTTTTCACAAAATTTATCCACACAATTTTTCTTAGGAAAATAAGCATTTTATTATGCTAAGTCCGCAATTACGACAGAAACTACATCAAGAGCAGTGGAAGTTCCCCAAGCAGTGCGACCAAAATGAACTGACTCATGTCTAGCCAGTAAGTGCGTCCAAGGACGGAGGTGTGTATAAATTGAGGGGGCTAAGCCCACCCAAGCAAAAAAATATTACACTAAAAAATATATGTAGTCTAGTCGGATTCATAAAATATTCTTAATCCAGCCCACCCGACGAACTCGATATAGTCCATTAGCCCACCCCGATTTAAAATCCTGGCTCCGTCCTTGAGTGCGTCGGTAGATTACTACTGCGCTTGACAAATGTAATAGTAGAAGAGACAATAGATGGCAAAAGTACAAGACAATCGCACGCTAAACAGCTAAAGACAGACAAATCATCCGACTGTTCCAATAACGCCTGAACGCATGATAGGCAATCAGATTCAAATACAAATAATCTAAATCAAATAATGTTTATAAATAATCAATAACAAATAGAAAAAAAATTTAATATCAACCCTTGAATTAAGTTTATGTGAATTTTTGTATGGATAAAATGTGTGTCTAAAACACTTTTCTTAATTAAATGAATTTTTTTTTTTCGAAACGAAAATTCATTTATTCAGAATAGAGGGAAAATTACATCCGAGCATTCGATTGTCTAGCTTCCTCTTCATCCCGGATCAAAAGATTGATCCAAGTGGGGAAAGATCCAGCCCAAATAACTGGATTTACAAGTTTCTTAGCAAAAGCAGCCATGTTGTGGCTAATTACATTGAGTTTTCTACTAATAAACATGATTCTACAGTAGGTAAAGTTTTTCATCAAAGCCTGGATGTCCGAGACAAGAACATAGGTCTCAGTAGAAGGTCTTCTAGATCCATTGATGAGCTGGCACAAGATTTGTGAATCCGTTTTCATCAGAACACTTCTCCAACCCTTCTCTTTAGCCATTTGCAGAGACCATCGCCGAGTCTAGATTCATGAAGGATCTTCCCTAGACTTCAACAAGGTTGTAATTTTTGTCAAAGACAGCCGTTCCTCCACCCGCAGACATGTTAGGGCTTACCCAGGCAGCATCCTTCTGAAGTGTGATTTCCTGCATAGATAAGTTAGGATTTCTTTCAGAACCCAAAGAGGTAGTGTTCAAATGGGATTGGGCAGGCCTGCAAACAGAATTATTAGCAGCACAGAAATCCAGGTATTCTTTGTTTGCCATGGCAAGAATATCTTTTGGTTCATTTACATTTCTGTTAAAAACCCAATCGTTTCTAGACTTCCAAAGTTGCCAGAAAATGTGGATGCTTCTACATATGTTATCTCTCTGAGAGCTGGCATTTTTATCTGTGGTAATGGATATCCACCAGTTGGTCAGGTTGAAAGCCGGATCAGAAAAATGGTCCCAAGTAACAGGACTGAGATTCCACACTTTAACAGCCTGAGGGCAGTTAATTAGAATGTGTTCCACAGTTTCAATGTGATATCCACATAGGCCACAGTTTGAGGGGATGTCATAGGAAGTTAGTCTTTTAGAAATGCTAGCTTTACAAGGCAAAATAGACTTGAGGCATTTCCAAAAGAAATGCTTCAGTTTAGGAGGCAGATTCAAGGACCATAAGAACTTCCAGAAATTTTTGGGACCCTCACTACTACTAGAACTAGAGGCACTAGGATTGCGATCATGATGGTTGGTTTAATTTTTAACAACATATTGGTTGAGCTGTTGAAAGAAGTAGCAATATCTTGACTTTAGGGTAAAGTCAAGACTATTGGAAGAGGCCCTAAGATCTTGTCTTTAGTGTTGCAACAAGTAAGGGGTATATAGAGGATCTCATTGACAATCAATCAAGCTAAAAATTCCTTTAATCTTGCTCTCATTCCAAGTCCCATTAGAGATTAGGTCACTAACCCAAAAAGTGTTCCAGGAGTTAATACAAGGGGTCATAGGCTTACTCGAGGGTTTTTAGGCAGCCAGTTGTCCTCACATATCTTAACATCAGTACCATCCCCAATTGCCCAGCAGCATCCATCTTTGAAAAGAGGTAAGACAGCCATGATACTTTTCAAGAAGTAGGAAGAAAGAGCAGAGTTGTTAGCTTCTAGAATGGATGAGTAAGGAAAGTATCTAGCCTTGATGACTCTAGACATGAGAAGATTGGGGTTCTTTAAGATCCTCCAAATTTTCCTTGCAATATAAGCATAATTTAGGGCTTTCAAGTCTCTAAAGCCCATCCCTCCAAGCCCTTTCACCACACACATCTTCTTCCAACTTAGCCAATGAATACCTCCATTCGAATCTCCCTTATTTTTCCACCAAAAATTAGCTATTAGAGTAGTCAATTCTGTACACAGACCTTTAGGTAGCTTTAAAAACAGACATAGGGTAAGAAGTAAGCATGGTAAGTACATGTTTTATAAGGACTTCCTTTCCCCCCTGACTAAGCAAGTTATTTTTCCAGGAGCTAAGTTTTGAGGAAATCTTATTTTTAATATAAGAAAAGGTTTCTTTTTTAGATCTTCCAACAAACAGTGGAAGTCCAAGGTATCTACTATATGAAGCTATAGTAATGCCATTATAGAGATTCATGCCTTAGTGCAACATTAGTATTTGCACTAAAAAAGACCCCAGATTTCTGATAATTCATAAGCTGGCCAGAACAAGATTGATAGGTATCCAGAATATTAGCTAGGGCACTAATAGAGCTTCTATCTGCTTTGCAAACAATAAGGGAGTCATCAGCAAAGAACAAATGGGATATGGATAGGGCAGATCTAGATATTTTAACTCCCTGAATCAAACCACTCCTTTCAGCATTATCAAGTAACATGGTTAAACCTTCAGCACAGAGCAGAAAAAGATAGGGTGATAGGGGATCACCCTGTCTAATACCTTTAGTGGGCTTGACAAAACCTGTTCTCTCCCCATTAATAATGAAGGAAAAAGAAGTAGTTTGAACACATTCCATGATCCTATCTATCCATTCTTTGCAAAAACCCAACCTCCCCAAAACAAAACTGATAAAAGGCCACTCCACACGATCAAAAGCTTTAGCCATGTCAATTTTAAAAGCCATATAACAATCCTTTCCTTTTCTTTTGTTCATCATAAAGTTAAGAATTTCATGAGCCAGAATATAGTTATCAGTTATATATCTACAAACAGAAAAGCTGACTGATTGTGGCTAATACAGAGAGGTAGAGCAAGCTTCATACGGTTTGCAAGGATCTTGGAAAGAATTCTATAAGAAACATTACACGAGACTTATAGTCAAAGTGTTGGACTTTACTAGCAGCATGACATTTAGGAATTAAGGCTATACAAGTATGATTTAGTTCCTTAAGCATTCTACCTAAATCAAAGAAGCTTTGTACCATATTAAGCAGATCATCTTTAATGATGTGATAAATTTTTTTGTAAAAGATAGGAGTCATACCATCAGGTCCAAGGGCAGACTGAGACTTCATGCCAAAAATGGCTTTCTTGATTTCCTTTTCTGTTATAGGCTGCATTAACATTTGGTTCATGCTAGTGGTGATTTTTGGTTGCAGCATGCAAAAATACCTTTCAAGGTCATCAAAATGTCGTGGGGAAGTAAATAGATTAGAGTAATAAGCCACAAATTCCTCAAAGATATCCTTAAGAGAACTGCACCACTCATTAGAGTTTGACTTTTTCAAAAAAGAGATAAAGTTTCGTTTTCTTCTACTAGAAACTACTGCATGGAAAAACCTGGTATTCTTATCCACATGCTTAAGCCAATTAACCCTCGATTTTTGTGCCCAGAACTTTTCCTCATTTCTTAAAGCTTCCTTTAAGTCAGATTGAATTTTAATTATGGAAGAGGAGTTGTGGATGTTCTGCACAGCCAGTTCCAGCTGCTGCTTGAGAGAGTTAACATTCTGATTTGCATTAAAGCTCCTGCTTCCTTTCCATTATAAAACATGAACTCTAACAGCTTTTATTTTTTTAACAAACTTATACATTTTGGATCCAGTAAAGTGGGAGTTCCAGCCAGTTTGAATGGCATTCTGGAATCCTTCTTTATCTATCCATCTCTCATAAAAAACAAAATATCTTCTTCTTTTAGTGTTTAGAGGCCAAGTATCTCCTAGTAGCATGCAATGGTCAGAGGCATATGAAAATATATGTGTGCAGGAGAACCTAGGAAAAAGATCACTCCAGTTATAAGAACAGAGAAATCTGTCTAACCTTTCAAAAATAGTAGCTTGGCCCTCAACAGATCTTCTCCAAGTCCAAAATTGACCTTGGAAGCCAAGGTCACAGAGAGAATTGCTAGAGACAAAATATCTGAAGTCTCGAAGAGAGCATCCAGATTTTTGAGAGCCACCCATTTTTTCTTTTCTAGATAGCAGAGCATTAAAATCTCCAGCTAGAACAAAAAGATCTCCCCAAAGCTTCATTCTGTCAGTCAAAAAATCAAAACATTCCCTTCGCAAAGAAAGGTTATGATTAATATATACACCAATAAACCACCAAAAACAATTCATAATAGGATCATCAATTTTGACTTCAATAGAGCAGTGAGTCTGGTTAATCTGTACAATAGATATGTCTTGTTGCCAAAAAAGAGCCAAACCTCCAGACAAACCGACAGGATCAATGGAGCAAAAATCATAGAACTTGAGCTTTTGACAAACATTTTTAATGAAAGAGTGCTTGTTTTTAGTCTCACTAAGAAACACCAAATTTGGGGAGTGGAGCTTGCAGATCTCCTCGAGTTGGGAAACTGCCAAGGACCCCCCCAGACCTTGACAATTCCACACCAACGTCCTCATTAGGGAGGTGGGAGCCACTTAGGGCTGGCTGCCTCCACCCCGTCTAGGCACAATTTTTTGAAATTAGGTTCAATTGAGGAATCAGAAGTAAAGCAACAAACAATATCTATTTTCCGTTTCGAAAGAAAAAGTCTTGCAGCTGCATCTTGATCCATAGGTAAACTGATATTAGGGCTAGAGTTATTTCCTTCACTTATAGTAGGGACGGTATCCATGTCTGCATTATCCTGATTTAGAGTTATATCCACATTGACAATACTTTGTTGAGTATGAGTTGTAAGTTCAGAAGCAACATCAGACATTTCTGATACATTAGGATTGGCTGATGGCTGTGAATCAGCGTGTTGGTCTTGAATACCCTCCAAAGTGTGACTATCTTCCATATTATGTTCCTCATTTACTTCCGTAACAGTGAAACTGCTTTCTGAATTTGCAGAGGATGAGGATGGCTTCCATTGCAGGTAAACTGTTGATGGGGACACAATTTCATGAGGAGTTTGGGCCTGCATGCTAGTAATTGGAGTGGGAAAGCTTCCTTTGATCAAATCTATCAGGAAATCAGGTATGGACAGATTGCATGCTTGTACTATAGTTTGTTGTATTTTAAATAATAGGGTGTGCTCTAAAACAATTAATCACATGCTTTCGTGCAAGTGGGAGATTGTTAGGTGTAATGCCCGAAAGACAATTTTGTAATTGTTTTATTTAATAAATGAAATGATATTATTATTCATATTTATTATTCTCATAGTCACCGATGTGACAATAGTATTTACACTACAGAAAACCCAAAAGTATATCGTTTATGTAATCACTTAACTCGGTGTATGGGATATACACGGAGGATTGAGTTAGTGAAGATGTACTTAAAATACAATTAGCTTTGTAGTGAAGTTAATCGAGAGTATCGGGTCTCTCCTTTAACGTGCTATTAATGCGCCTGAACACAATAGGTGTGATTGTCTTATCCGGACATTCGGTTAAGAGAACCTAGTGGGGCATTTATATGTGATAGATATATCATATAAATTTGGACCGATTTGATTAGAGTTCACGATATAATTCCGTAATCGAGAAGTCTTATCGAATCAATCGATGATCATATTTATGGATATATCTTAATCCTGAGGTGATCACAGTCAACTGCTTGAATCAGTATGAATTAATTGATCACTAGGGGGTTAATGGTAAATAAGGATAAGAGGTTCTGAAAAGGGTTAACGGTAACTTCCCGATTTAGAATGAACAGTCTATGGAGGATTAATCCATATGTAATGATTATATCAATGGACGCTTATTATCATTCTCGTGAGAAGATAAATATAATCTTATAATCGGAGGAGTGCAGTCACGGGATTATGGTGGCATATTCCTGTGATTGATTTATCGAATATAATTATTCTGTTTGTAAGATAATTATTTATTTGATTTATCGGAGCCATTGATTATTAGTCCATGGTCCCTGACGTGCCTCCAAATATAGCATAGCTATTCTCGGACGTCGAATCCTAATAATATTAATTTAGTTTTTATTAGAATTTAATTAAAACGATATGTGAATTAATTGTTTAGTGAACTATTAAATTAGTTGGGCTAAATAATTAAATATGTGAAAAATGCATTTTTCATAATCTTGGCAAATTATTGTATTATGGCCTAAAATATTCATTGACTTGGTCAATTGATAATTTCGGCCAAGAGCATTTTTTTAGGAAACAAGAAATTGTTTTAAGACATGTGCATAAAATATTTATTGGATAAATATTTTTGGTAAGAAATAAAGATAAATATTATTCTAGATTTGTTCTAGAATATTATGGGATTATTTTTATTTATTGGATTTATTTATTTGCAAAATAAAATCCTTGGAGGACAAGGATTACTCTCCTATATAAAGAGAGTTCTCCCAAGCCTAATACACTAAGCATAATTTCGACTTCACCTCTTAGAGAGGAGAAGAAAATTTCGGCCAAGGGGTTGAGGGAAAATCTTGGAGGGTTTTCTGGGTAGCATATCGGAGGGATTTGAGACGAGAATTTCCTTCCACCGGGATTTGCTTGGATCACACGTAAGGAAGATCGTGGTGCTCTTCACACCTTCGTTCGTTCTTTCTATTGCGGTTCTTCAACTTGGATTTTGAGATCCAAGAGGTATGTTCTACAACCCCCTTGTAGATGTAGATCTAGTTATTTTATTACGTGTAATTTATAGATCTAGATCCTTAAATCGCTTCCGTTGCGGATGGTATTACTAACAGTGGTATCGGAGCCAAGGTGATCTATATTTATACGTATAAAATATTAGATCTAGGAGTGGTAAACATGTAGATCTTTTGTCCCAATTTTTTTTTTTTAAAAGGGGCCGATGCATATATGTAATTTTTTTTATGTTATGAATGTCTTGGTTGAAGAGATTGATTGGGGTTGGTACTGTTTACTCGTTAGATCTATTTTTTGTAGCTCTTTTGTTTAGTAACAATTGAGCATAGGAATTGTATTTTATTTATGTCAATTTTCAAAAATTCCATGTAAAAGTAGCATCTTTTATTGTAATTTTGAATATCCGGGCTCGAAAAGATGAAGATCTTGCTGGAAAATTGAAGATCAAGGCGAAACCCAAGGTATGAACGAGGAGAAACGGTTAATTTTTTTTAAAAAACTGCTACAGGACTTTCTGCGACGCTAAAAAGCGTCGCTATAAGTCCTGTTTATGAAATTGCATGCGGCTAGGGTTTTAAAAATTGCGGTTGCATGAAATTTTTTTTTTAACCTAATTTTCTTTAAAAAGACTGCCGTTTAAGGCAGAAAAAGAAAAAAAATTTATTTTTTGGAAAATAATTTGTAACAGCCGCATGTCACAATAAAAATAAAAAAGATATGATTAATTATAATAAATTGGATTTATTTAATTAAAACAAAGGCCTTTCTCCTCTCGGATGTTCGTGGTTCGTGATCCGGCGGTTCGAGTTCAAGATTTGAAGATCAAGACTCGAAGACATAGATTATGTAATTTACTGCTTTCCTAGATAGATTAGATACGGGGGTACCAACAATCCATATCGGTGTTTAAATTTTCCGCAATTTATTTTTTATGTGTTTGATCATAAAATAGATATAAAATCGGAATTTCCATGACATGCATCATATCATAAATCCACTCCATGTATATATGTAGAATTTTAATTTTGGTAATTAAAATAGGCATGTATACAAACTCGCGTAATTAGTTGAAATTTAATTAATACGTGGCAATTAATTAATTTAGTAACTAATTAAATATCCGAGGACGGGTTATGAAATCGTTAAGCCTTTCGGTGTGTGTTCTCGGTGAACCGCCGTAAAAGCCCAAACGAGATCACGTTTTCGATTTGTAGTGTCTACGAGATTGAATGATGGTAAAATAACAATAAATCTTTGATAACAACGGTTCGCCTATAGGTTGGGTGGTCAACTGAGCTTTGCTCGACCGACTGAACCCTCCTAGTGTGATGTATGCACGGGGGTCCGGCAAGACTAAGCTACACCAGCGAGCGGAGGGGTGATTCCTTCTTATCTCAATGGGGCTCTCTTGACCCGACTTCGTCCGACTGTCACATATGTTCCAATGAAAGGACGGGTAGGCTTGCCTACGTTACCGACACCATTCAGAATCCTTGATTTGATGTGCTTTTATGTTAACATCAAAAAGACGTGGTTAGTTAACCCACCACCACTTCCAAAATATTGAGTGGGAGCGGGGAAGGCGACAGCCAACCCCACGGCCTCTACTATAGATACAAGTAAGTGAGAGAAGGGTGACACCTCACGTCGCTTTGATTTCGTCCCCCTAAGGATGGTGTTCACCCCTATCAACATTCATGGCTTGGTCTCCGAAAGGATAGGATTTCCGGGTACTCGTCGGGTCACTGACCTATCCTAAGACGGCACACTCGGGGCGTAAGAGATCCGATATAGTAGGTCACACTCATAAAGGATATTCTTGATAATATCTAGGCTAAAAAAGGAAGGTAGTCAATGAATAAAGGGATGTTCGATTCTCGTGGGATGTTCGATTCTCACAAGTTATTCATTGATGAGATTGTCTCGATTTAACCGTCATCTCTTTGACCTACCCTAAGGCGGCACTGAGATGCGAGTTTAAAACCTTGGAATGGTAGAGTAGACTTAATTTTAGTTCACAATTCCTAAAATAAACTTATATAGTAGTGTTAAACTTGAATTAATATATGTCATTTTATTTACAGCATTATATCCCTTACTAAATTGCTTAAAAATTAATAATTGACTAGTATTGACTTCGTTAAAAAGTGGAAAGTAACTAGGACGTCGAACTAGTTAATCGATAATGCAATTATTTTTCAAAGAGATATTTTCTCTTAAGCCTTTTAAAAACCAGAGTGACATATAGGTATGTCACTAGTGTCATTCATGTCAAACGGAAGACAAACTTAGTTTGATCAAAGGTGATTTCAGACTTTGAAATTCTTCTAGTGAATTTTGAGTGTGTAGTGATTACACGAGTAATTTTCTAATTGAAAAATTGGAAAATCATGAAGTGTTACTAGTTGGACGAAATTTGGAATCGATGAACTAGTGGGAGCTTTATGATTTGTTGTTTTTCTAGAACATTAGAAAAGTGTAACTGACTACGCACGTAACCGTTCTAATTGAAAAACCGGGAAGTCATGAAATGTCGCTAGTTGGACGATATTTGGAATCGATGAACTAGTGGGAGTTCTATGATTTTTTATTTTTTCTAGAAACATTGGAACTATGTACGAAAGATTTTTTAATCGGAAAATCATAAAAAAAAAAATTAAAATAAAGCATTGTTCGTTAGACGGTATTTGGAACCGATAAACTAGTGGGAGCTTTAATGTTATGATTTGTTGTTTTTTCTGGTATATTAAAAAATCCGAGAAGTCCCGACGAGTAACACTCGAAATAGACATCCCACGGTTCAAGAGTAGTGTCTACTCAAATGAACCGCTGGTTCAAGACTGTTTCCATTCACGGAAAGTCATGAATGGGAGAATATGTCTAAAAGTGTTAGTCATCTAAACCGAAAACTTTAAGGTTTGAACCGAAAATTAATTAATCAAAATCATAGGATAAGGATGGTGATTTTGGATCACCAACCTATGAATCCTTGGCGATTTTCTCGAGCTAATTTCTTTGGAAGAACAAGGTAGCGAGCAGCATTTAACGATTAAAGGAGTAAACAACGGGCAGTTAATTTTAGCTAGAATAGTGGGAGTGATATAAGGAAATGAATCTCGGATTCAATCCCTGGATATCGCGGAAAAAAAATCATTTTCTGTTTAAGATTCGTTGGAACGAAAGGATTTACCTTCTATTCGATAATTTGTTTGCCGTATAGAAAGTGAATATACCATTTGTAGTACGAATCCAAGACTCGGACTTTTGTTTGATAAAGTCAAAACCACCTACAATCAATTTGAAATATGTATATAAAACACATCTTAAGAACTATTAAAAGCAATTGGTTTCTATATTTAGATAAACGCTTCTTCATATTCCATAGTTAGTGCATAGTCCCTAAAAGACAAGACCTGAAGACTGGCTCAGGGTGATTCCTTTCTCCCAGTCTGGTTGTATTGTCTCAAAGGTTCAATGACTAAGTTTCCTTTCAATCGGGAAAGGATAATGGTTATAAAGAAGTAACATAGCTTGTTCATGACGACCTTCGGGGTCTGATGAAAGATACAAGCTAGTAGGAGCTTCCGAGTAGTGACTTTTTGTTTGATAACTATTCAAACACTCCGGTAAGTTTATCCAAAATATTTTGAGGTTTCTCTGTTTTCAACAGAGATAGAGTATTCTATACTCGAATAGGCCATTCATAGTCCTCAAGATCGATGCTCACCGCCTCGTTGTGACATGTTCTCACTAAGTGAGAAACCGTTAAATTGCCTTACATAGTTTTAGATGTGCTACAATACACTGCTTAACTCAATAAAGATATTGGAAGCGAAATAACGGTTTACACTGAAATGTAAGACCTAGAAGTCTACCTAGAATATGCTTTGGAATTTACGGATAAGGTGTGGATTCGGTTCACCCCACTTCCATAAAAATAAGCATTTAGCACACGGTGCTTGAAGGTAAGACTGAATTTCACAAGATACGTTCGGTCAATGACCATTCGTGATATATCTTTTAAGCTATTGATTATAAAGGTTAGATATAGGATTCCTGAAATCGGGAGGGACAGTTATACTGTTGCATCTTTTCTGATAGAGTCCATGAACATCAAAACCTTGAACCTTGAAGTACGTTTACTCAAGGTAGTTACTAACTGATTAAAATCAGACCACATCCAACATCGGTTGTTGGTGATAACACTAAATACTACTAAACTAGATCAGAATTTCAATCCACCCAGTAAGTATTGGGAGTATGGTTTATCCATTACCCATTACGGGTTCTGCGGACTTTGTAATCTGAGAATCGATTGATGACCTATGGCTCTTTTGTGAGCAGTATAGGATTCTGATAATAGAGATTGGTTTAATAGCCATAACCCTGTGAATGGAGTTCGGTACTCAAGTTCTGTTCATACTCTTGTAGAACCACCTGAGCGTCTCAGGCCCAGTGGGAGTAATTGGATCTACACGGAAAAGAGTAGAATGAATAGGAAAGTTTATCTTTTAGAGAAAAGCTTGAGTGGTCTAGGGGTAATTCCCTAAGAAGTAGAGAGTTCATCAGACCTTGGACTCTCTTACCACTTAGTATTGCATGATTTCGTTCAAAAGCAGAAAATAGGGGTGCTTCCTTGAGATTTTCTTGCCAAACAAATGGAGTCTGGATTCATTCAGAACAAAAGGGTATTTCCTTATGACAGGATGACTGTCAAGGCTTATGTCCTTTGTAGATAAAAAGCAAACCTCTCGGTCACTGGAATTCATATATTTCTATAGTATGTGGAGTTGACCAGAATATTGATAAGTCTTTTGTAGACTGGATATCAATTTTAGTACAGTGGTGAATATATACACATACATTAGTGTTTATGAAGAATAACACTGCACCAGTTGGAATCAACATGGGTGTGTTATCTTAAGTCAGAATCTGACAATGCCATAATTCTCTGCAACAGAGATTTGGACAACATTCTGAAGAGTTTGACTCGGTCGAATTCATTAGAATCAGTCACTGGTTTCCCATCCATCTTATTGGTTAAGATGATGCATCTGTGTATGCAACATTCAACGAGGAAGTTCTACCCTATGCCTTAGGAATGACTCTCTAAATCTTCGGATCAAGAGAAATGGGATAGATTCTCTTTCTAGTAAGAGATGGTCAGGTTATTGAACGTCAACTTTGATCGAATCTTAGATTCGGTGGTTAAAAAGCAAGTTTAGTATGTCCTTTAGTATCTTGAAGAGAACGAGGAATAATATGCGGACATATTCATGTGTGAACTTGGATATGTGTGATACACTGATTTTGACTTTAAGTCAGATTGAGGATGATCGTTAAGTCGATCTCGGGCCATTATTTACTCTTTTGTTGAAGCTATTGCCTGGAGGAATCCAACAACGCCAACTCGACTTTAACTAGTTGGGTGATTAGCGGCTTTTGTAGTAGCTAGAGAGGCGATATAGCTTAAGGATTTCCTTTTCATATCTAGAGTGATTTTAGATTTGGAAGCCGATACCACATCATTGTGCAAACGATGAAGGGGTAGCTTATAAGGATTTTCGAAATCACTAGAGGTCAAAAGCATATTGCGAAGGTACCACATGATTAGATGGACAGGTAACGTTTCGATTCTATGGATCGTCTCAAGCCGACAACCTGACTAATCATTAAGACCCATGACATTTAGATGTAGGTACTCCCCGAGTCACTGACCTATCCTACAACGGCACACTCGGAGTGTACTTTGTCATCTGGCAATGGTTATGATATGCTTAATGGGTACTAGAATACGGGATGGGTCTCCATTGCTTTAGAGCAAGTGAGAGATGTAGTTTGTTGTATTTTAAATTATAGGGTGTGCTCTAAAATAATTAATCACATGCTTTCGTGCAAGTGGGAGATTGTTAGTTGTAATGCCCGAAAGACAATTTTGTAATTGTTTTATTTAATAAATGAAATGATATTATTATTCATATTTATTATTCTCATATTCACCGATGTGACAATAGTATTTACACTACAGAAAACCCAAAAGTATATCGTTTATGTAATCACTTAACTCAGTGTATGGGATATACACGGGACGATTGAGTTAGTGAAGATGTACTTAAAATACAATTAGCCCATAGTGAAGTTAATCGAGAGTATCGGGTCTCTCCTTTAACATGCTATTAATACGCCCAGAACACAATAGGTGTGATTGTCTTATCCGGACTTTCGGTTAAGAGAACCTAGTGGGGCATTTATATGTGATAGATATATCATATAAGGTTTGGACCGATTTGATTAGAGTTCACGATATAATTCCGTAATCGAAAGTTTTATCGAATCGATCGATGATCATATTTATGGATATATCTTAATCCCGAGGTGATCACAATCAACCGCTTGAATCGGTATGAGGTTTGACTTAACGGTTAAGGATTACACCGAGTCTGTGATCCGAATTACCCCATCTTGGCATTGTCTTCGGATTGAGTGAGTAGTCCGTGTTATCACGGATACGGAATCCATTCCTTCCATTTATGGAAGTAGATAAACGATTCCTTTATTTGTTAATCCCGAAACCCGATCGATCGCGAGTTCATATTACACCGATTAGCTACCAAAGTGAGGTGTATGAATTAATTGATCACTAGGGGGTTAATGGTAAATAAGGATAAGAGGTTCGAAAAGGGTTAACGGTAACTTCCCGATTTAGAATGAACAGTCTATGGAGGATTAATCCATATGTAATGATTATATCAATGGACGCTTATTATCATTCTCGTGAGAAGATAAATATAATCTTATAATCGGAGGAGTGCAGTCACGGGATTATGGTGGCATATTCCTGTGATTGATTTATCGAATGTAATTATTCTGTTCGTAAGATAATTATTTATTTGATTTATCGGAGCCATTGATTATTAGTCCATGGTCCCCGACGTGCCTCCAAATATAGCATAGCTATTCTCGGACGTCGAATCCTAATAATATTAATTTAGTTCTTATTAGAATTTAATTAAAACGATTTGTAAATTAATTGTTTAGTGAACTATTAAATTAGTTGGGCTAAATAATTAAATATGTAAAAAATGCATTTTTCATAATCTTGGCAAATTAGTGTATTATGGCCGAAAATAATCATTGACTAGGTCAATTGATAATTTCGGCCAAGAGCATGTTTTTTAGGAAACAAGACATGTGCACAAAATATTTATTGGATAAATATTTATGGGAAGAAATAAAGATAAATATTATTCTAGATTTGTTCTAGAATATTATGGGATTATTTTTATTTATTGGATTTATTTATTTACAAAATAAAATCCTTAGAGGACAATGATTACTCTCCTATATAAAGAGAGTTCTCCCAAGCCTAATACACTAAGCATAATTTCGACTTCACCTCTTAGAGAGGAGAAGAAAATTTCGGCCAAAGGATTGAGGGAAAATCTTGGAGGGTTTTCCGGATAGCATATCGGAGGGATTTGAGACGAGAATTTTCTTCCACCGGGAGTTGCTTGGATCACACGTACGGAAGATTGTGGTTATCTTCACACCTTCGTTCGTTCTTTCTATTGCGGTTCTTCAACTTGGATTTTGAGATCCAAGAGGTATGTTCTACAACCCCCTTGTAGATGTAGATCTAGTTATTTTATTACGTGTAATTTATAGATCTAGATCCTTAAATCGCTTCCGTTGCGGATGGTATTACTAACATGTACATCAGAAGCTTTTCCTGTAGAGGATTGCATGATTTTTGACACAGGTTCCTTGCTTTTCCTTGAAGCTTCTCTAGCGAGATTCCCATGTGAAGCAGAGTGCAACTTGTTTGATTCATTTTTCCCTCTTGTAGAACCATCATTTGAGCTGGGGACTTTAAGCTATACCCCGTACTGATCATCTTTGTGAATGTCCCTTTTGATGTCCAATCCTCTCGTATAGCACAATCTAGACGCATGTCCAACCACCCCATAGTAGAAGCAGAAAAATGGTAGCTCTTCGTACCGGAAATGCACCCAGACCTTTTCCGCTTCCTGATTTAGAAACAATCCTCTCAGAAGAGGCTTAGTAAAATCAATTTCGACCAAACATCTAGCATACATCCCCTGCATGTCGCCTGTGAGGGGAGCAATGACTGTCCTGACTTTACCAAAAGAAGAACAAACATACTCAATAGCACCTTTTGAACACCATTCTGTTGGAACATTCCACAATTGAATCCAAATCGGCCCCGAAGTAAAAGCTTGGCTATCGGTCTCAATTCCTTTTCTCCATTGCCTTATAACCATCAGATAGTTCTCGTAAAACCAGGGACACCCAGCAAGAATTCTGTCAACATCCTCTACACTGTTAAAGATTACATGAAATTTGTTGGATCCCAAGCTATTTAGAGTAAACCCGTTGGTGAAGTCCCAGATGAGCTTGAGGATGTTCTCCAGACCCTTGAATTTTACAGGTTTGTCAGAATAGACCTTAATGACGACACTTCTAAGGCAATCTTCTTCTGCAGATTTGGTAATTTCTTTTGGAAGAATAACTCCACAAGCCTCAGTTTCAGAGAATGCAAAGTTCTTGAATTTCAGCTCCAGATCTTTATCCATGGTATAGAAAGAAAGCAGAAATAGAGAGCAAGCTGAAAATGCAAACAGATTTCTAATCGGTTGTGGAGAAGGCTTGCATGCAAGAGAAAGAGAAAATGGCGGTGTAAGGTGAAAGACTCTCAAGAAGAGAGAAGACAACTCTCTAGAAAACTTTTCATTTAAATCACTCATATGGATACAATTAAATGAATTATTTAAATTTTAGTTTTAACACACAAATACTAGTAGTAGTAATACAAAAAAAAAAATTGATGAATATCAATCTAATTTAAACAAATATTTTCTCCAGTATTTTCAATTCAAGAATACTTAAGAGTAAATAAGTCAAGAATGAAATGATTGAGATTGACTCATTTAGTATTCGAATCAAACATATTCGATCTCAAATCGTATTGAACCGCACTCGAACCGCTAACAAATTGCTCCAGATCTTTATCCATGGTATAGAAAGAAAGCAGAAACAGAGAGCAAGCTGAAAATGCAAACAGATTTCTAATCGGTTGTGGAGAAGGCTTGCATGCAAGAGAAAGAGAAAAGGCGGTGTAAGGTGAAAGACTCTCAAGAAGAGAGAAGACAACTCTCTAGAAAACTTTTTCTGAGAGAAAACTGTTCATTTAAATCACTCATATGGATACAATTAAATGAATTATTTAAATTTTAGTTTTAACACACAAATACCAGTAGTAATACAAAAAAAAATTTGATGAATATTAATCTAATTTAAACAAAAAATTTCTCCAGTATTTTCAATTCAAGAATACTCAAGAGTAAATAAGTCAAGAATGAAATGATTGAGATTGACTCATTTAGTATTCGAATCAAACATATTCGATCTCAAATACCAGTAGTAATACAAAAAAAATGATGAATATTAATCTAATTTAAACAAAAAATTTCCCCAGTATTTTCAATTCTAGAATACTCAAGAGTAAATAAGTCAAGAATGAAATGATTGAGATTGACTCATTTAGTATTCAAATCAAACATATTCGATCTCAAATCGTATTGAACCGAATAATTTGCTTGAAAAGTTGAACCGCACTCGAACCGCTAACAAATTACTTTTATCATTTACACCTCTAAGCTAAAGACCGTGCATTTGAAGGAGTGTGTCCAAGCATGTTTTCTAATTAAATGGAATGAGAGTACTCCTTCCATCTTTTTACCAATCAAAAATTTTAAATAGATAGCTTTTTTTTTCAATAAATAAAGGATCCATCAATATATTTCTTAAATCATACCACCATCGAATCATACATATTTCAAAATGAAGATGAAAAGGCCAGAATAAACTCCAAGGCACGCATGTAGAGTTTTCTTTTAAGATATGTTTTCTACCCTACAATGTCAATACGTATAATATTCCGATTTTTGAAAAATTGCAGACGTGTTATTTTACGAAAACGAAATATTATGTTCATTATTTATTATCGGATTTAAAGTGCATTATATATATATATATATATATATATATATATATATATATATATATATATATATATATATGTCAAAATATTATATGGTTTTGCCACGTGAAAGGTGAGATTAAAAGTCGGAAATACAGGGGACTATAAAAGTCCCTGTTTGCCTCCGCAAAACCATAGTAGTAAAGATGTTTGAACTACTATTCATGTGTTTTGCGTTTTGAGCTGGGTAGCCCAGATGAACGGTTGCTCAGCCTGCAGGTGGAGGAGATGATGAACTATGCCCTGTACACTCCCCCTGAAACCTTAAAGTTAAGTTATTCATTAACCCACGTCCCTTAATGTTAAGTTAGTCCTTAACCCATTAACCTTAATGTTAAGTTAGTCATTAACCCATGACCATTAAGGTTAAGTTAGTCTTTAATCATTACAGGTGAGAGAGATGAACAATGGTCAAAGTGTTCTAGTGGAACTGTCATATATTCCTTAATCAATAATTGATTTAACACAATTATCCCTGAAAATGATTATCTGGGTATTTCGGTGATTGACAGTACTCCCACACTGGGCCGGCGGCTGCAGTTATAGATTGTATAATAAAAGCCCCCCACTTTAATTCATGGATAAACAGTTCTTAATCACCTGAATCTGACTGTGATGATATACAGTTCATTGCAGGTGGAGGAGAGGATGACTAGTGCATTTCATGTCAAGAAAATAATCATGAAGAAATTGAAAAAGGACAAATAAAGTGATTTTCTCAGAAAATGGAGTAAGAAAATTTTTAATCCATTTCACACTGTATCTGACAATTCAAATATCCGACATCATCATTACCTTTTACTGTTGTACAATAGTGATTGAAACAGTATAGGATGACAGTGAAATTGTCTGTTCACAATACACTGTACATTCAAACTTCAAACCCAGTTTTCTCACAATCTAACTGATGGATCATGGTTCTTTCAAGTGCCTGAGCACCCAACACTCAGCGAGACGTAGCCGCTCATGACCTTTCTTTTTTATCTTATTCTGTGTATTTACATAAATTTAATTCAAATATTATTTTTTTCCCAAAAAAAAAACTTTTTATATGTTGTTCAGTGAAGAATTCTAAGAATGTTATATATATATATATATATATATATAAAAATATGTATGTATGTATGCCAAAATATATATATATATATATAAATATTTTGGCATACATACATACATATTTATATATATATATATATATATATATATATATATATATATGGAAAATCTGGACTTAATCTAATTAAGGGGTAATTAAAGGAAAATAATTAGTAATTATTATTTTCGGAAAAATTATTTAAGGAAAATAACTCCCCATTAACTCTTATAACCTATTAGAATTCAGAAATTTATTTCTACGTTCTCCGCAAACCATTGAGAGCAAAAGAAAAAAGGGCTAGGAGATTTCATCAGAATTCTGAGGCGATTCTAAACCATTTTCAGATTCGAGTAGAGTATTGGAATCTTCGTGAAGAGGGCGTCGTTTCAATATAAGAAAGTTGGATCTTTTCAGAAGGTATGATTTTCACCCTAGATGTGTTCTTGGACGAATTTGATGGATTTTAAACACATGAAATTGTAGTTTGTTGTTTTAGAAGCGTGTAATCGAATCTAATCTAAGTTTGGATTGTAACGCCCCCAGACCCCGGGCCTGTAGCACTAAATGAGTCATAAATGTCCGGTCAACTGCTTAGACCGCCGTCCTCGCTTGGTCTAAAAGGGCTACCCGAGTTGACAAGACATTTATGTCTCACACTTATATGGGGGTGAGCACTCACTTAATTTACCGATGTGGGATATCACATTCTCCCCCCCTTATAAGGGGATCAAGTCCTCGCCAGACGGCCAAGACTTGTCCCGGATCGTCCCTACCAGAGGTAACTAGAGGCCATCCTTACACCGTCTTCTTGTACGGTGCAGCGCATAGTTCCGTCTGATAGTCGGCTCTGATACCATTCTCAACGCGCCCCTGCACTCGGGCTCAGAAGGCTAAATGAGTCATAAATGTCCGGTCAATCGCTTGACCGCCGTCCTCGCTTGGTCTAAAAGGGCTAACCCGAGTTGACAAGACCTTTATGTCTCACACTTATATGGGGGTGAGCATTCACTTAATTTACCGATGTGGGATATCACATGGATTGATCACATAGGTTTTATGCGGGAAAGGTTCAAGTTTTGTTGTAGATTTTCATAGCCTTTGGACTTGGATTAGCTTGCTAAAAGATAAGAGGCTCTTCATATGATTTAGTTATGGTTTATGAGGTTAAGGTTGATGATTTGATATGTTAGATGCTAGAAATCATGTCAATTTGTTGTTAAAGGAATATGAGATGATTTGGTTTCATAAAGGTTGAGTTTTCTGCTTTTTTCTAAGTTTTATCGATGTTGATTGTGTTTGGGATTGGGTAGAAATCGTAAGAAATACATAAAATCGTGTTAGGGTTTTACAGGCGCAATGCGCACGCATTGCTAAATACGAGAGCAAATTAATTATGCTACAGGCCGCAATGCGCACGCATTGGCCGGACTGAGACTTTCAGCAAGTTTCTAGTCGATCAATGCGCACGCATTGACCCCAGTTTTGGGAATATGTTGTTTTAAGCTATGAGATGGGTTTTAAACGTTATTTCTTGATCTAATAACACTAACGGAAAATGAACAAGCCTTGATTGAGTTTCTGATGCATTTAGTTCCGGCACCGAATGGATTCTTCCTAAGATTTGAAGTTCGGGACCGTCAGAAGAGCATGATAGGCTTGTAGCTTTGATGATTTTGCATTCATCAATGTCTGTGTATGTGATAGGGTGTGTCTAGCTGTCTAAGTGAGGGGTAGAGTTGTTAAGGTGAGGTTTGCCTTGAAAACACTTAGGGGGCTAGTTAATGGTTAATAAACACATACTTGAGTAGTAAAAGACTAAACAACATGTCACCCTTGGATAGGCACCAGTCCATATTGTGATGGGTGGGCGTTCAGATAAAGCGAACAACACTGCTGGCCTATAAATTGCTAAATGGCAGTGGAGGAACTTCACCGAACGTGTGCGTCATCGGAGTCTACCAGAATAGGCTTCCGTGGCTATTGGTGTGATCCACCAATAGGTTGAAATCAATATCTCCTAGTGATTTTCATCAGGCGTAGTGCCCATAAGTGCGGTTGTAACAGAGATAAATAAAGTTAGAAACGTATAGTCATGACGTGTTGATGGACATGAAGTGAACCCTAGATTGAGTCGGTTTTAATAAAGATAACCTAATAATTATGAATCTTGCGTTATAAAGTTGTCATTAAATCTTAGCTTCTACCTTTTATTAAGTATTTTGTACTTACCTCAAATGCATGTTTTTCTATGTGTTTGGGGATGAGAAGATGAACAGGTTGAACTAGATTTTGATGACGACGTTTGAGGACGCCAACGATGGAGCTTCTGTTTTATTCCTTATTTTATGACTTTCTAGACTATCTTACATTTTGGGAAACGTGTTGAGTTTTCTTTTAGACTTTGTATTTTCATTTATGTTGCAACTTGTGGGAGTTTTCGTATGTTGTAAGTTTCTTTTGGAGATTTCGTTGTAATAAGATACATTTACATCATTAGACGTTGTTTCTCTTCTTGGTTGTTTGAAAAATTTACCCGAGTCTTTTGCTTCCGTTTTTGCTTAACTTGATACGACGTAGTAGAGGATTACGTATAATTTGAGATTTATTTTATATTATATGTGATGAATGTTTTTTTTCCGGATAAGGACTCGGGGTCTGGGAACGGGGCGTTACAACGAGAATCAAATTAAAATCTCTCTTAGGATATAACGGAGGCGTTTGATTTAATCAGTGATTCGTTTGATCAAACAGAAGAAAAAAACTCACATAAAATTGATGGTTTTTTTCCCGGATTGAATCAATTTCACGTTTGCATTGAGTGTCTTTTATAGGTGAAAGATATATCATCCAAAATGATGTAAACATTTACGAAACATAACAATCATCTTACTTCGGCCTTGAGCTATATATCTTCGGCTTTGTTGAAGTACGTCACTTCGCATTGTAAATGTATGTCACTTCACATTGCAGAGGTATATCACTGCAGGTGGGGTCGTTTAGCTTTCGAGGGCATTGCCCCGAGCCTCCACATTTGGGTGTTACCCCCTTGACCCCTGGAAAGGACGTTGCCCTTTCGACCCCGCGACGGGACGTTTCCTCTTGATCCACCGCGGTCTTATTCAGGTCGATTCCAGTTTTTTTACGACAATATTTATCTGAAAAGCAACTCGAAGACAAACGATCACTAAAATATGTAATTTATGAAGAAAAAAAATATCTAATAGAGTTTCGTGAAAGATGTCAGTTGATGATTATGCCTTAATGGTCAACTTTGCAAATGTCGTCCGTGTGTGTGTGTATATATATATATATATATATATATATATATATATTTCTCGAGAAAAATCGTTACACGATATTGAAGTTCTACGATCAACTCAAAAACCGTCACTACAACATTCATGTTCTTTTACCGCTTTTTCCCCTAGATAAGAAAATGGATTACCATGTAATCGTGATACTACTTAATGATAAATGGGCAAATCTTTGAATGACAATGAACCGTGAAAATTGAGAGTGGATGTTCAAACTCAGAAAGAGACGACTTCTTTTCAATATCTTGGATAACGACAAATTTCATGGCTGGCCATTAAGTTACCTGATTAACTTCTCCACACATCCCGTGAGACAGGAGAGCGAAGTCTTTTCGGTTTGAGTTTAAACGTTTTTTTAGGAATGGATTACTAGTTGCGTAAATGAATGTGATACCAATCATTCTCTCTCTCCCTTCATTTATCCCAATTATATGAGTCATGATTAATTAGACAATGAATGCTTAGATGACGTATGAGATTAAAATGTGACTAATGACTCGGATAATGATAAAGTTTATATGTGATTGAAAAAGGGGTGCTGTAGAAACTCGATATTATTATTTTGTTCATTGTTTTCACATTGAACAGTAGCTCTGTTGATGCTTACTAGATATCCATCACTGAAAAAGGAATAACTAGCATTTAAATATATGGAAATTTTAGAAGAATATATTGTCTTTCTTCTACCAAAGAAATTAGATATGGATTCTAGATGATGGGCTTGAAAAAGCTTCTCAGAAAACAAACTTTTTACTCCATTAGTGGTGATGATCTTTCGGTTTCAGCCTTGAACAGCAGCAAATTACGCGGGAAAAGATCAGATTTTTTTTTCCCTTTTCTTGAAGACCCTTTAATTTGAAGGTTCGTGACAATTCTCTTTCCATTTTTGCTTATTTTGGTATTTCATTGATTGAAGAACAAAGTTTTCCTGTATGAATTTAATGGGTTGGTGAAAAAAGCAAGTGAAATGATAGCAGTGATGATAAATTCTAATTTTTAAACTTTGGATTGTGTTTTTTTTTGTTTTTTTGGATTATGTGTTTTTTTTAAGTGAAAGCAAATTTTTTTTTTTTTGAAAACAAGTGAAAGAAAGTTGAGTGCTGATAAAACAGAGTTCTTATTCAATGAATGGTTTTTTTTTTTAAGACCAATTCAAGAAAATTGCTCAATTTTTCATTGTTTTCCCCTATAGTTTTGAGTACACTAAATTGATTTTAGAAATTTGAAAAATTAAGACTAATATTTCCTTGAAATTTGGATTTTCTACAAAACCATCTCTTATTTTTTTTTTGTTCTTCTTTTCTATTAAAATTCAAGACATCTATGTTTAAGCTATTGTTTTCTTTCTTGTTTATGTGCAGAGTATATTTGATTGGACTATTTCTGATTGTTGTTCTATTGAAAAAGCTTATTTCTGATTTTTATCAATTCTCTTTTCTCTCTTTGCCTTTTGCTGTGTAGATCTTTTCTCGATTTAGAAATCTATTCCATATCCGGGGTACCGATAATTCTTGAATCGAAAATGTGTGTGCAAACTACGCAAATTACATCTACTTAATTTGTCATTTTAATCCGTATACTAGCTTTTTTTTTTTGCGTTTTTCTATTTCAGGAAAAACAGGATTTGAGCTTTTGGTTGTTTATATTTCGTTTCCATATACTTTATGGATAAAACCAGCAAGTAAAATGGGGTGACATTATCTATAATGACATTTAGCTAGCATTTAAGTGATTAAATTAAACTATGAAGACTTTTTCTCCATGTATAATTGTCATTTTGCAGGATTGAAGATATTATAATCTGTTTGTTTTTGTCCATGTCCATACATTAATTCTATCTGTGTTCTGGATTATAACGTCCAGTCGTCCACCTTTCATTTTCTTTATGTTCTTAGGTTTGATTTCTCCACCCGAAGATAACGTTAAAAGGTCACTGAATGATTATAAATATTCCTGTTCAATGTAGTGAAGATTTTCATTTTTTCCCGTATAGTTTTGAGCCATTGGATTAGAGGATGAATTTAGCGTCGAATCAGTTTGCTGCTACACGAAGAATGGGCATATATGAACCTCTCCATCCATTCGGAATGTGGGGAGACTTTACGGAATTTCCTGATACGATTCTACAGGTTGAGGGCAAGCCAGATGATCAGGTATTTATTTGTGTATCTCTTTTGACTTTTCGTGTTCTTCGTTTCTGTTTATGTTATATATAACTTTTTTGAGATAATATGTGTCCAGTTACATGACCCTTCGAACGGATTTCTGGGATCCTCGAACGGATATGAACATGAAGCAACTCCAGTAAGTAAGCCTCCTGAGAAGGTATATTTTATTGACGTATTTACTCGAGTTTAATTAAGCATTTGGAATCACGAGAGTTTCGGATTGATTAGAGTGAACTTTTTGAACATAGGTACTGAGGCGTCTAGCACAAAACCGACAGGCTGCTCGTAAAAGCCGTTTACGGAAAAAGGTAAGAGCAATGTTCATAAAATATATCTGAAATTAGTTATATTTCATGCATAATTAAGGCTGTTTATAAGGTTTTTTGTACTGATTATATTGCGTGTGGACGGATGATTGTAGGCATATGTTCAGCAGTTAGAGAACTGCAAATTAAGGCTGTTTCAATTAGAACAAGAGCTTGAAAGAGCGAAACAGCAGGTTAATTACGAAAATTAAAATCTTTTCATCTGTATTTCGATTGATTTTGTGGTTTTGTTTTTGGAAGAAAGAAAAATAAATTGCAAGTATATCTTTTTCTTCAGGATCAATGTAGAGTACAGGGGTTGTTAGATCCTACTCAGATAATCGTTTCTAGCACGGTAAACTCAGGTTCGTTGTTTTCGTTCCATTTTATGACCTTGTAAAACCGGAGATTTTTAGTTAGAAAGTCTCTATTACGTCAGACTGTCAGATGAAAGTTTTTTTTTTTTTTTTTTTGTGGAAATTAGGTAATAATAATAATGCATTTGAATTGGAGTATGGACAATGGGTGGAGGAACAAGATCGAAAAACCGTTGAATTGAGGAACGCATTGTTATCTCAAGTCGGTGATGCCGAGTTGTCTGTTTTAGTCGACGGAGTCATGATGCATTATTTCGATCTCTTTCGAATGAAAGCAACGGCTGCAAAAGCAGATGTCTTTTACGTAATGAACGGAATGTGGAAAACATCGGTTGAGCGTCTTTTCATGTGGATTGGCGGTTTCCGGCCTTCTACAATCCTAAAGGTGATGTATATATACACTATGCTTTTCTTATTACAATACCGCGTAATATGATTCAATGTGATTGCGGTTTTTGTAACGCGTATGAATATACAGATTCTGTTACCACACATCGAGGCAGAACCGATGACAGAGGAACAAAACATGCAAGTATGTAACCTATGTCAGTCATGTCAACAAGCAGAGGATGCTTTGTCACAGGGAATGGAAAAACTGCATGAAATTACCGCCGAAACAGTCGCGAGCGGTCGACTCGGGGAAGCGAACTACCTACCGCAGATCAAATCTGCGGTAGAGAAGTTGGAAGCATTGGTTAGATTCGTAAACCAGGTAATAATCTACACGGCTTACGAAATTTGTTTTCTGGATCTGTGACTGGCCTCAAAGCGGTTTTTGAGTTTTTTTATATTATAATTGTAATTAGATTTCGGTGTTTTGTAGGCGGATCATCTTCGTCAAGAAACGCTAAAGCAAATGTACCGTATCCTGACAATGCGGCAGGCGGCACGTGCACTTTTGCTCTTAGGGGAGTACTTACAACGTCTCCGGACAATGACCTCTGCTTGGAGTGATCGTTGTCGTGAGACTGCCCAATTATGAGTTTAGAACCCACTCTTTGGTGTATACGAAATCATATATCATGTGCAATAGTGATTCGAATGATTATAAGAGAGGTGTGACGTAACCTCTACACGCTCGTGCTACGTAAAAAGAAGATGATCATCGATTGAATATATCGCGTCCCTCCGCTTTGTATACTCTTTCAAATCGCCGTTTTTTTCACGTCAAGTGTGTTTGGATGCATATATATAGTTTTAGAGAAATATGTATGATCTGTGTATTTCTCCTTTTGTAGATTCAGTTACCTAGGGTTTAGGGCTTTTTTTTAATGCATTTTGCTTCCCCTTTTTCTGGCATTTAGAAACATTTTTCCCTCAACTACGACACGCTCTTGATTTTTAAATGTTTTGTGAATAAGAAGGGTTGAATTACTGCGCCCACTGTTAATTTTTATCAAACACAATCAAGGGCGGATGCACGTGTTGTTAAATACACGTACCCTTCGTGTTTCTGGTGAACTCTTCACTTCATCGTGTTTCCGGAGAACTCTACAATTTTCTTAGGTATACCTTTCGTGTTTTCGGTGAATTCTAGCTTCAAAACTTTTCGATGCCTCTACTGACTCTAGAATCTAGATCCACTGTTAAGTACAAGCAAACGCTTGTATACATGTTGCTCAACGGATTACAGTTGAAACTAAACTAATGTAGTTAATTACACCAATTAACTTCTAACCGCTATTACAACGAGGTGTTCGAGAGTGTTGGGCGTATGTCGTTAGGAACATAAACTTCTCATCTTATGTTCTTATATAAACATCTATTTTTGACTGATGACTGTCATGAATGGCTGCTTTAACATTTTCCTATGGTTCCGGTTATCTTCTTTGATCTTGTTTGAAAACAAAATTTCAAAAAATTTTGAACTTGACGTGAATCGAACACGCAATCATTTGTTAAGTACAAGCAAACGCTTGTATACATGTTGCTCAACGGATTACATTGAAACTAAACTAATGTAGTTAATTACACCAATTAACTTCTAACCGCTATTACAACGAGGTGTTCGAGAGTGTTGGGCGATGTCGTTAGGAACATAAACTTCTCATCTTATGTTCTTATATAAACATCTATTTTTGACTGATGACTGTCATGAATGGCTGCTTTAACATTTTCCTATGGTTCCGGTTATCTTCTTTGATCTTGTTTGAAAACAAAATTTCAAAAATTTTTGAACCTGACGTGAATCGAACACGCAACCGCTGTTAAGTACAAGCAAACGCTTGTATACATGTTGCTCAACGGATTACAGTTGAAACTAAACTAATGTAGTTAATTACACCAATTAACTTCTAACCGCTATTACAACGAGGTGTTCGAGAGTGTTGGGCGTATGTCGTTAGGAACATAAACTTCTCATCTTATGTTCTCATATAAACATCTATTTTTGACTGATGACTGTCATTAATGGCTGCTTTAACATTTTTCTATGGTTCCGGCTATCTTCTTTGATCTTGTCTGGAAACAAAATTTCAAAAAAAATTTCTGATCTGGAGTCAGACGCGCTACCATTGCGCCACAGATCCAATTATTATTCTTTTGTCTTTTCTTTTCAAGTACCGTAACGTCTGAAAACAAATCCATCTTTATTACGATATAAAGTCTCTTCGGGGACATCTGATATAATTGGAACGATACAGAGAAGATTAGCATGGCCCCTGCACAAAGATGACACGCACAAATCGATAAATTAATAAACGCCAAAACTAATTAATCCCACATATCGTTCATTTGCAATTATTATTATTATTATTATTATTATTATTATTATTATTATTATTATTATTACATCCGTTTCAAAATATAAGTCATCATACACCTTTTGTTTTGTACCACAATATAAGTCATTCTACATTACCAATGCAACATGTATGACTCTTTTCTCTATATCACCCTTAATTTATTATCAATACAACCACTTTTCATTACTTAGCAACTACTTCATTAATGATAATTAAGGGGTATTTTAGATATTAACTATTAAATTTATGACATTCAACCACTATTTTAATCTGTGTGAAACACTTAGAATGATTTAATTTTGGATCGGATGTAGTATTAAAAGTTTGAACAAAGCCCACAAGCGAAAGATTCATCCCAGTGGATCAGCTTCACTGACTTAAAAGCAAAATGTGCCAAGAGTTCATACTCCTAATTATTGCTTTTTACTTCAAAAAAAAATTGACAATCCTAATTTGATACTCCTAATTTACTTGTTAAGATACCATACAAGTAACACGAATACAATCCTTGTAATTAAGGTATGACTAGTAAAAAAAAATTATACAATCCTTGTAATTAAGGTTTATAAAGTGATATTGGGTTAATGTTCTAGAAATAAATAAATAAAATGTTGAGCCCAACACAAAGGCTCATCACTATCCGCCTCTATCGTAAATAGGTGTTAGAGCTCGATGGGGATAGCCTCACCCGTTATACTAAGGATATTATTTCCTATTTATAGAATCCTCAACGAGGAGTATCGTTACATGAGTGACATGTGAATAAAAAAATAAAAATGTATTGTATTTCCTACTTGAGGAATTACTCATCCGACGGTACTCCTCGTTAAAGAGTGTGTAACGCTCTGTTTCTGGATACCGAGTTCTTAAAAAGAAAAAAGCGTTCGACGTAGTAGAGGCTTACGTAAAATATTGAATTCATTTAATATTATACGTGTCGAACGTTATTTTCCAGATAAAGATTCAATATCCGGGAATGGGGCATTTTACAGTGACAATGCAAGTATTTGTCATATACACATAAGTACACAAAGGGTCGGGTTGGGTAAAATTGATTAATAGGCTGAACATGACATATAGGCCATCTAAAAAAGATTATGTTGCACACCGAAGTACATCACACGAAATTGATCTAATTGGTGCTATTAATTTTGGTTAATTACAATGTTTGACCTACTAGCATCTTGGTTTTGATAATTTGACTAAGAGCATCTTCAACGGTGGGTTTGAAAATGGTTATAAAACTTTAGAATAGGTTTGTGACCGTAGTATATAGAGTGGATGACTAGACAAATTTTTAAGAAAAAATCTCCATGATCTTAAACTAGTCCAAGCCGTGGTGGACGCAGGATCTCCGTGAGCGGGAATGGTAAAAAAAAATTAAAGAGACAAAAAAAAAATTAAGGGCAAACAAAATGCATACTACATGTATTAGTATATTTTTTTCGGATCAATGGGGGAAATTGCCCTCCCTTTAGTAACATGTAGATATGCCACTATGACCAACTTAGCTAATGTGTAATTAGTTGGGTCAGGTGTGTAACAAAGTTGATCACATTGTTGTGAACCACTACTTCAGATACGATTCCAATTATGTCCACTGCTCACCCAATGACTTATCACAGTAGATCAAGAGTCCAGAAGCCTACACAACAACTCCTAAATCAGTTGGTGACCTAAGGTGATATGCAGACAATAGGGCCATTAATCAGTAATCACATCACAATAGATCTAAACAGCCTGCACTTGAATTCAGGCTGTGAGGGTAATGATACCTTGACTGTAGGTAATGATGACTTTATACCTATAAGCTCATTTTAGTAATGATTATATTCATTCTGTAATATTGCCCTAAACTTGAATGGCGTATTACATATGCCTAATATGTCTAAGAATCTTCCTAGTGTTTCAAAATTAACCTCTGACAATTCTATGTACATGGAATTTTATTCAAATTCTTGTTTTTTAAGGTACATTACAACAAGGAATGTTCTATCGGAAAGAGCTCTTAGCAATGGTCTGTATCAGTTACGTCACCCAAGTCCAAGTCAGAGCCCTTTTCACTCCAAACCTAAATCCAAGACAATTCAGAGCCTTTATGGAGTCCAACCTATTTAGTGTCATATTAAGTCCTCATTATCGAGTAGTAGGTCTGATAGGTCTGACGTTACTCTGTGGCATGTGAGGTTAGGCCACTCTTCTGTAAGGATCATACAACGGATTTTAAAAGGTTTTAATGTGTCTTTGGATAATGAAATGTCTTTTTCTAAAGCCTGTCATTTAGGCAAGCAACATTCTCTGCCTTATCCAAATTATGTTACAAATTCAACTAAAGTTCTTGAACTTGTACATTCTGATTTATGGGTGTGGTATCCCACATTGGTTGTGGGAGAAGCGCATTACCTCCTTATAAGTGTGAGACATGAATGTTTTGTCAACTCGGGTTAGCCTTTTTAGACCAAGCGATGACGGCGGTCGAAGCAGTTGACTGGATCATTTATGGTTCACTTAGCGCTACCAGACCCGGTGTTTAGGGGTGTTACAATTTCAGAGCCGACTACCATATGAGGCTAAGTGCCACACTGTGAGAGACGACGGGGGAGGGGGGGTGTACCTCTAGATTCCTCTGGGTAGGAATGAGTCTGGGACAAATCCTGGCGATGACACCCCTTACTTATAAGGGGAATGTGATATCCCAAATTGGTTGTGGGAGAAGGGCATTACCAGAGGAAACTCAGGTTCCAGCATGGTAAACTCGGGTTTATTCCTTTTTCATTGCCTTTTCGGACAATTACAACCATGTAAAACTGGAGATTTTTAGTTAGAGAGTCTCTATTACATCGGGCTGTATGATGAACGTTGTTTTTTTATTTTTGGAAATTAGGTAGCAATAATGATAATAATAATAGTAATGCATTTGAAACGGAGTACGGACAGTGGGTGGAGGAACAAGATCGAATAACCGTTGAATTGAGGAATGCTTTGTATCTCAAGTTAGTGATGCCGAGTTGTTTGTTTTAGTCGACAGTGTCATGAAAGCAATGGTTGCAAAAGCGGATGTCTTTTACGTAATGAACGGAATGTGGAAGAAATCGGTCAAGCGTCTTTTCATGTGGATTGGTGGTTTCCGGCCTTCTACAATCCTAAAGGTGATGTATGCATTATGCTTTTGATTACCGTGTAATATGACGTTCTATTTAATGTGACTGCGGTTTTGTAATGTGTATGAATATACAGCTTTTGTTGCCACACGTCGAGGCAAAACCGATGACAGAGGAACAAAATATGAAAATGTAACCTATGTTAGTCATGTCAACAAGCAGAGGATGCTTTATCACAAGGAATGAAAAAAACTGCATGAAATTAACACCGATACAGTTGCGAGCGGTCGACTCGAAGTGAACTACCTAGCGCAGATCAAATATGCGGTTGAGAAGTTGGAAGCATTGGTTAGAGTCGTAAATTAGGTAATAATCTACACAATTACGGGAAGTTGTTTTCCGGATCTGTCATTAGCATTATGAGGTGGAAAGATCCTTAATAGTATTATACCATACAGTGCAGGTGTAAATTCCATCGTTTTGGTGCCCGAAACAAAGTTGTTTTCAGGCTTTACACCTACACTGTTTGGTACAATACTGGAGGGGATCAATGAACCCTTATAAGACTGATGTTATTTTTTTATTTTATTTTACCAGAAACGAAAGGATTTTATTAAAACTAAGAAACAGATTACAACGCCGGACCAGCGCCGGAAAACATCCGGAACATAACCCGGATCACTACCAGCCTAGAGCTGGACTACACCCACAAATGAAAGAAAAGAAAAAAAGGACATGGGAAACCCATGTCGACCAAATTCTACCTCAGAGAGGATTTGATTTGGTACTGTAGATATAAAAATTTTGTGTGACATAATATGTATGTCACGTACTGCATTTGTCTCGAAATTAAATTTGTTTTATATTATTTCCTATACAAAATGATAGGAAATGATATATATAAATAAATAAATATAATCCCTTAGAAATTAAGAGATTTAATTATTTATAATTAAATGGCTGTATAGATATGCGAAAATATATATGTGACACATTATATTTGTCACATACTACACATACCATTAAGTCTAAATATTTTATAATATTCCCCTAAATTAAATATTGGAAAATATTTTAAAATTCAATAATCCAGAAAATCTCTTAAAAATCAATTTATTAGGAGAATTTAATGATTTATAATAAATGTGAAATCTTCTGGAAATCAATCAAGAGTGTGAACGATTTAATGCGAATTAATGCAAAGACATCACCTACCACTATAAATAGGAGAGACCTTGGTCATTTGCAGACAGACAGAAGACATTGAAGAGTTGATAGAAATCCCAGAGCCAGAAGGTTCAAGCATTCATCAACAACACTCGAAGATCTTCAAGAAATCCTTCAAGTTCTTCAAGAAAGTCAAGAAACACTCGAAGATCTTCAAGAAGCAAGGAAGACCGAAAAGCATCTCCAACGCTCGAAGATCCTCACAAAGTCGAAGTTTCTTCCACAAGGAGATCGAAGGTAACACGAAATCCCTTCAAGTCTTCATCAACTTTGGAGCCTTCCGTGACATCCGGAGTCTTCAATTCCAAATTTCTTCCGCCATATCCGGGAGATCATAAACTCAAAGCCCTTCCGATACATCCGGAAGGCCACAAATCCCCAAACTCTTCCGCCATATCCGGAAGATCACAAACTTCAAAGCTCTTCCGCCACATCCGGGAGATCGCAACTCCAAAGCTCTTCCGCAATATCCGGGAGATCAAAAACCAACACTAAATTCGAAGTCCTTCCACTATATCCGGAAGACAATTAATTGCCAATAGGGAGAATCAAAGGATTCAAGAGATTGTAACCCGCTTTTTATTTTATAAATTAATAAAATTTCATTTGTTACAATTTTGTGTTTTCTTTGTTTATTTTCAGGGATTAAACACGAAATTTGCGTTACAAATTTCTGGCACGCCCGGTGGGACCAATTTCTCCTTTCATCTCTCCTTTTTTAAAGAAATCAAGAACAAATGGCACCAAAGGTTGCTTCTACCGCTCCGGCGCTCTTTGCTTTGCTAAGATCGTGGCTTTGAAGGGCGCTACTACGAAGGAGGCTACTGCTAAGGCTGTTTCTTCATCTCAAGGACAACTTTCTGGACCTATCACTCGGAGCATGTCAAAAGAGTTTGGCATCAACCTCCTTTTCCCGCATAAAGCTTCTGATAGACCCACATCACCAATGGTCACGGCGTAATGATGACCAATTCCACAACTCTCGAGGAGCATATTGCTAGCCTCACGAAGGCCATTGAGGCCCTCACGTCGCATGTTCAGACTCAAGACATGCAAATTTCAAAGCTCGCTAGCAAGATCGATTCCGTTGGGGAAGCAAGCAAGTCAAAAGAAGTGGTGCATGATGATGAAGACGAATATGATGTCACTTCCAAACACCAAGAAGCCTTCAAGTCTTTGCATATGGCGAACAACTCGAAGGTCGCCCCAGAAAACTCTTTCAAGGATCATGAAGCCTCCAAGTCCTTTGCCTTGGCAAGCATCTCAAGATCTCCCCGACGGAACCATTCCTATCACCCAACCTGCAGGATTTCATCATGGGGACGATCAATGACAAAGTCGAAGGATCCATGAAGTCGTCTCGGACTTATATCAAGCCATACACCAAAAGAATTGATGATTTGAAAATGCCGGCGGTTATCAACCACCAAATTTCCAAAGAATTTGATGGAAAGGGCAACTCGAAGCAACACATTGCCCATTTCGTGGAGACTTGCAACAATGTCGAACCTATGGAGATCACTTGGTGAAGCAATTTGTGCGTTCACTCAAAGGCAACGCCGATTGGTACACCGATCTCGCCCCTTTCTCTGAGCAGTTGGGAGCAATCGAGCGAATCTTCTTGAATCGCTTCTACAAAGACTCGTAGAAGCTGTGAGTATGGTGGAGCCGACCAACTCCCGCCAATGGAAAGAAGAGAAGGTCATGGATTACATTAACAGAGATGGAGAAGTCTAAGTCTTAATCGCAAAGACCAATTGTCCAAGCCTCGCCATCGAGATGTGCATCCAGGGCATGCACCGGGTTTGCAATACATCCTTAAAGGGATTCTCCCGAAATCATTTGAGGAGTTAGCCACTCGTGCGCATGATATGGAGTTAAGCATTGACGCCAATGGAGGTCGCCCCCTGCTCAAGATCCAAGAAAGGGAAAGAAAAACAAGAAATTAAGAAATTGCGGAAAGCTTCTCCCAAAATGGAGAAGAGGAGTCCAACGCTACCACCGTAGCTCCAAAGTAAAGTTAACAACCCAAATACAAGCCAACCCGAATGGAGGAAGGTTGAGCCACGACAAGTTGAAAGACGGAGGCCAACTCTGAACGAAAGGCAACAGAGGAAGTATCCATTCTTCGATTCTGGACGTACCCGCAATTTTTGATGAGTTGTTGAAATTGAAACTCATTGAACTTCCAGAAACAAAGCGTCCGGAGGATGCAGCAAGAGCCCACGAAGGTAACTATTGCAAATATCATCGCTTATTTGGTCATCCCATCGAAAAATGCTTTGTCTTCAAGGACAAGGTTATGCGTTTGGCCGAGGAAGGAAAGATCGTGCTTGAGGAAGAGAAGGCAAGCACAAATCAAATCACCGTAGCGAGCCGACAAATGGTCATTACATGACCATCCAATTCGGATCACTCGACCCTGTTGAGATTAAATTCAACGACTCTCTACCCATAGCTAAGAAAGAATCTGGAACGTCTCTCAAACAAGCAAAAGTCGTTGCGGAAGAAAAGAAAAACCCAAAGCCTTTCGAACAAGACGATGATGGATGGATTATGGTGACTCACAAGAAAAAGCAAAGGAAGTCACCTTGTTTCAAATTGGAAGAACCAAAGACGATTTGTTCCGAGTCTTCCAAGCCAAGAAGAGGCCGAAGGGCAAGAAAGTCGAGAAGAGATCAAAGGAAGGTAAACAAGAAAGTGAAGAGCATCTTCCTGGAGGGTCGAGTCTGAAAGCCCTCGTACTCCAATCACCTTATTAGAGTACATGCCCAAAAGAGTCCTCGTGAGACAGATGAAGACTCGAGAGAATGAAGTTGTCCCATGTTATGCTATCCACACGAGAAGAAAGAGATGGTGCAAAGGAAAATGAAGATTTGCCGATCGAGGAAGAGGCTTCAAACAATGCAAAGCTTGCTTGCACGGTTGAGATCACCTTCACGATTTACGACATGCTTCTCGGATCGGCGCCTCATAACCGTCCATTATTTGTCACAAAGATATACACGCGAGCAAAAAGTTAATCGTGTGTTACTAGATGGAGGATCGGCTGTCAACATATTGCCGCTCCGGGTGATGAAAGAATTGGGTGTCTCTATGGATGAACTCTCCGACAGTCGCCTTATGATCCATGGATTCAACCAAGGGGGGCAGAGAGCCATTGGGGTGATTAGACTTGACATCTTGATCGATGAGTTATCTTCGAGTGCATTATTCCATGTGATTGATGCTAGAACGTCCTACAACATGTTGCTAGGAGGCCGTGGGCTGCATGAGAATAAGTCGTCCCTTCAACCCTTCATCAATGCTTTAAGTATTGGCGCAATGGCATGTTAAGGAAGGTCGTTCTTTGATGAAAAACCTTTCACCGAGGCCGAGACTCACTTTGCGGATGCAAAATTCTATCTGGCCTCGCTCCTTTGAAGATAGTAGGCGATTCCAAGTCACGAAAAAGGATGATGAGGAGAAGGCCATGCCATTTGAAAATAAGAGAGAGGTTGGCAAGCATGAAGAGACAAAGTCATCAGTGCCTCAACATGCCTCAAAGGAATGTGAAGACATTTATCCACCTCAAAGATCCAAAGCGTTGAGTGGACTGACGTTGCCGCTTCCCAGGATCAATGCCATGAAGACGGATGCTCCTCTACATGGGTTCACCCGTCCCCAAGAAGGTCTTTGCTATAGAACATGGAACATTTCCAGCCGCAAGGAAAGAAGGTTTTGATCCTATCGCTTACAAACTCCTCGCGAAGGCAGCAAATGGGTCCCGAAGCCCTGCTCTAAAAATGGGGGCAAAAAGCAAAGAATCTGAAGAAACACATAAGGCCACTAAAGTGAAAGTTCCCGTCATCGGATCCCGGACAGGCCTGGGATATAATCCTTCACCACCCGTCCGCATTGCAATAAGGAAGGCAAGCAATAACTACATCGGGGTTGAAAACGAATCATCTCCACCGAACATTCCGGAACCTCTACCTCCAAGGCCATCAGTGTTTGAGAGGTTACAACCTAAGAAAGAATGCGTCTCAGTCTTCGAAAGGCTTTCTGTCACAACCAAGAATCTGTCAAGACCAAAAGTCAACAAGCGAAGACGATCAGCACATATGAACGCTTTGGGGAAAGATATAACAAACATCGACTCTAAAGAAATCAAGAGTCTGGTCCCGTCCAGAATGAAGCGTCCACACGTGTCTTGTCATACATCGTGGAAATGTAATGAAAGCTAAGGTGCGCATGATGGTGTACACTAAAATCGACGCCACGTACAATGTGGAGCATGTGCATCCGAATTACAAGAAAATGAGCCTGAAGAAAGCGTTGGATCCTCGTATGTTATCACCGTCGGTGAAGAACCTTATCCCGCCAAGACTAAAACGGGGATCGAAGAAGTCATGGAACTCAAAAAGTGGTAGAACAAAGCTTTCGTCTACCATATCACATTGGGAAATGATGAGGTTGAAGAAGATGCGTAAGAAGCACCCCGGAATTAGAAGAAGGGTCGATCCACAATAGATGAGTTGAAGGAAATCAACCTCGGGCCAAGATGAGCCACGACCAACTTTCATAAGTGCTCTTTTGTCTCCAAAAGAAGAAGAGATACCGTGAAATCCTCCAAGAATACAAGGATATATTCGCTTGGACGTACAAAGAGATGCCCGGCTTGATCCGAAGGTAGCCGTCCATCAATTGTCCATAAAGAAAGGATCGCGCCCTATCAAGCAGGCTCAAAGGAGATTTAGGCCAGACCTCATCCCACTCATAGAGGCGGAAATCAACAAGCTCATTGAAGCAGGCTTCGTCCGTGAGGTTAAGTATCCAACATGGATCTCGAGCATCGTCCCCGTGAGAAAGAAAAATGGTCAAATTCGCGTCTGTGTTGATTTTCGGGACATAAACAATGCATGCCCAAAGGATGATTTTCCCTTGCCAATCACTGAGCTGATGGTAGATGCAACCACAGGTCATGAGGCTTTGTCCTTCATGGACGGATCGTCTGGGTACAATCAAATTAGAATGGCTCCTGAAGACGAAGAATTCACAGCATTTCGAACGCCTAAGGGAATCTACTGTTACAAAGTGATGCCTTTTGGTTTAAAAAATGCGGGGGCAACTTATCAACGTGCCATGCAGAAGATCTTTGATGACATGCTACACCAACACGTTGAATGCTATGTTGACGACCTGGTTGTAAAGTCGAAGAAGAAGGCTGACCACTTGAACGACTTGAGATTAGTCTTTGATAGACTTAGAAGATTCCAACTAAAGATGAACCCACTCAAATGTGCATTTGGAGTTAGTTCAGGGAAGTTCCTTGGCTTTATCGTTCGACATCGGGGAATAGAAATTGACCGATCCAAAGTAGAAGCCATCATGAAGATGCCTGAGCCTCGTAACCTGCGTGAACTCAGAAGCCTGCAGGGTAAACTGGCCTATATTCGAAGGTTTATATCAAACCTCGCCGGAAGATGCCAACCTTTCAGCCACCTGATGAAGAAGGGAGTTCCATTTCAATGGGATAACTCGTGCAGAAAGGCATTTGAAAACATTAAAGAGTACCTGATGAATACTCCGGTCTTGGCAGCTCCTGTCAAAGGTAGACCTCTAATCCTTTACATTATCAAGCAAGAACGATCGGTTAGGCGCATTGCTTGCTCGTGAAAATGACAAAGGCAAAGAAAATGCATTGTACTATTTGAGCGGGACGATGACTCCGCACGAGTGAAATACTCCCCAATTGAGAAGCTCGCTTGTCACTCATATTTGCCATCCGTAAGCTAAAACACTATTTTCAAGCTCACACTATACATCCGGTGTCAAAAGCAAATCCTCGAAGTTCGTCATGACCAAGCCCGTGTTGTCCGGACAGACCGGCAAGGTGGTATCTCCAACTTCAAAGAATTTGAAATTATTTACGTGCCTCAAAAGGTCATCAAAGGGCAAGTGCTCGCACTTCTTGGCTAATCACCCTATACCGGCAGAGTGGGAACTATCGACGATCTGCACGATGAGGATGTCATGGTGATTGAAGTCCTTCCACCGTGGAGAATGTACTTTGATGGGCGGTAGCGACGAGATGGGTCGGTGCCGAGAGTCATCTTTGTTTCCCCGGAAAGTGAAGTGTTGCCATACTCCTTCAAATTGACGGAATGTTGCTCCAACAATGTTGCTGAGTATCAAGCATTGATCTTAGGGCTTGAGATGGCGATGGATATGAAGCAATGCAGACTGAACGTCTACGGCGACTCTCAGTTGATCATCAACCAGCTTGAAGGCGCATACGATGTAAAAAAGCCAGAATTAGTCCCATACTGCAATTATGCAAGGAAAATCATTGCTTACCTTGGCGACGTTACAATTGAGCATGTTCTGAGAAAGAAAATAAGCAAGCGTAGACGCCCGCAAATTTGGCAGCGACGATGGCAATCGGTGATGGAAAGATGCAAGTCCCCGTCTGCGAGCAGTGGGTGGTTCCTCCATACTTTGGAGAAGGTGAGGGGGATGATAATGAAAGCCATGCCGTGTGTGTCTATGAAATAGACCAAGAGGATTGGCGCCATTCATTAGTGGAGTACTTGAAACACGGGAGACTCCCTGACGATCAAAAGAAGAAAGTTGACATAAGACGTCGGGCTCCACGCTTCTTGCTTCACAATGACACTTTGTATCGCCGCTCATTTGAAGGAGTATTTCTCCGTTGCCTCGGAGAAGATGAAGCTCATCACGCTATAGAGGAGGCTCACTCTGGGATTTGTGGCGCCCATCAATCTGGTCCGAAGCTCCACTTCCGCATCAAAAGGATGGGATATTATTGGCCAACCATGGTGAAAGATTGCATGGATTATGCTCGAAAATGTGAAGCATGTCAATTCCATGCCAACCTCATACATCAGCCTCCTGAGCCGTTGCATCCAACTGTAGCGGCATGGCCTTTTGACGCTTGGGGAATGGACGTGGTTGGTCCGCTGCCGAAATCATCAGGCCAACATCTCTACATCATGGCGGCCACTGATTACTTCTCAAAATGGGCTGAGGCCGTTGCACTACGTCAGGTAAAGAAAGAGGATATAGTCCGCTTCATTCGAGTAAACATCATCTATCGCTATGGAGTTCCACGCTACATCATCACGGATAATGGGAAACCGTTCGTGAATAGCTTGGTGGATAAGTTGTGTGAGCAGTTCAACTTCAAGCAGCACAAGTCGTCCATGTACAATGCGCCGGCCAACGGACTTGCCGAAGCTTTCAATAAGACGTTATGCAACTTGTTGAAGAAGGTCGTGGCAAGACACAAGAAAGACTGGCACGAACGAATGGGTGAAGCTTTGTGGGCCTATCGCACAACCTTTCGGACTCCGACTCAAGCCACTCCATATTCGCTTGTGTACGGTGTAGAAGCCGTGCTACCTCTTGAGCGGCAAATACCCTCACTGAGGATCGCTATCCAAGAAGGCTTAACTGACGAAGAAAATGCCCGCCTTCGCCTTGAAGAGTTGGAAGCATTGGACGAGAAACGGCTTCAGGCTCAGCAAAATCTTGAATGCTACCAAGCCCGGTTGTCAAAGGCATTCAACAAAAAAGTCCGCCCAAGATCCTTCCAAGTCGGTGATACAAAGGCTTTGCGGTGAGAAGACCTATCATCATGACACACAAGTCCAAAAACAAGTTTACAACAAAGTGGGACGGTCCCTATGTTGTTCGTGAGGTCTACACTAATGGTGCCTACAAGTTGGTGGATGAAGATGGTGTCAAGCTTGGCCCAATCAACGGCAAATTTCTCAAGAAGTTCTATGCATAACTCCAGAAATGCTCCTCAGCACGAGCCTAAACTGCGATAATCCTGTCAAAAAAATAAAATAAAAAAAAATAATATGAACTACGTTTGACTTGATTCCTAGAGCAGCATCTGCAGGATACGTGAAGCGACTTGGGAAGTTACTCCAAGTTCACCATACCAACAAAAAAAAAAAAAAAAACATTCAAGGACGGTGGAGAAAAGGAAAATGATAATAAAGTTTTATTGATGTAGGTCAATAGAATTTATTACATACAAAAGGAAGACAACAAAAGTTGAAACCAAACTAGAAAGGAAGACAATAATAAAAGACTTTATCAAGCTCAACTAAAAAAGGGAAATGATCCCTAGAATCCCAAAAGCAAAACTAAGAAAAAGCTTGTAGTTTTTCAGATCGTGGCGGTTGCCTTCTAGCAGCTTCTCTCATCCTCTCCAAAGCATCACTTTCACCGGCTGCAAGGAAGGCGTATTTTCCAAGTCAGTAATCTCGTCTCTCAACTGGGTTGATTGAGCAAAGGTACCTCTCCTGAACTCCGTCTCGTGCTCATTAAGGGTCGAAACAAGTTGGTCCTCCTCTTTCTTCAAAAGCAAAAGTTCTTTCTCGAGTGCTTTTCTCCTTTCTTGCATGTCGGTAAGTTTGTCCCGTGAGGACCGAGTGTGTTGGAGACACTCCTCTCTCGAACGCCTCACTTTCTTTAAGTCACGACAAAGAATAGAAAGTTTTTCACCATGCGCCTCTTGAGAAAGCCTACTCAAACATCATCTAGTGTCTTTGCTTTGTAGTGGGCGGCATTTTCAAAGACAAGGTCCAAAAGAGCTTTCGCATTGGACAAATCTAAACCCCCAACACGCTCCATCTCAGAGAATATTTCGTAAACACCTTTTTTAATCGAGGCCAACTGATCGATGGGTTTGCACGATATCTTCTGGCAGGCGGATGTCCATAGCACTCTGTGCAAGCTTTGGAGACCTTTTGAAATCACAACACTGGATTGGAATTCTGAGACTTCTGGCGGTGGCGCAAGTAAAGCCAAAGGAGCAGATGTGGGGCCTTGCCCAAAAGAAGCCCTTTTAGAGGGACCGTCAGCCATAACTCGGTGTTCAGACACGTGATCACCATCAAAGATTACGGTCTCTGTCTCGGCAGTGCCTTCCAAATCGGGATCACAATCCACATCAGCATCATTCGTTGTTGGGATAGCGTCGCGCCTCTCGGCTATCACGGATGAAACGCGTCCTCTTCCTATTTTGCTTGCTTCCATTGCAAGAGCGCCAGGGACCGTTAGCGGAATCCTCGCTAAGAGCGAACCACCGACCTCAACCGTATCTCCATAAACCAAATTGCAAGACAAAGAGATAAGAAAAAAAAAGAATAATGGACGAGTTAAATCAAACAAGTTAACATTAACATGTTGTAAAGAGTAAGGAATACTGCTTTCCCAACTCCGGGCTTGGGGCGCTTCAGCCCTATCACCATGTGAAGAACTCCCACTAGCATCCAAAACGACCTCGTAACGCCTTTTCTCTCTCAAGTCCGCGTGCATCTCCTTACCCTTCGTAACCTTGGCGAGAAGGAAGGCGAATGACCAAATTAGGTGAGGATGTTGGAGGATGTGAAGACTTTATCTCTTTCACTTTAGGTTTGTCGGGGCATTTTGTTTCGCCGAGGAGCGATCCTGTTCACGATTGATAAGAGATTGTCTGCCATCGAACAAGTATGAACCGTGAACTTTGCCCCACCATGCCCAATAACCTTGGGAAGCGTGGCGGGTGATGCACGAAGCCGCGGAAATACAAGCTTAGAACCGCTTGGGAGCAATAAATTTGGTACAAAGTCCCCAACCTCGCGCAAGTGAAGTACTTCGTGCATCAACAACGAGCTCCGCAGGGATGCCCTGATGAAAACCAAACTGACGTGCAAACCTGCATGGGTTGTAAGGCTCAACCCAACAAGAACCGAGGCAATGGAACACCAAAATACCGGAGCGGACAGCTAAAAAGAATTCTTTCTCATGGATGGACAATTTGCCGTCATCAACTTTAGTCACAGTACGCTCAAACTTTGTTGCTGTCGCAAGCCAGTCAACATCGCGACCGCCATGAATGAGGTCTCTGGCCGTCTGATCAGTAAAAGCCTTTGAACCGCTCGATCCCGAGAATCGAGCCATCAAAGGTTCACTCAACTTTGTAGAATCTCTCCTGTGTGTGCCAAGATACCGAGCCAACCACCCAAAGATGTAGTGCCACGGGATAAAGACGCCGGCCCGCTCCGGTGTAAGAACGAAATTCGGTTCAAACCCCTGTATATGCTAACCAGCACCGGAATAGCAAGCGATCTTGTCTGCCCACGAGCGATCAAACTGGCCATCTTGAAAGTTGAAGGCCTAATGAAAGACCCTTCAGCTGGAAGGACAAATGTACATAGCCAGCACGCCACCAAAGCTGCTAGGTAGGTCTCATCCCTTAAGTCCTTTTTGATTTGGAGAATGTTGAAGGGAATCTCATCTTGCTCGGAACTCTGACACGGTGCGTCTTTGACGGTTGCTCCCTTCACTGGGTTAGGCTTTCGGCACCAAAAGTCGATCCATTTTGCGATCGAAGCCTTGGGACGATCCCTATCACAAACTTCTTCCTGACACTCCAGGAACGCCGCAAACAAATATCGACAAACTCGCCTGGAAGGGACTTCGGTGAGAAGCTCGGGACCCATCAATTCCACCGAGCTGGGAATAACTTCTTCGTACAGAATCCCCACGGATGGGAAGGCCACCAATTTCCCGCAAATCCGTCAATGAGATGGACAACTCCCCAACGTCGGTATGAAGTGTGTTGGTTTCAGGACACCATGCTTCACAAAAGGCCCGAATCACATGATGATCTCTCGCATAAGTGAACAGTGAAGCGTACAAAGCATCGTGCAAGCCGATTTGTCTGAGTAACTCATGATTGCGGGAAAGCACATCTTCAAGCCACCCGCAGTAAAGCTCCGAGGAACGGGCGCCCTTGCGTTTGAGTTGGCTTCCCACTACACTTCATTAGAAATAATTCGATGGCCTAAAGTCGAAAATTCATGCTTTCGAGCATCCTGGCCGTTAGCGGAGAGCGCAAGGTGTAGGGACGGGTCGCCTGCGTGTTCGTGGGAGCTCGCCATAAAGTTGTAAAGCCTCCTTGTTGTCGCGAGGTGGAAGGTCCTCGATGAGCGAATCGCGGATAGACGGACATACTTGGAGCTTGATCCCGGACTCGCCTTTAGCATGCGCATCGCGTAGAACAACCAGATATGTCTTGCCCCTCTCGGTAATGTCCTTGAAGATGGCCATCTTCGATCTCTGAAAGTGGTGAGGAAGGCAACCTCAAACGGCTTCGATCTTCAAAGTGGTGAGGTAAAGGCAACCTCAAAATGGCTTCGATCTCTGAAGTGGTGAGGTGAAGGCAACCTCAAAATCGCTTCGATCGATCTTCAAAATGGTGAGGTAAAGGCAACCTCAAAACTGCTTCTGATCTTCAAAGTGGTGAGGTGAAGGCAACCTCAAAACGGCTTTCGATCTTTGAAGTGGTGAGGTAGGCAACCTCAAAATGGCTTCCAGTCTCTAAAGTGGTGGGGTGAAAATCAACTCGACCTCGAAATGGCCTCTGATAACACCGACTCTGTCAAGGCCAATTCAGGATATTTGCCTCCAAATATGGTGTGTCGCTTCTGAAGATCGGCGCACCGAGGATCTGCACACAAGATAAATAAATAAGTAAAATAAATATCAAGGTTCATAGATCATATCAGGCTTGCAAATTGCAATAGCTATTAAGTGGTGCGACTACTGCAAAACTTTGCCCGAATGACAAAGTAATATATATATATATATATATATATATATATATATATATATATATATATATATATACACATAAGGGTTAAAAAAAAAAGGGATGAGAAACACGTCACATGAGCCGGAGATGTGCGCGAATTATGAGTCAATCCCCTGCAAGAGAAAAAAAAAACAATAAAATAATCTGCTGAAAAAAAAAAAAAAAAAAAAAAAAAAAAAAAAAAACAACAACAGAGTATGTATTAATATATGCTATACACATGTATGGGTATACATGTATATAGGGCTGTAAATGAACGTCAGTATTCGATTCGATTCGCTGTATTCGGCTCGAAAAAACTCGATTCGAGTTCGATTCGAACCTTCGAACGTCGAGCCGAACGTTAGGTATTTGATATTCGTCTATCGAGCCGAACCGTATCGAACACGTTCGGCTCGAACTATTGTATATTTAAAAAAAAAACTATATATATAAGGTTCGAACATGTTCGAACCGTTCGAACATGTTCGAACGGTTCGAGCATGTTCGAACGTTCGAACCCGAGCCGAACCTTGCTAAACTAAGGTTCGATCAGTTCGAGCCGAGCCGAACCTTAGGTTCGAACCTTTCGAGCCGAACTCGAACCCTGCACATGTTCGGTAGGGTTCGGCTCGTTTACAGCCCTACATGTATATATCGTCATGTCAAAAAAATAGGGATGAAGTCGAGGCAATCTGAAGAAACACACAAGAACTTTTCTTCAACTAATTTAAGAGCAACAAAAAAAATAAAAAGTCATATATATATGTCTCTTGAAGGCAGCAGGTTTCCTCTGAACTAGGATGCTGCATATCCATGGGTACATAAATTCTTTGGAAAAAAAAAAATTCAACAATACAGGGACGGATGCTTAGTTGCTCAAAGTAACATCAAAAGTGACAAAATTCAATAATACGAAGACGAGTCCTTCCTGAATATATTCCTCGTTGAAGAATAGCAGCAAGAGTACAAGACTATTTGATCTAAAAAAAAAAAAAAGAGGGAACGAATACAGAGAAGTAGAAGCACAAACACATATTTGCATGCTCTGTATATATATGCTCAGGTCGAGACCGAAGCAGACGCGGTCAATATCAATGTGTATATATGCATGCTCTGCATGTACGGTGATGAAGGAAAAAAAAAAAAAAAAGAGACACACACAGAGAGATGCTTAACTCCTTTCAAAAGAGAGGGGCTTACAGGCAATTCGGATTATGCGAAGAGGAAGAATGGAGTTTTCCAAAACAAAAGAGTTCCTTATATAGAGAAAGAGAAACCCTACACTACAAGAAAAATGACATTTTGTGACGACCAATGTTCGTCACATAATTAGTAAATTTCATCACATTTGGTTATATGTGACGAAATTCACGCGTCACTAAGGTCGTCACCTATCATAAGTCACAAAAAGTATTATGTGACGAATTTACCATTCCTCACTTTTTCGTTGCATATGTGACGAACATTTCGTCGCACATTACTTTTTGCACTTAGACATTTTTATAGATTTTTGACGCCAAAGTCGTCATGTATTACTTAAATAAATGATGGATCTTTTTATCACATATTGTACATTTCAGTGACGAACAATTTGCCACTAAGTAGGAATAAAATGCACTAGTTCGACAATATATGACCCCTTGTTAGTCACATATTATATGATACATGATGATTTACATCAGCTAGTGATAATATCTAAACAATAACAGTTTTGACAACAGAAAATTCATAAATTCAAAATCAATTTCATAAGAGGATCATACAACATTCTAAAGATTCATATATTCACTTGTTTAAAACACTACTAAATCTGAATAATGGTAGAAGAAATGCATATAATTGCAAATCTCCATCATCATCATCATGTCTACTAGCTTTTCCTAATAGTCAATCAACTACACCATTACTATTTTGACCGTTGGTAGCTTCACCAAGACCGCAGCTAGCCTAGCCCCAAGATGTCGAACGAGTCTTTGAAAAATTGGTTGCTTGTAGCTTTAATTTGTCATGAATTTTATGCAAATCAGATTTTGGAGCCATAGGTGCATTAAATGAGTTGCTAACTTCCATGCATTGAAGATAATCGCTCAGAGAATCCTCAGGTACTTCAAAGATCTATTTCTCCTTAAATTCATTCCGTATTTATTTCATCTCATCCTGCAAGACAAATAAAAGAATCATAATTTGTGATACCATAACTACACATTGAACCTAATCATCATCCATATATTAGCAGCTGTTACACAACCTTTTCCACATTAGAATACAATTTGGAGAAAAGAGCCGATCCATCTCATCTGCATTTGCAATTAGCTCCAACGAAACTGTTTTTGATAGGATGTTTTACTTCGTAAAATGTTTTGAAATATGAACAGAGCACTTAATATGGGATAACTGATTTGAATAAACAATGAACTATAAAAAGTAATAACTTATAATAATCAAATAATCAAGTAAACAAACAATTTAAGATCTTTGGACAAAACTCCACCAAAAGAACTAGCTATGCTAGTTGCTCTCCTAGTTAAACATACGAGAGCGCTTCTTATTCCCTAAAAATGACAGAACATCTTAGTAAAAATCTTATTAGATAAAGAAGAATTGTAAGTTTCATATGTACACAATCTAATGCAACTCATTATGAGCCAGCTTGTCAACAACACATGAAAGAAGCAGTAAAGTAAACAGTCTGTAGTATTGACAAGTGAAGTGAGGCAAGAGTGAGGCTTGAATTACCAATCTCATTTTTTCATAACAATATCGTTTACCTTCTCACCGAAAAGCATAACTCGTAAAGCATAATATATTCTATACATTAATACATAATTTATTAGAGGACCTTCTCAGAAGTTATCAAGGGCGGCCTAAACCAAGAACCATACCATGAATATAATAATGTATGTACTAAATAGAAAAGAAGAAATGAAACAATTTCAAAATGGGCATCTCAAATAGGATTCCAAACCTTCAGGCAACGGATTTCTGTACCATAATGATAATAAATATGAGGAGACCTACAAAACAGAAACATCATTCATATATGACCACAAAGTTTAGCAAACATGATGGAGGAATATACCAATTTTTCTTTCAGATTTCTAATGAATTTCTTGTATAATTGTTTCTACAATAGATTTTCTTACTTCCGCACTAATATAGTGTTGACAAGTTCAAAAAAAGCCAGAATGGAACAGCTCCATTCAACATCATGAGCACAAGCTTTGAAAAACATTATAAATACGAACAGAAAGGCCTAGGAAAATATGCCAGAATGGGGCGCTAATTTATTAGGAGAGACCCGCTAAGCCACCAAAAAATTCCCGCCTATGTTTTTGTGATGAAATAATAAAATGTGTGAGGAAAAAGCGTTTAAAATTTTAGAAAACTTGAAAATTGCACATATGTGACGATTATTAAAAAATCCTCACACAACATAGGAATATGTAACGAATTTCTAGGTATCACGTTTTCTTTCGTCACAAAATCTCATTTTTCTTGTAGTGCTAGTTTCCCCACCCAAAAAAAAAAAAAAAAAAAAAAAAAAAAACCTGCCGACTCAACTTTGCATGCTTGGAGGAAGGGCAATAGATTGTTGCCGCCAAAGCATGCTAGGGCAATATTCTTCTATGAAAAAAAAAAAAATACCTACATTGGGCCTGGCCCATCAGACGGTATGCAAAAAAATGCATATGTACCTTGTTATGCAAATGAGTTACGCATGCAGTCCGAGCATTGGGCTGTCTTGGTTGGAGCAAAACTGTCGAGACTCGTCGCTACGGTAAAATTTTACCGGGACAACAACAAGTCTCGAGGGGCATTTGTAGATATAAAAATTTTGTGTGACATAATATGTATGTCACGTACTGCATTTGTCTCGAAATTAAATTTGTTTTATATTATTTCCTATACAAAATGATAGGAAATGATATATATAAATAAATAAATATAATCCCTTAGAAATTAAGAGATTTAATTATTTATAATTAAATGGCTGTGTAGATATGCGAAAATATATATGTGACACATTATATTTGTCACATACTACACATACCATTAAGTCTAAATATTTTATAATATTCCCTAAATTAAATATTGGGAAATATTATAAAATTCAATAAATCAGAAAATCTCTTAAAAAATCAATTTATTAGGAGAATTTAATGATTTATAATAAATGTGAAATCTTCTGGAAATCAATCAAGAGTGTGAACGCATTTAATGCGAATTAATGCAAAGACATCACCTACCACTATAAATAGGAGAGACCTTGGTCATTTGCAGACAGACAGAAGACATTGAAGAGTTGATAGAAATCCCAGAGCCAGAAGGTTCAAGCATTCATCAACAACACTCGAAGATCTTCAAGAAATCCTTCAAGTTCTTCAAGAAAGTCAAGAAACACTCGAAGATCTTCAAGAAGCAAGGAAGACCAAAAGCATCTCCAACGCTCAAGATCCTCACAAAGTCGAAGTTTCTTCCACAAGGAGATCGAAGGTAACACGAAATCCCTTCAAGTCTTCATCAACTTTGGAGCCTTCCGTGACATCCGAGTCTTCAATTCCAAATTTCTTCCGCCATATCCGGAGATCATAAACTCAAAGCCCTTCCGCTACATCCGGAAGCCACAAATCCCAAACTCTTCCGCCATATCCGGAAGATCACAAACTTCAAAGCTCTTCCGCCACATCCGGAGATCGCAACTCCAAAGCTCTTCCGCAATATCCGGAGATCAAAACCAACACTAAATTCAAGTCCTTCCGCTTATATCCGGAAGACAATTAATTGCCAATAGGAGAATCAAAGGATTCAAGAGATTGTAACCCGCTTTTTATTTTATAAATTAATAAAATTTCATTTGTTACAATTTTGTGTTTTCTTTGTTTATTTTCAGGGATTAAACACGAAATTTGCGTTACAGGTACCATCATACAATATTTAACATTTTTCATAGCATCAAAGGACATAGGCAAATCTAAAAATCTAAAAGACAATCCGGGAAGAACGACTGTAACCGACCTAATCCAAAACACAAACAACAAACAAACATAAGAAACAACTATAAACACATAAAGACAGTTGCCGCCTAGATCCACCATCCATCGTCTCCACGAGCCGCCAAGCATCCAAGGGAATAACACCTCCCGAATACATCATGCTGGACAAAAAGATAAAAGGAGTACATAAGATGTGCATGCAACCACTTTCAACCACATTGACCAGCAACCGGGTGGACAAAGAAAGAAATCCGGCGATGACCATGTCAAAACCGGCAACCAAAAGCCCAGATCCACCGCCGTAAAAATTGCTACCCTTCAACCGCCATCCAGAAGGCTTGAACCGAAAGCAACAAGGATGCAGAGAGAGTCACTAGTGCCGCCGCTGCCAATCAAACCGGAAATGGGAGGAGAAGAAAATTCAGATTTAAGCTTGTAAATGGCATCCAAGGAAAAAACAGATGAGGATTTAGGCGAGACCCACAATCTAAAAAGATACCGTAAAGAAAAAACAGCCGGCACCGGTGCCTTTCGGCGGCTGGTGCCGGAAAATGAGAGTTCTTGTGGGAGGAGGAAGGGAATAAATTAGGAGAGAAGGCAGAGGAAAATTCTTAGAGTGAGAAATTTTTTCAGTTGAGTGATAAATACTTATAAGATAAGATTGATGTTGGAAAGTGGTTTTTGAGTTCTTTTTATTGTAATTACATTTTGGCATTTTGTAAGTGGATCATCTACATCAAGAAACACTAAAGCGGATGTCGTATCCTGATAATGCGGCAGGCGATACGTGCACTTCTGCTCTTAGGAGAGTACTTACAGCGTCTCAGGACAATGACCACTGCTTTGAGTGATCGTCGTCATGAGACTGCTCAATTACGAGTTTAGCACACCAGCTTGTGGGTGGTGTATACAAAATCAAATCTCGTGTGCAATAGTGATTTGAAAGGTTATAAAGAGAGTTGTGATGTAACCAACTTACGTTTACACGCTTATGCTACGTAAAAGTGGAAGAACAATGGATTATATCGTCTCATAATCCTTCAAATCGCCGTTTCACCAAAATTCTTCTATGTCAAGTGTGTACATATATATATATATATATATATATATATATATATATATATATATATATATTGGAGATTCGTTACCTAGGGTTTAGGGCTTCTTTTTATGTATTTTAGTTCCACTATTTTGTCATTTAGAAACATTTTTCCCACAACTACGACGATCTTGATTCTGAATGTTTTTGAATAAGAAGGGTTGAATTACTGAGCCTGCTGTTATTTTTTATCAAACACAATCAAAGGCGGATGCACGTGCTGTAAAATATACATACCCTTCGTGTTTACACTTCACTTTTGTTGGGTGCTATACCCATCATGTTTCCAGAGAACTCTTCAATTTTCTTTGGTGCCTCTAGTGGCTCCGGTTTCTGGATCCACCACTGAAAACAAGCAAAATTCTTGTATACATGTTAGCTCAACGGATTACAGCTGAAACTAACTTATGTATTTTGGTTCCACTATTTTGTAATTTAGAAACATTTTTCCCGCAACTACGACGCTCTTGATTTCTAAATGTTTGTAAATAAGAAGGTTGAATTACTGAGCCTGCAGTTAATTTTTATCAAATACAATCAAAGGCGGATGCACGTGCTGTAAAATATACATACCCTTCGTGTTTACACTTCACTTTTGTTGGGTGCTATACCCATCGTGTTTCCAGAGAACTCTTCAATTTTCTTTGGTGTCTCTAGTGGCTCTGGTTTCTGGATCCACCACTAAAAACAAGCAAAAATCAAGTATACATGTTAGTGCTGGATATACAGAAACCCGAATCCAAATCTGATCCATAATTGGATTGTCAGATCTGATTCACAGCACCGATCGAGACGCTCGATCATGCACAGCGGAAGTTACGAATTAAATTCGCATGTGATTTTACCATGATTTAATTCACATAATTAATTAATATAACTATGAGAAGGTTGAAGATTTACCCAATAGAAGAGGGATGAGCAATCGACAAAAGGGAGAAGCCGCAGTCTTCCGGATTGTATCTCCCAACGATGACTGGTAGACGTCGATCTTGGTAGTAAAACCTCCTCGAATATGCTCATGTAAAACTCCAAATTTTTCTTCTCCCAATGACTAGAAGGAGAAACTAATTTTTCTCTTCTTTTTCAATGAAAGTGTCGCGATTTTTTTTCTTTCTAAAATGGCATTGATGTTCTATATTTGTGTTTGGAAGAAACTCTTTTTATATAGGATAATAACCAATCGTTGGTGAGTTTATGTTATACACAATTTATCTTTTCCTTTAAGGAAAAATAAAACAATTATCCAATAGGAAAACAAATTCATATTTATCCAATAAGAAAACTAATTTCTTATTTATAATTATTTAACACATAAATAATTATAGTATCCACATTATAATTAATTAGGAGAAAATTTCTTTTTCCAAAATCAATAAAAGTATGGCGCCATTTTTTTATGCCATTTGGGATAATATAAAATGTCTTTTCTATATTACATATTATTTACCGAATAAATAATATCCGCATATTCATTAAATAGACCAACTATTTAATTTATTCTCGAGGTTCCACAAAACGAGAAAACAGTCTAGGAGCCAACCCGGGGACCATGAACCTATAACCCGTAGCTATAATAAATTGCATAAAATATTCATCGAACATAACATTTCTACTCAACTTATTAATTCCGGAATTACGCCACCATAAATCCGAAACTGAACTCTATCGATTATAGATAAAACTTATTCTCAAAGCGTCGAGTCAATAAGTGTCCATTGATATAATCATTACATACAGAGTAACCCTCCATAGACTATCTGTAACGAAGCGGGATTATTTCTGTAAACCTTCTTCATTACATCTTATCTTTTTTTTACCATTAACCCACTAGTGATCAATTAGTTCATAACCAATACGAACTCGGCCAATCGATCAGTTTCTAGGATTAACAAATAAGGGGATTGTCTTTCTACTTCCCGCATGAAGGAATGAATTCCATATCTGTGAGACACACACTTCTCACTCATTCCAGAATAGTGACAATGTGAAAGTGATTCGGACCATGCCTCTTAGCGATCCTTAACGAACACATCAAACCCTATATTGAAACAAGTAGGAGTATGCAATCACTTTAGGATTAAGGTTAATCTATATATGGTCATCTTGTGATTTAATGAGATTTCTCAGTCACTGAGTTATATGAGAAATGCAGATTAAATCGGTCCAGTCCTATATGACTACATCATATATAAATGTCCCACTTAGATAACCAATATCGACGGTCCGGATAAGACGGTCACACCATAAAGTGTTCTGGGCGCATTAATGGTGGTTTAATCAATAGACCCCATAGTTTGATTAAGTTCACCACGGACCAATAGTTCAAGTGTATCACCATAAACTTAATCCTCATGTGTGACACACACTAAGTTATATGGCTACATATGATACGACTTGGGGTTTTCAGTAGTTTATTACATATAAGCACGAAGCAAATAATAAGATGCGAATAAATTTGTCATTTATTAATTATAAAAACAATTACAGAAATTGTCTTTCAGGCGCTACTTCCAACAATCTCCCACTTGCCCGTAAGGACAAGCAACAATTGTCTTTCGGGCACTACATCCAACAATCTCCCACTTGCCCGTGAAGACAAGCAACAATTGTTTTAAGAACACCACACCCTTATTCTATCTATCCACAACACTCTCCCACTTGATCTAAAGCATATGATACATATCTCCCAATTTCATACCCGTCAAACGCTTATGAGTGACATTAGATGTCACGCGACTTGGTAAACTGATCAGCTAGGTTGTCGGCTCAAGGAGATATTTTAGGACCGAAACTTCGCTTCTCTGCATGGTCTGACTGATCAGGTGGTACTCTCTCTCAATATGATTTTGACCTCTTGTGACTGCGAAGATCATTTGCATGAGCTGCCTCTCAACTGTTTTCACAGTAAAATGGTATTGGCTCATCGAGACCCAAAATCACTTCCCGATCCAACAAAGAACTTCTCAAACCACACTGCCTCTTTAGCTACTCCAAAAGCTGATATGTATTCAACTAACAGAGTCAATTTGGCAGTGCTGGATTGCTTCAGACTATAGCTCCACCACTATGAGAAAACACTGAGCCCGAGATCAATTAACGATCATCCTTAATCTGACTGTAAGTCAGAATCAGTGTAGTCAACAATACTCATGTATGCACCTTAATATAGAAGAATATTACTCCTCGTTCTCCGAAGGTACTTGAGGATGCACTATACTGCTACTCAACGTCGAATCCAAGATTCGACTTTAATTGACTTTTAATAACCTGGCTTATCCAAAAGAGAATCTGTCCCATTTTCTCTATATCCAAAGATTTAAGAATAAATTTCCGTGAGGGGTTGGGTAGGAAACCTCTCGTTGAATTTTGCACACGAAAATGCATTATCATCTTAACCAATAAGATGGATGGGATACGGCCAACAACTTGTTCTCATGAATTCGACCGAATCGATTCTAAGAATATAGTCCACTTCTCTAATTCAGAGAAGCTTTGGCTCGTCAGTTTCTGACTTCAGATAACACACCCATGTTTCTTACAACTGTTACAGTGTCAACTTTCACTAACACTAACGTCTACTCTTTACCAATATTGATTCTCTGGTTTACAAAAGACTCATCAATAGTCTGGTCAAGACCACATATTTCAAACATGTGGCTTTTAATGACCTAGAGGTTTGCTTTAATCCACCAATAGATGTAAGCATAGGCAGTCAATCTGCCATTGGCTTTAAGCAAAATACCCTTATGTTCCGAATGAATTCAAGCTCCGTTGTACGGCAAGAGAGTTTCAGGGCATCACCCCTGGTAATCTTCCTGCTTTCCAGGGAGTCAAGAAAGGCTGAATGGTGAGGAGTTCAGGGCATCACCCCTATTGAACTATCTACTTCTCAAGGAATTACCCCCATGACCACTTAGCTTTGCTTAAAAAGATAATGTTTCTCATTTATTCATCTCTTCTTCACATAGATCCAATTACTCCCACTGGGCCTGAGACACTCAGGTGGTTCTACAAGAGTATGAACAGACTTGGAGTGCCAAAACTCTGCTTACGGGTTTATGGCTTTAAACCTACCTCTTTTTATCAGAATCATATACAGTCCTTCCCAAAAAGACCATAGGTGATCAATCACCCCCAGCAGACTGTAAAGTCTGCATGATCACAGTGGGTCAATGGTTAAACTATACTCCTACTGCATTTGGATGGATTGACATTCTGATCTGGTTCAGTAGTATTTATCAGCGTAACCCCCAACAACCAATGTTGGATATGGCCCGATTAAATCATATAGTAACTCCTTATGTAACTTTACTTCAAGGTCCAAGGTTGTTATACATACATTCTCCCGGAAAGACTATGAGAGTCAACCGTCATTATCCGATCTTAAGAATCTTATAACCAACCTTCACTCATTGCATTAAGACATTTCACGAACAGTCACCATCCGAACGTATATGCAATATCTTCAGTCCTACCTTCAAGCACTAGTGCTAAATTCCTCTATTTGCGGAAGTGGAGTAAATGTACTTCACTCATCATCCACAAATTCATAAGCATCTTCTAAGGTAGACTTCTCAGTTTTACATGAAAATGTAAACAGTTATTTTGCAACCAATAACTTAATTGAGTTAAGCAGTGTATCGTAGCATATCAATAACTATATAAGGCAATCCATGGTTCATCTTTTCAGTGAAATGGTTTCACTCGGAGGTAGGCCGAGCATCAGTGCCAAAACTGTGCTATAGTCTATATCTGAGCACGGAATACTCATTTCTCTGGTAATATCAGATATTCCTCCAAATATTTAGATAAACTAATCGGCGTTTCGAGTAGTCATTAGACAAAATGTCTATTACTCAAATCTCCCACTAGCTTGTATCCTACATAAGACCCCGAAGGTCAACATGAACAAGTTGTGTTACTTCTTTAGCTCTATTACCCTTACCTAATTGAAAGGCTACTTAGTCATTTTTTCTTTGAGATAGTGTTCTTAGACTGGGAGATAGGAATCACCCTTAGCCAGTCTTCAGATCTTATCTTTAGGATACATGCACTAATTAATAGATGTTGAAGAATCGTTTATCTTAATATGGAAACCATTTGTCTTAATAGCTTATGATGTGTTATATATATACCTTTTTCAGCATTACTTAGTGGTTCTGACTTTATCAGACAAAAGTCCTAGTCTCAGAATCGTATACAAATGTCATATTCACTTTCTTTAAGGAAACTATATTATCGATTTGAAAGTGAATCCATTCGTTCCAACGAATCCGAAAAAAACATAAATTAAATTTCTGCGATATTCAAGGATCAAAATCCGAAATTTGTTTCTTTATATCAATCCCACTATCTTAGCTGAAATAACTGCCCGTTGTCTTTTCTTCATCATGAATGCCCAGCTACCTTGTTCTTACAAAAGAACTTTAGCTTCTGAGTCAAATTACTCAGTTAAGAAAGTCTCTTAAGGATTCAAAGGTAAGTGATCGGAAATCACTTTCCTTATCCTTTACTTTCTCTTATTAATATTTCGGTTTAGCCTTTAACTTATTTAGTTTAGATGACTTACACTTGTAGACATTTGCCTTCCTATTCTCGGCTTTCTATAAAAGAAAATGACCTTGAAAGTTTATAAGAGTAGACACTACTCGTAAACTATGGGATGTCTGGTGAGATTGATACCAAATTATTCTTGTCATCTTTGAACTAATATCGGTTGTCTCTCGTTCAACACGAGTGACAGCGGTGACATACTCATCAATGTCACTTAAATTTGAAGGCTTAAGAGGGAAATCCTCTACCGAAAATTAATTTGCATTCTCGATTATTGAGTTCAACGTTCTTGTTACTTTTCCACTTTTACGAAGTCATCATCAGTCAATTTTAATTACTTAAGCAGTCTAGTCACCCTGAGATGATATGTAGTTGAAAAATAAATTATGACAGAAATATAAATCAAATCATACACCACAACAAATAATGATTTTAGGAATTATAAACGTGATGTCATGCATGCAGTTTATCCTACCATTTGAAGGATTTAATCTCACACCTCAGTGCCTCCGTAGGGTAAGTCAAAGAGGTGACGATTAGATTGATACAATCTCTCTCAACAATTAAACCATTGAGAATCAAACATCTCCGCTTAGTTGTTGATTACCTTTCTTTTTCAGCCAAGATATTTCCAAAAATATCCTTGTGAGTGTGACCTATTGTTTCAGATTTTTAAGTACGCCCCGACTATTCCGCCGTAGGGTAGGTCAGTGACCCAACGAGTACTCAAAATCCTATCCTTTCGGTAACCAAGCCTTGAATTTTGATAGCGGTGAAGGCCATCCGTAAGGGGCCGAAATCAAAGCGGCACGAGGCGTCCCCATTCTCTCACGTGCTTGTGTCAACAGTAGAGGCCGTGGGGTCGGTTGTCACCTTCCCCGCTCCCAATCATTATTTTGAAAGATAGGTAGTCTCATTAGGATTTTCAGAATTTCTTTACAATCCGAAAAACAATAAATCATGAATTTTTTTAAAATAATCCTCCCACTAGTTCATCGGTACCAAATACCGTCTAACTAGTGTCATTATATTCATGATTTTTCAATTTTATGGATTTATAAATTCCTTGTGTAGACACTACACAATTAAAATTCACCAAGAATTTTATAATCCTAATGCATTAGGACTTATTAATTTCCTAATAATTCGAAAAACAATAAGTCATGAAATTTAAAGCTCCCACTAGTTTATCGGTTCCAAATACCGTCTAACTAGTGACACTCTATCCACGATTTTCCAATTTGTCGATTATTTGGAAATTTCATGTGTAGACACTACACAAACAAAATTCACAGAAGAATTTTAAAGTCCTAATTTTGGTCATGATAAAAATTTAGGATCTTGAAATTTTCCAATGATCCGATAAACAACAAATAATGAAAAGCAATCACCAACTCTTCGGTTACATAATACCGTCTAGTTGGTGTCCAATTTTTCACGATTTTCCAAATTTTCGATCATCAAATTCCTTTTATGTAGACACTACATAACTTAAAATTCTCAAAGAATTTTAGATCCCAAAACCAAATTTACCAAGTAAATTTTAGTTTTATAATGTGAATGTTATATCCCGATAAAATTCCGTTTCCTTAATTAATTTAATTTATTATTAATCTAAATTAAGTATCGTTTTCATACATGTCTAATTAATGCCAAAATTAATTTTCTACATGTATGCATATGCTAGGAGTGGAATTCATAAATATGATGCATGTCATTGTAGTATCACATAAGAAAATAAATGCGAAAAATAAACTACTGAGATGGACCGTTGGTACCCCCGTATCTAATCTATAAATTTAAAATTAAACAAATAAATAAACCATACGTTTAAAGGATTTACTAATCTATAATTGATCCTGCCGCCGCTCTGTATAATAATAAACTGCTCCGTTTCCTAAAGAAACGAGCTCCTAGCCAAGTTGGTTGGATGCCTCTTCCCCCACCGTGGTAGCGTATGTTTGATTCCCGGAAGCACGTCCATGGGGAATTGAACCTAGGTCTTCATGATGCAGATATCACGTCATCACCACCACGATGCCAACTTAATTTGTGAAAATGTTCTTCGTAAAAAGTTAAATACAACAGAGCCGCCGAATAGATCTAAATTCTATTACTAGGAAATTAAATTACAACAAATAAATTACATAATTTCCTATACCCGAAAAAAATTGGGTGTACAATAGATCTAACGGTAAACAAGTATCAACTCTACTCCATCTCATCAATCAAGAACATTCAACCACGCATATATATAATAAATATATAAAAGATGCAATTTTTTATTCAATTCCACTTCTTATTAATTAATGCAATAAATTCGTAAATTCGCTTTAACTTGGCTCCGATACCACATGCTGAATATACAGAAACCCAAATCCGGATCTGATCCATAATTGGATTGTCAGATCTGATTCATAGCACCGATCGAGACGCTCAATCATGCACAGCGGAAGCTACGAATTAAATTCGCATGCGATTTTACCACGATTTAATTCACATATTTAATTTATATAACTACAAGAAGGTTGAAGATTTACCCAATAGAAGAGGGAGGAGCAAACGACAAAAGGGAGAAGCCGCAGTCTTCTGGATTGTATCTCGAAGCGACGACTGGTGGATGTCGATCCTCGTAGTAAAACCTCCTCGAATATGCTCAAAAAAAACTCCAAGTTTTTCTTCTTCCAATGACTAGAACGAGAAACTAATTTTTCTCTTCTTTTTCAATGAAAATGGCACAAATTTTTTTCTTCTAAAATGGCGTTGATGTTCTACATTTGTGTTTGGGAGAAACTCTCTTTATATAGGATAATAACCAATAGTTGGTGAGTTTATCTTATACACAAATTTATCTTTTCCTTTAAGAAAAAATAAAACAATTATCCAATATGAAAACAAATTTCCTATTTATCCAATACGAAAACTTTATTTTTATTTATAATTATTTAACACATAAATAAATATAGTATCCACATTATAATTAATTATGAGAAAATTTATTTTTTCCATAATCAAAAAAAATATGGCTCCATTTTTTTCATGACATTTGGGATAATAGAAAATGTCTTTTCTATATTACATATTATTTACCGAATAAATAATATCCGCATATTCATTAAATGGACCAACTATTTAATTTATTCTCGAGTTTCCACAAAACGAGAAAACACTCACGTGTTAGGAGCCAACCCGGGCACCATGGACATATAACCAGTAGTTATAATAAATTGAATAAAATATTCATCGAACAGAATATTTCTACTCAACTTATTAATTCCGGAATTACGCCACCATAAATCCGAAACTGAACTCTATCGATTATAGATATAACTTATTCTCAAAGCGTCGAGTCGAGTCGATAAGTGTCCATTGATATAATCATTTCATATAAACTAACCCTGCATAGACTATCCGTACTGAAGTAGGATTATTTCCGTAAACCTTCTTCACTACAACTTATCCTTATTTACCATTAACCCACTAGTGATCAATAAGTTCATAACCAATACGAACTCCCGGGATCGATCAGTTTCTAAGATCAACAAATAAGGGGATTGTCTTTCTACTTCCCGTAGGAAGGAATGGATTCCATATCTGTGAGACACACACTTCTCACTCATTCCAGAATAGTGCCAACATGAAAGTGATTCGGACCGCGCCTTTTAGCGATCATTAACGAACACATCAAACCCTATCTTGAAACAAGTAGGAGTATGCAATCACTTCAGGATTAATGTTAATCCATATATGATCATATTGTGATTTAATTAGATTTCTCAGTCACAGAATTATATGAGAAATGCAGATTAAATCGTTCTAGTCCTATATTGAGCAAATCATATATCAATGCCCTACTTAGATAACCAATATCGACGGTCCGGATAAGACGGTCACACCATAAAGTGTTCTGGGCGCATTAATGGTGTTTAATCAATAGACCTCATACTTTGATTAAGTTCACCACGGACTAATAGTTCAAGTGTATCGCCATAAACTTAATCCGCATGTGTGACACACACTAAGTTATATGGCTACATATGATACGACTTGGGGTTTTCAGCGGTGTATTACATATAAGTACGAAGCAAATAATAAGATGATAATAAATCTGTCATTTATTAATTATAAAAACAATTACAGAAATTGTCTTTCGGGCGCTACTTCCAACAAGCTCAACGGATTACAACTGAAACTAACTAATGTAGTGACAAACTAACTCTTAACTGCTATAACAACAAGGTGTTCGATCTATGTCATTAAGAACACAAAACTTCTCATCTTATGCTCATATCAGCATTTCTTCTTGACTGATGACTACGGTTATTTGTAAACGTGTATGAATATACATATATCGTTTCCAATCGCAATTGCCTCATACTTTGAAAAACTTACTATAGAATACTATGCTCTTTCTGCCATCTGACGGAGGTCGAACCGAGCGTGTCATCCTCTCCTCGGTCAAACATTAAATACAGATAGAGAAAATACAATGTTAAGGGCCAAGATGTTGAAATAGTGTCCTAAACCCAATCGGGTTGGACCGGATCCGACCGGGTCAGATCATTTCTACTATTTCTTTATGTTTATACATATATAATAAATAGCTTTTCTATTGTCATATATTTGTTCTTTAAAGAAACAATTATGAATTGTTATATAATAACGTCCTTAGTGTCAAACTGTGGTAGAAACCATGATAGTGATTAAGGTTGATGAGATCTCTAATCCCTTTAATAAGTTTGATACTTAAATGTCTCTACGCTGATGTACTATTAAACAGGGCATTGATATATAGTACGTACAGACTAGGACGTATTAGATGTCTTCTGTCTTTAAGGGCAGGGATAGATCTCATCTATCGAAGTGTAGAGACACTTGGGTTGTATGCGTGGGCGTGTATTAGAGAATGCGTCGTTAGGTGACCCCACTTACATTTGTTAAGTGTCACACTCTGTGACGGTTGTGTAATTATCCTTAGGACCGGAGTCTACATGGCATCACGGTGGGGATTGTCATGCTTTGACACTATTGAGGTTTCCCCTAACCATGGGGCGATCATGCGATAGTGATTGGATGTGATACTGAAGCATGCGGAGTATACATGTTACGTCATCTGGGAATCACGTACCCTAATAGTAGGGGTGAATATCCGAAAGGGCCTTCTTATAAGGAATGTCTTATGCTCGTGAATCTTTGCAAAGTGGAAGTAAATGAGTTACTTCGAGAGAGCATGATATCCAGATTATAAGATACGGTCGTCAATGCTTGACATTCGACGTACGACCGTATGGATATTATTGCAGCGATATGATTCTATTTACACGCTAACCGAGCACATGAAAGGCAGTAGTCATTGCGTATTGAATCTTCTGATGATTGGGGGGTCACGGACGTGTTGCTAAACGCTATCCGTGATCGTTAAATGTGAAGGGCATTTTCGTAATTGCGCCTTATGTCTACGGCCAACATATTCGGAAGCCTATCGGGTCACACACATATGAACATCGAGTCAGATTAAAATGTTGTCATAGATGATAACCAAATAAGGAAAGTTTTATCTCATGACTATAAAGGTTATAGTGGTAAATTAATATGGTGATATTTATTTATTATGAATAAATATAATACAAGATATTAATTATGTTGATTAATTAAATGTATACATATTAAATATGTATAAGTTTAATATATATATATATATATATATATATATATATATATATATATATATATATATATATATATATATATATATATATATATGATGTATATTTGAATTAATTAACCATAGTTTATATTAATTAAGGAAAGTGTCCAAATCCCAACTTTAGGGATATGGGGCATACATGGAAGTTACTTGAATTGTGCAATTTAATTAATAGTATTATCTAATATTAATATAAGATATTAATATTAATATATATTTTTGGGGTCACACGTGAATTGCATTATTGAATGCATATTCACACTTGTGTCATTTATATATATATATATATATAAGTGATATATATATATACATGCGTAAATTGATTTATGGTAATACAATTAAAGATATATTCAATATAAGATATTGTCAATATATATCTTGGTAATATTTAATATAAGATATTGAGTATTTAATGAGATAAATCAATGAAATATATTTTCTTTATTTTATTATGAAAAATGTTTTCTTTCTCCTTACTTAACACAAGACTTAATCTCTAAGGATTTTTCTCTTGTGACCTGCGCCCCATATGCCTATATAAGCAAAGGGGTGGCTAGCTCTTTTGTACACCATTATTCCAAGAGCTAATTGTTCTTGAGAAAATAGAGAGCTTCTTAGAGAGAGTATTGAGAGGGAGAAAAGGTCGACCTAGCAGTCAAATTTTTCTAATAACAATCCGGGAGGATTCCGGCAAGGCGTTCGTGTGGATAACTGATAGAGGCCGGACGCTTGGACGGCTTAGGCGCGTCTACTTCTACCGGATGGTCAAAGCCTCGATCTTTAAGATCAAGAAAGGTACAATCTTTGTCCTCCTTCATATATGTTTATTGTTTAAACGAAGTCGATACTAGGATCGGAAATCAAAATTTTATTTTCCGCTGTGCTACTCGTTTGATTTCCTAACAGTGGTATCGGAACCAACTTCGAGCTTAAGCAATAAGCATATTTAATAGATCCAATAGATTAAATCATGTTTGATATTGATTAATTAAAGATGCACGAAAAGAGAAGCAAAAAAGGGTTGGGCGGCGGCGGTGCTAGGCCGACTAGCGGCGGTTCCGCCACCCGAGATCACGCAGGCGGCGTCGGCGGCCCTGTGCTACCGGCCGACGCCTCCCCTCCTTCGTTTTTGTTTCATGTATTTAATTTCAATATAGATTAATTGATTATATGGACGGAAGTAGTTTAAAAGGTTAATCTTTTTCATAAGATATGATTGTATGGATTAGATAGTAGATATAATTCGATTATATGGACCCCGATTGATCATGGACTCGACCAATAGGATAGATGTGAATGGTTTTTATTTTTCCGTTGGATTTTATTGTTGTCCTAGGTTGTTATGAAGAACGTGACCTAGTTTTATTTATGCATTATCCCATTCCCGTGAGCTCCCCCCGTGTGCGGCGGGTGTAAAATTTTATAGTTAGATTTTATGTAATGATGCATTGAGGACAAATAAGAAGATCCAAAGAAGGAAATTAAATCCAAAGAAGGAAAGAAAAATAAAAGATACATGGAGATGGTGCATGTCAAAGATCCATTGGTGGTTGCGGCTACCCTTAGTTGTGACCCGCGGTTTCGTCAGTTTGTATTCGAAACCGCACTTAGGAAAAGTTCATATACCGGATATTTTATGCGCGGAATGTTGTGTATGTTTTACTTTATGTGATATCATAGAAATATGCACGCTTAAGATGAGACCAAAATTTAATTAAAATTAAATATGTGAATTAATTAAAATTACTCCCATATTAAAAGACTCAAGTCGAATAGCCTCCCCATATTATAATGACGGTGAAGAGCCCTTGTTCGGATCCAATTCATCAGCCACAGCTGGGGGTTGACCTACCTCGGGTATATCGTTATTATTGAGATATGATCGTATGAGATATCGCGAATATTGGGGTTATGACTTGACTAAGATTTTGTCAGCCACTTGCCACAGCGGGGTTGTTTGAATTTTAGAGGCAACAGTTTGACTAAATTCATAATATGAAAGATTGTCAAAGAGTTGACTAGTCAAACAACAAGAGTCATATAAGATACGATTGACAAAATGTTGCCTACCTGTTGTGCCATTTTCGGCCCACCAGCCACAGCAGGGGGTCGCGATGGTTCAACGGGATCTTGTCCACTAAAGGAAATAAAATTTTCTTGAAAGTCAATTGGGAGTAGTTGACTAGTTGGAGTAAAATCATAATCCCAAAGACCATCTTTGATTTTGCATGTATAATCAACAACACTCATTTATCTTTATTATATGTTGTAGTTTTAGCAAATTTTATTTATGTTTTTATTCTCGATTAGTAAAAACCAAATAATGGCTGTTACCTTTTGAGAAACGTTCTCAAATAATGTTAAGTAATTTTAATCCTTTTAGAATAAGCAATGACATGAGCATTTGCGTTTTCGCAGTTGAAGACAAGGAGACTACATATTAGATGGAGTCCTTAAGACTTTAATTATTAACAGAAGCTCATATATTGGACATAACGATATCCAATGGGTCACTCCGTCATACGATGATGGTTATTCAAACATTAGATGGATTGGATAAGGATGACCATGTCGAATTTTGGAAAGGTTGTTTTCAAAATTGTAAGATTTAAGTATCGACTTAATTCTTTAATCATTGCTTAAAAGTAAATTAAATAGTTCATGTTTTGAATACGATTCAAAAGGTTAAATAGACTATTTAATAAACATTGGATTTTCTTTATGAAAGAAAATTGAAGACTCTTGTGATTTTTCTTAAGTCTTATGAAGACTAAATTAAGAAATATTTACAAGTGCTTAAAGGATTAAAGTGGAATGTTAGGGCAAGTGCTTGAGTAAGAGAACTTATCGAAGTCTCTACCCTAAACAAGTAAGTTGATATACATCTATCTAAGTTTAAGTCAACTCTCGGATATATGATATCCTACGAGTGTGATTAAATTAGAAAGATTAAATACAGATTTGGAAGGTGAAGCAAACGTTGAAACACTTACCATATTCTGAATCTAGTAAACTGATAAGGGAACTAAATAAATGTTATTATGTTATGGTTCTTATGAAAAACACGACTTTCAGTTACCTGTTAGGATTTAGTGGGCATATTCAATTGTAAGGAATAAATGTTATTCCGATAAGGTTGAATACGATCCTTTGATCTAACATACTAGATTGTTGTCACTATATAGTCGATATGAGTGATGAAATCTCAACAAAATTAATTATATGGTCTGTTATCCTTGATTGTGGTTGTTCTAGACATAGTCTCTATGGAAGGGAAGCGTGTAATCAAACGCCATTCTGATGATGTTAAACCATATGATTATGAATCATGTGGGTTATACGTATCTTATCCAAAGAGGACTAAAATACCCTTTTTATGAAAATGGTTACAAAATCTAGAAAATTGACTATAGCCTAAACATATTGATGTTTGTTGGCTTATGACAATTTATACCATAAATAATTGTTTATCTCTCTCTTGGACTATTTTAGAAATAGTTGAATGTACTTATTGACGTACGACAATTCCGAAAACCCGAAAAGTTCGAGCTAGTATGAATATGACATAAATGAAACTTAGGAATTGATTTTCAATTGGATTGAAGCAATTAATAACTGGAGGGTGTTTCAGAAGTCGTCTGAAAAGCAATCAGATTCTCCCTTAAAGGATACCATTTTGAGATGCACGATCGGATCGTGGTTCCGAAATGGAAAGAGCACTTTATACGATAAAGATACAGAGCAAGCCATGCAAAGAATCCCTTACCCATTTTGGGATAGTCCCCTTAATTAAAACATATACTTAACCGAGTTTCAAATAATAAAGGTTGAATAAATTCCATATGGAAGGGGATAATGTCGAATCTATCTTAACCGATGATTTGAAGTTGTCATAGGCAAAGTCAGAAAGGCTTGGAGCCTAGTATGACATATGCGACTTTGTGGAATATCTTAGCAAGTACGCTAGATATCATTTACTTAACCACGGAGCAAAAGGTGCTTGTCTCCAAACATGCTGTCTTCTAGAGGAAGCGTTTCTACGAAAAGAAACAGTGGGAGTAAAATGAGATCTCAAAAGAGTTTGAGAGCCACAAGGAGAGATTCAACCATAGGAACATGAGCAGACAGCACATGGTGATGAGGTGTAGGACACTGCTCAGTGCACACAAAAGTTCTACAAGTCTGTGGATAACCTAAAGCCGGAAAGGGCTGCTAGTATGTTCATATTGAAGAATGAATATCTCATGACTTATGAAGGAATGTTTGAAAGGCAAGATTGAGATATATGGCCAGGAGTCATAATGTCTGAATTAGATTCCATCAGTGACAAATGGGTTGTGAACCTAGTATGTCTTACCTAGAGGGAATGTCCCTGAAAGGCTGACATGGATAGTAAAGTGATTACCATAAGGCTATAGTGACGGCTGAAGGGTACGGGGTGTAAACTCTGTAATTATCTTTATGCTACCAGCTGAGCCCAGTTCTATTCAGACCATACTTGTTATAACTTCGTATCATGACTATATGATAGTGTTGAATACGTTGGGCAAACAGCTCGATGTTTATAGATGATAACATGATATGCGAGCCCTCGAGATCTATTAATGGACTCAAACAATTTTCTCTAGACAATTTCTTTATTTGATAATCAAAGGAGTTTGATTTAGTCAAAATAAGGGATATGCCCAATGTGCAAGAGGGATAATGTGAGTGTGTGTTACGATTTTTGAGTAAGGTATTGGATATCTCTCTTGGGAATTATCACCCCATGTCACAGTCAACAAATGTATGGTAGTTCAAGGTTTTTACGAAAGCACTTGGATTAGCAGTTCTTATTTTTAGAAATAAGAATCTATAGTGATAGATTTAACTGATGTTAGATTATAGTTTACTTATATAGATGTGATGCTAAAAGGGTTTAGCACAGATCGCGACAAGAGATACTGCTAGCTAGAATTTTGAAGATCTATCTATGTTATAACGTTAGTCCTAAAGATACGGTGAAAGATGATGCTTATGGAAGGTTTCCTTTGCTAATGCGATAGGAACCATCATAGTAGTAATGCCAGATGTTCATAGTCCATGAAGAGTCATGAGCAAGTATGAAAGTAAATCGGGTGAATGTCGAGAATACCTTAAACAAGTTAAGGATGGTTTCCTAGTTTATCGAAACTTAGAATCGGATAAATATAAATACACAGACATATATCCTGAGTCTTATGAAGATGAGTGGGAGCTATAGTCTGGGTTTGCAGTCACTTTGATTGAGTGATACAGTGATCTAGAAATGTTCTTAGCCGGAGATCACTGTAAATTCTACAACTAAGCCAAAACACAATATGCGCCTTGGAGGCGCATCGGAAGTAGTACATGGATCTAGAAGGTTCATTACTAAACCTTGTACGGTTCTTCCACCTTTTCTATATAGGGATATAGTTGTGGATTCATTTCTTGAAGCAAGGACCAGTGTCTCAACAGAGATTCATGTGTGTTGAGGCGGTTCCTTTTGACTTGGTCATTTGGAGAATGATATGAAGATAGTATGAGTCCCCACGGATAGCGATCCGTTCACGGCTAGGGCTGGTTGCGAGTATTGCATGAGATTCTTGTGTTTCAACTTGGTCTTGTGTGTACGAGTGATTGGTTTTAGGCCAAGTGGGAGATTGTTGAAATAATGTCCTAAACCCAATCGGGTTGGACCGGATCCAACCGGGTCAGATCATTTCTACTATTTCTTTATGTTTATACATATATAATAAATGGCTTTTCTGTTGTCATATATTTATTCTTTTAAAGAACCAATTATGAATTGTTATATGATAACGTCCTTAGTGTCAAACTGTGGTAGAGAAACCATGATAGTTATTATGGTTGATGAGATCTCAAATCACTTTAATAAGTTTGATACTTAAATGTCTCTAGGCTGATGTACTATTAAACAGGGCATTGATAGTACGTACAGACTAGCACGTATTAGATGTCTTCTGCCTTTAAGGGCAGGGATAGATCTCGTCTATCGAAGTGTAGAGACACTTGGACTGTATGTGGACGTGCATTAGAGAATGCGAACGTTAGACTGACCCACTTACACTGTTAATGGTCACACTATGTGACGGTTGTGTAAATATCCTTAGGACCGGATTCTACATGGCATCACGGTGTGGATTGTCATGCTTTGACACTATTGAGGTTTCCCCTAAACATGGGGCGATCATGCGATAGTGATTGGGTGTGATACTGAAGCATGCACAGTATACTTGTTAGGTCGTCTGGGAATCGCGTACCCTAATAGTATGGGTGAATATCCGAAAGGGTCTTCTTATAAGGAATGTCTTACTCTCATGAATCTTTGCAAAATGGAAGTAATTGAGTTACTTCGAGAGAGCATGATATCCAGATTATAAGATACGGTCGTCAATGCTTGACACTCGACGTACGACCGTATGGATATTATTACGATGATAGGATTCTATTTACATGCTAACCGAGCACATGAAAGCGCGTGTCATCATGCGTATTGACTCTTCCGATGATTGGGGTCACGGACGTGTTGCTGACTCTATCCGTGATCGTTAGATGTGAAGGGCATTTTCGTAATTGCGCCTTATGTCTACGGCCAACTTATTCGGAAGTCTATCGGGTCACACACATATGAATATCGAGTCGGATTAAAATGTGGTTATAGATGATAACCAAATAAGGAAAGTTTTATCTAATGACTATAAATGTTATAGTGGTAAATTAATATGGTGGTATTTATTTATTATGAATAAATATAATACAAGATATTAATTATGTTGATTAATTAAATGTATACATATTAAATATGTATAATTCGAATATATATATATGATATATTTGAATTAATTAATCATAGTTTATATTAATTAAGGAAAATGTCCAAATCCCAACTTTAGGGATATGGGGCGCCACATGGAAGTTATAGGATATACTTGAATTGTACAATTTAATTAATAGTATTATCTAATATTAATATAAGATATTAATATTAATATATATTTTTGGGGTCACAAGTGAATTGCATTATTGAATGCATGTTCACACTTGTGTCATTTAAATATATATATATATACACATGTGTAAATTGATTTATGGTAATACAATTAAAGACATATTCAATATAAGATATTGTCAATATATATCTTGGAAATATTTAATATAAGATATTGAGTATTTAATGAGATAAATCAATCATTATATTTTCCATATTTTATTAGGAAAAATGTTTTCTTTCTCCTTACTCTACACAATACTTAATCCCCAAGGATTTTTCTCTTGTGACCTACGCCCCGTATGCCTGTATAAGCAAAGGGGTGGCTAGCTCTTTTATACACCATTATTCCAAGAGCTAATTGTTCTTGAGAAAATAGAGAGTTTCTTAGAGAGAGCATTGAGAGGGAGAAAAGGTCGACCTAGCAGTCGAATATTTCTAATAGCAATCCGGGAGGATTCCGGCAAGGTGTTCGTGTGGATAACTGATAGAGGCCGTACGCTTGGACGGCTTAGGCGCATCTACTTTTACCGGACGGTCAAAGCTTCGATTAAGATCAAGAAAGGTACAATCTTTGTCCTCCTTCATATATGTTTATTGTTTAAACGAAATCGATCCTTGGATCAGAAATCAAAATTTATTTTCCGCTGCGCTACTCGTTTGATTTCTTAACACATGATCCCCACTTTAAGCCAAAGGGCAGACCTGAACTCCAGGTGGGATATCGGTTTGGCTCGCTTCTCAATCCACCGCTGGTCGGTCAGGGCGCAACGGAGCTGAGTCAGCGTAGTTCAGGCCATAACGGCTTCGGGGGCTCGACGCAGACGTGTGTGTATAAAAGATAATTATGGGAAGATCATTCCCTCATTAAGACTTTGATCCTACTATTTAAAACATTGTGATTATCTCCTAAAATCAAGGGGAATAACACGGAAAAATCCTGAGGGGTACAAAATAGAGTCCACAATGGACACGGCACATGCATGCTTAAGAGGAAACGTCCTCTATATAAACGATCTCAAGAACTATGAAGAGACTTGATTCCTGACTCATACACATGATACGTAGGCAACTTGAGATTCCGTAATCTCATGATTAGTCTAAAATACTCAAACATCGCCCCCGTTTTTATATTTTTCTAGGGATCTTGATCTTGTTAATTGTCACTAGGATTATTACGGCCTGTATTTGATCACAGACGGTATCCAGCATTGTCAATTTGCGCTAGAAGGAAGGTCTTCCTACTGACAATTTAAGAAATGATCACAGCTGCAGCGACCGCTCATGATGGTGCTCAAAACATTGACGATGGGGTGCCAATAGACCCCAACGCCAATAATCTACCTGAAAAGCATTAGGACATTGTGTTGGATCCGGCCCATCAAGCACTGATGGAGTATTTAGCGGCTATCGATGCTGCTACCCGACAAGCCATCATTCAGGCAGCCACACAATGAGAGGATTTAAGAGATGATACTAAGGAAAATATGCCTACTCCTCCTCCTCCTAAAGAGCATGATATCTCCTACGACTCAATTGGGGGTAAGGCACAACGTAATCCCCAAGCACTAGAAGTAGCCAGAGCGGAGCTTGACGCCATACTGGGGAGGAGAATGAACAATTTCTCATTCGTATCTCCGTTTACAACGCAGATCGAGAGCTTTCCCGACCTGAGGGGTTTAAGGTGCCTAAGCTTGAACCATATGATGGATCTATGGATCCGTAAGACCATCTACACCAATACTTGACGCACATGAACCTACATTGTGCACCTGATGAGATGAAATGTAAAGCCTTTCTATTGCTCCTCACACGTAGAGCTCGTGAATGGTTCGTGAAGATACCGCCAAGATTGATCTCCGACTTCGGAACCTCGGCCTGAAGGTTTATGCATGTTTTCATCCCGGCAAAACCCTTCTAGAGGAATGCAGCTCATCTCCTCACCATTAAACAGAAAAAAGAGGAGACGGGGCTCAAGTACCATAAAAGATTTAATGAAGAGTCCGCGCAGGTCCGGGACGCGGATGAGCACATCCGGATAACCTCCTTTCGTAGCAGGACTACGAGAAGGAAGATTGTATGCAAAGCTGAACAGCAAGCTCCCCGGGACTATGTGGGAGTGTGTTGAGGTCGCTTATAAGTAGTTAACAAAACATTTATATCTCACACTTATAAGGTGGTCATGTGCTTCTCCCACATCCGATGTGGGATATCATATTGACCACCTTATAAGTGTGAGACATAAATGTCTTATCAACTCGGGTTAGCTCTTTTAGACCAAGCGAGGACGACGGTCTAAGTAGTTGACCGGATCATTTATGGCTCACTTAGCGCTACCAGGTCCGGGGTCTGGGGACGTTACATACAGTATCTCAGTTTCACCCGTCCTGACGTCGCCTTTGTAGTCCATAAAGTCAGCAAATTCATGCACTCACCTACAGAGGCTCATTGGGTTGCCGTCAAACGTATTCTTCGCTACCTCAAGATCACCATTTCTGATGGTTTATTCTTCTCACGGGATTCTTCCATATCTTTATAGGCTTATTCTGACTCCGATTGGGCTACTGATTCCGAAAATCGCCATTCTGTTGGTGTCTATTGTGTATTCTTTGGAAACAATCTCATCAGCTGGCGTACAAAGTAGTATCTGACAATTTTTAAAAGTAGCACGGTAGCACCGAGGCCGAATACAAGACTCTCTCTAGCACAACTGTCGAAATTCAATGGCTTTGTAGCATTCTTCGTGAGATGGCTATTCACTTTAAGGTTCTTCCTACGCTCTGATGTGATAACATTGGGGCCACATACCTCGCTCATATCTCCGTCTTTCATATTCGCACAAAACACTTCGAAATTAACTTTGATCATGTTCGAGAGTTAGTTGCTGCTCACAAGCTTGGCATCTCTTTCATCTCCTCTCAAGATCAACTTGTAAATCTCCTCTCCAAGCCACTTGGTGCTCCACGCTTCAATACACCCAATTCCAATCTCCGTGCTCAGTCTCTTCCCACGGGATTGTGGGGCGTGTCGAGAATAGCTTAGAATAATAATAATAATAATAATAATAATAATAATTATTATTATTATTATTACTTTTTTTAATATTGTAATTACTTTATTATGTCTTGCTCTCCAAGTCATCCTAGCCTATACATATTGTACTATCTCAGACACAATGAATCAATGAAATATGTTTTCTCTGTATTCTAAACTATGATATTATTGATCATGAAACAAAAAATTGTAGTTTCTTTTTCCTTTTTTGAACGGCACTCAAATTCATAGTTACTACACAACCATTTTAAAATTTGGGGTCTTCTCTTTTCTTGTTTCACATTGATTCTATCAGTGCACGTGAATTGACTTTGTGAACGATTATAGAGTTAAAAAACGACTTTCCGTAAGTACAATATGAGAATCGTCCTTTGGAAAAGTCGGTTTGTAGCTCCAGAAACCCACTTTTACAAGATCGATTTTATCGATAAATATAATACACCGATAGAATCTGTGTTGCGCAAATAATAACTCCTTTAAAATTTTGCACAATAATAACGTTTGCCGTTTCATAAAGGTGTTTGACTGGAGGGTGCACGATTGACTTTGAAATTGAATGCCAATATGAGTCTTGTAAGTAAACCGGACGTCAACTGAAACTGAAAGGTCTCTGCTCTTTTATCTTATTCGTTATTTGTGGACAATCATATACTATATTTTTGACCTCGTCGTTCTGCGTACTGTATACGTTTCTATAGTCTACTATTTTCTACTTCAATATTTTTTGGGGTGATGGTAATTAAGGACAAAAATGTAGGAGAATTTCTTAAAAGAGACAAGTGGAATGAAAAATGATGAAAAGGGATAAAAGACACATACAATGACGAAATTACTATCGTCAAATTTAATGACTTCAATTCAACTGTCAAACAAATTTATTAAAAATAATCCAATAAGACATTTTAATATCCAACAAATCCACAAAAACAAAAACAAAAACAAAAAACATAAGAATGAAATAATCGTCCAGTGAAATGGTAATTTGTCCTTTTTCATCATTCCGCTGGACTAAATACCTATTTCCACTTGAAATATGTCCTTTTTAACATCTGTCTAATTTTTTTATAGCTAAAATTGAAAGAGTTATGCGATTTCTCGTGAAAATAATATAACTGTAAATTTCTTTCAAAATTACATCGTTTTGCTAATAATGTCAAAACAACACTTGGCTATGTCACTTAAGAGGATGTTTGCTCGGATTGCTGCGTGTTAATGCAATGCACTTATCTAAATCCAAAGTACGAAACCAGTAAAATCCATTGAAATTAAATCAAAAAGTTTGGACCGGAATCATCAAGCGGTGAAAAAACTAAAAACGAATTATGTGTTACGCTATGAGAACAATTTTATTACTTTTTGGGCTATTATTTGCACCACACTCATTCTAGCTACTTGTGCACCGTTTTACTGAGACACCACAATAGAATCGATTTTGAGAAAATCGGTTCTAGAGCCAAAAACAAACATAGAATGTGTGTATTCTGATAACCGACTTTGAGAAAGTCGGTTCTTGCTCCAGAACCTACGAAAAGCCGGTCTTTTGCTCCATAACCAACTTTCTCAATGTCCGTTCTACTGTGGTGTGCGTGTAGAATGAGTGTGGTGCGAATAAATGGTCCTACTTTTTTAGATTAAAAACAATTTTTTAAATGAATTTTCTTTTAGCTTATTAGATTTAAAAGAAATACATCAAAGTGTAATACAAATAATGTAAATGCACATATTTTCATTAACTATATATATTAGCTTAAATTCAGTTCGAGTTTGGCTTGAAACCGAATTTGTTTGTAATCGATTTTGAGTTCGATAGCATTTTAAGTTCATGCTCGGTCTAGAGTTCCTAAAATTACGCTCGACTCGACAAGCTTAAAACTCGACTCAACTCGATCAGATTGTTTAAACCTCTAAGCCCACTCTACTCTTCTTCAAGGAAATTAATTGCCATTTTTGGGTTTTAATTTTCTTTGTCGTTTTTGGTGTTTCCCAAACAGTCCCTGATACTATACTTCATTTCAACAGTTTTCATGCCTTTTAAACTAATTGCACATTAATTTCTGGTTCCCAATGATTTGTTTACCACACTACCTCTGTCCCATATTATAATAAGTCAACCTAGTATTTTTTATCCGTTCCATTCTCACATTTCAATGTAAGAATTAAAGCTATTTTTCTAGTTTTACCCTTATTCCTTATTCCAAAGCTTTACATTTAATAAATCAGCCTAAAGGCATCTTAGTCCAAAACTATCAACGTTGGATCATTTATTGAGTTTTTAATCTGTGTGCTGATAGTTGGATCATTTATTGAGTTTCTTAATCTGTGTGCATAAAACAATGATAACTTATAATATGAGACGGATGTAGTACTACTGTATTACAAGTGACATACTAACTTTACACATTTATTGACTATATTTAATTTGTATTATAGTTGAGACTATGTAATGTGTATTTTTTCTGTGGTGTCTTCCTTCTATGTGAAGATAATAGATAAATTTATAAACACTGCGTATGTTTATAAGTTTAAGATACCGTCTCCGTATAATGTTCGAGACACAACAAAAATGAGGATAATAGATATGAACAAAATGATTGATACTATGACTTGTGTATCTAGCCAGAAGACTTCTAAGTACCCACATAAAAAATATTACAGGTTTACCCTTGAAATAAATCCTATAAATTATAAACCCCCCCCCCCCAGTGAGCTCTAAATCTCAAACACAAACTCCTCTAATTTGTTCTTTTTATCATTTGATCTCAAAACTACATAATCATCATGTTCCCCATTATTTATTTTTGCACAATAATTCTTGTATTTGCAATATTTTATCATATTCTTCAAGATTTATCGAAGAAACATAGAAAATTTCCTCCTGGTCCAAAAGGGCTCCCAATATTGGGGCACCTTCATATGATAGGAAAGAACACTATGCACAAAGATCTATACAAACTAGCCAAAACTTATGGCCCTATAATGTACATGAAACTGGGTTTTGTCCCAACTATAATCGTCTCGTCGCCTCAAGCAGTTTCGAAATTCCTTAGGGATAATGATGTAATCTTTGCAAGTAGGCCTCATCATGAAGCTTCTTGGTACTTAGCTTATGAACAAAGGAACCTAACTTTTGCCAAGTATGGTTTGTATTGGCGCGATATGCGTAAGCTTTGTACCTTGGAGTTGCTTAGTAATGTAAAGATCAAATCTTTTCGGGCCATGAGACGCGAAGAGGTGGAAAGACTAGTGGAAACAATCAAAAAAGAGGGTTATGATGATCTTCATGATCGCGTTACGGTTGATGTAAGCGCTTTGGTATCGAGCTTAATCGCGAATATGAGTAGTTTAATGGTGTTTGGAAAGAAGTATATGGACAAAGATTTTCATGATAGAGGGTTTAAGGATGTAATTAAAGAGACACTGCATCTTGCAGCTTGTCCTAATCTTGGTGATTTTTTTCCTTGTCTTGGTGCACTTGACATACAAGGGCTAAATCGTCGGTTAAAGGCGCTTGCTAAGGTGTTCGACGGTTTTCTTGAGAAGATCATCGATGAGCATGTTGAGTACGAGGAGCAGAAGAAAGACAAAGACTTTGTAGACATCATGATGGACATCATGCAGTCTGGTGAAGCCGGATTCGAGTTCGATACTCGACATGTTAAAGCTGTTTTGCTGGTAAGATTTAGTAAGGCCTAACTTTTCAATGCATGAAACTGATCTTTCTTCTCTCCCCTAATATATCTTATGCATATCGAGTTCCGGCCATGTTAAGATCGGGCCCAGGCGGATTGGTTGGACGGGCCCTTTGTCGGTTGGTCGATCAGACGCGACCGGTTGGTTGCCGGTTGGTCGCTCAGGCGATACCAATTTTTATATATAGATATATAACCAAAAAAAAATCATAAATCTGATATTTATTTTGACTTGTAACGTGCCGTATTTTTTTTTAACACTTTTTACATATGTTTCTGTTTTCCAATTAAAGTATGTGTGTTCTATTGTGACATTGAATATTAAAAAAAAATTCCAAGTATCACACTTTATACAAATGAATTCAATAATAACTTTTTTTATAATCACATTATATTGGGTTGAATGAGATTGGACCAACACGATTTTTCTGTTAAAAGTAAAAACATGTCATTCGAGGGCGCCTTGATGGTAGGCCTACGGAGATCGCTGGCCAGCTTAATGGGTGGGCCGGCCGGCCGTGGGTCCCCCACCTATTTAGTACTCTTTCATTTACTTGTTAAGTGATTCAATTGTTAAAGATATGGAAGACGTTTTTCAAAAAAGAATAAAAATAAATAAATAAATAAATATATATATATATATATATATATATATATATATATATATATATATATATGCAAGACGTCACAGGTGATTTTTTTTTTTCTTTTTGTTTGATTTTTATTTTTCTAAAAATATTATGTTAGCTAAACATACTAATACATGTGTATAATAAGGATTTTTGTAGAGCAAAATATATACGGTGGGAGTCCCCAAACTATTAATATTTCATCCCTTGAACTTTTTTTAACAGTCTGGGCCTCAAAATGTCTAAAACGTAACATTACAGAAATACTAGTGTTACGCCAAAATTGTCCCAACACAAAGCACTGATACCACATATATTTACATTATTGATCAGGACATGCTAATTGCGTCAATGGACACTTCAACAATAGCAATCGAATGGGCGATGTCGGACCTCCTCAAACATCCTCAAACCATGAAAAAACTTCAAAAAGAGCTACAAGAAAAAGTTGGCATGGACAAAAGAGTAGAAGAATCTGACCTAAATGGCCTTGAATACCTTAACATGGTAATAAAAGAGTCTTTAAGACTCCATCCGGTGGCACCTTTACTTGTACGTGAAGCGAACGAAGATTGCATGGTAGATGGCTTCTTCATCAAGAAAAGTTCACGGATCGTGCTAAACATCTGGGCTATCGGGCATAGCCCGGATGTTTGGCCCAACCCTGAATCGTTCGTACCAGAAAGGTTTTTGGACAACGATGTAGATGTTCGTGGGCACGATTTTCGACTAGTACCGTTCGGTTCAGGGAGGAGGAGCTGTCCCGGGATTCAGCTGGGGCTCACTGTTGTGAAACTCGTTGTGGCGCAATTAGTGCATTGCTTTGATTGGGAAGTTAAAGGTGATTTGGATATGAATGAAGCCTTTGGTTTGCTTACAGGAAGAGCTAAACATCTTTTGGCAATTCCATCTTATAGATTGAATAAATGATCTGCTTGTAATACAAATGGAAAATGATAGTGTCTAGCATTGTATCAAAGTTCACTATACTATACCTTTATAAATTACTGATTTACGAGTGTGACTCGTATAAATCAATAGGATTTCATCGTCATTTATGGTTCATATATGTGTATATGGCTAAATATATTCAATTATACATATAGGATAGTTGAAATATATTATAGTTGAATTATATTGTTTTAGATTATTGGATACTTCATTTACACATGTAAAATGACATTTCAATGTGTGTTTTTTATTATTATTATTATTTATTTATTATTTTTTTTTTCTGGCGTTGTGTTTGGTTTGTTGACATCGGATGGTAATTGGTAAGGATGCAGGAAAAAATAAATAAAATGAAGGGATGATAGTGGAACAAGATTTCAAAATATGTTGTGAGAGCACAAGTACATCGGTTTAATGCTGAGCTAGACTATAACCTGGTATGGAAACCAGTGTTCGAACCTCATTAGGGATAAAAAAAAAATGATGTGAGAGACAATATTTTCGTATTGTTTCTAAAAAAAAAGTCTAGCAAAATTGATCCCACAAGCCGAGATTTATAAATTGAACGTGCCAAAGACTTTCAAAAAATTACATATAACAAAATAATTAATACAACTACATACCCTGCTGATGCTGCTGTGATTAAGAGCAAGTGTGAAGCCATACCTCTCTGAGGCATATGGTCGAACACTCAGCTCAAAATTCTGTTAAACCGGTTATTTAACAAATTGGAGCGGTTAATTAGTTAGTAAATTAATTAGGTGATCCCCTGATCTATATGTAGCCTAGAACTACTGAGAATCAATGCAATTGTATCAATTAACCATTCTATCCTGTGCTCCATCCAGTAAAAGTTCATGTTCTTATTGTTCTTCAAGTTTACCGCGTTTTCGTTTCTTTTCATTCGAATTCCTTGAAATCAAGGACTTCTTCATGGTATCAGAGAATTACTGAGCTGCGTTATATGTTTCTTCTTTCTAAATTTCGTTGTTTTATAGCACATTTTATCAGATGCTTTGTGTTCTTGAAGATTTTTCCGCTAATTCTGCAGTTTATATTGTGTTCTTTAAGGTTTTTTTTGAAGCTTCACTTCAATGGTTGTTGAGAATCCAGTCTTCTTGCCGGGTCATCTCTTTTTTGAACATCCTAATAAGAGTCCATCTCTTGTTCTTGTTCAACCATTGCTGAACAACAAGAATTGTCATCCTTGGAGCCATTCTGTCAAGATGGCTTTGATTACGAAAAATAAGATTGGATATATTGATGGTAGTATTGACAGACTTGTTGATTCTCGGGATTTCCAGGTATAGCAACAGTGCAATACTTTTGTGAAAACTTGGTTGTTAAATTCTGTTATACCATCAATAGCTCAGAGTATTATGTATCAAGAACCATAAAGGGGAATGTGGTTAGATCTTGTGGCAAGGTCCCAATTTAGGTTCTTTGGTTGTGATTGCTCGGTTTGGTCATTTTTTTTGGTTTGTTCGACGATCGAACTCTACACGAGGGGTGAGAGAAACACGAGAGTTGGGATGATATAAATATTTTGCTGATACTATCATGGCTTATGACATATTTCGCACACCTTGTTTAATTCAAAACAAAGCATACGAGTTGTGCATTGATCATCTGGAAGAAAAGAATTTGATTAGCAGTAGGGTAGTTAAAGAGTTGAACTTGCCACAGAAAAACATCCTTATCCTTATTCCTTTGTTGTTGGAAGTCGTCCATTTTTAGTTATAAGGCAAACATGGATTTCTTTGTCCGTTGGAGGTCATCGCTCCAATACAATATGTGATGTGGTGCCTTTAAAAGGTGACCACTTGATATTAGCATAGCCATGGTTACAATTGTACAAGGTACGTCATAATTCGTCCCGCACTCGGTATTCTTTTTATGATTATGGCAAGAAGCATGTTCTTGAGTCGCTACCCCATATACACGAGGTTGCTTTCAAGAATGATGAATCCAAAAATGTGGAAAATGAGAAGAGTGAGAGTCATGATATAAAACTGAAGAAAGCTTTCAAAGGTGTGTTTTTTGTTTTTTGCAGTCATTGTAAAGAGGATGACCATAACTTTCACGATTGTCTTGAATTCTTGCAAGAACTATTAGAGAATCGATTTAGGAGGCTCGTTTGAAACGTGACTCGACAAGGGAAAAGACTTGGTTGAAGCGACAAACGAAGCGATTGTTAACACTCATGAGGAAGAGTTGAAAAATGATGAAGATAAGAGTGTGGTGGGGATGAATATTGAGAATGAGCCTGAATTTGTGGAAGAGAAAGTAGAAGTGTCTGAGGTGTCTATCGAGGAGGAAGAACGCGAGGAGTTGTTTTTGGTTGAGGCAAAAGAAGATGCTATGGTCCTCAATTCTTGTTCCGTTTTTGTCGAATCTTCTTTGCAGGTACATGATGATTAGCCTCATGACGAGGACACCGGGCTATTAGATACATCCAATCCAGCCCCTATATTTCCTTTGGATGATCTATCCCCGGTTGATAATGGTGGAAAACCGGCGCACACTTTTGTTGATCCTTTTGTGGCGCATGTTGATGTTTGTTCCCAATTAAATTGCTATGACTTGCTGCCACTACGTGCTTCATGCACATCTATATCAAGCCAAGAGAAAGTTCTTATGTTCCGTTGAGGAAGCATAGATCACCATTTACACTGCTATTGCTTTGGAATCGTATTTATGCATTGTATTTGATCCCGATATACCATTGATGATTCTTGAGGGTTGTTCATGCTTTGTACATGTTGCTTTGAATTCTACGACATCCTTTTGATTCGAGGACAAATCCTTTCCAACCGGGAGAGAATGATGTGATCCCGGGCAAGATTAATGGTGGTTTCAAAGGAAAAAAAGAAGAAAATGAAATAGAGAGAGAAGCTTGCATTTTATTCCACATTGAAAATTTGTGATTTTTCTTAGATTTTTATTATTATTTATCTCTTTTATTTTTATTTTTATTTCTATTAAATAACTTTGTCCCACATCACTATGGGAGTAGTTTATTTCTTTTATTCCAGCCTATAAAAGGGCATCATATGTAACTTTTACAGATAGATAACTTTTGAGTGAAATTTTATTATTTGAGTTCTTTTGACTTGTGAGTGTTCTAAGTAGAGTACTCAAACCAGAACTTATCAAGGTCGTGAGCATACCTTGTGGCGTTTGCAAACCGAGGTTCTTAGATACAAGGATCTCTAAGGGTCAAGGTCCTTAATCCAAGGTTCTTAGGTACACGGATACCTAGGGGTTGCGGAGCTCGTTTTCATTGTTCCTACAATCAAATCCTTGGGCAAATTCAGAATTGAGCCTCCTCAATTCACTTCATTAACACTCTAAACAAGGCAATCTTGATGTTACAAGTTATTTCACTAAAATGAAGACTCTATGGGATGAGATAGGAATCACGAGGCCATAACCCTCCTTTAAATTTGAACCAATGTGCCATTGTGATGTAATTCAAGTGTTTCATGGACATGCTGAGACTGAAAAAGATGTGAAGTTCTTGAAGGGTTTGAATAGTGAGTATTCACAAGTATTGACTCAAGCACAGTTAATGGTGCCCTTTTCCAGATCAGCAAACTATTTTTTCAATGGCTTCAAAGTTGGAGACACGGAGAGATTATACTTTGAATCAGTCAAAAGGGATTGAATCTACAGTGCTGCTTAATAGGTCTTACAGTGGTCCTAGTAATTTTCCTGTTAATTTTGGACATGCAAATTCCCAGAATAGACAAACATAATGTGTTTCTAATACCAATTTTGGTTTCAAGAGAGGTCTCAATGCCAAGTCAAAGAAAGTGCAATACACATTTTGTGGCTAATCAGGACACATTGTGGATACCTGCTACAAAAAACATGGATATCCACCCGGATACAAGCCAAGAAGTAGGGTTAACATGGTGGAATCTTGTATGGCTAATCAAGACAATGGTATGGATTCTCAAGACCAGAGCACTGCCCTTGTTTCTATTCCTCAGTTGCTTCCACAAGACAATGAGTCTTACAGTTTGAACAAGTCTCAAAATCAAGAATTGCGTAGTCACTAGGCACAAAGACACCAGAGAATTATGTTCATCAGGCTAATCAAGCAATTGTACTTATTGCTAATTTTGCTCCTACCTTAGATGTGTTAGGTAATCTCAAACCCTATCATTGGATAGTGATCAGGGGCAACATATCACATAGTGTGTGATAAGAATCTGTTGAATACATGTCAGCCTACACAAGGCATCATAGTAGGTTTGCCAAATGGTTATGCTGTTGTAGTTAGCCATTGGTACTGTATCTTTTGCCAGTGTTCTATATATTTCCAGTGCCAGTGTTCTGCATGGCCTTGCAGAATGTTCTATATATTCCTGATTTTAATTTCAATTTGATTTCACTAACCAAGCTCACCTCTGATACATGTAGCATGATAGTTTTTGACCTTAATTTGTGTGTGATACAGGACTAGAAGACTGGGAAAGTGATTGGATTAGCTAAGAAAATGAGGGGTTTATATGTGTTAGATCATATTGCCGACGTTGATAGTTTGTCTAGTAGTCATTCTGTTAGTGCTTGTAAAGCAAAGATTTCAGCATCTTGTTTATGGCATTATAGATTAGGCCATTTGTCTAGGAAGAGAATGAGTTTGATTCAACACATTGACGTAATAAAAGATGTTGATACTGATGCTTGTCATGTTTTCCATATTTCTAAATAGAAAAAGAATCATTTTCCTTTAAGTGAATCTATTTCTACTGCTGCCTTTGATCTCATACATGTAGATATTTGGGGTCCTCATTGACATCATACTGTGCATGACCAGTTTTATTTCTTAAAAATTGTAGATGATTACACTAGATTCACTTGGGTTTTCTTAATGAAATCAAATTCAGAAGCAAGTTTGCTTATTAAGTCATTTCATCAATTTGTTGTTATGTAGTATAACAAGCATATTAAAATCATTAGATCTGATAATGGAAAATAGTTCATTATGTCTAATTTTTATTTGGAAAAAGGCATATTACACCAAACATCATGTGTTGATACTCCCAAATGTAATGGTTTGATGGAGAGAAAACACCAACAAATACTTAGTATGGCAAGGGCTTTTAGGTTTCACGCTCATTTGCCCATTAGTCTTTGGGATTATAGTGTTTTGCATGTTGTCAACATTATTAATGTGACCCATTGATAGGAACCAACTTTACTGTACATTTCTGTACAGTTTAACCCACGGTTATCGTGTTTCTAGCATGTTTCGGGTGAGTTTAGACCCTATATTGAGTGTTAATGAGGTTTTCTTTGCACGGCAAGTAACTGTCGGTTTTTCCGTAAACTCGGCCTACTTTTAGCACTTTATACTCATTTCCCGAGCACCCGTAGTTTGCGAGGTTATGCGTTTGCTTGTTGTTTCCATGTTTATGCAGGATTTGGGTGAGTAAGGAGCCCGGAAAGCGATGATTTATGAGTTTAGACGTGCCCGAAGCGAGAAACGAAGGCTAAGTATGGAAAAAAGTGAAGTTTTTGAAGTTAAGGCATCTATCCGTACGGACAAGCGTCTATCCGTATGGAAAAATCTCAGTCAGGATCAAAAATATTGAACAGGGACTTATCTGTAAGGATAGACTGAAGCAGCAAAGACCTATCCGGACGGATAGAAAGCCAGCCGTACGGACAGACACTTGGGAGCACAAAACAGAAGATGTGATCAGAGACTTATCCATACGGATATCCTGGAGAATCAAGAACTATCCGTACGGATAGCCTGTTATCCGTACGGATAATCTGAATTTTGCCCTAGGCTATAAAAGGGCACCTCAAACGTTTTCTTCAGCAGACTTTTACGAATTTAAATAGTTTTACCCTTTTTTGGGCGATTTCCTTCGTCCGAAAGTGTAGAATTAAGTGCCATATACCATTGTTCTCGTCTTTCGATCCTCTATTACATTAGATACATTACAACATCAATCCATTACATTTCGATTGTCAAGATTTGATCTTTGTGAGCACAACATTGGTACTTCATCAATTTTCAGTAAAGTTGGTATGGTTTCTTGTTCTTTTATCGTTTATATCATGAATTCCTTTACCATTTATTGTTTCAATTCGACAATGAGTAGCTAAATCTTTCGTACGGCCGAATTATGTGAAAGCGGATGAAACGCCATTAGTAAGATGAACCGGGAGGTAGTGTAGCACGTAATAAAATGTTCTACTCGATAATTCATATCACAACACTTGCTTTAATCGTAATTGAGCTAGCTTGATCACCTAGTTCACCATCACACACACCTAGCTTATAAATGTATGTTGCGGCGAAGTGTGGGAACCGGGGTTTTGGGACCGTAGATGATTTGGCTTAAAAAGTAGTTTGACACATACCTGTGCACTAGATTGACACTCTAGTCGTTAGGTCCATGTCCAATACGGGGTTTTTATCGTTCACTCGGGTGAGTCTAGAACTTAATCACGTTAGGTGAGTTGGCCTTCCAAAGGGAAGGTTGACGAACTTCGCGTAGGGTGTGAGTTAGCACTAGAATTAGGACTCGACACATGTGAGTTTATCATTAGACAGGCAAGGAAGGTAGAGCACACTCCCGGGGTAGTTTGTTTGAGGGTAGAGTAATCCGCTGGATCGTAGTTCGGTTGTACCTCTTTTAATCATTAATAAATCCGATTAGTATAATCTTTCTTTTATGCAATAGTATAACGTCATATTTCTCTGGTTTGACCTGAACTGAGTGCTAAGTCAGCTGTGGTACTCAAAGCCAATCTCTGTGGGTTCGACCTCGGACTCCTAAAGCACTACCTAAAATCGATCCGGTCCACTGCCGGTTAGAAAGTAGATTTTGCTAAGGTTTCGAGTTTTTACTTGATTAACTGGATTGTAAAATTCTCTTATCAAGTTGGTGCCGTTGCCGGGGATTGGAAATACTTTGATATCATAAAAGTTGACCGAAAGCTTGGGCTTAGGTCATTTTTTTTAAATTGTTTTTCTTGTTGTTTCGTTTTGACTTGCAGTGTATGACCCGGAGCTCTGGGGCACCTCTAGAGCCTTATTATCCGGAAATCGACAGGCACGCAAGGCAGTTGAGGAGAAGATTGTTCGCTCTTGTTCCGTAAACCGTGGGCGGACACGAGACATCGACTTCTCTTGAGAGGAAGAAGAGATGACAACCAATGGTAGAGATCGGTTGAATGATGATGGGACGCCTCAAATTGGGGTTTGGGTACTTTAAATGATCCACTTCCACGCGAGAGAATCCTGCGACCTCTCCTATGGTTGCAAGGATAGATGGGCGAAATTTATTTGATCCCGCTCTAGAAGGGGTGATGGAAGAAACAGACAGGATCAACAAAATGATGTGTTAAATGGTCGAGGCAAATTAATGGACAAAATGGTCAAGTGGGGTGTTCAATTCCAAACAACAACCCACCACCTCTTCTTCGCCAACAAAGAACACCAACAAGGGGGTGGTCGGTTTATGACGACACCCGCTGGCCAGATGGTTTACAAATGCAGATGTATCATTAATTCAACAACAGATGCGCAGATTCATCTTTTGCAAGCGAATCGAAACAACTCGAATAATAACCCGAATGACCAACGGCTTTCCATTGGTCCAGAATCAAGAATGAGAACAAACCACAGGCAAATCGGGGTTTGTATCGAAGAAGAGATTACGTGGTTTCCCGTGCCAAGGGACCGGACATAATCCGATCAGATCCCGGCTATCCATGCTAACAACATGGAACCAAAGCGAGAATGTCATCAACCTGATCGGCGAGAATGCGCTTTTCACGGCGTGGAATGAGGACCCGAATGAATTCTTAGACAACTATCTCGCAGATCATCTCGACAATCTTTGAAGTACAACGGAGTGAGCGAGGCGCGCAAGTTGATGATGTTTCAATTTGCATTAAGGGGAGCTGCAAGAACATGGTTCAACACCCTTCCTAACGCCTCATTATCTACATGGCCGAAGTGGCGATGTTTTTCTGAAGAAATATTTCCCTCCAGCAAAGATTGAGGATTTAAAGCAAGAAATACACAATTTCAGTGGGCGAAAGGGGGAAACCATGAAGGAGACAGTTGAACGGTTTAGTGCATTGCTAAAGAAGTGCCCTCCACACAATTTGAGTACAGTTGAGCAGGTGATAAAGATTTATAGATCCTTGGATAAGTCAAACATAGATCTCTTGGATGCAACTAGTGGAAACGGTTTGACGAGAATTGACCTCGAGCTAGCAATGCAACATATTAACGATGCTATCGAGAGGATGATGAATGGGTTTCGATTCTAGGGACGAAAACCCGAAAGAGCCACAACAAACGGTTAAGGCACAGTTGGATAAAGAAACGGCCGCACATAATGAGTTGTTGGCACTTCGGACAGAGATGAAGAAACTGAAAGAGGCACAACAGGTTTGTCAGTTGTGTGGCGGTAATCACTCGGCTCGATTCAGCAACAACCCCGCGCGAATGACTTATCCTCAAGAATTACCATAACGAGATACCACAAAATGACCCAACAACAATCAGAGCAAATGTATCTCAAAGAACAACCAAAGCGGCGATGGAAAGATCTAGTTGCAGCGCTTAATAGATTGGGGACATGGAGTTCAAATAGCGGTAATCAGTAGGTTTCCGGGAGGAATCCGTAATTTGGTCCGCAAGAAAATTCTGGGGGACAATGGAACCAGAACAACCCATAGGGTAACAACCCAAATTGGCAAGTTACACTGAACTACCAAGATTATGAGCCATCGATGGGGTGTGGCATGGAAGAAGTTTTCCAACATAAAGATGTGAATTATGTCGAAAAATAATTCCGGGAAAAATTGGAACCAAGGCAATAACAACCAGGGAAGCTGGAACAACAACAATTCTGGGAACAATTGGAGGAACCAGAATTCGGGGAACAATAGGAGCAACAACCAGCAAGGCCAGAATTGGAACCAAGGAAATCAAGGAAATCGAGTGGCCAGGGAAATTGGGACCGAGGCAAAACCGTAACAATCGGTGGTCCCGAAAAATTCCAACAATCAAGGCCTAGGCAACCGCGGTTGGAGTCGAATCGCGACCAAGGAATTTTCAAAATTCCCAAGAAATTGAGAGAAAATACCAAGGTAGTTGGAATCGACAAAATCAAAATTCCAACAACCAAGGCTATGAAAATCGAGAATCAAGGTTCGGGAACCAAAGTTGGGGCCGAGAATCGACAAGGCCAAAGGGGTAACAATCGAACCGAGATCACGGGAATAGAGAGCAAGGCGACAATTCGGCAACCAAATGAATAACCAACAAGCCGGAAATCGAGTGCAAAACTTATCAACACCCGAATGCTCATAGGCAGAATAACTCCTACAATCAACAAGGGAGTGGTTCAGGGAACCAGAAGAAGCCATCTGATGAAAGCTCTGGTCATTTGAACTAGTTTATGATTGAACAAAAAGCGGCCATGCGTAATTTGGAGATTCAGATAGGGCAGATGACCGAGAACAGAGCTCAACCACCGTTGAATACACATGGAGAGGAACCCCAAAGATTCAAAAGACATTTGTGCGGTAGTTACCCGAAGTGGTAAAGAGGTGGGACAAGCGAGCCGGAAACTTGAGAAAGTGGTGCCAAATTCTGAGAAGGAAAAATTTTCTGACTATAAATGGCCGTTAGAAGAGCAAGAAGGGTTTGATGAAGATGTTCAGCAGAGGGCAGAAAAAGAGAAGATCTCGAGATTGAAAAGGGAAGTGGAGGAATACAAGAGAAAGTGGGAAGAAGCGACAAGGCCAAAGCCGGACACGGTGATCATTGACGTAAAGGAAGAAGAGCCATCGCCACCACTCAAGCCGAAAGTTAATAAAGGTAAAATTCCCCCTCCTCCCCCGGGTTTTGATGTGGCCACTTTACCATTTCCTCCTAAAACAGCCAAAAAGGAGGTCTTGACCCAAAGTCAAGCCAAATTTTTGGAAATGTTGAGGAAATTTGAAGTGACCATGCCAATGTTGGATATCATTGCCAACATCCCGTCGTATTTCAAATTTTTAAAGAATATGCTCTCGAAGGAGAAAATGCAGCAAATGGTGCAATTGAGTTATGAGTGTTCGCTATTTTTGAGAACAAGATACCCCTAAAAAATCCAAGATAAGGCGCTTTACCATCCCTATAACCATAGGAGAGACTATTTTCAAGAATGTGCTTTGTGATTTGGGGGCGTCTGTTAGTTTGATGCCAAAGTCTGTGTATGATAAACTGGGTTTAGGGAGATTAGAACCAACTAGCATGACATTGCAAATGGCGGATAGGTCGGTTAGGACACCGCTAGGAGTAGCTGAGGATGTGTTGGTTCAGGTTGATAGATTTGTGATCCCGGTTGATTTTGTGGTTCTGGACATGGACACTGACTCTAGGACACCTCTTTTATTAGGTCGGCCTTTTCTAAACACTGGGGAGACCTTGATAGATGTTAAGAGGGGGGACATAATTTTACGTGTCGGTCAAGAGAGCATGACTATAAATGTGTATAAAACCATGAAACACCCGGAAGAAGAGAGAAATGATTGTTTTTCGGTGGATGTTATCCACCCTTGTATTGTATCCAATGTGAATTTGTAGGGTTATAAAGAGCCGTTGGAGAGGTGCCTGATGCAGTCGTGCAAGATTGATGATGAAAGCAAATTGATGCAAGTTCATGCTATGCACCTCGAAGCAGGTGAATCGGTTGATGCAAAGTGGAGCGAGAAGCTAGACCTCGGATCTCCCAATGATATGCCGAAGCCGTTTATTTTACAGCCACCAATAGACTTGGAGTTGAAGCCGCTTTCTCATTTAAAGTATGTATACCTTGATGATAATGATTTACTTCACAGTAATTGTTTACGCCATGCTAACCGCCTTGCAGAAGTGAAACCGGTTCAAGTACTTAAAAGAGGAAGAGGTCATTTGGGTGGAAAATGGTGGACATCAAAGGCATTAGTGCTAAAATCTGCAAGCACAAGATTATCTTGGAAGATGGGGCAAGGCCGGAGGCAACAACCACAGAGGAGGCCGAACCTCACATCTTTGGAGGTGGTCCAAAATAGGTCGTGAAGATGCTTATCCTGGGGAATGATCTATCCAATCTCGGATAGTGAGTGGGTGAGTCCTATTCAGGTGGTGCCTAAGAAAGGGGGGAATCACAATGCTTACAACCGAGTCAGGTGAGTCTTTCTCTGTTCGCCCTGTTTCCGGTCATCGTGTTTGTATCGATTTCCGCATGATTAACGAAAAGACTAGGAAAGATCATTTCCCCCTTCCTTTTATTGATCAGGAGTTAGACAAACTTGCGGGTCACGAATACTATTGTTTTCTTGATGGTTTTAGTGGATATTATCAAATCCACATTGATGTGAATGATCAGGAGAAAACTACCTTTACGTGTCCCTATGGCACTGTTAAGGGCTATTTTATATGAAATTTTATGTTACTTTTCCTATGAATTTCCCCACATTAGTAATATTTTGCATTGAATTTGGGCTTTATAATTAATATAATGAGTAAAGTTGCTTTTAAATTAATTAATTGCAAAATGGGCTTAAGAGTGAGCTTTATTATGAATTTTATATCATTTTGGGCTATATTATGTTTTTTTTGCATTTTCTTAATTATGTTATAGATGAAGATAATATCAAAAGGGATGAGGTGGATTGTAGATAAGCTCAAGTTTGTTAGAGGAGAGAAGCAAATGTGCATCAACAAGTGGAGAGAGCCGTTGCATCTCAACAGAATTCAGTTGCAGAGACATGGAACGGGCGTTCCATAAATCAAACTCATGCGTTCAAAGTCCAAAGAAGCTAAGCTCAAATGAAGAAAAGCGGTTCAAACGCACGCGTCAAGGCTTTAAACGGGCGTTCTATCACCAGAACGGGCGTTCCAGAGGTAAAACCAGCGTTCGGTCTGCAGACATACTGTTTTTCTATAAATAGGCCTCATTTGTAATCACTTGGGGGGATATACAGATTATTAGATTTCATTTCTTCCCAGATCGAAAATCTGAGATTTCTCAGAGTTCAAACAGCCACAAAAGTAGATTCAATTCACTATATAGCTTAGACTTTTATGGATTTCTCTTCAAGCATTGTAATCAATCACTCCATGGATAGCTAAACAGCTCTTGGCAGCATTGGGGATGCAATTTTCTTATTGATTTTTGGGTTTTCTTATTCTGATTTACTGTGTTCTTCTATTGAGGTCAGATCTTTAGCTTGTTTTATTGTTTAATTTCATTAATATCGAAAGATGGTGATTGCATGATTGTTTCATTGAATGAAAATTCTATGAACTAAGATCTCCTTGCTATTTGATTGAACAATTAATCGTTAGCTAGAAACGAAAGTTGCTCGGTTGTTGTTTAGGTCGTTAAATCGAAAGAGTTACACCTTGCTTGTTAATCGAATTGAACGATTTGAGAGATTAGATCGCTTTTGCTTTTGAATAGGTGGACCCGCCTCTGTTTTAGAAACACAAAGATGAATCTTTTATAAGGGAATCCTTAATTCTTGAGTAAATTGTTGATCCATTGTTGCCGCTTTTCTCTCAATTGCTCGATTAAACTTTAGTTACGTTCCTGTTTAATTAATTTTAGTTCCTTTGCACTTTTAACTTTCAGTCCGGAAAATCCTTCCATAGCTTTGAATCAACTTCGGTTCTCTGTCTATGCAAATTGCTAGCTTTAAAATCTAAAACATAAAACGTTCTCGTCAAACCATCTCCTGCGGATCGACACCCTTACTTACCCTCATCAGATTAACAACTACCCGATATTCGGTCGGTTAGAGTTAGTTGCATTGTAAGTATCGGTTTATAAATTTAGTTTGTTTGTTTAATGCAAAATTACTCCAAACAATTATTCTGAATTTTATAAAATTATTTTATTATTCTGAATTTAGATAAAATTTGCGACGGAATTTAAATTCCGTCATAAAAAAACATTTGCGACGGAAAGTTTTATTATTTTGCGACGGACTTCAATAAAATTTTATAGAATTATTTTATTATTCTGAATTTGGATAAAATTTGCGACGGAAAACGTAAATTTGCGACGGAATGATTTAATGGGACGACAATGTCGTCCCAAAAAAGGCTTGTCGTCCCAAAAAAGATTAACCTAAATTAGATAACGGGAAGCCTCTCTCTTCTCCTTCTTCATTTCTTTTTCAGCCTGCCTCTTTCAACTACCCACCCTCTCCTCCTCCGGCCGCCTCTTTCAACTACCCCCCCTCTCCTCCTCCTCCGTCACCACCACTACCACCACTCTTCCTCCGGTCACCACTTCTTCAACCACCCGCCCCTCCTTCCTCCGGCGAGCAAAGAACAACACAACAACAACACAGGCCGCAACAACCAACCGCCTCCTCCTTCCTCCGCCACATCTCCGGTAAGTCTTTATTGTTTGTCAAATTAGTTGCTTTTAGTTTTATTTTGTTAGGATGAACACTTTGGAGTCGATTTGTGAGAGGATCAATCGAGTTTTTCAATCGAACATGACGTGAGATTACATTTAACTAAATATCAGTCGGTGATCTGGTGAGTAGTTCGAAGAAGAAGAAGTCGGGCAACTTCGTCTCGAGGAAGTTTGAGAAAATCATGGTACGTTATGTATTCTAAATATTATATATACATTATATATATATCATGTAATTATTGTTACTAACAAATTTATATCATACTTTGCGTGACGCTCTTCACCTCGAAGAAGGCGAAAAGCCCAGAGACGCAGCAAACACCACACCCTCGTCGACGAGTCGCGTCTTTATTACTGGCTTGGCGGTGTTACGACAAGAAGGAGAGTTTTTGGCATGGGGTCACCGCCTCCATGTACTACTTACGACAGCTTCTTTGCTCGACACTCATCCGCCGAGACATACTCTCCGGGCATAATCACCCGCCTCACCCAGGAGATGGCGAGAGAGATGATGCATCATGCAGAAACCCAGCGAGGTTGGAGGAGCTAGAGAGAGACAGAAGCGTCGGGATGATGAGACTAAGCGCAGAGATGGAGGCGTGGATTACCCAAATGTTAGCGGCAAAGATCCCTCCGGAGGATGCAACCCGGTACGAGGCGAAGACAGAGATGACCATTCGATCATGGACCTGGAGGAGGTGACGTGGGTTTAGGTAGTACACGGGTCCGACTGGGTGACATTGTTTTGATACATTTTTATTTATTTTGGCTTATCGTATCCCTTTTGACATATCGTTTTATTCATTTTTGACATTTCCTTTGACGTATTTTTGACATATCCCCTTTGATATCGTATTCCGCTTATATTGTTGTTGTTGATAGCCGGTAGCAATTGTAATGCTACCGGGAAAATTAAAATCGCTTTTGCGGCGGTGGTTTGGCGGTCCGCCGCCAAACAAACCATAATTTTCTGCTTAATTTATTTTTGCGACGGAATATATCCTTCGCAATATGGTATTTGGCGACGGAAAAAGCTCATTTTGCGACGGATATGAAAAGATCTAAAATAAATAAATTATTTAATAAAAATAAGTTGCGACGGATTATACATTTTTTGCGACGGATTATACATTTTTGCGATTTAAATTTTACATGTTTGCGACGGAAATATTCCGTCGCTATTTGTTATTTGCGACGGACTATACATTTTTTTGCGACGAAAATTATAATTTAAAAATAAAATAAAATACGGTAATTATTCGTCAAAAATCCGTCGCAAATAATTTGCGACGGTTTATCCGTCGCAAAACTGGGTTTTATGACTAAAAAATGCGACAAAGAAAAATCGTCGCAAATCCGTCGCAAACTATGGTTTGCGACGGAATAACTCCTTGTTTGCGACGGTAATCTTCCGTCGCCAAAACCTCGCTGCTTTTTTGTAGTGCTTGTCGATAATCGCTAATCAAACCCCGTGGTACTCTACCTTCGTCAACTACCTTCACTCCAATTATTTGAATCCACGAATTTTCTTACCAAGAGAAAAGAAGTTTTTCTCTCGATCTTAAGTACTACATCCGGGATGAACCGTATTTATTCGTAATTTGTAAGGACGGATTGCTTCGCAGTGTGTTCTGAATCTGAGCAACATGCTATAATCGAACAATGCCATAGTGGACCCACAGTGTGGCCATTTTGGTACTTGGAAGACGGTTGCGAAGATTTTTCATCTGGGTTCTATTGGCCATCCATCTTTAAAGATACCGAAGCCTTTTGTAAAGGTCATGACAGATGCCAAAGAACCGAACTCTTACTCGACGTTACGACATGCCATTGACACCCATCTTGGAATGTGAGGTTTTCGACGTATGGGGATTGACTTTATGGGTCCTTTTCCTTCATCTTGCGGGAAACAAATACATTCTCGTTTGCGTGAGACTACGTGTCTAAATGGGTCGAGGCCATCGCCACTCCTCTCAACGATCATAAAACAGATTATGAAGTTTCTTAAAAGAACATCTTTGCGAGGTTTGGGTGCCCACGCTCTCATTAGTGATGAAGGCACACATTTTTGTAACCGACCCTGGACAAAGTTTTAGAGAAGTATGGGGTTCACCACAAGGTTGGTACACCATACCACCCTATGACAAGCGGTCGTTTGAGCGGAGCAACCAGTCAGTCCTAAAACATTCGGAAAAGACGGTCAATAGTCACAGGAAAGATTGGAGTCCAAATCGGGCGATGTACTTTGGGCGATCGCACGACTTACAAAACACCGATGGGTACATCGCTTTTCCGAGATGGTTTATGGTAAACCATGCCACTTGCCAATCGAGCCGAGCACAAAGCTTATTGGGCGACAAGGTTCTTAAACTTTGATTCCCGAGCTTGTGGAGCAGCATCGGCTACGCTTGCATGAATTGGGCGAATTCGGACTCCGAGTGTATGAAAGCTCCCGGATAAGCAAAGATCGGATGAAACTCTTTCACGATGCAAAGATAAAAAGAGAAATTTCTGGTGGGAGAGTTGGTTCTCTTATATAACTCTCGCCTACATCTTTTCCTGGCAAGTTACGAACTCGATGGTCCGGTCCTTTTGAAATTCTCAACATCTATCCCGGAGGTGTGCTAGAGCTTAAAGGCTACGGCGATCAACCCTTCAAAGTTAATGGTCAAAGGTGTAAGCACTACATCGGTCAACCGAAGGAAACACCTTCGATTGTTAAAATCCTCGACGTTTTCGGATGTTGTAGTCCAGAAACTGAGGACTTTGATGAATTCTCGCCCGAGTTATTCTCCGAGGAGGTAGCCCCGAGACCATGGAGGAGGTCCTTGCCGGAAGTTGGGATATGGAGGAGTTGCGCGCGCGAAATGATATCAAAGAAGAGACAAAAGAAGAAGAGTCTACCACGAGGACATTTCAAATGCTTTTGGCGCTTTTTCAGTAAACTCACTCCTGGTATGCATTATGTCCACCGTCACCCGACAATCACGCTTTGCATAATGTGGCTAATGGAAAAGTGAAATGGCCCGATCCGGGTTGAGTTTCAACGCTTTGTCGAGCTACCGACAATAATCAAGCGCTACTGAGGCACCCTAGATATTTTTTTCTTTCTCTCGTGCGTTGTTTGCTTTCGCTCCGCTTTTGTTTATCTAGTTTTTGACGAAGCGTTGCTGCTTCGGGCTCTCGGTTGAGATGGTCGAGGAAGATGCACGATACCCTTACGGCATACCTACGCATGAGTTCTTTGGGATGTCCGAGCTCAATTCGAGTTTGTCGGTAGGATTCATGCCATTTCCCTGTGAGGAGGGCCCCTGGCGGTTTGAGGGTTCTCGATGCGATATCGACACATCCTCACCCGAGTCCGGACTTTCACCTTTGTTGTCATCTTGCCTCCATTTCTATCTCAAGGGGATGGGAGTGGACCATCGAGGAGCTTGAGGATGACCTTGATAGGCCATTCACAATCCTCAACGATCCTTTCCTCGGCCGATCTCGCCTTAGTATTAGAGGAGGAGCATGCCCGTGGGATTGAGCGAGCTGCGAAGATTGGAACCTTCGATGATGACTTTGATCTCTCGGCTCGCCATTGACACGCTCGCCGCCTCATACGTCCTGATCGATTGGTCCTCGCTCTATGACTAGTTTTTAGTTAGTGTCTGCTTAGTTTTAATCGTCGAGCCATCGACGTTAAACAAAGCGCTTGTGGGAGGCAACCCACCGTTTCTTTGTATTTCATTTTCTGTCTGTTTTGCGACGTTTTGTGTTTAAATTTATATTGACGTTACTTGAATTTTTAAAATTTTCTGTTATTTTACACCCTTTCCTGTCTGAACGCCCGTTTAAATGTTTGAACGCCCGTTCGGATTGCCAATGGACTCTCTGTATAACTTTTTGGACTTTGAACGCCCGTTCTGAATCCCAAACGGGCGTTCAACCTGTTTATATAAGCAAAAAAATTGAAGAACCCTTCGTCATTCTCATCCGCCCCTTCCTCTCCAAAAACGGTTTCTCTCCCCATTCCACCCTCAATTCCTCAAATCTCCACCAAATTGAGCGATTTTTGGCTCCAAAGCACGCCCTCAATCTCCTCTCTTCCAATCTACGAGCCTTTTCTCCGTTCCTTCAACAAATTCTCACCAATCGGGGCTATCCAGTTCCGTCCTTTTGGGTAAAAAGGCTGCGTTTTTGAACACTTTCGTGGGTCTCCAACCTTGCATTCATCACCCCCACACCGATTTGGTAAGCGTTTATTGTTTTTGTTTTCGCCCCATCGCACTTTGGGGTCACAAATCACGTAACCCATTTCATCCCCGTACCTAATTTTGTTTTTGTTTTTCTGTTTTTTCTTGTGTCTGTTTGATGGTGGTTTCGGTTTTGCGTTTGGTGTTCGATGGGGTGTTGTGGTATTTGTTTGGTGGCGGGCTGATTCGGTTGAATCACTGTTTTTCTGGTTGTAGCGAATATGTCTCGTAGAGCGGGTAAGGAACCCATGGTTCAACCCCCTAAGCAGAAGAAACGTAAAGGTGATGACTATGGTGGTCCCCAACAGTCCACGGGCGGGGTTAGAATAGGCAGCCCTAGGGGTCCCACTCGAGAGCCCATACCTTTACCATTTGCCCAGCGTTTCATTAGCCCGAAAGCCATGAATCTTTTTACCAAAGAGTACGTATCCCGGAAAATGCTGATTGAGAGGGAGATAGTTGAGGATAAGGTAGACCCCGCCTTTTTGACGGCGCTTAGAGATCGGGGGTGGGACGTTTTGATGGTCATTCCGGACACTCTCGTAAATGACACTCTTGTGCGGGAGTTCTTTGCTAACCTCGATCCCAAACATTTAGAAGCTGGCTTTGTCATGGTTAGGAAAGTTAAAGTTCCGTTTTCCCCTAAGGCTATTAATGCTAAGTACGAGCTTGAGGATTTGGATGGCGTAGACCATCGTGTTGAGATTAAGGAATTAGTAGACAGTGATTGCGACCCGTTGGAGGATTTACGGTTGTTGGTTGATAAGGATATTCCGTGGACTTATAAACACGGGAAGAGGGATGAACGTAAGGACATAACTACTACACATTGGCCCGAAGATTGGAGGGTAAAATGCAAGTTCATCCAAAACCGGTTGCGTCCTACGGATAACATCACCCATTTCGGCCTCAAGATCTCGGTTTGTTGTATGCTATAGAATGGGGATCGAGGTGAATGTTGGGGAAATTATTTTTGATGAAGTCTTCAAGCATTTGAAGAATCCTAACCGTTGTATCATTTGCCTCACCTTATCCACACACCTTTGCCTAGCACGCGGGGTCCCCGAATACAAATCCGATCACCGCCTAAGAATCCTCGGGGCATTCGTAGGAAACGAAAAGGCTACCCGAAAACCTCAATAGTCTTCGCTCCGCCCGGATCATCGTCTTCCGCACCACTTTCTACTCTATCCCCTTCTGACAGGTTGCAGCTGAGCATTGCGCACAGTTTGCGAAAGTGGATGCGTATGCTTTGTTGCACTCAAAATGATATTTTGGCAAACCAATTGGAGCTGAATCGGGGCAACAAAATCACGAAAGAATCAAGGTTCGCTCCAAACACCGCTGAATTCCTGTTTGAAGACGAGGTGGAGAGCACCATTGCGCGTGTCATACCCGGACTATCTGCACCATCTAGAGATGAAGGGGCTGCTGAGGCTGGAAATGCTGAGGATGATGAGGATGATGATGCTGATGCTACAGAGAGTGCAGCTGGGACAGATTCTGATGAGTGATATGCTGCTGCTGGTTGTTTGTTTTTATATTTTGATGTTGTAATAACTTTCTCCACACTTTGTTTCTGCTTCCTTTGTTTCTCTACTACTACTTGCGCTTCTTTTTCACTTGAACTAGTTTTGGCCTGGTTTTGAAAGGCCTTTTGACTCGTTGTTTCTTTTGTTGGCGGCTTGTGATGATAATGGGCATACTCTGTTTTGTTGTTTCTTGTCCTGCCGCTATTTTTTGCTTTGCTTGAACGCCCGTTCTAGGTGTCAAACGGGCGCTCGCCACTTTTTTCAATGATTTTAGTCTCTGTTCTCATTTCTGCTTTGCTTGAACGGACGCTTAGAATTCTAAACGGGCGTTCAGTCATCAGGACGGGCGTTTGATTACTTAACCGTGCGTTCAGTTTCTCCAGGACAGAATTATATACCTGTTCCACTTTCTTCTTCCATTCGCTATCTTGGATACTTGTATGTGAACTTATATCGCACTATTTTACTACGACGATGCTCCATGCTTTTCTCAAGTGTTACAGTACCCTTTGCGTTTTTTCCTTCTATATGGGCATCGTTGTTATGTTTTTCATGCTCTTGCCTGCCCCCGATGTCCAATCTCGATAAAAGGGAGCTAAGTCCTCTTATCTATTTTCTTTTGGCCAACTTGAGGACACGTTGCCAATTAAGTGTGGGGGAGGGGAATATTCAATTTTAATCTATATCATCTTTACTCATAATTTTTTTAATTCCATGCGAATAAGCTAAACTTAAACTTTTGTTTTGTCTCGAATAAGCAATCGCATACTTTGTTTTGAGAGTATATCATTGAAGCGTTATGTTATATATTTAGTGTATTTAGATGCTTCACCCCATTTTTTTTATCACGTGCCATAGTAAATGAGAGCTACACTCATAAGCTATGCCCAATTTAATTAGAAATGTTTGATAATTATTACATGTTCCTTTGCTTGCATACAAGTTTTTGGAAATTTTAATAGTTGGTATTTAAAATTAGAGTATGTCATACAGTGAATATCCGTAAGTTTGAAAGTGATAAGTGAATGGTAACTAATGTCCTTGCGTATTGATTAATGAATAAATCATTGATTGAGGTGTTATGCTCAGTAGGTTTGAATCGCTTTTAGCATGTTAACCACTGCCAGCCAGAAATCTCGATCAATGAAATTAGTTGTGTGTGTCGGAGCTGGTTTATGATTTGAGTGCGGTAGGGTATACCTCGTATGTCCTATTCCACTATGATGACCAAGAGCTTACGACAGTCAGAAAAAGCTGCTTTATGATTTGAGTAGATAGGGGATTATCTTGAAATGTCCTACTCTACTATGACGGGCAAAAGCTTATCTGATGTGTATTACAAAGAAAAGAAAAAATGGAAAGAGTGATATAAAAATCGAAAAATGTTATTATGAGTAAGTTAAGGGCTCAGTTACCATGTACTCTATCCCCAGTAAAAACTGAAGATATGTTGAAGGGATCATCCTCTAAGTATGTCGGAAATATCTTTGAATACTCCCTGTTACTTTTTCTCAAATATGTATGTTTTGTGAAGTGCTTGTTATAATCGTTTTTATATTTCTAATTTAACTGGGATGTTAGCTAGTTTTGCTTGAATGGATTTCAAGTGTGGAATTAGTGGAAATTTACTATGGCAGTCCACACATACACTTGGGTGAGTCTCTAAAGTATTGAATATAATTTATAATTGCTAAGATGCATATGTATCTCGGGCAATGTTTATGTATTGTTTTGTTCGGGACGAACAAAAAGCCAAGTGTGGGGGAGTTGTTAAGGGCTATTTTATATGAAATTTTATGTTACTTTTCCTATGAATTTCCCCACATTAGTAATATTTTGCATTGAATTTGGGCTTTATAATTAATATAATGAGTAAAGTTGCTTTTAAATTAATTAATTGCAAAATGGGCTTAAGAGTGAGCTTTATTATGAATTTTATATCATTTTGGGCTATATTATGTTTTTTTTGCATTTTCTTAATTATGTTATAGATGAAGATAATATCAAAAGGGATGAGGTGGATTGTAGATAAGCTCAAGTTTGTTAGAGGAGAGAAGCAAATGCGCATCAACAAGTGGAGAGAGCCGTTGCATCTCAACAGAATTCAGTTGCAGAGACATGGAACGGGCGTTCCATAAATCAAATCAAGCGTTCAAAGTCCAAAGAGAAGCTCAAATGAAGAAAAAGCGGTTCAAACGCACGCTCAAGGCTTTAAACGGGCGTTCTATCACCGTAACAGGCGTTCCAGGAGGTAAAACCAGCGTTCGGTCTGCGCAGACATACTGCTTTTTCTATAAATAGGCCTCATTTGTAATCACTTGGGGATATACAGATTATTAGATTTCATTTCTTCCCAGATCGAAAATCTGAGATTTCTCAGAGTTCAAACAGCCACAAAAGTAGATTCAATTCACTATATAGCTTAGACTTTTATGGATTTCTCTTCAAGCATTGTAATCAATCACTCCATGGATAGCTAAACACTCTTGGCAAAGATTGGGGATGCAATTTTCTTATTGATTTTTGGGTTTTCTTATTCGATTTACTGTGTTCTTCTATTGAGGTCAGATCTTTAGCTTGTTTTATGGTTTAATTTCATTAATATCGAAAGATGGTGATTGCATGATTGTTTCATTGAATGAAAATTCTATGAACTAAGATCTCCTTTCTATTTGATTGAACAATTAATCTGTAGCTAGAACGAAAGTTGCTCGGTTGTTGTTTAGGTCGTTAAATCGAAAGAGTTACACCTTGCTTGTTAATCGAATTGAACGATTTGAGAGATTAGATCGTTTTGCTTTTGAATAGGTGGACCCGCCTGCTTTTAGAAACACAAAGTGAATCTTTTATAAGGGAATCCTTAATTCTTGAGTAAATTGTTGATCCATTGTTGCCGCTTTTCTCTCAATTGCTCGATTAAACTTTAGTTACGTTCCTGTTTAATTAATTTTAGTTCCTTTGCACTTTTAACTTTCAGTCTGGAAAATCCTTCCATAGCTTTGAATCAACTTCGGTTCTCTGTCTATGCAAATTGCTAGCTTTAAAATCTAAAACATAAAACGTTCTCGTCAAACCATCTCCTCAAGGATCGACACCCTTACTTACCTCTATCAGACTAACAACTACCCGATATTCGGTCGGTTAGGAGTTAGTTGCATTGTAAGTATCGGTTTATAAATTTAGTTTGTTTGTTTAATGCAAAATTACTCCAAACAGGCACCTTTGCATTCCGAAGAATGCCGTTCGGGTTGTGTAATGCACCCGCAACATTCCAAAGATGCATGGTTGCCATATTTGCTGATATGATTGATCACTTTATGGCTGTGTTATGGATGATTTTACTGTGTATGGTGATAGTTTTGATGCCTGTTTAGCCAATATAAATAGGGTTCTCGCTCGTTGTGAGGAGACCGATCTAGTTCTGAATTGGGAGAAATGTCACTTTATGGTGACTGAGGGAATAGTCTTAGGTCATAAGGTGTCAGTTAAGGGGATAGAGGTCGATAGGGCCAAGGTAGATGCTATATCTAGGTTGCCTATGCCAACTAATCTGAAAACTCTAAGATCTTTTCTGGGCCATGCCGGCTTCTATCGTAGATTTATCCCGAATTTCTCTTTTAAGGCCACACCACTCACCGATAAGCTGAAAAAGGGAGCGAACGTGACTTTCGATGAGGAGTACGTAGAGGCTTTCAATGATATTAAGAAGTCATTGGATCGAGGCTCCCATTCGATAGCTCCGAACTGGGAGCAAGGTTTTGAAATTATGTGTGATACGAGCGATCTAGCTGTAAGAGCTGTGTTAGGGCAGAAGGTCAATAAGCTATTTTGACCCATTTACTATGCCAGTCATACCCTCAACCCGGCCCAACAGAAGTATGCCACGACCGAGAAAGAGTTGTTGGCGGTGGTCTTCACTTTTGATAAGTTTAGATCCTATCTGGTGGGGTCTAAGGTGATCATGCATACTGTTCGGAGGATTTTGCATCACTAAACAAAAACAATTTATAAAACCCTAACCTATATGCAAACTAACTCCTAACCGACCGAATATCGGGTAATTGCTAGTAAAGCGTAATGAGTAAGGGGCTCGATCCACGAGGAATTGGGTCATTGAATCTAATTTTATTAATTCCTCTAAATTATCACTCAAGAAAACAAATAAAGGAAAAACAAACATAGAACAAATAAGATAAATCTAAGCTAAGAACAATAAAAACGACCTAAGCTAAAGATACATGGGATCAAACAGAATACAAACTAAGTGATCTCAATCCTAGTTCATCTCATGATTTTAATTCAAATTGTGGTTTCACCTTTACACGAGATACAAATTCCTAATCTCTTAGTGAATCTGCTTTCAAGCTATGAATTCCTAATTCCTTAGTGAATTCAATTATCGATCTCTCCTCTTCCGAATGTTGAGACCAATATTCCATACAAAACGAAGGTGTAGATTCAAGTTAACTCTCGTATTTTAGAATCTAACAACCTAGATAATTAACCGATTAACTTGTCACGAATTAACGATTAAAGATCCTATCTTTCTATGGTGATCTAGCCTAACAACGATTCTCATCGGCGTTAGACAACGATTAGTAAACAATCTCTCGATATAGTTCACACAATAGCATCATAATCATAGAAGGATACAAAATAAATTAAAGATCATAAAAATAAACTAGAGATTGAATAAATTAAAAAGAGATTAAACTCACATAGTTCATACAAGGGTTGATCTTCAAGCATCAACGATGAAAAAAACGAGAAAAAAAAAATCCTAATCTAACCCGGATCACCCGAGCACAAGGCTCGGGTGATCGGCCTCAAACCCCTCGTAAGTGCGGCTGCCTCTTTTTTTTAAGGTGAATGGTAGTGTGTTTTTTTTTTTGGTGATGGAGGTGTGTATATATAATGGGAGGTGTATAAGGGAGGCATCATTTGAGGGAGGCTAGGAGGTAGCATTTGAGGGAGGTGTATAAGGGAGGTAGCATTTGAGGGAGGTGAGAAGTTTGTTATGGAGGCTTGGGAGTAATGATGAGTTTGTTGGGGAGGCTAGGAGGTTGTTATGGAGGCTTGGGAGTAATGATGAGTTTGTTGGGGAGGCTTGGAGTAACAAATAAATATCCCGGTTCGTCCATTTTTTCCGCTGTTCGGAGAAAAAAAATCATAACTTGAGTTGTAGACCTCCGATTGACGTGATTCAAAATGCGTTGGAAAGCTCATTTCAGTATCTACAACTTTCATCAAGACCTCGTCCCCTGAAAATGCCTCTAAGTCGGGTCAAATTTCCATCGAAAACAGGTTACGGTAGAAGTGCGTTGGAAAATATTGATCCGTTGATCTCGTAAACTCGTGACATCTTCTTCTCTTCCTCAAAATCCATCTTTTAGGACTCAAAATATGTTGTTACATGGGATATTTTGAAAGCCTTAATCACTAAGTTTGGGGTAGAAAATATCCAAGATATTTTTCCTTGCAAGCTAAGCACATGGGGGGTGATCATTCAAGCCTTGACGCCCGTCCACTTCCTCCGACGCCGTCCAGTAAGTTTCTCGAACTCTCTGATCCGACTTCGCTCCAAAGGGCGCTTGCCACTTCTTTGGGCCTTGATCCACCAAGATCACAATCTTGATTTCTTTCCTTAATCTTCCAATCTTCCATAAATCTCTTTAGCTCTTTCCAACTTCGAATTTAGCTCTCTAAAATCATCTTTTCCATCATCAATGAGTATCTACAAGAGGATCAAACATACCAAAGCGTAACATAATTCCAAAATAATATAAATTCATCATTTAAGCATATAATTCGCTACGCTTTGCAATTTAACTCTTAAAAACATCATTTACTCAATATTTCAATATAACGCTCGATTTCTATGGAAAACATCCATATATGGAGAAATTGATAGAAAATATATCGTTAAAAATCATACAATTTGACCCTAAACAATACCCCCCCACACTTAGCTTTTTGCTCGTCCCGAGCAAAACAAAACAATAACATAGCTCGAGATAAATAAACATCTTAGCAAATATAAAACATGTTCAATAGTTTAGAGGTTCGCCAAGTGTGTGTGCATAGCCATAATAAATTTCCACTAAATCCACACTTGAAATTGATTCAAGCAAAACTAGCTAATACCCCTTCAACTAGAGACAAATGACACTTACAAGATGTACCCTACAAAACGTGATATATCCTGAAAAATATGATAGAATACATCTAGGACCTTTTCGACATACTCGTAGGATAATCCCTACAAAGATATCTTTTAGTTTATACTAGGTATAAGATTAACGATAACCAAGTCTTTAATTAATTTTTTTTCTTTCACTTTTATACGCACATTAGAATGAGCTCTTTTCCGTCATAGTAGAATAGGATGTTTCGGGATAACACCCTACCTTACTCAAATCATAGGTTAGCTTCTTCTAACTGTCGTGAGCTTTTAGTCATCATAGTGGTATAGGACATTTCGTGATAATGCCCTACCTCACTCCAATCATCGACTAGCTTTCGACACACCCATTTATTTATGTGATTACTTAGAGATTTCTGGCTAGCAGTGGTAAAAACTATTTTTTTTTCTAATGACCACTGAGCATAACACCTCAAGTAAACAATTTATTCATTATTATTATTTTTTCAAAGACTTTAGTTACGCTTTCACTTATCACATTCAAACCTTCGATATTCACAAAGATATCATACTGGATCTAAACATAAACTATTATAAATCTCACGATATATACGTTAGCACTAAGTACACGACTTATAAGAAAATCAAAAATCACTAATCCAAAAAGTATAGCTTTATATTTTATAGCTCATCATTCACTATGGCATGTGAAAAATAGTGTTGGGTGAAACAACTAAATTTACTAAATATGCAAAATAACGATCAATGATATAAAACTCAAATAAAGACATGCAATGCTCACTCGACAAAACAAAAATTTTGAAAATTTAGCTCATTTTCGCATAGAATAAAGCAAATGAGTGTAGATACATATCGATCATTCCCCCCCCCACACTTAGATTGCAACTTGTCCTCAAGTTGTACAGAAATAAAAATTTAGGGACTTAGCCGATTTGGTATTGATTCAAGAGTGGTCAAGAGGACAACAATGGTGATGTCATATGAGTCCTTTTCCAAAGAACGACTTCCAAAGTAGCTTGACAAAAACAAATGATGAATGGTACCGCACCACTTGAAAAACACAAACATCTCGGGAACAAAGGGTTATACATGTAAAACACATGGAAAAGAAGTCATAGAGATTTTTTCATTAAGCTCATATAAGGATGGACATATACATGGAACATTACAAAACAAGAGGGCTAAGTGCAACTACATGAAAATATATTACAATGCAATCTACATGATATGCAATAATAAAATAATGATGGCATATGGAAAACCAACAAGAACCATCATGGAAAAAAAAGCGAGGTAGTATTACGGAAACCGACAAAGAATTACACTCTAAAAAGAATAAAAGAAAAAAATAGAAAAACAAATGCAACTAGATGAAATGCACCTAAGTGATATGCATCTAAATGGTATGCAAAAATAACGGAAAATAAAAGAAAGAAAACTAGCCCATTTATTTGCAACGAAACATGTATGTAATAAACGCTACCAAATAATGATAGTTTACGATAAACGACAAGATTATTCATTACATGCGCAGTGTAGACGCTTTAAGACTCACAAGAGGTGATAGCATTATGGAAAACCAACAAGAGCTATACTAAAACAAATATAACTCATAAGCCAAAGATGGTAGCAACGGAAAACCGATAGTAGCTACCCATATGAGTTACAAAAATAAAAAGAAAGCACATAAGTCTTAACGCTCACAAGATTCATCACAACGATATGTAGCATACGGAAACCGACATTAGCTACTAAATAACACTAAGAACAGTTATAGCATACGAGAACCGACATTAGCTATAACATGCATGGATGAATCATGTATATAAAAATAAATCAATTACTTAACATGGATTCGTAGATGGAAAGATGTAAACATGCACGCTCGTAACATCTACGTAAAAGAAATTAGCCACGTAAGCTCGTATGAAAGTATCCAAGTCAAATAAAGCATTAAAAATCAAGTTAAGAGAAATTATGGAACCTGGACGTCGTCGCCCAACAAGCGCGACGCTTTCGCTTGCCATGAAAACAGATCGACAAAGTTCGGTGAAGACAGACGCCCGCCTGGTTCTTGAAAACAGAATGTAACGTAGTTGATACTTTTTTGCACAGACGGCCGCTCAACAATCCAGACGCTGCTCACCTGGATGTTAGGGGCTGGACGAAGCGTTCACTTACTTGGACGCCCGCCCAAGCATCGAATTTGCAAATGTAAGTACGAATGCAGAAAAACACAAAGCAGATCATCAACCCAAACAAATCATACATCACAGCAGCCACATCAAATTTTAGCATAGAGCACACAAGGTTAAGATTAGATTACACTTCACGTTTCACAAATCGAGTAAAAAACTTTTGCACATTCTTAACCCAACGGTCATCGAAACACGGCAAAAATAAAAACTCTCAATTTGTTTAACGCTACTTTTATTGAAAGAAAATAAATCATAACAAAATAGAGAAATTAACTCAACTAAATTCAACAAAACACCGATTCCCCGGCAACGGCGCCATTTTGTTCGGAGGATTTTGCATCACTAAACAAAAACAATTTATAAAACCCTAACCTATATGCAAACTAACTCCTAACCGACCGAATATCGGGTAATTGCTAGTAAAGCGTAATGAGTAAGGGGTCGATCCACAGGGAATTGGGCTATTGAATCTAATTTTATTAATTCCTCTAAATTATCACTCAAGAAAACAAATAAAGGAAAAACAAACATAGAACAAATAAGATAAATCTAAGCTAAGAACAATAAAACGACTCTAAGCTAAAGATACATGGGATCAAACAGAATACAAACTAAGTGATCTCAATCCTAGTTCATCTCATGATTTTAATTCAAATTGTGGTTTCACCTTTACACGAGATACAAATTCCTAATCTCTTAGTGAATCCGCTTTCAAGCTATGAATTCCTAATTCCTTAGTGAATTCAATTATCGATCTCTCCTCTTCCGAATGTTGAGACCAATATTCCATACAAAACGAAGGTGTAGATTCAAGTTAACTCTCGTATTTTAGAATCTAACAACCTAGATAATTAACCGATTAACTTGTCACGAATTAACGATTAAAGATCCTATCTTTCTATGGTGATCTAGCCTAACAACGATTCTCATCGGCGTTAGACAACGATTAGTAAACAATCTCTCGATATAGTTCACACAATAGCATCATAATCATAGAAGGATACAAAATAAATTAAAGATCATAAAATAAACTAGAGATTGAATAAATTAAAAAGAGATTAAACTCACATAGTTCATACAAGGGTTGATCTTCAAGCATCAACGATGAAAAAACGAGAAAAAAAATCCTAATCTAACCCGGATCACCCGAGCACAAGGCTCGGGTGATCGGCCTTGAAACCCCTCGTAAAGCGCGGCTGCCTCTTTTTTAGGTGAATGGTAGCGTGTATTTTTGTGGTGATGGAGGTGTGTATATATATAATGGGAGGTGTATAAGGAGGCATCATTTGAGGAGGCTAGAGGTAGCATTTGAGGGAGGTGTATAAGGAGGTAGCATTTGAGGAGGTGAGAAGTTTGTTATGGAGGCTTGGGAGTAATGATGAGTTTGTTGGGGAGGCTAGGAGGTTGTTATGGAGGCTTGGGAGTAATGATGAGTTTGTTGGGGAGGCTTGGAGTAACAAATAAATATCCCGGTTCGTCCATTTTTTCCGCTTTTCGAGAGAAAAAAATCATAACTTGAGTTGTAGACCTCCGATTGACGTGATTCAAAATGTGTTGGAAAGCTCATTTCAGTATCTACAACTTTCATCAAGACCTCGTCCCCTGAAAATGCCTCTAAGTCGGGTCAAATTTCCATCGAAAACAGGTTACGGTAGAAGTGCGTTGGAAAATATTGATCCGCTGATCTCGTAAACTCGTGGCATCTTCTTCTCTTCCTCAAAAATCCATCTTTTAGGACTCAAAATATGTTGTTACATGGGATATTTTGAAAGCCTTAATCACTAAGTTTGGGGTAGAAAATATCCAAGATATTTTTCCTTGCAAGCTAAGCACACGGGTGATCATTCAAGCCTTGACGCCCGTCCCACTTCCTCTGACGCCTGTCCTGGTAAGTTTCTCGAACTCTCTCGATCCGACTTCGCCCCAAGGGACGCTTGCCACTTCTTTGGACGCCACTCCAACTGAAGATCACAATCTTGATTTCTTTCCTTAATCTTCCAATCTTCCATAAATCTCTTTAGCTCTTTCCAACTTCGAATTTAGCTCTCTAAAATCATCTTTTCCATCATCAATGAGTATCTACAAGAGGATCAAACATACCAAAGCCTAACATAATTCCAAAATAATATAAATTCATCATTTAAGCACATAATTCACATGCTTTTGCAATTTAACTCTTAAAAACATCATTTACTCAATATTTCAATATAACGCTTTCGATTTCTATGGAAAACATCCATATATGGGGAAATTGATAGAAAATATATCGTTAAAAATCATACAATTTGACCCTAAACACATACGGATCACTCCGATTTGCAATACCTGTTTGCAAAGAAGGATGTTAAACCACGCTTGTTGAGTTGGATTCGCTTCCTTCATGAGTTTGACGTAGAGATTAAAATCGTAGTGGGTTGTGAGAATGTCGTAGCCGATCATCTCGGTCGATAGAGCCGGTTAAGGATGAGGAATCTGAGAGGGTGGAGATAAATGACTCGTTTCTGGATGAGCAACTGTTCGTGGTGGACACTATGTTGCCAGAAAAGCGAGGGAATTTTTTGCGTAGAGGAAAAGAGGGTGCACCGTGGTTTGCCCTGATTGTGAACTGGCTTGAGAGTGGGTTTATAGATCCAGAGTTGGATGAAAATCAGAAGAAGAAGCTCATGAGTGAGGCTAAGTACTTTGTCTGGGAGGATCCTTATTTGTTCCGGTTGTGTGCCGACGGTATTCTGAGGAGGTGTATAACCGAGGGTGAGCGGTTGAGCATGTTATCTTTTGCCATGATAAAGAGGCCGGGGCCATTTCTCGGGCAGAGAACCGCGTTGAAAGTTTTACAAAGTGGGTTGTATTGGCCCACGATCTTTAAGGTAGATGAGGAGGTTTACGCCTTTCATCGAGTTATGCTAGAGGAGGATGCAAATTGAGACGATTTTTAGAGCCGCCATGAGCACTTCCGGAGAGGGTGCCGGGTACCTCTCAGCCGTCTCGGCCACTACTATCGCCGCCTTACTACAGAGACCCCGAGCACACAAGGGACTGCCCCAGCCACTGCTACCACTGCTACTACTGCTTCTACTTATGCTTCTGAGCCCACACTACCTCCTCCCGAGGACCAGACTGGAGTTTAGATTCGATGATGTTCCTTTCGAGTCGGTCCTTAGTTTTCCTTTTGTGGTCATGGTTTTGGTGTCTCGCCTCCGCTTAGATTTGGCTAGGGTTTTTGTTTTGTGATCACTTTTGTGCTACTTTTCTCTCCTTGGTTTGTAAGCCATAAGGCACCTCTTTTCCCTACTTTAGCCTTCTTGACTTGCTTTCTGGATTATTCATGGATGGATGATGATTTTGGATGTTTTATATATCATGTTTGATTCTTTATCCATATAGTACTCTCTTTCGAGTTTTCTGACGTAACGAGGTCGAATATTTTGATTATCCCCGGATTTCCCCCTTATTACTTGCTATGGCACGTGGACCATGTCCCGTACACGTCTTGGATATGTTTTTATTTATATAGGGATTCAGGATGTTTTACCTCACGACCGTTACGGGACTTGATCACGCCGTTTTTCCGGGCTACTAAGCTAAGTCTCTTTTTCCTTTTCGTTCACACACCGCGGACGGTGTTTCACTAAAGTGGGGGGTGGGACGACTTAGCTTATTCGCATGTTTTCATAGTTTACTATGCCGTTATGTGATGAACTTAGTTTTACTCGGTTTCGAGTTGATTTCTAGGCATTTTCAAAATTTTCCAGGGTTTCAACACCGCGATATATGCATGCTTTTCACGGTTGAGTTAGTAAACGGTTTTTAGCCTTGTGAATGTCTTGCAGTGAGTCCATTCTATCATGATATGGAACACTTTTAGTACACGTTTGACGACGGTTACACTTAGTACGATTGCTTTACACACCTGTACCCCTAGTTTTGAGGTGAAATAGAAAGGATTCACCCTGGGTAGGTTCGGGATGACGGGAAAGGCATTTCTTTGAAGAGACCAGATCCAAAAGCCAACATCCCAACATTATCCCTATAAACCCTCCTAAGCCTTGATAGGAACGGTCTGACCACCGTCCGAAATTTGAGCCATTTTTGGTTACTTAGCTTATAATTCCTAGCTCTGAGCCGATAATTTGGTCACGTTTCTTTTGACTACCCTACGAGTGGACTTAGTTGTTTCCTCTAGACACACTTGCCAAGGCAAGTGTGGGGTGGGAGAGAGTATGTGAAATGATATGAGGAAGGAGTTTTGAGCTAACATATAGAAGGGGAGGAGCTCGAGGGAATCTTCGATGTGGCTTTGGTTTGAAAGAAAGTCTTGTTCAAAAAAAAAAGTGAATAAAGTCGAACCAAAGAAAGCCGGAAAAGGAGTATGTGTATTAGCTAATATAATGTTGAGTTTGGATGTTGTTCTAATGGAAATTCGAAAGAAGTTTGGTGGTTTTCTATGTTCGAGTTGAGGGAGTACACGCAATGATTAGGTTCACTCGTGCCTTCTTTTCTCCAGTCCTAAATTATCTTTCGATAACCCCCGTCCGAGCCTAACATTATAACCATTCAAGTCCTACCTGACCGGATCTCTGGCCCTGGTGAACCTCGATTAGTGGAGACTCTAGGAAGGGCAGGATTGTGTGCAGTCGTTTGTCCGGTATCCTAAGCCGGTAACCGTATTGAGTATAAGTCGTCGTCATTCACCACACACTCACTCCGTTTCGTGATTTTGTGGAGTCAAGGTATTACATTCACTTGTCTAAGTTCCTTTTACTTTGATATTTTGAAACGCATGCATGTACCGTAAAGTTGATTCCTTGGCATTTTTTGATCGCCTGATTTACTCGAGGGCGAGTAAAGGCTAAGTGTGGGGTGGTAATAGGAACCAACTTTACTGTACATTTCTATACAGTTTAACCCACGGTTATCGTGTTTCTAGCATGTTTCGGATGAGTTTAGACCCTATATTGAGTGTTAATGAGGTTTTCTTTGCACGGCGAGTAACTGTCGGTTTTTCCGTAAACTCGGCCTGCTTTTAGCACTTTATACTCATTTCCCGAGCACCCGTAGTTTGCGGGGCTATGCGTTTGCTTGTTTTTTCCATGTTTATGTAGGATTTGGGTGAGTCGGGAGCCCAGAAAGCGATGATTTATGAGTTTAGACGTGCCCGAGGCGAGAAACGAAGGCTAAGTATGGAAAAAAGTGAAGTTTTTGAAGTTAAGGCATCTATCCGTACGAACAAGCGTCTGTCCGTACGGAAAACTCTCAGTCAGGATCAAAAATATTGAACAGAGACTTATCCGTACGGATAGCCATTTGTCCAAACGGATAGACTGAAGCAGCAGAGACCTATCCGGACGGATAGAAAGCCAGCCGTACGGACAGACACTTGGGAGCACAAAACAGAAGATGTGATCAGAGACTTATCCGTACGGATATCCTGGAGAATCAAGAACTATCCGTACGGATAGCCTGTTATTCGTACGGATAGCCTGAATTTTGCCTTAGGCTATAAAAGGGCACCTCAAACGTTTTCTTCAGCAGACTTTTAAGAATTTAGATAGTTTTAGCCTTTTTTGGGCGATTTCCTTCATCCGAAAGTGTAGAATTAAGTGCCATATACCATTTTTCTCGTCTTTCGATCCTCTATTACATTAGATACATTACAACATCAATCCGTTACATTTCGATTGTCAAGATTTGATCTTTGTGAGCACAACATTGGTACTTCATCAATTTTCAATAAAGTGGGTATGGTTTCTTGTTCTTTTATCGTTTATATCATGAATTCCTTTACCGTTTATTGTTTCAATTCGACAATAAGTAGCTAAATCTTTCATACGGCTGAATTATGTGAAAGCGGATGAAACGCCATTAGGGAGATGAACCGGGAGGTATTGTAGCACGTAATAAAATGTTCTAATCGATAATTCATATCACAACACCTGCTTTAATCGTAATTGAGCTAGCTTGATCACCTAGTTAACCATCACACACCTAGCTTATAAATGTATGTTGCGGCGAAGTGTGGGAACCAGGGTTTCGGGATCAGACGCTTTGGCTTAAAAGGTAGTTTGACACCTACCGTGCACTTTGATTGACACTCTAGTCGTTAGGTCCATGTCCAATACGGGGCTTTTATCGTTCACTCGGGCGAGTCTAGAACTTAATCACGTTAGGTGAGTTGGCCTTCTAAAAGGAAGGTTGATGAGCTTCGCGTAGGGTGGAGTTAGCACTAGAATTAGGACTCGACACCTGTGAGTTTATCATTAGACAGGCAAGGAAGGTAGAGAACACTCTCGGGGTAGTTTGTCTGAGGGTAGAGTAATCCGCTGGATCGTAGTTCGGCTGTACCTCTTTTAATCATTAAGAAATCCGATTATTATAATCTTTCTTTTATGCAATAGTATAACGTCATATTTTTCTGGTTGACCTGAACTGAGTGCTAAGTCAGCTGTGGTACTCAAAGCCAATCTTGTGGGTTCGACCTCGGACTCCTCAAGCACTACCTACAATCGATCCGGTCCACTGCCGGTTAGAAAGTAGATTTTGCTAAGGTTTCGAGTTTTTACTTGATTAACTCGATTGCAAAATTCTCTTATCACCCCTAATCCTGTTATACACAATAATTGCCCTTATCAATTTCTTTATAATAAAGATCCTGAATATGGTGCCATAAATTCTTTGGTTGCATAGTGTTAAGGGTGAAAATCTATGTTTTATTATGATATATTTTATGGTATTTTCCCTCTTAATTGGATTAATTGCATAATAAATGGCCCTTATATGGAAATATTGAGCATACTAGGTTTTTAAGGACTTAATCGCAATATTGAATAAATTATGTGTTTTCATCGTGAATTATAATTAATTGGACTTTATTACAGTTTGCGATGTTTTCCATGTGTTATAGGTATGTTTGTCGTGCTCAAATGATGATCAAAAGGGTTAAAATTCGAGCTATAAAGATTTAAGAAGAGATAATGATCGAATGGAGTGGGCGAGAAAAGAGATAGAGATGATTTAATCAAGTTTTATTCCAATAAATCAAGTCCAAGTCCCGTCCGAGAGTGGACGGGCGTCTGACAATTCAAACGGTCGTTTAGAGGAAGAATTCAATCATCGAGGCATCATGAACTTACTCAACGCACGCCCGTAAGAAGCGCACGAGCGTCCAAGGTGCAAAAAAGAAGATCGAGAGTTTGACGCCGCCCGCATTTAACGCCTACATTGGAGTTCGTAACACTTGACGAAGCGCCCACTTAACCGCATTTAGCGTCCGGATTGCCGACTTAGTGAAACCGCCTCAAATCTCTATAAATACTTGCCTCTTTTCACACATTGAGACACCAATTTTACAATTCTCGAACCCTAAACCCTAGGGGCGGCTATAGGCTGCGTTTTTACTCAGTTTTTCCCAGTTTTATGTTCTTAAATTCCTAGATAAAATTAGTTTAGTTTATGCGATTTACTTCAACACTTCAAGCTATTCAAGGATGCTGAGAGGCTAGGCTTCAATCAAACGAGCATTGTGAAGCCATCCAACTTTCATTAATTTTGATTCTTCGGTTATATTGTAAGCTTTTAATCAAGTTGTTTCCTTTATCATGTCTTATGTTGATTAATTGCATTTATATCGAAAGATGTGCATGTATGATGTTTTATATTTGATGAAAGTCTTTATAAACATTAGATCACCATGATTTAGGAATAGATCTTTAATCTATGTCAAACGAAAGTTGATAGGTTGGAAATCTAGGTTAAAACGTTAAAGTTTACATCTTTGTTTATGTTATGACGCGTTAATTTCCGTAAATCGAAAGATAGAAATTAATAGGCGAATCATCTACGAAAGTAGGATTCATACCTTTGATAAGATGAACCACAACTTGGTAGAAATTGCAATATAATCGGGATGAGAGATTAGTGTTTGTTGGATAGGTGGATCAATACTCGCTTTGCCCATATTAAACTTGATTTAACCTCTTGAGACTTGAACTGCTTTAGTTAGTTTATTTTCTATTGCACTTTTAGAGTAGTATTTGTTCGCAACCAAACCTCCCTAGCTTTGGATTCGTCCTCTGCCTAGTTTATATTCAGCATATATGTTCGGGCTTTAGTTTTATTTAACCGCTTAGTTTAGTTTTCCGTGACATAGCTCGGCTTAGACAAAAACTAGGAACCACAATCGTCTAGTTCCCCGTAAGATCGACCCGGCATTAACCACTAGTACTACGATCCTTATACTTGGGGTTAACCGGATTATAAATTTATTACTTGTTTGTTTTGCATAGATAAAAATCCGTAGACAAGTTTTTGACGCCGTTGCCGGGGAACCGGACGGTTGCTTAGTTTTTGTTCTAGTTTTGTTTTGTTTTCAATTCCTGTTTTTAGGTTAGATCTTTTCAGTTTCTGTTTGTGGTTAATAGTTTAGTTGTTTTTTTTTGTTCAATTGTCTGTCATTTTAATTGTGTTTTTGTTAGTAGTCAATATAAAATCTTTGTCCCTAATTTATACTCTGTTTTCTGTTTACCACGCTCTGTTTTCTAATCGTTTACGCCAGCTTGACGAAAGCGTCCGCTTTACCGCAGACGCCCGTCCAGTTCTTGCTTCGATCGGACGAAGTGTAGTTTCTCGGGCGCCCGTCCGCTGAAATTTTTTCAATTCTGTTTAATTCTCGATCCGCAGACGAGCGCTTTCACACTTCGGGCGCCCGTCCAAAGGAATTTGGAAAAGAGGACGAGCGCTCATATTTTGAACGCCTGCATTCTCGAAATTGGTCGACGCCGTCCATAATTTTGGACGTCCGTCCGCCTCTTCCTCCTATCATCTTCTTCTTTTTTTCTTTTCTTTTCTCTAGGTTTTGATCTTAGATTAGATTATAAGTCTTTAGTTTAAGTTGTTAGTTTCGTAGTTTATAGTTCTCTCTCTCCTTCTTTCTTTCTTGCTCAACAACTTGATCTTGGATCTCGGTGTATGCAAACTCGTAGTCAGAAGGGACCACTAATCTACTCCCCTGACCCCGAGCGGACCATAGTCCGACCCAATAGGCGGAAACTTCGGTTCGACGAAGGAAACGCTCTAGATCAAGAATTTGAGCATTATCTTTCGGAGAAATCGAAAGAATAGTAATAATGGCAAATGAAGATAGACGGACGTTGGCCGACTATGCCATGCCTGCACAAATCACCATCAACCCCGCAATTGTTATGCCAGCCATCATCGCTCCAACTTTCGAGCTAAAGCCAGGACTTATTCAGATGATGCAGCATGCATCGATTTTTCACGGCTATCAATCTGAGAACCCCCACGCTCACCTACACACATTTCTACACATATGCGGTACTACCCGTATCCAAGTTGTAAGTGAGGACGCAATCAAGCTCAAACTTTTTCCATTTTCCTTGCGAGGGGAAGCACTAGTGTGGTATCACTCTCTCCCCTCGGAATCCATTACGACCTGGGCCGGACTTGAAAGAGAATTTTTGAGTCAATATTTCCCGCCGTCAAAGACGGCCCAGTATTTGAATGAAATCTTCACGTTCCGTCAGCAGGAAAATGAGTCTTTCTTTGATTGCTGGAAAAGGTTCAAGTCCCTCCTCCGAAAATGTCCCCACCATGGTTTGCCGATGCAAAGGCAAGTCCATACATTCTTTAGCGGATTGACCGAGCTCACTAAGGGCATGGTCAATAGTTCATCTGGCGGGGCGTTTTTGAAGAAGACTCCAGACGAAGGATGGGCATTGATCGAAGACATTGCCAAATATAACTATGCTCCATCCTATCAAGCTATTCAGACACCTCCTCCTCCTCCCAAGGTCGAGGAAATGACTATGCAGAAACTGATTGCCATGTTGCGTAAGCAAATGGCTAGCTCTCAACTAACCACATCCCAAACTGTTCCCAATCCGAGTAATCGACTCTTCGCTTTTCCAGAGCTCTCGTGTTCAGATTGCGAAAGTTGTCATCAACCTGGCCACATGTCCACCAAAGTCAATTTCAATCCCCGCTACTCATCAAGTCAACGCTGCTCATAATAATGGACAAGATAATCCAATCACATGCCAAGTATGTGATGATCCGGGCACACTTTGCTCGCTTCGTCCCATGATTGGACAAAATGCGTATGAATGCTTTTTCGCCGATCCTAATCCTAGGTTCAACAACCAATTCTCCGGCCGAATAATGCTCAAAATCGTGGTTTCGCCGTAATCCGAGTTTCAATCGTAATCCAAACTCGAACTTCAATTCTAACCCGAACTTCAATAGAAACCCTGGTTTTAGTTCGAACTAAAACTCTAATTTTTCCAATCAAACACAAAGGTTTAATCGAATTGGCCCTCCATTTCCAATTCCAACTATCGAATCGGCCCAACACCACAAAATCAAAATTTTTCCAATTCTCAAGGCCCTCGATTCCAATGACCTCATAGGTGAATGGAACTCATTCAAAGAGGAGCAAAACAAGAACATTCACTCTCGATGAGTACCAATAAGAACCTTGAAAGACAGATAGGGCACCGGTGGTGAGCGCTTAGCATCAAGACCCCCGGGCATCCGCCCCGCTTTTACCGAAAAAATCCTAAGGGCGGTCATGTTGCTCAGCCGATTTAGCGGCGCCAATGTACTAACTCGGTACCAACAATGCATTATGGACAAGAGGAGGCCAAGACAATGAGTTTAAGCGGTACACACACCGAGTGGTCCCCTCGGCTTTCGTGGAAACCACTAGCCCTCCCGCCATTGATAAGGCAGAGGGAAGTTGAGCACCCATCATCCCCTTGGTCGCAAGCAAGTAATCAGTGGTGATCCCCGATAGGTGAAAAGGTTGGAAATCCTCGGTGGTCTGTACCTTCTAAGGATCGAACAGTTGGAAATCCTCAAGTGGTGATCCTCGAGGACCGATAAAGGAAAAGAAAGTCGTGGCTGATCCCCGACTATGAAAGCTCTCAAAAGACGGTTCGGTGGAAGGATTTGGAAGACAAAGCTATCGCCGCATCCTCAAAGAGAGTCTTTTCCGAGAGTGATCTCAAGAAGCTTCCGCTTCCACCGAGGAAGAGCAACATTCCATTGGTTGAAGACAAAAGTACGAGAAGGTGCTAAACCTTCCGAGAAATACTCAGTAAATCTGCCATTATCCGAGGTCTTGGTCGAGATGCCTAAGTATACAAAGTTCATCAAGGATGTTGTATCTTCCAAGAAGAAGTTAGCAGAATGGATCAAGCAGCTTGGTAAGGAGTGTTCTCTCGTCAATAATGAAAGCTTACCAATCAAGAGAAGCGACCCAGAAAATTTGTGCTCACATTGCGGATGGGAGGTCTAGTCTTCCCAAATTCCTTATGTGACTCAAGCGCATCTATCGACTTGATGCCATTGTCTCAGGTGCAAGCAAATGGGTTTACAAAGTCTTCTAGAACCCACGACCATGAATTTGCGGTCACGATAGATCTTCTAAGAAAGCTTCAGAATCCTAAAGGACGTATTAGTTCAAATAGATAGGTTTACCTTTCCAGCTTGACTGCACGTCTTAGATATTGAGAAAAGTGAAAATGTCCCTTTGATTCTTGGAAGACCTTTCCTATCTACAGCCTAGAGCCCTCATCGATTGTGATGGTGGGCATGTGACCATTCGAGTTGGTGACCAGGAGGTGAGTTATAGTGTTTCCAAATCTATCAATGTACCGTCTGGATCTCCAACCGGCTTTTCCATTGAGGAGACTTTTGATGATTTCGATGACTTCATGGATAAGCAAGTCATAGCTGTAGAATCAGAATATGAGCGACTAATTGATAATCTGAATAATCATGGTGTGGTCAATCTAGATCAATTAGCAAATTTGAATTTGAGGATGAGCTAAGAGAAGAAGCCTTGGCGAGAGGACCACTAAGTAAGCTCAAATGATGTTGAGTTGAAGAGTGGCGATCTTAAATCAAGTCTAGAGAGATCCTCCCGTAGATTTGGTGCTGAAGCCGTTGCCTAAACATCTTAAGTATGTGTTTTTAAGAGAAGGTGACAAGCTTCCTTTGATCATCTCTCGCCAAGCTATCTCGTATAGAAGAGCTTAAGTTGTTAAACGCCTTGCGCAAAAATGAAAAAGCCTTTGATGGCGGTGGGAGATATCCGAGGATATCTCCCGACATCTCAGTATGCACAAAATCAAGACGAGGAGGGTGCAAACGAGTTAGACAAAATTTCGTAGAAGGCTCAACCCTCACATGCAAGAGGTAGTCAAGAAGGAAATTATCAAGCTTCTAGATATGGGTATCATATACGCCATTGCAGGCAGTGAGTGGGTATCCCCAACTCGTAGTTCCCAAGAAAGGTGGAATTACCATTGAGAAGAATGAGAAGGGAGAGGAGATAGCATTGAGACTTGTCACCGTTACAGAGTCTCAGATCGATTATCGAAAGCTCAATGAGGTCACACCGAAAGATCATTTTCCCTTCCATTCATTGACCGGATGCTTGAGCGCCTGGCGGGGCACGATTCTACCGCTTCTGGATGGATATTCGTGATACTTCCGATACCCATCGATCCTGTTGACCAAGAGAAGACCACTTTCACCTGCGCCTTATGGTACATTCGCCTCAAAGCGGATGCCATTTGGTCTCTCAGAATGCCCCGCCACCTTCCAAAGGTGTATGATGGCAATCTTTGACGGGCTAGTTGAAAAGTGCATGGAGATTTTTATGGATGATTTCTCGGTCTTTGGTCAATCCTTCGATGATTGCCTCGATAATCTTGATCAGGTGTTGTCAAGATGTGTGGAAAAGGACTTAGTGCTTAATTGGGAAAAATGCCATTTCATGGTAGATGAAGGCATAGTCCTTGGCCACAAAGTGTCAGCCAAAGGTATAGAAGTAGATAGGGCCAAGGTAGAAGCCATTGAGAAGATGAGTTATCCTAAGAATGTACGCGAAGTCAGAGGTTTCCTCGGACATGTCGGTTTCTATAGGAGATTCATCCAAGATTTTTCCAAAGTAGCCAAGCCCCTATCTACTCTGCTCAAGGAAGACGTTGAGTTCAATTTCGATGAGAACTGCAAGCAAGCGTTTGAGGAGCTCAAGAATCGGTTAATATCCGCCCCAATTCTTATATCGCCAGACTGGAACTTGCCCTTTGAACTTATGTGCGATGCATCCAACTATACTGTTGGTGCAGTCTTAGGACAGCGAATCGAAGGAAAGTTCCAGCCTATCTATTATGCGAGTCACACACTGAATCCTTCTCAAGTTAACTACACGACCACTGAAAAGGAATTATTAGCCGTAGTCTTTGCTATGGATAAGTTTCGTAGTTACCTGGGTGCTCAAGTGATTGTGTGGATGATCACGCCGCTTATGCTATCTCATGACCAAAAAGAAGCTAAACCGCGCTATCGCGTTGGATACCGACCTCCAAGAGTTTGACGTTCAAATCAAAGATAAGAATGGCGGTGAGAACGTAGTGGCGGATCATGTTTCTAGGATGATAAGTGAGGAAAAGGGTGATCCTCAAGATATAGATCTTTACTTTCCTCTAGAAAACATCATGTTGATCGATGGCGCTCCCCGATGTTCCATGGTATTCGCCCATTGTGAATTACCTTCATGCCCGTTACCTTGACCCCGAAATGTCATTATCAAGAGAAGAAGAAGTTCTTCTCTCGATATGAAATATTTCGCTTGGGATGAACCTTATCTGCTCAAGATCTCGCAAAGATGGTTTGCTTAGGAGATGCGTTCCGAATCGAGCAACAAGAGATTATCGAGCAATGCCATAGTGGACCCACAGTGTGGTCACTTTGGTCCTTGGAAGACGGTTGCTAAGATCTTCCAATCCGGTTTCTATTGGCCAACAATCTTTAAGGACACGAAGCCTTCAGAAAAGCTTATGATAGATGTCAAAGAACCGAACTCGACAAGGCGTTTCGACATGCCTTTAAAACCCATCTTAGAGTGCGAAGTCTTTGATGTATGGGGCATCGATTTTATGGGACCTTTCCCGTCATCGTGTGGCAACAAATACATCTTAGTCTGCGTTGATTATGTTTTGAAATGGGTGGAGGCAGTGGCCACTCCTCACAATGATCATAAAACGGTCATGAAATTTCTGAAGAAGAACATCTTTGTGAGATTTGGATGTCCTCGAGCCCTGATCAGTGATGAAGGAACGCATTTCTGCAACCGACCTCTGGAGAAAGTTCTTGAAAAGTATGGTGTTCGCCATAAGACCGGCACACCATACCATCCGATGACTAGCGGTCAGGTTGAGCGAAGCAACCAAAGCATCAAGCAAATCCTGGAAAAGACAAAGTGAATACATAGAAAGGATCGGAGTTTGAAATTGGATGATGCACTATGGGCGATAGGATCGCTTATAAAACCCCTATGGGTACATCTCCATATCGATGGTCTACGGCAAGCCATGTCATCTGCCAGTTGAGTTAGAGCATAGGGCTTATTGGGCGACGAAGTTTCTTAACTTTGATTCCCAAACTTGTGGAAAACATCGACTGCAGCAGCTGCATGAGTTAGACGAGTTCCGACTCCAGGCTTACTGAAAGCGCCAGGATAAGCAAGGATAAGATGAAACTCCTCCATGACGCAAAAATTAAGAAAAGAGAATTTCAAGTAGGGGAACAAGTTCTTCTTTATAATTCCAGTTACATTTGTTTTCCGGAAAGCCGAGGACACGGTGGTCCGCCCCTTTACGATTCTCAAAATCATTCCCGAGGCGTTCTAGAACTACTCGGTTATAAAGATCACCCGTTTTGAGTTAATGGTCGAGGTGCAAACACTACATTGGAGAACCTACAGCAAGCCTTTGATTGTTAAATTTCTCGATGTCCTTGGATGTGGTGTTAATGAAGTCGAAGACTCGGCGAGATTTCACCCAACTGCTTTCTTTGAGGATAACGGTAGTGGTCTATCACAAGAAGTTCTAGCCGGTAGTTGGGATATGGAGGAATATGCAAGGGAGCAACAACTCAAACGTCGTGAGAAATCTACACGTAAGAAAGTCGACCATGGGAAAGGTTGAACGTATCTGGAAAACTGTCAAAGCTCTAATCCCATGCGTTAAGTGTCGTTTCTGCAGCCACAATCCTGATCAAAACTTAAACGAGGTAATGGCGGGCGAAAAAAGTCAATGGCCTGACCAGTGAATTCAAATGGTGTCGAGCTAACGACATAAACCAAAAAAGCGCCACTAGGGGCATCCTAGATATCCAATCTTGTTTTAGTTTTTCTTAGTTCCTTTTGCTTTAGTATGTTATTTTGGTTAGTTTTACTAAGCTTCTATGTTGCTATCTCAAGAGTTGCTTTGAGATATGGATCTCTACGGAGTTCGCCTCGAGGAGTTCCCACTCATTAGTCGAATCCCGACGATCACAAGATAGATGATGGACCAGGAGGCACTATAGTTCTTCATGTAGATTTTGACATTAGCACTCGTGTTAAGACCATCACGTACGTTATCATTGTTCCACCGTGTTCGGGAGGCAGCGATTTCACGACTGAGGAGTTGCAGAGAGGCCATAGGGCGCCCTTACACGATCCTTAATGATCCTATGTTGACGGATTTGGCACTTAGTGTCGCGGGTGAGCATTTTAGAGGTTTTGAGGTAGCCGGTGAGGATTGGTGTTTGCAGGATGAGTACGACTTCCCTCCGGCTATCGACATGCTTCAACGTCTCATTCGTTTAGTGGATTGGGACGAGATCTACGCAGATTAGTGTTTCCTTAGTTGGTTTTGCTTTCGTCGAGCCCCGACGTAAAACGGAAGCGCTAGGTGGGAGGCAACCCACTGCTTTATTTGTGTTTGTTTTATGTTCAAGTTCTTTTAAGTTCGTTGTGTTTCCGTATTGTACTTTTGAATTTGAGATTATCGATAATAAAAGTTTCGCATTTATTTGTTTTATAGGATAATTTTAATATAAAAAAAAAAGAAGAAGAAAGGGACAATTTTGCAATTTTCCTGACTGGACGCCCGTTCATGAATATGAACGCCCGTCCGGACTACTGTTTTTATGGACGATCGTCCAATATAATGGACGCCCGTCTATACGCTTCCTCCTATCCTGTATTCAAATCGCCCCATGGACGGCGCTCGAATTTATGGACGCCCGTCCGCTTCATGCGATTACTAGTGAACGCCCGTCCGTAGAGATGGACGAGCGCCCACTCGAGCCTATATATACTGTTCTGGCGTGAACCTCATTTCCTCGCGATTTTCAAACGTGAAACCCGACTTTCCCCTCTCTCCACACCTAAAATCTTCGTTTCTGAACCAAATTTGGCGCTTCTTGTTGCAAAAGAACGGTCTTTGCACCCTCTTTTCAATTATCCAGTCCATTTCCTCCAACGATCAACGAGATTTGAAGAATCAGTGTTTCTTCTTTGCGGCCATTTTGACAAAAGTTGGCATTTTGGTGGCCAATCTTGGTGTTTCTGGGCCTCTAATCTGTTCAATCATCATCCTCTCATAGCGTTGGGTAAGTCTATAGCACCTTTTATCGTTTCCATTCAAGTTTTTGGGAGTTCGATCTCCGGCTCGACTCATTTTTTTGAATATGCACTCATATTGTTATATTTTCTGTTTGTTGCCCTTTTCTTCCCCGAATTCTGGTTGTGATGATGTGGTGCGTTTGTGGTGGTTGTTGGTGGTATGCTTTGTTTGAAATCCCGATTTGGACGATAAACGGGTAACCATTTGTGTGAATTGTTTGGTTTAGATAGAAGTTTGACAATGGGGCGTGAGAAGGCGGTTGTGAAACGTTATGGTAAAGGGTTAGCTAGGGAGAGCGGTAAGCGGAAGCGTTTAGAGTTTGATCCCTCCACAATTGTTCCAACCAAAGGTGTTGTCCTCCGAGAGCAACCTCCTGTATGCCTCAAAGAACGTAGGGCGAATTAAGGGATGATTCCCTTCCGATTCTCAAACCGAGGAAGATGATGAGGTCCCTCTCGTTAGGATGTCTCGAGGCACTCGGGGTGGTGAATCTTCTAGAGCAGAGGTTGGTACTGAGGATGTCGTTGGGGAGGAGGCTGAAACCGAAGCTACACATGCACCCCCTAAGAAGAAAGCTAAGAATGTTGTCCCTCTTGCTATGCCCCGTCGATTCGTAAATCCACGAGCTCATAGTGCCTACACTAAGGATTATGTGACTAGGAGTATGATCTTTGACAGAGAGGTCAAGACACAACAAGTTGATCCCGCCTTCGTAAAGATGTTAAAGGCTCGGAAATGGGATGAATTACTGAAAATTCCTACTACCCCGGTCAATGATTCTATAGTGAGAGAGTTTTATGCGAATTGTTCTGAGACGGATTTGGATGGCGGTTTTGTGATGGTTCGAGGTGTCAAAGTTCCTTTTTCCGCCAAGGTGATCAATCGGAAATATAAGTTGCCGGCGTTTAGCGGCTTGGATTACAAGGAGGAGATCGCTAGACGGCAAAATGAGGAGGGTAGGGATCCGATGGAGGAGCTGCGATTGAAAGTTTGTCCAGATGTGGCATGGGTGTTGAGGCCGAATGGTGATAGGAAGGAGTTAATCACCACGACTTGGACTGAGGATTGGAGGGTCTACTGTCGGTTTATCCAGAGTCGGTTGATTCCTAAGAATAATCTCACTCATTTCTATATCGCTGATCTTGGGATGTTGTATGCATTGGTTTTCGGGTTGAATGTTGATGTCGGGCGGCTTTGTTTGATGACATTGTGGCGAACCGTATGTATCTACCCGGAGTTTGATAGTGCCCCATTTGATACATCGCTTATGTTTGATGTCAAGGTTGCCGAGTATACATCGGATCACAAGACAAAAAGTTACCCCCATTCGTAGAGAGAAAGCTCCGCCTGCGGGTGCGTCTGCGGCAGCCCCACCTCCGGCACCTCCTGTCCCTACCATTTCTCCATCGATGCGGATACGGCTCAGCATGGCCCACAGTTAAAAGGCAGTGGATGCTCGATCAGCGAGACATGCAGAATAACATTGTCACTTTGCTTCAGTGTGTGCTTGAGGATAGACTGCCGCGGGATGAGCGGATTTATGCCCACAGCGTGGTGGATTATAGTTTCGATGACGACATTGAGCAGGCAATTGCAGCTGTGATTCGCGAGTCGTCTGACGATGAGGAGGATGAGCCCCCGGTAGACCCTGCTACTGCTTCTACTACGCAGCCTGAGCCTACACCGACGCCGTCCACTGTTGCTGTACCTACTTCAGATCCTCCTCATGTTGATGCCCCTACTGGTGATTCTGCTGTTATTCCTCCGTCTGATGCTCCGATTCCGCCCAAGTGATCTTGAGATTTTTATGCATTTTCTGCTTGATGTATTTCTTCTTTTTATCCACATTCGATCTGGTTGTACTATGACTATTACTACTTTCCTTTTGATGCTTCCATGATTTCTGTACTTTCTATTTTTCTCGCTACTGTTGATTATCGTAGGCGTATGTTTTCTTAAATCATGTAAGCTGTCTAGCACCACGTACTTGGATTGCGATTTCGTTGGTATTCTGATCATTTTTGGTTAACGCTTGTTGTTCTATCTCTTTCATTCATTCCTTTCACATTATTACGTAATTGTGCCCCGTTTTCCCCCGAGATTCTGTTGTTTTGTCGAGTAGTGCAGGTCTAGTCTTGGTTGAGTTCGGTTTGGACGTTTTTTTTTTCGACGCTTTTGCGAGTGTTGTTTCTTTCATGCTCCGGCCTGACCAACATCTCGATTTTCTACGCGCATACAGCTAAGTTTCTTATCCTTTTACTTTCTGCACAACATGAGGACATGTTGCATTTTTAAGTGTGGGGGAGGGGATAGTTCGATTTGTGCCTATGCGTACACATTTGTTTAGTACGTTAGATTGTTGTTTTATGCGAAATGAGCGTAATTTTTCGAAATTTTCCGACACCTTTGTTTTTGTTTTGTCCCGAGTAGGCAATTCAATTTGAAGTTCTTTGTTTTTATAGTCATCTATGCGATATATCATATGTTTGGTAAGTTAGTTGTTTCACCTGACACTATTTTTCACGAGCCATAGTGAATGATGAGCTAATTTATAAAGTTATACCCCTTTTGATTAGTAATTTTTGATTTTCTTATAAGTCATGTGCTTAGTGCTACGTACATATCTTGAGATTTATGATAGTTTGTATTTAGATCCGAAGTATGAGATACTGTGAATATCTAGAGGTTTGAATGTGATAAGTAGCACGTAACTAATGTCAAATGAGAAGTTGAAAATTTAAATGAATCTATGTGTGTGTCAAGCTAGTCGATGATTTGAGTGCGATAGGGTATACCACGATGTCCTATACCGCTATGATGACTAAGAGCTCACGACAGCTTAGGAAAAAGTCGCCTTATGATTGGAGTAAGGTAGGGATTATCTCGAAATGTCCTATTCTCGCTATGAGGCAAAAGCTCACCCTAATGTGTGTTTTAGAGTGAATGAATTCAATCAACTTAAGATATGTTATGAAATGAATAAGGCTTAGTTTTCGTTAATCTTATCCCCAAAGATAAACTGATAGATATGTCGTAGGATTATCCTCTGAGTATTTCGTAAAGGCCCTAGATTCATTCGATCATCCTTTTCGGATATGTCACGTTTGTAGGGTACATCTTATGAGTATCATTTATTACTATTCTACGAGGGGTATTAGCTAGTTTTGCTTTGAGTTATTCAAGTTTGGTTTTAGTGGACGCTTTCTATGGCTATGCACTTACACGATGGTGAACACCTAAGTTATTGAATATATGTTATACTTGTTTAGATGCCTGCTTTTCCTTTCTCGAGCCTAATTTTTCGCTTTGTTTTGCTCGGGATAAGCAAAAGCTAAGTGTGGGGAGTTGTTAAGGGTGAAAATCTATGTTTTATTATGATATATTTTATGGTATTTTCCCTCTTAATTGGATTAATTGCATAATAAATGGCCCTTATATGGAAATATTGAGCATACTAGGTTTTTAAGGACTTAATCGCAATATTGAATAAATTATGTGTTTTCATCGTGAATTATAATTAATTGGACTTTATTACAGTTTGCGATGTTTTCCATGTGTTATAGGTATGTTTGTCGTGCTCAAATGATGATCAAAAGGGTTAAAATTCGAGCTATAAAGATTTAAGAAGAGATAATGATCGAATGGAGTGGGCGGAGGAAGAGATAGAGATGATTTAATCAAGTTTTATTCCAGCTAAATCAAGCGTCCAAGTCCCGCCGAGAGTGGACGGGCGTCTCACAATTCAAACGGGCGTTTAGAGGAAGAATTCAATCTCGAGGCATCATGAACTTACCAACGCACGCCCGTAAAGAAGCGGCATTTGCGCCCAAGGTGCAAAAAGAAGATCGTAGAGTTTGACGCCGCCCGCATTTAACGCTCTACATTGGAGTTCGAACACTTGGACGAAGCGCCCACTTAACTGCATTTGAGCGTCCGGATTGCCGACTTAGTGAAACCGCCTCAAATCTCTATAAATACTTGCCTATTTTCACACATTGAGACACCAATTTTACAATTCTCGAACCCTAAACCCTAGGGCGGCTATAGGCTGCGTTTTTACTCGCTTTTTCCGTTTTTATGTTCTTAAATTCCTAGATAAAATTAGTTTAGTTTATGCGATTTACTTCAACACTTCAAGCTATTCAAGGATGTTTGAGAGGCTAGGCTTCAATCAAACGAGCATTGTGAAGCCATCCAACTTTCATTAATTTTGATTCTTCGGTTATATTGTAAGCTTTTAATCAAGTTGTTTCCTTTATCATGTCTTATGTTGATTAATTGCATTTATATCGAAAGATGTGCATGTATGATGTTTTATATTTGATGAAAGTCTTTATAAACATTAGATCACCATGATTTAGGAATAGATCTTTAATCTATGTCAAACGAAAGTTGATAGGTTGGAAATCTAGGTTAAAACGTTAAAGTTTACATCTTTGTTTATGTTATGACGCGTTAATTTCAGTAAATCGAAAGATAGAAATTAATAGGCTTAATCATCTACGAAAGTAGGATTCATACCTTTGATAAGATGAACCACAACTTGGTAGAAATTGCAATATAATCGGGATGAGAGATTAGTGTTTGTTGGATAGGTGGATCAATACTCGTTTGCCCATATTAAACTTGATTTAACCCTTGAGACTTGAACTGCTTAGTTAGTTTATTTTCTATTGCACTTTTAGAGTAATTTGTTCGCAACCAAACCTCCCTAGCTTTGGATTCGTCCTCTGCCTAGTTTATATTCAGCATATATGTTCGGGCTTTAGTTTTATTTAACCGCTTAGTTTAGTTTTCCGTGACATAGCTCAGCTTAGACAAAAACTAGAACCACAATCGCCTAGTTCCCAGTAAGATCGACCCGGCATTAACCACTAGTACTACGATCCTTATACTTTGGGTTAACCGGATTATAAATTTATTACTTGTTTGTTTTGCATAGATAAAAATCCGTAGACACATAGCATATGCAAGCACACTAGCTGCTAACGGAACCAAATTTGGTCCTAGAGCTAGATAATGTGTCTATCTAGGGCAGCCAAAGGCAACAAAAGGTTTCTTATTGAAGGATATAGTTACTAGAGACTTTTTTATGTCCAGAAAAGTTCTTTATAAAACTGTTTTCCTTGCATAATGACACTCTGTTGCATTCTTCTCGATGTTCCATCTTTTCTCCGCATGTCCCCTATTCTTCTACTAATGATTTTGTTGATCGTGAGTTTCCCAAAATGAAGTTCACAATCCTACAAATGATATAGGCCAACATCCAAAGAGTTGATGCTCCAATGGCTCCTACTAATCATGAGGCAAGGAGATCTACAAGGACCGAAATGCTCATGTAGATCTCAAGAAATATGTGTGTACTACTCAGAAATCTCCACATCTACTGGACAAAGTTCTTCAATATGATATATTATTAGACTCACATTCAAAATTTGTGTGAATTTTGTGGATGCAACTCATGAACCAAAGACCTATAATTAGGTCATTAAGCATGAATGTTGGAAGGAAGCTATGCAAAAAGAGTTGGACGTACATCAAGCCACACACACTTGGGAAATAATGACTCTACCACCTGGTAAGACACCTATAGGCTGTAAGTGGGTGTATAAGGTTAAGTATCATGCTGATGGATCAGTTGAAAGATATAAAGCAAGTTTAGTAGCAAAAGGCTATACACAAACACATGGAATAGATTACCAAGATACATTTTCTCATGTTTCTAAAAACACTACCATTAGATCCTTACTTGTTGTAGCTGCTGCTAAGAATTGGCATTTACATCAAATGGATGTAAATAATTCCTTCTTACATGGTGATTTATAGGAGGAGGTATACATGGATTTACCTCTAGGATACAAGACTGACAAGCATAATCAAGTGTGCAAACTGACAAGATCATTGTATGGCCTAAAACAAGCAAGTAAAAAGTGGAACTTCAAGCTTACAGAAGCATTATTAGCCGTAGGTTATGCATAGTCAGCCCATGATCCCAGTCTATTTACCAAAGGACAAGACAATAATTTTGTAGCCCTACTGGTTTATGTTGATGATATTACTACAACAAGTGCCTAATTGGCTCCTATACAAGAAGTAAAATACTATCGACATTCAAGATTTCAGATCAAATTTGGTGCAACTCAAGTACTTAGCACTGAGGTTGCCCGATCATCAAAAGGCATCTCACTTAATCAGAGGAAATATACCATCAATCTATTAAAGGAATATGGTTTCCTAGACTATAAACTTGTTCATACTCCAATGATTTCAAAACAAAAACTTAGTGATTTTGAGTTATTACCATATAATACACTATATAGATCCTTGGTAGGCAAATTTTTGTACCTATCTTTTACGAGACCTGACATAACATTTGATGTACAATAGCTCAGTCAATTTATTAGTCATCCAACTGAAATCACTTACAGGCTGCACATAGGGTGCTTAGATATCTCAAACACAACCCTGGCCAAGGCATCTTTTTTTCCCACGCAAAATGATATAGTATTATAAGCCTATTCTGACTCAGATTGGGCAGGTTGCAATCATACTAGGAATCCATTACATGCTACATTGTGTTCCTAGGGTCAACACATATTGCTTGGAGGGCTAAGTGTTAGGAAATCAAACGAGTAGCGCAGCGGAAAATAAAATTTGATTTCTGATCCAAGGATCGACTTTTTTTAAGTAATAAACATATAACAAGGAGGACAAAAATTATACCTTTCTTGATCTTAAAGATCGAGGCTTTCACCGTCCGGTAGAAGTAGATGTGCGCAAGCCATCCAAGTGTCCGGCCTCTATCAGTTATCTACACGAACACCTCGCCGGAATCCTCCTGGATTGCTATTAGAAAAATCCGACTGCTTATCGGACTTTCCTGGGTTTCCAATCTTACCGGCAGTGTACCAGGTCAATTGTAGTCTAGTAAGTGGTCAAGGTCGTATCCACGAGGATTGTGAGGTTGAACACCAAAAATCTATTATTATCTTGATCTAAGTCGCAAATTAACAAGAAGGTAAATGTATCTATGATTCTACTACTACAAAGGTGATAAAATGATAAAAGGCCTAACCAAGACAATGCAATGATCAAGTATATCTCTACTAGTATCATGGGAATTAACTACCTACCAACCTTCCATTAGTGTTCAAGTGTGTGTGTTACCAGTGCACTCCTAAGCTAATAGTTTCCCCTCATAAGAGTGAATGAAACTACTCTATGTCTCCTCTTTTGTCTAAGTGTCCTAGACCTACTGATTCAACATGATTAAGATCTTGAATGCAATGACAATGCCAATAACCCCCGGATAAGAAATCGAATTCCAAATAAGGTCGATTTACCTTCCGGTTCTCCTATTCCTTCTCCCATACCAAGCATCTCCTCTTGGTCTCAACTAAGTGTGTATGTGTGCTAGTGCTAGGTGATCAATCCAACACCAACAAGAAATTCATTGCAAATAGGAAAAAATAACAACAACACATAAAGCTATGAAATACAACAACATTCCCAAACAACTATTTAAACTATCACAACAACATTATCTTGGATAGTAGAAAACTAGCCACTCATAACTATAAGCATCAACATATCAAGATTAACATTCATAGCTATAAGAACACTTGAATCAAAGTAAAGATTAGGAGTTACCAATCAAAAGCTAGATGCTCAAAATTGTTGTCCTTCACTCGAGCTCCCAAACCTTAAAAATGGAGTTGATACACAAGTGTATTACCTCCATGCCAAAGTAGTAGAAACTAAACTTAGAATCTAATCCTTAATGGTTACAATGAAACTAAGAGCTAAGTTAAGTGATAAAATTAGGCTAGAACAGCCTCTTGGGGCGATTTGGTGCGTTCAAGGGAAGAAGAAAAAGAAGGGGGTTAAGGATTGTAAAATTCGATCTTGATAAAGTTTTTATGCTGAAAACTATTTATGTGGCATTTTGGCGTACGGCGTGTGCCGGAATGTCTGGAAATATCTCTGACAGCTTTCTGCGACGATTCGGCGTGCGCCGCAAAATGTCCGGCCAGCGCCGGTCTTCATAGCATCTCAGTAAAATGGACATAATTTGAGTTGTGGACCTCCAATTGATGTGATTCAAGATGCGATAGAAAGCTCGTTTCTTGATATACAACTCTCATAAAGAAGTCTTCTCCAGAAAATGCCTTTATGTGGGGTCAAAATTCCGTTGAAGATAGGATACAGTAGAAGCACTAAGGACAAATGATCTGTTTGAATTTGATAGCTTCCGGCACACTCTTCTAGCCCTAAAAAAACGCGTTTAGGCTCAACATGTGTCGTCCATCGGGGTCTTGGTCAACCTATAATCCTGCAATGAATCACCAAATTACCAAGTATAAACCCGACACGACGCTCCGGTTACTATAACCAGTACAAAACCTATCAAAATATGATATTTTACAAAATAATTAATATCTACACATATGGATGAAACTAAGAAATTAATGACTTGAATTGGAACAATAATGCTCAAAGTGGTATCAGAAATAGGGTAAAATGTCATAATAATGAGCGATAATTTGTCTCTCATCAACTGCTAGGTCGACCTTTTTCTCCCTCACAATACTCTCTCTAAGAAGCTCTCTATTTTCTCAAGAACTATTAGCTCTTGAATTGCGATGTACAAAATAGCTAACCAACCCCTTGCTTATATAGGGGAAAGTGGCGCCCCAATGTCTTCCCAAACTTATTGGGAGAAGCTTCCTAGTAGATTGATGAGAGAGAAAAACTTTCTCCTAATGAAATAAGGAAAATCACTATAATTGATTTATCTCTTTTATTTTAATATCTCATGTTAAATAAATCTAGATATTGCCAATATCTTATATTGAATATCTTTATCTTATTATCATAATTCTATTTTCCAAAATCAATTAATATCCAGTATTAATAATATGGTAATCCTATTAATTAAATTACACAATCCACGTGTATCTCATACACTATGACCTGCGCCCCATATGCCACTATTAGCATCCGGAATATTCTTTAATTAATCAATATAATTAATATCTTGTATTTAATTTATTCATAATAAATAAATACCACCATATTAATTTACCACTATAACCTTTATAATTTTGAGATAAAACTTTCCTTATTTGGTCATCAACTATAACCGCATTTTAATCCGACTCGACATTCATATGTGTGTAACCCGATAGGCTTCCGAATATGTTGGCCGTAGACATAAGGTGCAATTACGAAAATGCCCTTCACCTTTAACGATCATGGATAGCGTCTAGCAACACGTCCATAACCCCCAATCATCGGAAGAGTCAATACGCAATGACTACTACCTTTCATGTGCTCGGTTAGCGTGTAAATAGAATCCTATCGCTGCAGTAATATCCATACGATCGTATCTTGATTGTATCCCATAATCTGGATAGCAAGCTCTCTCGGAATAACTCATTTACTCCCACTTTGTAAAGATTAATGAGAACTAGACATTCCTTATGGAAAGGCCATTTCGGATATTCACTCCTACGATAGGTACGTGATTCTCGCATTTACCTAACATGTATACTCCACATACTTCAAAGCATCATACCCAATCACTACCGTATGCTTCAAAGACCATACTAAATTCCACGGTGTGGATCGTCATGCTTTGACACTATTGAGGTTTCCACTTAGCCATGGGGCGATCATGTTTACTCCGCATGCTTTAGTACTATACCCAATCACTACCGCATGATCGCTCTATGGCTAAGGGAAACCTCAACAAGTGTCAAAGAATGACGATCCACACCGTGATGCCATGTGACTCGGTCTTAAGGATAATTACACAACCGTCACATAGTGTGACACTTAACGCTTTAAGTGGGTCACCTAACGACGCATTCTCTAATACACGCCCACGCATACAAAATATCACTACACTTCGATAGACGAGATCTATCCATACCCTTAAAGACGTAAGACATCTAATACGTGCTAGTCTGTTCGCACTATCAATGCCCTATTCAACGATTAGACATTAGCTCTGAGACATTTAAGTATCAAACTTATTAAAGCGATTAAAGATCTCATCAACCATAATCACTATCATGGTTTTTCTATCACAGTTTAATACCGAGGGCGTTATCATATACACAATATCATGATTGGCCTAATAAATAAACAAAGTATATAATAACTAAAGTGCTTTTATTAATCATAATAAAGTTATTAAATGAACTTAAATAGACTATAAATGATCCGACCCAGCTTGATCCAAATTAACCCGATTGGGTTTAGGACACATATTCAACAATCTCCTAATTGGCCTAAAGCCAATCACCCATATGCCTAAGCCCATACATGTGAACATGTTTAGCCAGTGACAATGCCTTGGTTAACGGATCAGCTATGTTATCATCCATGTGGACTTTCTCTATCCTTACATCTTCTCTATCAACTATCTCTAATTAGGTGAGGACGCCAGTAATACATGTTTGGACCTTTTATTGTCACAGTACAGGAACTGGACCTTCAATGGAGGAAACCACACCAATTTCAGTAATGAACTTCTTCATCCAAACTGCTTCCTTTGCCGCCTCCGAGGCTACTATGTAATCGGCTTCCGTTGTAGAATCTATAGTAGTCTCCTGCTTGGAACTCTTTCAACTCACTGCACCGTCGTTAAGCATGAAAACAAATCCAGATTGTGACTTTAAGTCATCCATGTCAGTTTGAAAACTGGCCTCTGTGTAACCTCGTAATACCAAATCATTGTTCCCAAAGACTAAGAACATATCCCCAGTACGTCTCATGTACTTGAGGATATTCTTGACAAGAATCCAGCTGGACCATCACAAGGATTCGCTTTGTACCTACTAGTCATACTAAGAGGGTTTACGAGACATCCGCCCTTGTGCAAAATATGGCATACATGATAGACCCTATAGCCGAAGCATACGGGATCTTGGACATGCGTGCCCTTTCCTCCTCCGTCTTAGGAGACATTTCCTTTGACAGGTAGACCCCATGTGACATGGGCAACAACCTCTCTTGATTGCTCCATGCCGAACCTTTTCAAGATCTTGTCTTGTATATATGTGGATTGTGAAAGACCAAGCAACCTCTTAGACTATCTCTCAGAGATCTTAATCCTCAAAATATAAGCCGCTTCACCCAAGTCCTTCATAGAGAAGTTCTTGGATAACCAAACCTTGACCGACTGTAACATGGGCACATCATTCCCTATTAGCAGTATGTCGTCTACATACAACACCAGGAAAACGATGGCACTCCCACTAACCTTCTTGTAAACACAGGGCTCATCTTCGTTCTTGATAAAATCAAATTGTTTGATTGTCTCATCAAAGCGAAGATTCCAACTATGAGAAGCTTGCTTCAATCCATAAATGGACCTTTGTAATTTTCATACCATCCTGGCGTCAATAGTTGTGAAACCCTCAGGCTGTGTCATATACACTTCCTTAAACAGATTCCCGTTAAGGAAAGTTGTTTTCACTTCCATCTGCCAGATTTCGTAATCATGGTATGCTGCAATAGCAAGCAGAATTCTAATGGACTTTAACATGGCAACAGGCGAAAAGGTTTCGTCATAGTCAATACCTTGTATTTGCTTATAACCTTTTGCCACTAACCTAGCCTTGTAGGTGACTACGTTACCATCCATGTCGGTCTTTCTCTTAAAGACCCATTTGCACCCGATAGGAACTATTCCCTTAGGTGGATCGACTAAGTTCCAAACTTGGTTGTCTTTCGTGGACTCCATTTCAGAATTCATGGATTCTAGCCATTTCTCTTTGTCAGGCTTCATTAACACCTCCTCTTAAGTTTTAAGGATCTCATCAACCATGAGATATATGCCCGTGTACCTTTTGGGTTCATGGAGTTCCCTAGTGGATCTTCGAGGTGCTACTGTCTTTGGAGCAGGGACTTGCGCCACCTCATTGTTGTTCGTAAGTGGTTCTTGAATTTCTTTAAGATCAATTTTACTCTCACTGGCCCTCTCCAGAATGAAATCTTTCTCTAGGAAATGGCCAGTCCTTGCAACAAACACCTTTTGTTCTCTAGGGTGGTAAAACTGGTATCCTCTAGCTTCTCTAGGATAGCCCACAAATAGACATTTATCAAATCTAGCTTCTAGTTTGTCAGGCATCATCCGCTTCACCTAAGTTGGACAACCCCAAGGTTTAAGATATGCCAAATTCAGTTTCTCTTGGTCCATACCGTATGGCGTAGAATCAACCATCTTTGATGGAGCACGGTTAAGCACGTAGGATGCTATTTCGAGAGCATACCCACAAAACAATTTTGGAAGAATCAGATAGCTCATCATGGATCGCACCATGTCTAACAAAATGCGCCTCCTTCTCTCGATACGCCATTCATCTCAGGCATCCCTTTAGGGGTCCATTCAATTAGAATCCCATTCTTCTTTAAGTAATCTTAAAACTCTCCATCTAGGTATTCACCACCTCAATCGGATGGAAGTGTTTTAATTTCTTTACCTAGCTGTTTCTCAACTTCACTTCTGAATTCCTTGAACTTTTCAAAGGCCTCAGACTTATACTGCATTAAGTATATGTAACCATAACAGGAATGGTCATCAGTGAAGGTGATAAAGTAAGAGTATCTTCATTTGGCTTGAATTGACATTGGGCCTCACACATCAAGATATATTAGCTCAAGCAATTCATTGATCTTATCCCTTTGCCACTAAATGGTGACCTTGTCATCTTTCCAAGTAAACAAGCTTCGCATGTATCAAATGATTCATAATCGAGTGATCCAATAATCCATCTTTATAGAGTTTGGAAATGCGATTCTTTTATATGGACAAGTCTACGATGCCAAAAGTAGGATTCATTCAAGTCACTTGTTTTAGCTTTCTTATTGTTTATATTAAGTTTTTCAACATTCACATCTAATATGTAGAGACCATTGCTAAGTATGCCAGTACCATAAAATATTCCATCACGTGAAAAAGAACAACATTTATTCTCAAACGTAAAGAAATTGATGACGGTCAACTTGGTATCATATTTTACCATCAACTTACCCCGGATTTGTGTTCTCAATGTTATGTATGAAATCATGGGTTAACTGGCTAAATGTCATTAAGCCACGTCCGGGGTGACTAAATTGGTATTATGCGTATTAACTGTGTATTTTATGTGTTTTTTGCTAGAAATAGAAGCTACTATATGTGCTATGGTTTCATTGATAGATGAACGAGTGTATGGAGCATCATTTGGACTGAATGAAAGAGTCAATCGATAAAGGACTGAACCGAGTTGAAGGTTGAAGTGTTTCGAGCAGAGATTTGACCCGAGAATCTGATTGGTGATCTTGAAACGCTGTTTTTGAAGCCTTATGAGACGGATTGGCTAGGACTTCTACACCAAAGTTGTAGGGCTTGAAACGAGGATTCCAACACATTCTGAATCACCCAAATCGGAGTTATGTAGGCCAATTTAGGGTCCATATACCGAAGCTGGTGAAAGAACGGGCCTAGGGTATTCCAGAACCTTCCAAGTTGAGTCGGCAGAAGAAAAAGGACAAAAATACCCTCGATTAATTGGGAGTTACCGCTGATTAATCGAGCCCCAGAATCTTCTAGGAACGCATTTTCTTGTCCTCCAAGGTTTGGGTTTACCCTTAAGTCGGTTTATACACCTATATAAGGCCATCAGAGCTGTGAATTTTGTATTCATTCATCCATTCCATTCATTCTATCATTCATCCATTCTATTAGTTATTCATCAATTAGATACAATGTAGTCTTTTGGGGAATAAAGTCTTCTTTTATTTTCTTCTTTTCTTCTTGCAATTAAATAATGAATCTTTCATTATTGAATTGTGCTTGGTTTACGATCTTCATGGATCGTCTTGAGTCGCCGGAGTGAGAGAATAGAAGAGTAGATATGTTCTTCGTTATGGGTAAGATCTATTCCAATGTTTTATTTCTTTTCTTAGATTCATGATTTTTCTTGTGTTAGATCAAGATTATGCTTGCATCTAATCATGTATGATTTAATTAAACAAACCTTGATCTTTATTATTCGATTCGTTCATCTTAAACGCAGAATTATGGTTTGCGCTCTTCAGATATGCGACGGTCTTTATCGCTAGATCTGAATACCTAGTAAATCCTAATTTTGTGGTTCAACGTACACACGCTGATCGACATGATTAATTAAAACGATTAATTAGAGTCCGCTAATCTAATATTTGTACATCGTAAATTAACATGAAGGACTTCCAAGGTGAAGGTTAGTTAGAAAAATATTCGGATCGATCTCTCAGAACATGTTAGTCATTGTCGAAAGTCGCTCTGAATGCCTTCACTGTATCCCCTTCCTCGAAAAGATTAACACTTCCTTCTCGGTGTAAACCCTTATCATAGTCACTGCCTTCGCTTCATGTAGCCATACTCGAATTCTCGAACTAGAACTTTCACTTTCCAACTCTTGATCTACTTCTTCAACTAGAATTTTGAGCATATAGTATAAGTTTAATCTGAGTGAATGTTTTTAACTTATAATGGATCTAACTTTTTTAAAAATTAGCTCGCTATCCTGAGCAAGTGTACGTGAAATATGGTCGTCGTGGAATCCTCAACCTTATCTAGCATACATAATATAAGGCATCCAGCTGTTAAGTTTACACATTAACATGGAAATGTGAGTTGTTCACTGACAAATAATCAAATTTCTCCTTGTGCATTTTGTGTCATTGAAATTCTACGTGATATTGAGCGGGTGGGCATATGCAGTACACAATTTATCTCTCTATTATACTTAAAATTACAACATGCTCTCAAGTTCTGCCAAGATAAAGCAAAGTAAAGTACTTTAGCCGATTTATAGTGCAAGAATCAGCCGAGCGCCGCACAGATGATGAAAATAAGTAACGATCCCGCATGTATATCAGATTACCAAATAGCCAGCAACCTGGCATTATTTGATGTATTACACCAAAATATTCGGGGAATTCCGGGAAGCATGCACGAGATAGGATGAGAAAGATAGGAAAATATAAAGGCATAGTGAAACGGGCGCTTCGACTCAAATGATGACGTAACCTGTAAAAACGTAAATTTCTTGATTAAAACCCAAAATGAATACCAACGCTACATCAAAATATCATAAAACTTAAAAACAAAAAGCAAAAACAAATAGGCAAACGGGTGGGTTGCCTCCACTGAGCGCTTTTTGTTTAACGCCGAGTAAGCCTGACGACATGCTGAAAGTTCAACCCGGATCGGGCTAATTTGATCCTTTCACCTTACTACTCTATCAAAAGAGCCTTTGTCAAAGAATGTGACTGCAAATAATAATGCATGCGTGGAACTCGTTCTTCACAGTCTCTTGTGCCCTTGCATCTTTCTAATTGTTGACTTCTCCTCCCACACTTTCTCTTCGTGATGCATTTCCTTCCAATAATCGCCTTCCATATCCCAATCACCAGCCGTAAGACTTCACTGGTGATCTGCCGATAACGCGCCTGGTGAATAAATCAGTGCAACTCCCAAAGACTTTCACCCTCTAATCGATTATTCGGGAATGAGCTTGACGAACAAACCTACCTTACGATTATATTGACTCATACGTGGTACAAACTCCTAAGATAGTACTAGACGCCATATAACAACCTAATACCCTTTGCCCGGTTCAATAAATCACTTTAAGGATTTAACTAGCGAAACAAGATAAATTCTCTGTAGTATCTCGATTACTCAACCGATAAACCTCGTTCCCTAATTGATTCTAAACAACTCACTCAATTATAAGAAACCTGTTAAGGGTGATTTTATATGATTATATCGTTCTATTTTGTAATAATTTCCTCCATATTCGTATAATTTGCATAGAAATTGAGTGTTTAATTGATTTATTGAGCAAATGAGGTCTTAAACGGTTTAATCGCAAAATTGGTTAATTTATGTGTTTTATTGATGATTTTATGTTTATTTGGATATTATTACACTTTATGTATGTTTTTGATGACGGTAGATGCATAATTGCGTTCAAAAGATGATTAAAAGTTGATAAAGTTCGGATTTTATGAAGAAAATGAGATAGGGAAGAAATTGGATAGAAGAAAAGAGATAAAGATGAGGAAATTGATTTTTGAGCGATTGAACGAGCGTTCGAGTCCCGTCCATCTGGACGGGCGTCTGAAGAAGTGAACGGGCGTCCAGGGGAACTATTTTTGATTCAGAGTGTTGAAGAATTTGCTAGACGAGCGTCCAGAATTACATAGGACGGGCGTCTGATCCAGCTCGGCCCGACTCGAAGAAGTTTATACAAGCTGGACGGGCGTCCACCCATCCATACGAGCGTTCAGGAGCCGACTTAGCGGGAACCGACTTATTTTCCTATAAATAGTCGCGTTTTCTGAACCCTTAAAGAACACAATTTACCCTAGGCGGCCACATAAACCCTAAGGGGCGATTTCCCTGTGGTTTGCACCATTCAAACACATATTTTATGCTTTTAAATTTCTAGATAGATTCCTTTATTTTTATGCACTTTACTCAAACTTATTCAAGTGATCGAGTGATGTCTAGAGGCTAGAGCCTTTGTGAACAAGCGTGCCAGAAGCCGTTCTACCAACACTTTGATTTCGCTTTCAGATTGTCTTGTGAGTATTTAATTCAAGTTGTTTCTTTATTATGTTTATCATGTTTTTATGCAACTTATATCGAAAGATCTTTGCATGTTGATTGTTTATATTGATGAGAATCATATTAAACCCTAGACCGCCATAATAAAGAATAGATCTTTAATCTAATTAACGAGAGTTATTAGGTTAGATTTCTAGGTTAGAAATTGATAAATTTCACACCTTGGTTAGAAAGCATTAATCTTTAGATCGAAAGATAATAGATTAATAGTGAACTTGCTTAAGAAATTAGGGTTCATACCTTTGGTTAGGTGAATCACAACTTGGTTAGAAATCACGAGATAACCTCGAATTGAAATTGAATGTTGTAGGATATGTGGATCAATTGCTTGTTCGCTCAGAACTTATTGATCAAAATCCTTTGAACTTGAATTGTTTAGCTTAGTTAGTCTTTTATTGCATATTAGGATTAGATTTAGTTTAATTGGTTCGCAACTTTATTTTCCTGGCTTTAGATCTTGATCTTCATTCAGCTTATGTTTGTTATCTTTCTTGTTAGTTATTCAATGCTTTGTTTTTAGTATCTTCTCAAAGAGTAATCGTGACATAGTTAGTTAGAAATAAAACTAGAATTCACAACCCCGATTCCCCGTAAGATCGACCCGTATTAACCTCTTTACTACGATCCTTGCACTTGAGGTATATCGGATTTATAAATATTATTACTTGTTTATTTGCATTAGATAAATCCGTGAACAAGTTTTTGGCGCCGCCATGCCGGGAACCGGACGGTTGTCTAGTTTTTATTTTCTTGTTTTAATTTTATTTCTCGCTTTTAATCTTCTTAGTTAGTTATAGTTAGGTTATTAGGTTTTTTTAGTAGTTAGGTTTTGTGGCGCAAATTAGGTTTTCCTATATTTATCTCTGCTTTTCTCCTATCTCTTTTTTCTTCTTTTTCGCTTTTTTTCCGCGCTTTTTTTTCGCTGCTTTATCTGCTCTATTCTTGTTTTCCTCTTTCAAACGGGCGTCTTGACCAAAGGACGCCCGTCCGCTTTAAAAAATTCAACTCAATCGCTTTCAATATTCGCATTTAAAGGCCCATCGAATCCGACGCCCGCCCGCTTTTTCACCTTATCGCACGAGCGCTTGATTTCCAAACGCCCGCTTATTCCAGCTTTTCAGCAGACGCCCGCCCAACTCCCTCGACGTCCGTCCGCCTCCTTTCTTATCTCGATTTTATTTCTTTTTCTATTCTTTTCCCTTCTTTTTTCTAGACTTTAATTTTTCGTTTTTAGGTTTCAACCACTTGATTTTGGTTCGGTTTATGCAAACTCAAAGTCAAAAGGGACCATTACCATATACCCCTGACTTAGAGCGGACCATAGTCCGGCCAAACAGGCGGAAAATCCGTTATGCGGTTCCTTCTGAAGAAGCCGATCAAGATTTAGAGGATTGTCTAGCCGAAGAAACTGAGAACTTCGTAATTATGGCTGTAGAGGATAGACGTACGTTGGCAGACTACGCCATGCCTGGCGAAGTCAAAGTCAACCCGGCTATTGTTCCCCCAAACATAAATGCACAGACCTTCGAGCTAAAGCCGGGACTTATTCAGATGATGCAGCATGCATCCATTTTTCACGGGTTTCAGTCAGAGAATCCCCATACTCACTTACATACATTCTTAGAGATATGCGGTACTAAACACATCCAAGGAGTAAGTGAGGATGCTATAAAACTGAAACTGTTCCCATTTTCTTTAAAGGGAGAAGCTAAAGAGTGGTATAACTCTCTCCTCGCTGAATCTATTACCACCTGGTCTGAACTTGAACAAGAATTTTTAGGTCAATATTTTCCACCTTCAAAGACAAAATTTCAAGTTGTTTAAGCGACATTTTCACGCTCTATCGTAAAGAAAATGAGTCTTTCTTCGAATGTTGGAAGAGAGTCAATTCTCTTCTCGTAAAGTGTCCCCATCATGGCTTGCCGCTACAAAGGCAAGTCAATACTTTTTTCAATGGATTGACCGAGCTCACGGGGGCATGGTCAATAGTTCTTCCGTGGGGCATTTTTGAAGAAGACACCAAGAGGGGTGGGTATTGTTCGAGGACATTGCTAAATATAATTATGCACCCTCTTATCAAGCCATTCAAGCACCTCCTCCTCCTCCTAAGGTTGAGGAAGTGAATATGCAAAGTTTGATCGCCATGTCAGTAGGCGGATGGCAACATCTCAAATTTTTAATCCGATCAATCAAACTTCCTTTTCCCAAAACTCTCGTGTTCTCAGACAGTGAAATTGCCGCCGACCGACATATGATTGGCCAAAGCTGTCAATTTAATCCCCGCCCCTATCAAGTTAATGTTGTTCATGATTGTGGATGATAATCAAGTCACATGTCGACCAGTGACGATGTAAGGCACACTTCGCGCTTCGTCCTATGAACGGACATAGTGTTGAAGTGAATGCGCTTCTTGGCCACCCAATCGAGGTTTAATCAATTCTTCCGCCAAAATAATTTTCAAAACCAAGGTTTCAAATTTAATCCAAGTTTTAATCCAAATTCAACTTTCAATCAAAATCAAAACTTCAATCGAAACCCTGGTTTGAATCGTAACCAAAGCAATAATTTTTCCAATACAAATCAAAGGTTCAATCGTGAGTTGGCCTACCAATTCTAATTCGCTTTAATCGGTCCAAACACCATATTCGCAGAATCTCCAAAATCTCAAGGCCCTCGCACACTCAAGTGATATCAAAGCTCAATGGGACTCCTTTAGGGAGGAGCAAAATAGATCAATGAAAATCTTGAGAGGCAAATCGGGCAATTGGTCAACAGCTAGCTTTAGACCCCAGTGGCAAACGCCAGGCCACGTAAAAGAATCCAAAGGGTGGTCAAGTTGCTCAAACCGATTTGAACAATGGCCAATGCACCGACTCGCACCTTCAATTCCATACGGTAGAGAAGAGGCCAATGATGAATTTAAGAAGTGGTACTCAATCGAGTGGTCCCTCACCAGGGAAACCACTAACCCCTCCTCGCCAAAGATAAGGCGTATGGTGAAGCCGAGCACCTACACTCCCTTGGCCGAAAGAGAATACTCAGTGGTCGATCCTCTGAGAGGTGAAAGAGTTGAAAGTCCTCGTGTGGTCGAACCCCGAGGAGTGAAGAAACAAGTGAGAGTCGTGAGGCCGATCCCCGACTAGTAAGAAGAATGAGAAGGTAGTAAGGTGGAAGGATTTGGAAGACAAAGCTATCGCTCATCCTCAAAGAAAGTCTTTTCTCGAGAGTGACTTGAAAAAGCTTCCATTTCCACCTAGAAAGAGAAACATCTCCTTGAATGAGGATAAAAGTATGAAAAAGTGCTAAACCTTCTAAAAATACTCAAAGTTAATCTTCCATTATCCGAGGTTTTGGTTGAGATGCCTAAGTATACCAAATTCATCAAAGATGTTGTTTCTTCTAAGAAGAAATTAGCAGACATGGATCGGTTGATTGGTGAGGACTGCTCTATGATCAATTATGAAGATCTACCAACCAAGAGGGGTGACCCTGGGAAATTTAGGCTCACATTGCTAATGGGAGGCCTAGTCTTCCCAAACTCCTTATGTGACCTGGGTGCATCCATAAGCCTGATGCCATTGTCTGTGTGTAAACATCTTGGTTTAAATGATCTTCTAGAACCCACTACCATGAATTTGCAATTCGCTGATAGATCTTCTAAGAAAGCTGTGGGGATTCTGAAGGACGTATTAGTTCAAATTGATAAATTTTTACCTTTCCCGTTGACTGGTACGTCCTAGACATTGAAAAGGATAAAAATGTCCCCCTGATACTTGGAAGACCCTTTCTGTCTACAGCTAGAGTCCTCATTGACTGTGATGGTGGCAAAGTGACTATACGGGTTGGTGATCAAGAGGTAAGCTATAATGTCTCCAAATCCATTCAGAGACCCTCTGGTCCTCCAACCGGCTTTTCCATTGAGGATATGTTTGATGACTTCAATGATTACATGGAAAAGCAAGTCATGGCTATTGCAACTGAATATGAGCGATTGGTTGATAATTTGAATAATCATGGTGTAGTCAATCTAGAGTAGTTAGAGGCTGAATTTGAGGATGAGTTGTTTAAAGGAGAAGTTTTGGCAGTGGGACCACTAAGTAAACTCAGTGATGTTGAGTTGAAAAGTGGAGATCTCAAATCAAGTTTAAGACCCTCCCGCAGATCCGTACTAAAGCCGCTGCCTAAACATCTAAAGTATGAGTTTTTAAGAGAAGGTGACAAGCTTCCATTGATTATATCCGCTGTCGCCTCTCGACTGTAAGAAATGAAGCTTATAAACGCCTTGAAAAAGAACGAGAAAGCCTTTGGGTGGCAAGTAGAGATATCGAGGATATCTCCCGACATCCGTATGCATAAGATCAAGACTAATGAGGGTACGAATGTGTTGGACAGCCCCAGAGGAGGCTCAACCTCATATGCAAGAGGTGGTTAAGAAAGAAATCATCAAACTTCATTTATGCCATCATTTATAGTGAATGGGTATCCCCGACTCGTAGTTCCCAAGAAAGGTGGAATTACGATTGTGAAGAATGAGAAGGAGAAGAAATAGCATCGAGGCTTGTTATCGTTACAGAGTCCGCATTGATTACAGAAAGCTCAATGAAGTAACCATGAAAGATCACTTCCCCTTCCTTTTATTGATCGATGCTTGAGCGCCTGGCGGACACGATTCTATCGCTTCCTGGATGGATATTCAGGGTATTTTCGATACCCATCGATCCAGCTTGACCAAGAAAAGACCACTTTCACTTGTCCCTATGGTACATTCGCTACAGCGGATGCCATTTGGTCTTTGTAATGCCCCACCTACATTCCGTAGATGTATGTCGGCTATCTTTGACGGGCTAGTTGAAAAGTGTATGGAAATTTTCATGGATGACTTTTTCGGTCTTTGGTCAATCCTTCGATGATTGCCTTGATAATCTTGACCAGGTCTTAGCCAGATGTGTGGAAAAGAACTTAGTACTAAATTGGGAAAAGTGTCATTTCATGGTAAATGAGGGAATAGTTCTTGGCCACAAGATCTCCGCCAAAGATATTGAGGTAGACAGGGCCAAAGTAGAAGCTATCGAGAAGATGAGTTATCCTAAGAATGTGCGCGAAGTCGAGGTTTTCTTGGACATGTCGGTTTCTATAGAGATTCATTCAGACTTTTCCAAGATAGCCAAGCCCCGCCTACACTACTTAAAGAAGACGCTTTATTCGATTTTGATGAAAGTTGCAAGCAATCGCTTGAGGAGCTTAAGAGTCGGCTAATCTCGCCTTGATCCTTATTTCGCCTCGACCGAATCTCCTTCGAGCTTATGTGTGATGATGCGCCAAACTATGTCATTATGCAGCTTTAAGACAAAGAATAAAAGGGAAATTCCAGCCAATCTATTACGCCAGTCACACACTGAATCCATCTGAAGTAAACTACACGACGACTGAAAATGAATTATTGGCCGTAGTCTTTGCTATGGACAAGTTTCGTAGTTACTTGTTAGGTGCTCAAGTAGTTGTGTGGACTGATCACGCTGCTTTGCGATACTTGATGACTAAGAAAGAGGCTAAATGCCTACTACGTTGGATACTGACCCTACAAGAGTTCGATGTCCAGATTAAAGACAAAAAAGGCAGTGAAAACGTAGTGGCTGATCATGTCTCAAGAATGTTGAATGAGGAAAAGGATGACCCTGACGATATAGATCTTTACTTTCCTCTAGAAAATATCATGCTTATCGACGGTTGTCCTCCAGATGTTCCTTGGTATTCTTCCATCTTAAACTACCTTCATTCCCAATATCTTGATCCAGAATTTTCCTATCAGGAGAAGAAGAAATTTTTCTCTGATTTGAAAACATACGTTTGGGATGAACCTTACCTCTTCAAGATTTGTAAAGATGGTTTGCTGAGAAGATGTGTTCCTGAATCTGAGCAACGTGATATAATTGAGCAATGCCACAGTGGACCTTCCGGTGGTCATTTCGGTCCATGGAAGACCGTTGCTAAAATCTTTCAATCCGGCTTCTATTGGCCCACGATTTTTAAAGATACAAAAGCTTTCAGAAGCTTGTGATAGGTGTCAAAGAACCGAACTTTAACAAGGCGCTTTCGACATGCCATTGAAACCCATCTTAGAATGCGAAGTCTTTGATGTATGGGGCATCGATTTTATGGGACCATTCCCATCATCTTGTGGAAATAAATACATCTTAGTCTGCGTGAGATTACGTATCAAAATGGGTGGAGGCTCAAGCCACGACTCACAATGATCAAAAGACGGTCATGAAGTTTCTAAAGAAAAATATCTTCGTAAGATTCGGGTGTCCACGCACCTTGATTAGTGATGAAGGGACACACTTTTGCAACCGACCCCTGGAGAAAGTGCTTGAGAAATATGGTGTCCGGCATAAAACTGGTACACCATATCATCCTATGACGAGTGGTCGTTGAAAGAAGCAACCAAAGTTTAAAGAAGATCCCGGAGAAAATGAAGCATAATCATAGAAAAGACTGAGTCTAAAGTTGGTTGATGTACCGTGGGCATATCGAATCGCCTATAAGACCCCATGTGTACATCACCCTATCAAATGGTTTATGGTAAACCATGCCACTTACCAATGAAAGTTAGAGATAGAGCGATTGGGCCAATGGTTTTTAAACTTCGATACCCAATCTTGTGGAAAACATCGATTGCAACAGTTGCATGAGTTAGACGAATTTAGACTTCAGGCCTATGAAAGTGCCAGGATAAGTAAGGAAAAGACGAAACTCCTTCACGATTCCAAGATCAAGAAGCGAGAATTTCAAGTAGGGGAACAAGTTTTATTGTACAATTCCAGGTTACATCTGTTCCCGGGTAAGCTGAGGACACGATGGTCCGGTCCCTTTGAAATTCTCCAAATCATTCCTGGAGGTGTCCTATAACTACGAGGTTATGGTGACCAGCCGTTCCGAGTGAATGGTCAAAGGTGCAAGCATTACATTGGTCAAGCCAAAGAACAGCCTTTGATTGTTCGGTTCCTCGATATCCTCGGGTGTGGTACTTCAGAAGTCGATAAATTTGACGAGTTTTCACCCGATTTGTTTTCTGAGGATGATGGTAGTGGTCCCTCTGAAGAAGTTCTAGCAGGTAGTTGGGATATGGAAGAGTTTGAGAAGGAGCAACGGATGAAGCGTCGTCAGAAGAAGAAGAAATCAACCATGGGGAGGTTTAAACGTGTGTGGAAGGCAATTAAAAAATTAACCCCATGTGTTAGATGCTGCTTCTGCAGCCGCACTACTGATCAAAGCCTACATGAGGTAGTGGCTGGCAGAAAAGTTAAATGGCCTGATCCAGGCTGAGCTAAAAAAGTGTTGAGCTAACGACATTAACCAAAAGCGCCACTGGGAGGCATCCTAGATATCCTTTATTATATTAGGACTCTCTTTTGTGTTGTTTCTTTTCTTTGATTTAGTTTTTTTTATCTTAAGTCTAATTAAGATTTTGTTCGAATTTGTTCAATTTAGCTGTGTTTTTAGATATGGATTACGGAGTTCTACCAGAGGAGTTTCCTTTCGTTAGTAGGATCCCACTTATCACTCTAGGTGACGGACCCGGAGGGACTATCATTTTGGACGTAGACTTTTATATTAGTACCCGCATCAGGACCATTACTTATGTGCTCATTGTACCCCAATCTTCGGGAGGAGGAGATTTTAGCTCAGAGGATCTGCAGGAGACTTTAGGACGACCGTATACAATCCTCAATGATCCGATGCTGACTGACTTGGCGCTAGTGCTGCAAGTCGAGCATTTCAAGGAGTGGATGTTGTCAAGCGAGGACTGGCTCTACAAGACGAGTATGATTTTCCTCCTCGCTTTGACATGCTCCGCCGCCTGATCCGGATTGTGGATTGGGAGGAGATTTATGATTACTAGCGCCGTTAGTCGCTTTCGTCGAGCAAACGACGTTAAACAAAAGCGCTCGGTGGGAGGCAACCCACTATTTTCTAGTGTTTTATGTGTTTTCCAATTTTCTTTGTTAATTGAAGTTTTGTATGAATATTTATGATGAAATAAAATTTGAAATTGATTTGAATGAAAAATTTTAAGTTTTTGCTTGAAATTCAACCTTGGACGTAAGGCCCATGAATATCTGACGCCTGCCTCACATGTGTTCACCTTGACGAAGCGCCCACCCATCCTCGACGCCCGCCTCATGCGAGATCCACTCCAACTCGTTTTAATTTGAATAAATTGGACGAAGCGTCTCGAATATCTCGACGCCCGCCCAGCTTCATACCATCCTCGCGTGAACGAGCGCCCACCCATCCTCGACGCCCGCCCACCTCGCGTCTATATATATCCCCGCTTCCCAATTTCATTGAGCCACAAAATTTCAAAGTTTCAACCCGACTTTTCGACACCTTTACCCTAAAATCTGCTTTATACCAAATTGGGCGATTCAAAGTCCCACAAGCAGCTCTCAATCCCTCTTTTCAATTTTCCACTCCAAATCCTCCAACAAACACCCATTAATTCGATTCAATGACATAGTTGGTACGGCCTTTTGAAGAAAAATTCGATTTTTGGGTTCAATTTGGCATTGTTTGACTTCTAATCCGCTTTATCATCATCCCCATCGCATTTGGTAAGATTTTATAAGCTTTTCTTAGATTATTTCACGCTTTTTTGGGTTCGATCTTCGAGTCGACTTTTTACATGCAATTTGCCTTATTGGTTTTTTCTTCTTGTTTTGTTTATTTTTCTTCCTCTATGGGTGATCTGGGATGTTGATGGATGATGATGGATGGTCTGCATTGCTGTTTTGATGTTGGTTTGGTGTTGGATTGTTTGGGAAATCCCGTTTGGATGATAAACGTGTGGTTTTGTTTGAATTTGGATTTGGGGTTGTTGTTCGTTTAGTCTTAGTTTAAGATGGTGCACAAACAGGTTCAGAAACGGCATGGTAAGGGGGTAGCAAAGGAGCCTACTAAGAAGAAAAAGGGTGTGGACCCCACTTTAGTCAACCCAAACCAAGGTATCCGTATAAGTGAGCATCAGAATCCTCCGAGAGGTCAATCTAGGGTTTCTTTGCGAGATGAGTCTGAGTTGGGGTTTGACACTGATGATGAGCCCTTAGTGAGAAAGATGACTAGGGTGTCGGAGACTCGGGATGAGAGAGATGCAAATGCACCTGTGGTGGAACCGAGGAAGCAACTCGAGGAGCCGAGCCGGTTAGATGTAATGTGAGACCTCCTATACCTATCCCCTTGGCTCGTAGGTTCAGAAATCCAAAGGCTTTCGAGGTGTACAATAAGCACTATGTTTCGAGGACAATGTTAATAGAGCGAGCCGCCCTGAGCCTCAAAGGTTGATCCGTTATCTGTTAAAATGCTTACGGATAGGAAGTGGGGGCATTAATGACGACCCCGAGGACCCCGTTAATGCTACATTAGTCCGAGAGTTTTATGCCAATTGCTCGAAACGGATTTGGGAGCCGGAGTTGTCATGGTTCGGGAGTAAAGGTGCCATTTACACCTAAGGTTATTAACGAAGTATAAATTGGCCCTTTTGAGGGGTTGGACTACAAGGAGGCGATAAAGGCCAAGCAGGATGCCGGTCGAGATCTGTTGGAGGAGTTGAGGTTGTTGGTGTGCCCGGAGGTGCCGTGGACACTTAGACCGGGCGGTGATAGGAAGGAATTGGTCACCACAAGTTGGACGGAGGATTGGAAGGTCCAATGTCGGTTTATTCGTAATGTGTTGTTGCCTAAGAACAACCTGACTCACTTTCACATTGGTGACCTTGGGATGTTATATGCTTTGAACTTCAAGCTAAATGTGGATGTAGGACAGGCAATTTTCGATGAGATAGCCACGAATCAGAAATTATATACACGATGTTTGATATGTCCGCATTTGATCCACAATCTCTGTGAAGATGCTAGGGTTCCCGAGTACAAAACTGACCACAAGCCGAAGAATCCTAAGTACTTGCAGCGGGAGAAGGTGAAATCTTTGGGACAGTCTGAGGTTGAGGCACCATGTGAGCCCGGTTCATCTTCAGCACCACCTCGAGCATCTTCCCTTCCATCTTTATCTCCCTCAGTCCGGATGAGGTTGAGCATGGCTAACAGTGTACGGAACTGGATGGAGGATATTCGGACTTCTCAGAATAATATCTTGACTATTTTGCGGTGTATAAGTGAGGGCCGAACTCCGAGGGACGACAGAGTCTTCAACCCGAGCATTATAGATTACGTCTATTCGGATGAGATTGAGCAATCCATTGCGGATGTTCTTCATGATTCCGAGTCGTCTTCGGATGAGGAGTAGGCTGACTCTCCTACGGGTGGATCACCTCCTGCTGATGATTCTGTGGCACCGGGGCAGCCCTGATATTATTTTTTCTGATTCTAGCTTCTGTTTTTCTTTTATATAAGATGATTGTATTGTCCTGCTACTTTTCATTACTTGATTCATTGTACTTTTCGAGTTCGCTAATGTCTATTTTTCTCGATGAATCTTGTAAGCCTTAAGGCATTCCGTCCTTTCATTTGACTTTACTCTGCTTTAAATTTTCGATGTATTGACTGTTTCATCTTTTGACATAATTCGATTTTATTGTATCCTTTCATTTTGGTATATTTCCCGCTTTCCCGAGGTTTTTCCGTGTTTGTCAAGTAGTGCAGGTATATTTTTAGCGGTATTGTCGAGCTCACTTTTACATCGTGTGGTTACGAGTTCTATTTGTCACTACGTAGGCTCCGGCCTGAATAACGATTCGAGTATCTATTGCAATCAGCTAAGTACTTTATCTTTTCTTTAATTCTGCACAATCTGAGGACATGTTGTGGTTTGAGTGTGGGGGAGGGGAATGGTTTATGTATATCTATTCGCTTGCTTACTTCGCTTCGCTTTATGCAAAATGAGCTAAATTTTTCAAAATTTTTGTTTTTGTTTGGTCCCGAGTAAGCAATGCATACTCTTGCTCGCTTTTTTATAGTCATTGATGCTATATAATTGTATGTTCAGTAAGTTAGTTGTTTCACCCAATATATATATTTTTCACGAGCCATAGTGAATGATGAGCTATAATATAAAGCTATACCCCTTTTGATTAGTGATCTTTGATTATCTTATAAGTCATGTGCTTAGTGCTAATGTGCATATCGTGAGAATTATAATAGTTTGTGTTTAGATCCAAAGTATGACATACTGTGAATATCTGAGGTTTGAATGTGATAAGTAAAGCGTAACCAATGTTGTTGAAAGAGTTGAAAAATATGTGAATTAATTGTGTGTCGGAAGGTGGTCGATGATTGGAGTGAGGTAGGGCATATCACGAATGTCCTATACCACAATGATGACCAAAGCTCACGACAATGTAAGAAGTCGCCTTATGATTTGAGTAAGGTAGGGTATATCTCGAATATCCTATTCTCGCTATGACAGGCAAGAGCTCATTCGATGTGTGTTAAAAGTGAAATAGTTAAATCAACTTGCAATAAGAAGTGGTATGAAATGAATGAAAGACTTAGTTATCGTGATATCTTATCCCCAAAGATAAACCGATGATATGTTGTAGTGGATTATCCTCTCTAGAGTATGTCGAAAGGTCCTAAATACCTTCTATCACCTTTTTCGGGTATGTCACGCTTTGTAGGGTGCATCTTATAAGTATCATTCATTTCTAGTTTGAAGGGGGTATTAGCTAGTTTGCTTGAAATTTTCAAGTTTGGACTTAGTGGAAGTTTGTTATGGCTATACACACACCGGGGAGAACCTCTAAGTTATTGAATATGTGTTATATAAGCTGAGATGTCTATCTTCTTCCGAGCCTTGATTTTCGTCCTATTTTGCTCGGGACGAGCAAAAGCTAAGTGTGGGGGAGTTGTTAAGGGTGATTTTATATGATTTATATCGTTCTATTTTGTAATAATTTCCTCCATATTCGTATAATTTGCATAGAAATTGAGTGTTTAATTGATTTATTGAGCAAATGAGGTCTTAAACGGTTTAATCGCAAAATTGGTTAATTTATGTGTTTTATTGATGATTTTATGTTTATTTGGATATTATTACACTTTGCGATGTTTTTTATGACGTGTAGATGCATAATTGCAGTTCAAAAGATGATTAAAAGTTGATAAAGTTTGGATTTTATGAAGAAAATGAGATAGGGAAGAAATTGGATAGAAGAAAAGAGATAAAGATGAGGAAATTGATTTTTGAGCGATTGAACGAGCGTTCGAGTCCCGTCCATCTGGACGGGCGTCTGAAGAAGTGAACGGGCGTCCAGGGGAACTATTTTTGATTCAGAGTGTTGAAGAATTTGCTAGACGAAAGGCCCGTAATTACATAGACGGGCGCCTCGATCCACTCGCCCGACTCAAGAAGTTTATACAAGCCGGACGGGCGCCCACCCATCCGCATTTAGCGCCCAGAGCCGACTTAGCGGGAACCGACTTATTTTCCTATAAATAGTCGCGTTTTCTGAACCCTTAAAGAACACAATTTACCCTAGGCGGCCACATAAACCCTAAGGGGCGATTTCCCTTTGGTTTGCACCATTCAAACACATATTTTATGCTTTTAAATTTCTAGATAGATTCCTTTATTTTTATGCACTTTACTCAAACTTATTCAAGTGATCGAGTGATGTCTAGAGGCTAGAGCCTTTGTGAACAAGCGTTGCCAGAAGCCGTTCTACCAACACTTTGATTTCGCTTTGTGATTGTCTTGTGAGTATTTAATTCAAGTTGTTTCTTTATTATGTTTATCATGTTTTTATGCAACTTATATCGAAAGATCTTTGCATGTTGATTGTTTATATTGATGAGAATCATATTAAACCCTAGACCGCCATAATAAAGAATAGATCTTTAATCTAATTAACGAGAGTTATTAGGTTAGATTTCTAGGTTAGAAATTGATAGATTTCGCACCTTGGGTTAGAAAGCATTAATCCTTAGATCGAAAGATAATAGATTAATAGGTGAACTTGCTTAAGAAATTAGGGTTCATATGTTTGGTTAGGTGAATCACAACTTGGTTAGAAATCACGAGATAACCTGAATTGAAATTGAATGTTGTAGGATAAGTGGATCAATTACTTGTTCGTTCGTAACTTATTGATCAAAATCCCTTGAACTTGAATTGTTTAGCTTAGTTAGTCTTTTTATTGCATATTAGGATTAGATTTAGTTTAATTGGTTCGCAACTTTATTTTCCTGGCTTTAGATCTTGATCTTCTGTCCAGCTTATGTTTGTTATCTTTCTTGTTAGTTATTCACTGTTTTGTTTTTAGTATCTTCTCAGTAGTAATCATGACATAGTTAGGTTAGAAATAAAAACTAGAATTCACAACCCCGATTCCCCGTAAGATCGACCCGGTATTAACCTCTTTACTACGATCCTTGCACTTGAGGTATATCGGATTTATAAATATTATTACTTGTTTATTTGCATTAGATAAATCCGTGAACAAAACCATCTTAAAACCCCTTTTCCCACACACCTTCGCAACTTACATTTATAAAAGTGGTTTGTGTGTTCATGAACTAGGTGTACAGGTGTAAAATTCCAATTTTCGGGAAAGGGCAAACGTGTCATTTTGCGAAAACGAAATATTATTATTCCGACTTCTTTTATTGGAGTTAAGTTTTTACAGGAAAAAATATATATATGTCGAGTTGTATATATATATATATATATATATATATATATATATATATATATATATATATATATATATATATATATATATATATATATATATATATATATATATATAGTAAAATGGTGATTAAGGAAAAAAAGGATTAGGTAATTATTGGGATTTTTCCTATTTAAGGAAAAAAATAAACTCAATCATTTCCCTAAAATTTTGAATCAGATTTTCCACCTCCTAATCCCTATTATCTCATGTGTGAGAGCTTGAGAATAAGGTGAGAAATTTCTTCCGTTTTCTAACTCGAATCTCAACCGTTCTTAGATTCGAGAAGTGCATTGGAATCAACGTGAAATGAGCGTCATTTCAATACTCAAAGATCGTGAGCATTGTAAAGGTATGTAATTCGACCTACTGATGTTTTGGATGAGTTTGATGGATCAAAACTCATATCTTTCGAGTTTGTGTTAATCGAAGTGTGTGATCGAAAACCCTTTTGGAATTGACCACATAGGTTTTCAGTGTGAGGAAAGACCGTTGCTGCAGGTTTTCTGAGTTTTTGGATTTGGAATAGCTTGCTAAAGTTAAGAAGGTCTTCCTACACGTTAATTACGGTTCACAGGGTTTAAGTTACAATTTTGTTGATGTTTTGATAGTTAAATTCATGCTACGAGTTGTTTATGAATCATAGGATGTTAGGGCCTGGTAAAAGTCAAGTTTTTCTGATATTTTTCTGAGTATGTTGAGGTAGAATAAGTTTGAGAATGATTAGGGATCGATTAGGGTTTGAAAACCGAGTTTTGGAGAGTTGCCGCGCTTGGTGTGCGGGCGCACAGCAAGCCTAGTCTGGACGACTCTGGAGGACCGTGGCTGAATTTTACATTCGAGAGCGATGGTGCGGGCACACTGCACTCCAGTGCGGGTGCACCGAGCCCAGCAGGCGAAGCACTGCACTCAGTCTGGCAAAGACCGTCGAGCAGATTTTGGATTTTACATACAGAGGCTCAGTGCGTACACACTGAACCCCGGTGCTGGCACACTGGCCCCTATTTTGAGGAGAATATGGGTTTAAATCATGCAATGAGTTTTAAATGTTAATCCTTTGATCTAATAACATTAATTAAACATAAACAAGCCCCGATTGAGTTTCCGATGCGTTTGATTCCGGCACCGGACGTACTCTTAAAAGGAGTTAAAGTTCGGGACCGTCGGAAAGGCATGAAAGGGCTTGTGCTTTGAGGATCTAGGGTTCATCAATGTCTGTGTACTTGATAGGATGTGATGTCTAGCTGTCTAAGTGAGGTACAGAGTTGATAAGTGAGTTTTGCTTTGAAAACACTTAAGTGGCTAGTTACAATAATAATTACATAAGTGTAGTAAAAGATAAAACGTCATTATTCTCGGTTAGGTACTATTTCATATCGGCGATGTGATACGTTCATAAAAGGTGAAAAATGCTACTGGCTCAAAAGGCAGAAGGGTAGTGGAGGAAAATCATCGGACATATACGCATACGGGGGCGACCCCGGAGCTAATCGGTGCTAATCACCGTTAGTTAGCAAGTATATCTTCAGGCTGATGAACGCAATGCACTGTGCCCTTGAGTAATGATCTAACCAAGATAAGCTAAGCTAGAAACATATAGTCGTGAAGTGTCGATGGGCACGGAATGAACCTTAGATCGAGTCGGTCTCATAAAGATAATTGTTAAAATAAAAATTGTTAAAGAGCCTTAGTTAATATGTAGCTTCTATTTCTTACTATGTACAATGTACTTACCTCAAATGCATGTTTATTTATGTGTTTGGGGGAGAGAAGACGAACAGGTAAATCTGGAGTTCGACGAGGACTTTGATGACGACGTTTAAGGACGCCGAAGTTGAAGAGTTCATTTATTCATGTTTTTATTCATTATATTAGACTTGAAGTTCCTTTGGAAATTTTGTATTTCTCTTTTAGTATACGTTTGGAGGTTTTTCATACGTTTTGGTTTTCGTTTGATTTCTTTTCCCAATGTAATAATACCTTTCTATCTTAGATATTGAGTTTCTATTCTTGGTTATTTGAAAAAAAAAATTATTACCCGAGTATTTTGCTTCCGTTTTGCTTAACTCGATACGACATAGTCTAGGCTTACGTATAAAGTGGAATTTATTTTATTTTATACGTGCCGAACGTTCTTTTTCTGGATATGAACTGTCTGGGAACGGGACGTTACAGTTGGTATCAGAGCGAAGCGTCCTTTAGGCTTTCTTCCTTAAGATAAGATCTCTTTAGACCATATAAAAACATTCTGATCCTTTAGAATGGTAGGTAACCTCAGAGATACTCGTTTTGATAAGTTTGGAATCGGAAGTTCTAGGGCCCAACAAGAAGCGAGTGGTTTCGTTCAAGATGTGGGTCTAGTAGTTGTGGTTCATCTAGAAGATGTTGATGATTGTGTCGGAGTTTACCATTGAAAAAGAAGATGAAAAGGACCATTTAGTTTTGAATTCTACGACTCATGGTGTAATTCTTGGTATAGGTCGGCTATCCAAGAATTTTGTCTACATGGATTGTAAATACAAGGAAGTACCTTCCGGTGAGGAATGCACTGAGGAGAAGTGGAATAGTGCAGTTTCAGTTGTTCAAGAATGGTTTGTTTAGTGTGATCCAAGCGGGAAGGTTGGGAAGTACACCAAGGAACATGGCTAAATATTGAACAAGGTCTTGGAAGCTGAGCCCTTCAAGGACAAGCCTTCAGTCATTAATAGTGCTGAGAGGAACTCGACATCAAGGAAGCGGGAAAGGCGGCCCGAGTCAGCCTGTTTGAGTTTTCGCCGTGGACGCAGAGTATGCAGAACTGGATGATAATGTTATCTCAGGTACGATAATATTAGACAGCTTAGCAGTTATGGCATTGTTTGATACGGGAGCGTCTAACACCTTTGTGTCAACTAAGATAGCTAAGAAGCTTAACTTACCAATGGAAACTTTAAGAAACACTTTGGAAATAACAACACCTTTAGGAAGGATAACTAAAGTAGCCAAGTTGATGCCTCAAGTGGATGTACAAGTAGGAGCATATCGATGCAAGAGTGACTTTACGGTTTTGGATTTTTCGGACTTCGATGTAATTCTTGGAATAGATTGGTTATCCGAGAATTATGTTCACTTGGATTGTAGGGAAAAGAGAGTGACCTTTAAAGTACCCATGAAATCAGCTGTGACTTATCAAGGTAATGTATACAAGCCTAGTAAGAAGCGTCATCCGATAATTTCAGCAGTTAAGGCGATAAGAGCGTGTCAGACGGGTTGTGAACTTATTGTACGCAGTGGATGTGGAGCAAGTGAAGCCTAAGCTAGAGGAAACCATCAGAGTGAAAGAGTACCCGAAGTGTTTCCGGAAGAGTTACCGGGAAACATGCCGGATAGAGAGATAGAGTTTGAGATCTAATTGGTACCTGGAGCGGCACAGTTGCTAAGGCACCCTACAGAATGGCACCAGTTGAATTGAAAGAGTTGAAAGCTCAACTTAAGGATATGCTTGAGAGAAGTATAATTCAGCCTAGTACTTCACCTTAGGGAGCCCCAATGTTGTTTGTCAAGAAGAAAGATGGTAGCATGAGGATGTGAAAGACTACAAAGCATTGAATAACCTCACCATGAAGAATAAGTATCCCTTACCAAGGATTGATGATTTATTTAATCAGCCAGCAAGGCAAGAGAGTGTTCTCTAAGATGGATCTTAGGTCTGGTTATCATTAGTTGAAGATCAAGGTAGCGGATATACCGAAGACGGCCTTCAGTATGAGGTATGGACATTATAAGTTCTTGGTCATGCCATTCGGACTCACAAATGCTCCATTTGCATTTATGGATTTAATGCAGTGTGTTTTCATTCCATACTTGGACAAGTTTGTGATAGTGTTCATAGATGATATCCTAGTATACTCAAAGGATGAGAAGGAACATGAAGAACACTTGAGAATAGTGTTGGATACCATAAAGCAGAACCAGTTGTATGCTAAATTCTCAAAGTGTGACTTTTGGTTGGATCAAGTTAGTTTCTTGGGTCATGTCATTACTGGAGATGGCATTAAGGTTGATCTAGAAAAGATTGAAGCAGTTGAGAAGTGGTCCAGACAGTCTACAGTTTCTGAAGTTAGAAGTGTTCTCGGTTTGGCTGGCTATTATAGGGAGTTTGTACAAGACTTCTCAAAGATAGCTAACCCACTTAACCAGCTCACTCGAAAGAATGTGAAGTTTGAGTGGACTAGTGAGTGTGAAGATGCTTTCTAGACTTCGAATGAGAAGTTGACTACGGCCCCACTTTTAGCAGTTTCGGAGATTTTTGATAACTATGACGTTTATACTGATGCTTCAGGACAAGGTTTAGGTTGTGTGTTGATCCAAGGAGGAAAAGTAATTGCTTATGCATCAAGACAGTTGAAAGTATATGAGAGGAATTACCCAACACATGACTTAGAGTTGGCAGTAGTAGTGTTTGCCCTAAAGATTTGGAGGCACTACTAGTATGGAGTTAAGGCTAGGATCTTCACCGACCATAAGAGTTTAAGTACATCTTCACTCAGGAGAATCTGAATATGAGGCAAAGGAGATGGTTAGAGTTATTAAAGGATTACAACTTGGATATTCAGTACCGTCCGGGGAAAGAAAATGTGGTTGCAGATGCCTTGAGCAGAAACCGGAGTTTGCAGTTTCAAGTGTTGAAGAAGTTGCAGAAAGGTTAGATGGACTGAAAATCCAGAGTTTTGATCAGATTGAAGAACGACAGTTTGTGGCACCGTTGTTAGTAAGATCCGAGTTGATGGCTGATATTCGTGAAAAGTAAGATGAAGATCCAGTTTTGGTTGATTTGAGGCAATTTGCATGAGAAAAGCCCATTGTAGGTTATGTGTTAGATAAGAATGGAAATCTTTGGTACCAGGATCGGTTGTGTGTGCCTAATGTCAGTGATTTGAGACTGAGAGTTATGGAAGAGGCACATAGGATTGCTTTTGCAGTTCATCCAGGAGCTACTAAAATGTACAGGGACTTGAAAGAAAAGTTTTGGTGGCCCTCGATGAAAGTGGAAATAGCCAAAATTTGTAGCAGAATGTGATGCTTGCCAGAAAGTTAAAGCAAAGCATAGAAGGCCAGGAGGAATGCTTAAGCCATTGGATATCCCTGAATGGAAATGGGATAAGATCACGAAGGATTTCATCACCGGTTTACCTTAAGACAAGAGGAGGACATGATGCCATTTGGGTGATTGTGGATAGATTGACCAAATCCGCTCATTTCTTACCGTTAAGGTTGATATGCCCTTGAAGAAGATGACCACACTGTACTTGGATAATATAGTGAAGTTACACGGAGTACATATCTCTATAGTCTCGGATCAAGATAGTCGGTTCATTTGTTGGTTTTGGAAAGGTTTACAGCAAGCTTTTGGTACGAGGTTGGATATGAGTACGGCCTTTCATCCTCAGACAGATGGGTAATCAGAAAGAACCATCCAAACACTTGAAGACATGTTGAGAGCTTGTGTTTTGGAAGTAGGCGGATCATGGGATGATTACCTACCTGTAGCGGAGTTTGCTTATAACAACAGTTACCATGCAAGTATAGGCATGCTACCGTTTGAAGCTTTGTATGGAAGAAGATGTAGAACACCACTGTTTTGGGATGAAGTCAGGGAAAGACAAGTCGCCGGGCCGGAGTTGGTTGAACAAGCTAAGGAAAGAGTTCAGTTGGTTAAGAAGAATTTGAAGACAGCTCAAGATAGATAGAAAAGTTGGGCAGATGTTAAAAGAAGACCTCTTGAGTTTGAAGTTGGTGAAAGAGTTTATCTGCGAGCTTCACCGATGAAAGGAGTGAAACATTTTGGCCAAAAGGGAAAGCTAAGTCCAAGATATGTTGGACCATTTAATATTCTAGAAAGAGTTGGACCGTTGGCATATAAGTCGGGTTACGTAATCAATGTAAAGAGTCCATAATGTTTTTCATGTGTCGATGTTGAAGAATTGTTTGTCGAAGAGTGATGTTGAAACCACAGCTTGATCCGGAAGTTCTTCAAGATAATCTTGCTTATGATGAGAAACCGATCAAGATTTTGGACCGGAAGGAAAAGATGATTAAGAGACGATTAATCCCTTAAGTTTTGGTGCAATGGAGCAATCATTCACTGGATGAAGCCACTTGGGAAGTAGAAGACGATATGATCAGCGAGTTCCCAGATTTTATGGACTTACCAGGTATGTTCTAGTTTCGAGGACGAAACTCCTCTTAATGAGGGAGGAATGTAATATTCCGATTTTCGGGAAAGGACAGACGTGTCATTTTGCGAAAACGAAATATTATTATTCCGACTTCTTTTATTGGAGTTAAGTTTTTACGGGGAAAAAATAAATATATGTTGAGTTGTATATATATATATATATATATATATATATATATATATATATATATTAAGGAAATCTGATTTTTTTTAGTAAAAGGGTGATTAAGGAAAATAAGGATTAGGTAATTTATTAGGATTTTTCCTATTTAAGGAAAAAATAAACCCAATCAGTTTCCCTAACCTTTTGAATCATATTTTACACCTCATAATCCCTATTATCTGCGAGTGAGAGCTTGAGAATAAGGCTAAGAGATTTCTTCCGTTTTCTAAGTCGAATCTCAACCATTTTTAGATTCGAGAAGTGCGTTGGAATCGTCGTGAAAAAAGCTTCGTTTCAATACTCAAAGATCAGAGCTTTGTTAAGGTATGTAATTCGACCTACCTGATGTTTTGGATGAGTTTGATGGATCATAACTCATATCTTTCGTAGTTTGTGTTAATCGAAGTGTGTGATCGAATCTAACCCCTTTTTGGAATGGATCACATAGGTTTTCTGTGTGAGGAAGGATCGTTGCTGCAGGTTTTCTGTGTTTTTGGATTTGGAATAGCTTGCTAAAGGTAACAAGGTCTTCCTACACGTTAATTACGGTTCATAGGGTTTAAGTTATGATTTTGTTGATGTTTTGATGGTTGGAATTCATGCTACGAGTTGTTTATGAATCATAGGATGTTAGGGTCTGGTAAAAATCAAGTTTTTGCGCTATTTTTCTGAGTATATTGAGGTAGAATAAGTTTGAGAACGATTAGGGATCGATTAGTGTTCGAAAACTGAGTTTTTGGAGAGTTGTCGCGCTTGGTACGGACGCACTGGAGGATCAGAAACTGAATTTTACATTCAGAGAGTTGGTGCGGGCGCACCAGACCCAGGTGCGGGTGCACTGGAGCCCAGTCTGGGCGCACCAGACCCAGTTCGGGCACACTGGTCGAGCGAATTTTGGATTTTACATACAGAGGCTCAGTGCATGCGCATTGAACCCCGGTGCTGGCGCATTGGCCCCTGTTTTGAGGAGAATGTGGGTTTAAATCATAAAATGAGTTTTAAATGTTAATCATTTGATCTAATAACATTAATTAAACATAAACAAGCCCTAATTGAGTTTCTGATGCGTTTGGTTCCGGCACCGGTCGTACTCTTAAAGGGAGTTGAAGTTCGGGACCGTCGGAAAGGCATGAAAGGGCTTGGGCTTTGATGATCTAGAGTTCATCAATGTCTCATGTACTTGATAGGATGTGGTTTCTAGCGGTCTAAGTGAGGGAGTAGAGTAGATAAGTGAGTTTTGCTTTGAAAACACTTATGTGGCTAGTTAATTCACAATAATAATTACATAAGTGTAGTAAAAGATAAAACGTCAATTATTCTTGGTTAGGCACTATTTCATATCGGCGATGTGATACGTTCATAAAAGGTGAACAACGCTACTGCCTCAAAAGGCTGAAGGGTAGTGGAGGAAATTCATCGGACATATACGCATACCGGGGCGACCCCGGAGCTAATCGGTGCTAATCACCGTTAGTTAGCAAGTATATCTTCAGGCTGATAAACGCCATGCACAGTGCCCATGAGTAATGATGTAACCAAGATAAGCTAAGCTAGAAACGTATTGTCGTGAAGTGTCGATGGGCACGGAATGAACCTTAGATCGAGTCAGTCTCATAAAGATAATTGTTAAAATAAAACTGTTAAAGAGCCTTAGTTAATTTCTAGCTTATACATCTTACTATGTAAAATGTACTTTCCTCAAATGCATGTTAATTTATGTGTTTGGGGGAGAGAAGACGAACAGATAAATCTGGAGTTCGACGAGGACTTTGATGACGACGTTTAAGGACGCCGAAGTTGAAGAGTTCATTTATTCATGTTTTTATTCATTATATTAGACCTGAAGTTCCTTTGGATATTTTGTATTTCTCTTTTAGTATACGTTTGGGTTTTTCGTACGTTTTGGTTTTCGTTTGATTTCTTTTCCCAATGTAATAAATGTTACATTTCTATCTTTAGATATTGAGTTTCTATTCTTGGTTATTTGAAAAAAAAATTTATTACCTGAGTCTTTTGCTTCCGTTTTACTTAACTCGATACGACGTAGTAGAGGCTTACGTATAAAGTGGAATTTATTTTATTTTATACATGCCGAACGATCTTTTTCCGGATAAGGACTCGGTGTCCAGGAACGGGGCATTTCAACAAGCTAATTCCAGCATTAAGAACAAGTTTAAGACACGAATTCATCGAAACAACATCAATCAAGCACTACCCATTCCCAATTTTATCAATTAGAGGATGATTTCTTCAATGTTCACATGATTTAGCCATGTAGATGTTTAGCTACTCATATTAAAGCTAGAAACAACAATCAAAGAGAGAATCAAATCCATAAACAAGAAAAGAAATGAACTTAATTACCAAAATCGCAGAAAATTGCCTTTACATCAAGCTTCATCGACACCCATGTCAATCGGTGAAGAAGAAGATCCAAAATGCAAAATCCAAGATACTTGAGCTAAAATCTAAGCTAGATTATGTTTAAACTAAGTAAATTTGGTGTAAAGTGAATCTAGGGATCAAAGAGGGAAATAAAGGGGCGATTTAGGTTAGCTCAATGTAAAAGTATGGGAGTAAGAATATCATTGAAAATCTGTCCAAAACAGTATTAGTATGCTTCCAAAAATGGGCATAAAAACGGTCTGATGAGCGCATATTTCGGTCAATGAGCACGCATTCACTTCTGTCGGCTAGCTAGAATGCGCACGCATTCTTGCCAATGCGTGCGCACAATAGGCTCTGAATCATTTATGTCTTCAATGCGCACGCATCCCTCTCAATGCGCACGCACAATGCTCTCTGAATCTTTTCAAGCCTTCTGGTTTCTTGAATGCGCATGCATTCTCTTTAATGCACGCGCATTGGGTGAAATTCTCCCAAAACGTGCATTCTGCTTGTCAGATGCGCACGCATTCAATCCCATGCGCACGCATTCCATGCTGGACCTCTAAATGTTCACTTTTCTTCAACTTTTCCATCCCCGAGCCTCGGTTTCGTCTTTCTAAGCCTCATGCCTTAACTTCCGGGTTTACGAGTAACCTATTTCCTGCATTGCACATACCGAACAACATACCGAGCGTCATTCCGCAAAAAACATAGGGCTCGAAAAAGAGCCACAAACACCGTAAAATGGTAGGGTTTTCCATCTATTTGACGAATTATCTCAAAGTGAGTGCTCAAAGTGATTTTGCCCTATATACGGTCTAAAACTATCCAAACTAAGCCAAAAGTGTTGTAAATGAAGACTAAAACATACACCGAAATATAGTAAGGTTGACTCTCATCACCCCACAATTTTCAATTAAAATTTAAAGAAGCATATTACAATTTTTATTTAATTTTTCTTTTTTGAGGGAACATATTGCAATTTCATAAGTCGAAATAATGATATACATATATTCCTGGACGTCAAATTTTACATATATTACAACAACACACGGATAATCACCATTCATTGCAAGTTTCAACAAAGATATTATTATTTCATTTATATTAAAAAAAAACGAAAACAAACACATTATTATTTCTCCCATATTACAACAAAACACAAACAATCAAACAAAATAGGAAGAACACAAATACAGTTTTCTTTCTTCAGAAAGAAAAAAAAAAAAAAAAAAAACAAACGTATAGTGATGCCTTATGGCAAGGTGCTATCCGATTTCATATGGACCGCCGTAATACATCCTCCTTCAGATAAACCGTTAGAGATTCCTCCGGTCAACGGTAATGTTGTAGTGAGGATCGGCTCTAAGACTTTCTCTAGATCAAGCAACTTCCGAGCAGGAACCGCGCCAGGGTCGGTACATGATGATGCTAAATTAAGCACCACTAATTTAACAGCGCCAAATACAATCTGGATGAACCAAGAAGAATAAGGACGGCTAAAATAATAGTAGAGATAGGGTTTTTGGGGTTTGTGTTTGTGGCCCAAGAATGTATCTCGGGTTGCTTACGTATCTCGCGTTTCTTGTCAGTAAATCGTCTTCACGTAGTTCCTGAGTTGTGTATTTATAGTTCTAAATCCATGTTAAACCCTGAATTATAAGGCGGTGATATCTATTGACGTTAATAACCCTTATTGGGCCGAGCCCCTTTCCCAAGTAATCCCATGGATATTGGGCATGTGAAGTTGGGCCGAACTGGTCTCGACTTCGAATATCTCCAACATGGGTGTTCGAGATAGACACTGTATAACTCTCTTTGGTTGTTGTGGTCTTCATTGACACTTGTCTTGTTCGACCCGAGGTGATTGCTGTAGGCTTGGATTCTCTAAAACGCCAGCTGGACCGATCAGATAATTCTACGTGGAGAGGTGAGTATCGTCAGTACACATATAAAATGTGTATAGAAAACCAAATTCACTGTAATATTTTTTTTAGCGGGTCGGGTGACCCATTTCCTTATACACGGATCTGCCCCTGCCGGCGGCACCGCCAGTACTGTTGAGGAGCTGGCGGCTACAAGTAAAAGTAGGACCATGAAGCCAATGGAATTAATTTTATAATTAGCTGCTGCCATTATGAATTAAAATTATATAACTCAAATTATTAATGCTGCTCTTGTTGTGATTTGTGATCGATGTCATGGATTCCTATTTATAGTTACGAGATTTCAATTATTAATAAAGAATATATAACTAGTGTAGTTTGTATTCAAATCGTGCAAGCTCCCGATGAATTCGGAGTCCTACTTACTTGCCATGTGAAGAAAATATAGATTAGACAAAAATGATAGTGCTATATTTATTTTATTATATTATAGTACGTCTTCTCATCAATAGTCTATATATACTGTTACCAGTACGCTCAAATCAGAATAAATTCAGGCGACAAGACAAAAATAGCAACAGAAACATATCACATTCTCTGCAAGAGGTAGCTATTTATTAGAGACGTGAAAATTGTGAATCACTTCTCTTCCAGCCCTATCAGGAGTTTCCACATACAAAATGAACCACAATACGATGTATCGGAGAAGAATGTCATAAAATCGATCTCTTTAGCTTCGATTTTATGGAATGAAACATTATAGAAAAATAATAAGAGGACCATAACTACACAAATACCAAATCTCTCAAACGCCTTAGCTTTCGGATCATTAATATCTTTAAAATGTGTTTATTTCATTTTCTATACGATCCAAGAATAACAAAAGTGATTTAGTATTCCAATGTCAATTTTAATGACGTTAAATCGCGCAAATGGCCGTCGGTTCATCGACGTTAAGTTGTTCAAAATAATAAATACATTTAATGAGGTGTCCACGCTTTCACGTGCAAGCACACCTTTTGGCGTGGATAATTGTTTGCCTTTATTTTTTGTTGTTGTATTTTATAGCTAAACTTGACTCATCTTCCATCGTACACTACACAATAGAACTTCAAATCCGTCGGGTTTTCCTTTTTTTTTCTCATTTCTGCAAAAACTGCAAACGATACATGTTTGATAAAAAAAAAGTACACGGTTTTATTCAATTGTTGTGCCGAAATCGAATCAAAAAATTTCGATTGATTGAAATTTAAAAATGAAACTGCACTGTCTGTTGGAGGTAATAAAAATGAACCGTATCAAAATATACACTTTGGTTCGGTTTATGTAACAAAGAATGGAACGAAAAATTTCGGTTTCTGTATATCGCTAACCGAAATTCCGGTTTTTACCGAAGAATGGAAAAAAAATCTACTGTTAAGTAATTAAAAAGTGAGGAGCTGGCGGCTACAAGCACTACAACAAATTAGGTTTTTAGAGACCGTACCATTAGGGACGACACTTGTCGTCCCAAAATAAAGATTATTAGGGACGACACTTGTCGTCCCAAAATAAAGATTATTAGGGACGACATGTCGTCCCTAAAGATCGGTCAACGTTCGATTAATTAAATATGAGAAATCTAAATCTTTCGGGACGATTCTTTATTGTTTGGGACGACAATGTCGTCCCTAATAATAATCATTAAATTTCCGCCCTTCCACGTGGATTCAGAGTGGCAAATTTTACCGAAACTCTTTAGGGACGACAAAGTCGTCCCTGTTTTTAATTTTTTCCCACCCAAAATTTTATGAAATAATTTGAATTTTTATTTATTTAATAGGGACGACATATGTCGTCCCTAAAAATGAATTTTTTATTAAAAATCGATTTTTTTATTAAAAATGATTTTTTTTATTAAAAATTATATTTAATATTTTAAATTCACTACTCGTTAATCAATATCGAGTTTGAAATCAAAATTTGACTTATAAGTAACGAGATTGAGTTTTAATTTACTACTTATTAATCAATCTCGATGTTGAATTCAACATTTGACTTAAAAGTAACGAGCATCGGGTTTGAAAATCACTACTCGTTAATGAATCTCGAGTTTGAAATCAATAGTTGACTTATAAGTAACGAGTCTCGAGTTTGACTTATAAGTAACGAGCCTAAAGGTTTTGAAAATCAATGATCATTAATCAATCTCGAGTTTGAAATCAACATTTGACATATAAGTAACGATCCTCGGGATTGAAGACCAGTACTCGTTAATCAATCTCGAGGTTGAAATGAACAATGGACTTATTAGTAACGAGCATTGAGTTTGAATTTACAACTTATTAATCAATATCGAGTTTGAAATCAACATTTGACTTATAAGTAACGAGCATTGAGTTTGAATTTACTACTTATTAATCAATATCGAGTTTGAAATCAACATTTGACTTATTATTATCGAGCATAAGGGTTTGAAAATCAATATTGATTAATCAATCTCGAGTTTGAAATCAACTTATAAGTATCGAGCCTAAGGGTTTTGAAAATCGGAATCATTAATCAATCTCAAGTTTGAAATCAACATTTGACATATAAGCTAGTAACGATCCTCGGGATTGAAGACCGATGCTACGTTAATCAATCTCGAGGTTGAAATGAACAATGGACTTATAAATAACGAGCCTAAGGTTTGAAATCAACATTTGACATATAATCTCGTGTTTGAAATCAACATTTGACTAAGTAACGAGCATCGAATTGAATTAAATACTGATCAATCAATCTCGAGTTTGAAATCAACATTTGACTTAAAATTAACGAGCCTAAGGTTTGAAAAGCACTACTCGTTAATTCAATACTGATCAATCAATCTTGAGTTTGAAATCAACAATTGCCTAAGTAACGAGCCTCGGGCTTGAATTCAATAATGATCAATCGGTCCTCGTGTTTGAAATCAACATTTGACTAAGTAACGAGCATCGACTTGATCAATCAATCTCGAGTTTGAAATCAACAATTGCCTAAGTAACGAGCATCGGGTTTGAATTCAATAATGATCAATCAATCTTGAGTTTGAAATCAATAATTTCTAAGTAACGAGTCTCGGGCTTGAATTCGGTAATGATCAATCTCGAGATTCAAAGCGATTAAGTGATTTCAAACCGATATCTTTACTTACAGAGACGTGCCTTGATAGTACTATCTACTATAGATCGTCGATTCGTTATCGGCGATTGATTTGAATCTCGGGTTCGTTAACGAGCGATTGATCTCAATCTCGAGATTCGAAAGCGATTAAGTGATTTCAAACCGATATCTTTACTTACAGACGTGTCTTGATAGTACTATCTACTATAGATAGTCAGTTCGTTATCGGCTACAAGTAAAACTAGGACCATGAAGCCAATGGAATTAATTTTATAATTAGCTGCTGCCATTATTAATTAAAATTATATAACTCAAATTATTAATGCTGCTCTTGTTGTGATTTGTGATCGATGTCATGGATTCCTATTTATAGTTACGAGATTTCAATTATTAATAAAGAATATATAACTAGTGTAGTTTGTATTCAAATCGTGCAAGCTCCCGATGAATTCGCTACTTACTTGCCATGTGAAGAAAATATAGATTAGACAAAAATGATAGTGCTATATTTATTTTATTATATTATAGTACGTCTTCTCATCAATAGTCTATATATACTATTACCGTAACACATATTTACAATATTGATTATGTTGGGACTTGTGTCTATCAATATGTCTTACTATCTAATCAATTATGTTTTTTTTTTAACTTCGAGGGGTAATCAATTATGTTAAAATGAGTTTTTTCGATTATTATTCAAATAATAACATTTTCCTTGTATAAATTCTAATTGTAATAAGCTGAGGAATTTTTCCTAAAAATAAAAAATAAAAAATAATTAAGCTGAGGAAATAAAAGTCAATGAATCTCCTTGAGAGTCTCTCATAGTCTCATTATAAAATATGGCGAGGAACATATGATATATATATATACACTAGTGAACGTGGTAGTGCAAATGACAATGGGCGGCATAAATTATTACTAAACGATAATATCGAAGAATAGATCCTCAACGTGAAATAAATCGTGTAAATTTAAACCATACCAAATTCAAGGCATGTGACAAAAAGTCAAGAATCAAACATATCACATTCTCTGCAAGAGGTAGCTATTTCTTAGAAACGTGAAGATTGTAAATCACTTCTCTTCCAGCCCTATCAGGAGTTTCCACCTACAAAATAAACCACAATACGATGTATCGGAGAAGAATTTCATAAAATCGATCCCTTTATCTTCGATTTTACGTAATGAAACATTATATAAAAACAATAAGGGGACCATAACTACACGGTCAAATCTCTCGGGACGCCTTAGCTTCCAGATCATTAATATGCTTTAAAATGAGTTTCACTCATTTTCTATAAGATCTGAAGAATATAAAAAGTGATTTGGTAGTCCATCGTCAATTTTAATGACGTTCGAACTGCAAACGGTCATCGGCTCTCGGTGTTATGTTGTTCAAAATAATAAATACATTTAATGTGGTGTCCACGTGGTCACATGTGGGCACGCCTTCTTGGCGCGGATATTTGTTTGCCCTTATTTTTTGTTCTTGTATTTTATAGCTAAACTTGACTCATCTTCCATCGTAGACTACACAGTAGAACTTCAAATCCGTCGGGCTTTCCTTTTTTTTCTCATTTCTGTAAAAACTACTAACGGTGCATGTTTGATAAAAAAAATTACACGGTTTTATTCAATTGTTGTGTCGAAATCGAATCAAAAATTTTCGGTTGATTGAAATTTAAAAATGAAATCGCATTGTCTGTTGTAGGTAATAAAAATGAACCGTATTAAAATATACACTTTGGTTCGGTTTATGTAATTTAGAATGGAGCGAAAAATTTGGTTTTATATATCATTAATCGAAATTAGGTTTTAAAGAAGGAAAAAAAAATCTATTGTTAAAAAAAATAATAATAATAAAAAGTGAGGAGCTGGCGGCTACAAGTAAAAGTAGGGCCATGAAGCCAATGGAATTAATTTTATAATTAGCTGCTGCCATTATTAATTAAAATTATATAACTCAAATTATTAATGCTGCTCTTGTTGTGATTTGTGATCGATCTCATGGATTCCTATTTATAGTTACGAGATTTCAATTATTAATAAAGAATATGTAACTAGTGTAGTTTGTCTTCAGATCGTGCAAGCTCCCGATGAATTAGGAGTCCTACTTACTTGCCATGTGGAGAAAATATATATTAGACAAAATTGATAGTGCTATATTTATTTTATTATTATAGTACGTCTTCTCATCAATAGTCTAATATACTGTTACCGTAACGGCTGTGACACGATCATGCATGACCATTGACATAACACATATTTACAATTTGCTTGTGTTGGGACTCGTGTCTATCAATATGTCTTACTATCTAATCAATTATGTTTTTTTTTTAACTTTGAGGGGTAATCAATTATGTTAAAATGAGTTTTTTCGATTATTATTTCAAATAATAACATTTTCCTTGTTTAAATTCTAATTCTAATATGCTGAGGAATTTTTCCTAAAAAAAATAAAATTAAGCTGAGTAAATAAAAGTCAATGGATCTCCTTGAGAGTCTCTCATAGTCTCATTATAAAATTATTTTATGGCGAGGAACATATGATATATATATATATATATACTAGTGAACGTGAAATGTGCAGCATGACGGGCCGGACTCCAACATAAATCGTTACTAACGATAATATCGAAGAATAGATCCTCAACGTGAAATAAATCATGTAAATTTAAACCGTAATAAATTCAATGACAAGAAAAAAAAGAAAGAATCAAACATATATCATTCTCTCTGCAAGAGGTAGCTATTTCTTAGAAGCGTGAAGATTGTGAATCACTTCTGCTACAATTTCTATCGAGTTCCACATACAAAATAAACCACAATACGATGTATCGGAGAAGAATGTCATAAAATCGGTCCTTTAGCTTTCGATTTTACGTAATGAAAACATTATAGAAAAACAATAAGGGGCCATAACTACACATTCCAAATCTCTCGGGACCCTTAGCTTCCGTGATCATTAATATCTTTTAAAATGTGTTTCACTCATTTTCTATACGATCTGAAGAATATCAAAAGTGATTTGGTATTCCAACGTCAATTTTAATGACGTTAAATCACGCAAACGCGCCGTCGGTTCCACCGACGTTATGTTGTTCAAAATAATAAATACATTTAATGTGGTGTCCCACGTGGTCACACGTGGGCACACCTTCTTAAGCGCGGATATTTGTTTGCCCTTATTTTTGTTGTTGTATTTTGTAAATTAAACATTTCATCTTCCATCGTGATAAGATCACAAGATAGAACTTCAAATCAAATCGGGCTTTCTTTTTTCTCATTTCTGTAAAACTTCTAACGGTACATGTTTGATAAAAAAAAATACACGGTTTTATTCAATTGTTGTGCCGAAATCGAATAAAAAAATTTCGGTTGATTGAAATTTAAAAATGAAACTGCACTGTCTGTTGGAGGTAATAAAAATGAACCGTATCAAAATATACACTTTGGTTCGGTTTATGTAACAGAGAATGGAACGAAAAATTTCGGAAATATATTCTATATTTTGTAAGTCAAATTTGAATCTGGTACGTTAATGGAAATATATTCTATATTTTTTAAGTCAAATTTTAACCCCCGTACGTTAAGGGAAATATATTCTACCGTGAGACCCTTTTTTAAGTATAAAGAGCTGACTGCCACGGCCAAGGCAGGTTGCTCCCCTTATTGGAGAGGAATTTGTAAGACATATTATTGTCTGCAAAGTGGTTTTGACGTGAATAATACAGGGATATTGTTGAAAGGGGACAATAAAGGAAAATACACCGTCTCTTCGGGCTACTCTTGGCAACTACAGGCTCAGACACAACGTGAAAAAGATGACATCTGGCAACACATTTGGGATCTAAGAGGCCCAACCAGAGATAACTATCTCATATGGACCATTGCCCATAAAGTCCTGCTTTTTAAAGAGTTTCTGTATAACCGACATGTGGCAGATGACCCATCTTGTACTATCTATGATGATCGGGAGGAATCTGTCCTCCATGCATTAAGGGATTGCCACTGGACCAAAGGTGTTTGGAACAACTGTTTACCGGATGAAATTAAGACATGCTTCTTTTATGCAACAAGTGAAGGTGATTGGTTGAGACTGAATCTTGGAAAGGAAAGTAGATCTTCTCTCCATGGGAATAGATGGAAATATAATTGGTCGAGGCGGTTTACGGTATCTGGCTGTGGAGAAATAAAGTTATGCACGGGCATAGTGAGGAGCGCCCTCCAGCATATGTGTTTATTTCGAAAGTTGTGGAACGAGCGAAAGACATTAGACTAGCATGGTGCTTAGATTGTGTATTTTTTGTTGATTTCTTTCCGGCTGTTGCTTGAGACTTTTTTGATACGCTGAGTCCATGTAAAAACATGTTTTGGATGCTGTCATTTTAAGGCTTAGCCAATAAAATGTTTTTTTTAAGTTAAGAACACTCATGTTTTAAGTTAAATCTAGTCCCCCCCCCCCTCCCTTTAGAATCTCTTGATTCCGATCTGCCCGACTAATTTAATTGCCAGAGCAGACTACTCCTTGCTCAAAGAAAGAGGAACTGATGTGAAATGCGAGCCGGTTCAAACACCCAGCAGTTGGTGATATGCCAATGGCTTTGGTCGGAGAGTCAATATGGAACACAAGAAGAAAAATGAAATATGGAGCACCATTTCCAGGTCCAAAATGAAATACTTCTCTCATTAGATCTGAAGTGATTTCAATCTCTCTACCATTAACCATTGTAGTGAAGGCCTCTCTACCTTCATGTAAGACCATGTTCTTCCAGAATTCCAAAACATTGACGTATGAAATTCTTTCCAATCTTCTATTAATAACATTTCCAAAGCAGCAACCCTTCTGATTCTTCTTCCAATGTTAATAGCTAACTCAGTGGTGTGACAGTCAGTAACGTATCCACTCACACTTTGACTGGTTCCAATATGAACATCGCCTTTATCCACCATTAGAAATGAAAAAGATGAAGAAGAAAGGTTTTCAAATCTGTTTTCACACAAAGTATTTGCAGAGAAATATCAATATGAGAGTTGTAAGTAGAGACTCTGTGTATATGTCTGTATATATAGAGAGAGGTAGTTGAAACTGTCAGATAATGCACTGTACACGTACTGTAGCATTAACCATGATTAAATTTTGAATTAATGAGATCTTGCCACGTGTCCCATAACCGATCCATAAAGAGTTGTAACCGTTCGATCGTGTAACTGCGGTTATAAAGATAAGATTAATATTCCGGTCTTTTGCTTTTTGACTTTGTTGAAGTTTGACTGTGTAACGTATGCTTCAGTAGCTTTTGTCATCAGTAGACTTGGCTCAGCATCCTGCTGACAATGTTACTCTACTGATCTTCAATTTTTCTTGTTTTGTCCAACTGATAATACAAGATGAAGTTTAATACCAATGACCCGATCACATCAAGTGAGCTCACCCAACAGGACAAAGACCAATCCCTTGGCAACTTCATTTGCTCAATTGTCCAAACATAAATAAGTACATGGAATTATCGATACCAATGACTAGTCCGCTAAGTGAGCTCACCCAACATAGCAAAGACTAATCCCTTGGTGAATTCAATACACTTTGTTGATCAAAGATATATCACCAACTTTTATAATTCCAAGTTCGATCCTTAGTTTAACAAATCTTTCACTATCCAAAGGTTTTGTGAAAATATCAACAAGTTGATCTTCAGTAGGTATGTAGAGAACCACCACATCCTTATTTTCAACATGATCTCTTATAAAATGATGTCTCACATCAATATGCTTGGTTTTTGAGTGCAAAAGCAGATTTTCTCACGATTGCAATTGCACTTGGGTTGTCACACATTATGGGAATTTCTCTTTCTTCAATTCCATAATCCCTTAATTATTGTCTTAGCCAAAGTATTTGTGCATAGCAACTTCCAGCAGCTATATATTCAGCTTCAGCAGTAGAAGTTGATATGGAATTTAGTTTCTTGCTAAACCAGGAGACCAGTCTATTTCCCATCAACTGACAGTTCCTGTAGTGCTTTTTCTATCAATCTTGCATCCAGCATAGTCCGAATCTGAGTAGGATATAACCTTGAAGCTTCCATCTTTTGAATACCATATCCCTACATTCAAACTTTCTTTTAGATACTTGAGAACTCTTTTGACTGCAGCTAAATGACTTTCCTTAGGTTTTGATTGAAATCTTGCAGAAACACCTATAGCAAAGGATATATCATGTATGCTGGCAATAAGGTACAGCAGACTGCCTATCATCCTTCTGTATAGAGTCTGATCAACATCTTTGCCTTCTTTATCTTCATCCAGTCTGATGTTTGTACTCATAGGATTTGATACCTTGGTGATGTTTTCCATACCAAATTTCTTCAGTAGCTCATTGGTATACTTGGTTTGATGAATGAAGATTCCATATTTCATCTGTTTGACTTGTAATCCCAAGAAATAGTTTATTTCTCCCATCATGCGCATTTGGAATTTACTTTTCATCAGATTAGTAAACTTTTCACACAGCAATTCATTTTCAGAACCAAAAATTATGTCATCAACATAAATCTGTACCAGCAGGGTGTTGTCACCTTCATTGATTCTGAAAACAGTCTTGTCAATGGTACCTTTAGTAAAACTATTGTCCACCAAGAATTGAGATAGGGTCTCATACCATGCTCTTGGTGCTTGTTTCAAGCCATAAAGTGCTTTATTGAGTCTGTACACTTTATCTTCTTGATCTTTAACTTCAAAACCAGGAGGTTGTTGAACATAGACTTCCTCCCCCAGAATGCCTTTCAAAAATGCACTCTTGACATCCATCTGTTATACTTTGAAGTTTTTGTAAGCAGCATATGCCAAGAATAATCTTATAGCTTCCAATCTTGCAATAGGGGCATATGTCTCATCAAAATCTATTCATTCTGCTTGAGAATGGCCTTTTGCTACTAGTCTGGCCTTATTCCTCACAATGGTACCAGATTCATCCAATTTGTTTTTGTATACCCATTTTGTACCAATTATGTTTGCATGATTAGGCCTTTCCACTAGTGTCCAAACTTGTTTTCTTTCAAATTCATTCAATTCTTCTTGCATAGCAATTATCCAATCTGGATCTGATATTGATTCTTCAACAACTTTAGGTTGTATTTGAGATAGAAAACAGGTAAACATTACTTCTAATTGTCTTCTAGTCCTCACACATTGCTGTATATTACCAATAACTTGCTTAGCAGGGTGATCCTTTAACCATTGTGGATTTTGGTTTGATTGATTCTCATGAACATCATCTTGATAGAGTCTGCTATTGCTTCACCGGGGTTTAGCGGATCCTTGAACTGCCTAGATTGTTGCATCGATGAGTGTTGTCGGCAGGTTCGGCGGTGAGTCGAAACCTTTAAGTCATTTAATCTTTCCAAAACATCAACACATTCTCGGATCGGTGACTTGTTGATTCTCGCAGAGTTCAAGCTTCATCTTCCATTCCAAAGAATTTAGGTTCATCAAATACAACATGTATTGTTTCTTCATGTTTCAGATGTCCCTTTATTCAATTACCACAATGCCTTCTTGTGTAAGAATATCCCAAGAAAATTCCTTCATCTGATTTTGGTTGGAATGTCTTCAATTGCTTCTTATGATTTAAGATAAAACATTTGCTTCCAAATGGATGGAAATAGGATATATTGGGTTTCCTTCCATTCCAAATCTCATAAGGTGTCTTCAAAGTGACTTCTTGTTCATCTTTGAAGTTCTATTTTGTGTATAGCATCTTTGTATTAATGACTTATTTTCAATATCTTTCGTAATAATTCTTCACAAATCATAGTTCTTCCTGCTTCTTTCAAAGTCATGTTTCTTCTCTCAGCAACCCCATTTTGCTGAGGTGTACCAGCAGCAGCTAGTTGATGTAGCACACCATTTTGCTCGTAGTATTCTCTTATAACTTTATTGAGAAATGCAGTACCCTTGTCTGATCTGATCTTCACTACTGTCAAACTTTTCTCATTTTGCAATCTCTTCAAGAGTTCAGGCATCTTTTGAAGTGTTCCACTTTTCTTGTTCATTAATACTACCCAAGTGTATCTTGAATAATCATCCACAACTACATGAGTGTACTTATTTCCTGTTACACTAGTTGGTGTTACTGGTCCAAATAGATCCATTTGCATTAGCTCCAAAAATCTTTTTGTTGATTTCTTAGTCTTTGACTTGAAGCTTGATTTTGTTTGTTTACCTTGCTGACAAGCATCACAAATAGCATCCCTTTTGAATGTGATCACAGGTAAACCAATCACCAGTTTCTTCTTCACTAACTGATTGATAACATCAAAGTTTAGATGATTTAACTTCTTATGCCATAGCCAATTGAATTCTGACTTGGTATGCACAATCAGGCATGTTTCTGGAACAGCATTAGACCAATCCACAACATACATGTTTTGTTGTCTTCTTCCAGCCAACACAACTTGATCACCTCTTTCACTAATGACAATACATGTGCCTTTGTCAAAAGTGACCTTGTAACCCATGTCACAAAAGCTGTCCATTAACTTTCGAGGGGTTGTAGTACATCCTTCCCACAAATGCAACATTCTGATTGTTAATCCATTTCTCACAAGTGTGCCATATCCTCTTATGTATCCTGATGTATTCTTGTTGCCAAAATTCACTCTTGGACCATCCTTTGCCACAAAATTTGACAAACAGTGCTTATTCTTTGTCATATGTCTGGAACATCCACTATCAAAGTACCAGACATCCTACAAAACAAAGTTAATGTATTTTAGGTACCCAAAGCTGTTTGGGTCCATAGTGGTCAGCGGTAAGCATGACCCTTGGTAAATTTCCATAAGGTCTTCTTTGAAAAGTGTTATACTTTTGTTCATACATGTATTCTACACATCCATAAGGTCTAACATTTGGTTGTGTAGGATTCACATATGCTTTCTAGCCTTTTGGTATGTAATGCTGTTTGGAGTGATTTCTATTGTTAGAAGCACTAGCATAACCATTGGTTTGTTGTCTGTTAGGAACATCCCTGTAATATGGAGTCTGCGAGGTCCTTGCTGAGGTCTTGTATAAGTCCTCTGCTGAGTCCTCTGCTGAGTCCTTTGCTGAGGTTTTAACTTAGCAGTATGGTTGTATCTAATGTTTCTAGCAGTAGGTGCAGGAATATTTCAATCATCATCAGTAGGGAACAATCTAGCTTTCCCCCTGAGATAAGTATCCTTAGATGATTGACATTTTTAGGTTTAGGATTCTTATCTTTGGAATATTTCTAATTTTTCCCTTTATGTGGTCTAGCAGACTTGGTAGCAAGTCTGCTATCAGTAGGTCTAGAAGGCACAGCAGCCCGACTCTTAGATTTATTCTTTTTGTTAGTTACTGTTGTCCTTTTTTACTTCTGTTTTTGCCTCTTCAAAGCATTCTCGGTGAGGCTTCACCGCCTCAAAGAACCTTTTTGGGAGTTGGATCTTGTGCGCAGCACAAACTTAGGACCACCTGCAGTACTAGGTTCAGTAACCTTACTGGATCCACTCTTATTGGATTGTTGAGTTCCAAATCCAAGGCCTGTTCTATCACCATAAGGCTTTCCAGATTTGAATGCAGTGGAGGAACATGATTGTTCTGGCGATTCAAGCGGCCTATTGAATGTCAAGCAGGGCTTATCTTGCCGATTCGACCAATCTCTTTTCCTTACCCTTGAGATTTCTTAATTCACTTTTAACATTTCAACTTCATTTGAAGAGCTTCTTTTTTAGCCTTAACAATCTCATAACCAGATTGTATTATCCTCAGTTGATTAAGGATGGGATCCAAAGTTTCTTCATTGTCAGAATTTTTAGGATTTGAACCACAAGTTGATTCACAATCACTTTCAGGAGTGTTTATAGATACAGAATTGTATACCTCCTCTGTTTCATCCATATTTGCCATTAAAGCATAATCATCCATATCAGCAACAAGTGCAGTATCATCAGATTCATTTCCTTTTTTTGATTCTACTTCATATCCTGATTCATCTTCAGCAACCATAGATTTCTTGCGAGATCTTCTTTGTTGACTTTTGCTCTTGGTAGAGTCCGGACAATCAGTCCGAAATGTCCAGGCTTCTTGCGATTGAAGCAAAGATAATCGAGTTCCTTCTTCTGCTTTAGTTTAGGGCGATCCAGGTTTGAAGTGTCCTGGTTTCTTGCATTGAATGCACAAGTAATCATTGACTTTCTTGGATTCATCCTTCTTCTTTTCACTAGATTTCTTTGTGAAATTCCTTGGAGAACACCTTCCATTTTTTGTCATTCTGATTTTCTTGCTCATTAGGGAAATTTGCTCTTGCGTCTCATCAATAGATCATCTTGAGCTCCTGATGTTTCCTCTTGATTTGTAGCAGCCAATGCTGTAGACTTTGGTTCTTCCTTTTCAGTATCAGGTACAAGTTTCTTACTGAATTCATAAGCCTTGAGATCTGAAAATAATTTGAATGTGTCCTCTTCATGTAGACTTCTCATTTCTTCTATTGCAGTCACCTTCATTTCCCAGACTTCTTTTGTAGGTAATTCTTCCAAGATTTTTGAATGGATTTATTCCTTTGAGTACTTTACACTCAGTAGGGTGAGTTTATCCATGATGGCATTGAATCTTGATTCCATTTGTTCAATGGTATCATTTGGTTTCATTTTGAAATCTTGAAACTTCTTCTTTGCCACACTAATCTTGTTTTTTCTTGATTGCATCAGTGCCTTCACAGATTAATTGTAACTTATCCCAAAGTTCTTTTGCAGTCTTGCAATCCTTCACTTTCATGTACATATTGCTATCCAAGGTTCTGTATATGATGTCAATAGCAATATTGTTGAGGTTTGCTATTTTTCTATCTTCAGCATTCCATTCTCTTTTTGGCTTTGGAATGTACTGAGTTTGATTATCCACAGTTATCGCTTTTGTGATTTCTAGTGGTCCATCAGTCAGCACATCCATCATTTCATCATGTATTGCAAACTAGAAAAACACTCGTATCTGACGTTTATACTCATCAAAACGATCTAATGAACACATCAACATTGTTCTAGCATACTGTTTGTTATCCATGATGCAAAGCTTTGAAAATCATAAACTTGAAAAAGTTTTCAAAGTATTTTCACAAGCACAACAAGTAGGATTACTTGAGCGTAACCGCTCCGATACCAATTGTTGGTCCCTTGAAAAGGCTTTGGTTAAGTTTAGAGGGGGATGAATAAACTTAAGACTTAAAACTTTTGGAGTTAACAAACTCAAACAAGTTCGATGAGTCTTCTTTTGCTTAGTAGCCTGATATTCGCTCAAGATCTGTCTGACAAATTTCGATGATCTTCGATTGTTGATTTTACTGAATTTGTTGCGCATGAATATATTCAAGTTAAGCCTTATTACTTATTGTTAAAATATGATACCAAGTATTGGATACTCATTAGTGTAAGTGTGTGATTCGATTTGCTTGTTTCATAGAATGATGTGCTAAATATACTAAATGCGAGAATGTAAATGCAGAAAAGTAAATAGGCGATTTTATAGTGGTTCTAGGTGGTGTAATCATGTCACCATTCTTCTCTGTGATGTTGGAGGTGATTCACTAGAGATCTTTGAGGTTGCGATTACAAAAATCCCTAAGGTGTTTGTCCTTCACCAATAACTAGCTTCACAAACTAAACACTAGGAATAGGTAAAATTGTTTGCTCCAAAGTCTTCCACTGGTCCTTGAAGGGTAGGATTGCCTTTTCACCAGCTCCACCACAAACAACAGTCCTTGACACCCAAAGATGCTTCACTGTCTTCAGCAGGTTTCTTGTAAAAGAAAGTTCGAATCAAGTAAGTGATTCAGCTTTCAGCAGCTTGATCAGGATGAAATGATCAGCAGCTTGATATTTTCAAGTGTATAAACTTGATGTAACTTGAAAGCGAGTTACACTTGAAGAATATACTAGATCGGTACCTTTAAGCTCGATGATATCGGGGTGAAATTCTTGATAAGAATCTAATAGCTCGAAATGATTGTTGTTTTTCCTCAAAATTCATCACTTGTATCTGAATCAGAAGCCCTCTATTTATAGTAGAGAATTATGTGACTTATGTTTGAAATTCAAAAATAGCCGTTTCAGATTTGTCCCATCTTGACTTGCTTTCTGTCCCTGTTAGATAGTACCGACACTGTCAGTTTACTTTTTGACAGTTTTTAGACTGTCCATCCTTTGACTTGTATCCATTGGATAAAGCTCTGAATCTTTCCAACGTCCCTTTAATCTAAGCCATTGATTTGTTGACAAAATCAAGAGTTGTTATCTGTCCCTTTCCTTGTAATCTTCCAATGTTACCTTTGATTAATTTGAGATATATATTCAGTAGGTTCCTTTGTATATAAGTCTCTTTGAGATACACATCGATCGATATATTTCAAGTTCTTTGTGTTTATGAAACACTGCAACTGATTTCTTTTATCTAACTTTTAATTATGAAGTTAGTTTACACCAATTTGAACATAACTAAGTTCCAATCACCACTTAACTTATGGAACTTAGACCTTGTACACAAGGTATATGCAATCGATTTGGGTCATCACAGACTTCCCTAAATTCGATTCCATATCCTCCATGCATTAAGAGGATTGCCCATGGGCCAAAGGTGTTTGGAACAATGTTTTACGGATGAAATTAAGACATGCTTCTTTTACGCAACAAGTGAAGGTGATTGGTTGAGACTAAATCTTGGAAAGGAAAGTAGATCTTCTCTCCATGGGAATAGATGGAAATGTAATTGGTTGAGGCGGTTTACGGTATCTGGCTGTGGAGAAATAAAGTTATTCACGGGCACAACGAGGAGCGCCCTCCAGCATATGTGTTTATTTCAAAAGTCGTGGAACGAGCGAAAGACATTAGACTAGCATGGTGCTTAGATTGAGTATTTTTTGTTGATTTCTTTCCGGCTTTTGCTTGAGACTTTTGATACGCTGAGTCCATGTAAAAACATGTTTTGGATGCTGTCATTTTAAGGCTTAGCCAATAAAATGTTTATTTTAAGTTAAGAACACTCATGTTTTAAGTTAAATCTAGTCCCCCCTTCGAATCTCTTGATTCCGATCTGCTGACTAATTTAAATGCCGAGAGCGGACTACTCCTTGCTCAAAGCAAGAGGAACTGATGTGAAGTGCGAGCCGGTTCAAACACCCAGCAGTTGGTGATGTGCCAATGGCTTCGGTCGGAGAGTCAATATGGAACACAAGAAGACTCAGTGATCTTTTGTTCCCAGTTGTTCTGTTGTAGAGTTATACATCGGAGGCAATGAACCTGAGGCAAATTTGGTAGAATTCATGGAACATTATATCTGGCAATCGGCGGAGAAGTCCCATATCACCTTGACAGGTATCAAAGAGGTGGTTATCCCCTTGGAAGATTTAAAAAGTATATGGGAACCATGGAGGAAGGCCTTTATATCAAGGTGCTAAGCATAGTGGCGGAGCCTGGAATTTCATACAGGGAACAAAATTTTCACTTAGGCGTACAAAAAATTATGTTAAGAAATAAAAACATGCAAATATAAGATACAAGAGAATTTATGATACCAAAAATAATCCGGTTCACATTACCTCCATAATGAACAATTCCTTCTCTTCTCGAGGTCGAGGAATACCTTACGGCAATGGAAATCCCGCGAATAATATCATAAGGCCAAAACACAAGGAAAAATGGGAACCGCCCACTCTGAGGAGCCTAAAGTTCAATGCGGATCGGCTTTCGGCAATGAAGGTGTTGTTGTTGGAGGGTGATTCGTAATGACCACGGAACCATATTCAAAAGCTTTTATCGCTGCCTTGAATGTGGTTTTGAAGTCTCATTTGGGGAAGCTTTAGCTACCTACCACTCCCTTACATATGCGCTCATGTAGGGCTTCTTTAATGTCATTGTTGAGTGAGACTCCTTGACTACCTATCATCATCTATTGGACCTTTCAGATGACTTTTCTCAATTGAGAAAAATAATTGAGGATTGCCTCAGACTTTTACCTGCTTTTGTGTCCGTTTCTTTCTCTTTTGTCAAGCATCGGGTAATGTACCCGTGCATTTGTTAAATGGAATAGGACTCCATCTTATAGGATGTGTGGACTGACTCCTCTCCCCTCTCATGTAAGTCATGCTTGTTTGGCAGACTGTGATTAATAATATTCGTTGGAAGTTCTCAAAAAAAAACTCATGTGTTGCTTGTGATTTGAACCAAAATATATGTTTATAATAGAAGGATTTGAGAGGAAAAAAAAGAATATAACAGTTCGGGGTTTTATATAACGAATAGGTCGATTAAACATTGAATGTAATTGTAAATTTACTGAACAATCTTAACCAAAATATATGGTTATAGTAGAGGGTTTTTTAGAGAGAGAAAAAAGAATATAGCAATTCGCGGTTTTATTTAGGGAATAGGTCGATTAAACATTAAGTGTAATTGTAAATTTACTAAACTAAAAAAGTTTTTAAAAAAAACAAAAAAAATTATGCACAAGCCAGTCCACGAAGGCATTGAGAAGTATGTTATAAGAATGCAAAAAATAATATTAATACTAATTTTTTTAAATATTATATAATGCACAAGGGGTATAATAGTAATTTCATAGAAATTGAGGGGCGGCCGGGGCACCCCATCGGTCCTCAATAGCTCCGCCCATGGCTAGGCAACAACATCAGCTTTCGGCTACTTCAATCTCGGCTCATAGAAATGTGGACAATAGGTAAGCATATTGAAATCACTGATCTTGAAGACGGCTTTAATATTGTGCGTTTTGTGTGTAAAGAGGATTACGATTATGTGCTCTAACATGCCCCTGGTTAATTCAAAACCACTATATTATGATTTCGAAATGAAGGCCATCATTCATCCATGAATGACTTAATTCAGACCATATTGGAATGGGTTATGTTAGTCAAGGTGACCTAAGATATGCGTCTGTCCAAACTGATAATCTGAAGGGTCAGCTGAAGTGGTGTTTAGCTGAGGTGTTCAAAACTGAGGAGGTAAGATGGGTGATGGTCAGCTGAGTTTTGTGTTCAGGCGAGTGGTCTCAGCTGAAGTCTATTGAGCACTTCTGAGTTAGCTTTGATGTTGAGTTTGATTACATCGTGTTAATTTGAAATGAGGAAATCACGTATGGTTATTTTTAAGAAATACACAATGGTCATTATGGCAAATAGAGCTTAGTTCCCAAAGCTATAAATATCCAACATTTATTGTAATCAAGACAAGTATCTTCTTGAATTTACGTACATAATAAAATATCTCTTTTTCATCCGTTGAGTAGTCAACACAACGCCAAAAAAACCACGTTAAATTGTTGTGTTCATCTTGGTTTTGTCCTTGTTTTATTCTTTTGCGTTGATTGGTTTGTTATTCTATGTTCTTTGTTTGCAACCCTTATAACAAACGGGTATCGAGTGTTGGTTTTCAAAATCTCTGCGATTCGAGCATAGTTGATCGTCAACAAGGTCTATTCTCTAAAAGCAAGGATGTTTACAATTAAAATCAAAATTGACCGGTTTACGTAAAGAAAAACAACTTACGTATATGGCAAATCAAGAAGTGGGCCTTGTTAAAGCAAGGATGTTATCACGGAAGTTGATGAATAAGATCTTTGCTGACTTTCGATTGTGGTCAAAGCTTGAGAGGCAGTATATGACTAAGTCACCAACCAACAAGTGGTTATTGAAGCAACGTTTGTTTAGTTCGAGGATGCATAAAAGTACTCAGCTGAGAGATCATCTTGATCACTTGACCACAATATTGCTAGACCTTAGGAATATTGATGCAAATATTGAAGATGAGGATGCATTTTCCATTATGCTAGTTTCATTGCTTGCATCATATGAGAACTTTGTGCAGTCCAACATTGTTGGAAATGATACAGTGTGATGTGAGATCATTTGTTCATTCAAGGGAGCTTCGACATATGGCGGCTAAATGCAGTGCAGACAGGTCATGCTCTATCGTTTGGTCGCCATTTGGCGAAGTGGGAAAAGATATAGACATCCTGGGAAGAAGAATCCAATAAATATGGTTCCAAATGTCCCAAGTCCATAAATGTCTGTAGTGGTGTTCACGAACCGAACTGAGCCGAACATCTATGATTCGAATTCGAGCTTGTTTGTTAAACAAACATGTTCGAACTTGTTCGTTTGTCAAACGAACATACAATCGCGTTCGAGTTTGGCTCGATAACATGAACATAATGTTCGAGATCGAGATCAAGAACAAGATCGAGCTCGGCTCGTGAAGTAAAATTTATATACACAGCTCGTGATAAAGCTCGAATATGACTAATTTACTTGAAAAACACACCTAAAAATTCCCTAATTAGAATACTAACATCAATTAATATACAAATGTCCATCACCAATACATACATTTTAAACTAAACATATATATATAGGAGTTCACGAACACTATTGAACATTCATGAACATGTTCGAGTTCGTTCGTTAATGAAATGGGCACTCCAATCTGTTCGAGCTCGGATCGATAACATAAACGAACAAACATAAATGAGCTTTAACAAGCTAAGCTTGAATATGTTCGTGAACAGTACGGTTCACTTAACATCACCAGATGTCTATATTTACTGTAGAGGCCATGGTTGGAAGTCCAATCGTCCAAAGACAGTATGAGAAAAAATTTGGAATAGCTGCTATTACAACTGAGCATGACTTAGATGAGGATCAAGATCTAGTGGTGAAGAATCAAAGACATCACACCGATTTGTGGATTCAAGATTCGGAGCATCCTACTATATTTGTCCATACATGGAGTGGTTCTCAACCTATGAGCAGATTGATGGAGGGCATATTTCTATGGCCGGCAACAAAGACTGCAAGATAGTTGGGATTGACTCAGTTCGGCTGAGGACAATGATGGCAGATTCTGCACACTAAAGGGTGTTAGAAAGGTTCCACGAGATGACCAAGAATGATATATCTCTTGAGTGTGCGTGATGACAAAAAGTTTCAATTTGAAGGGTGAATGTGGAGTGATGAATGTATACAAAGATTCAATCGTGGTCCTCAAGGGTGTCAAGAAGAAGATCTTGCATTTGTTACAGGGCTCTACTGTACATGGTTCTACTGTTGTTGAATCATCAGAAGTTCACCAGTCACAGCTGACCAAGCTGTGGTATATGAGACTTGGTCATATAGGTGAAAGAGGGATGCATATTCTATCGAAAACTGGTCTTCTTTGGGGATACCAACAATCTAGACTTTTGTGAGCATTGTGTGATTGGGAAGCTACACAGAAGCAAGTTCCCAAAAGGCACACACAACACAAAGGCATGAGGCATCAATTGATTATATCCATTCTGATTGTTGAGGGCCATCAAGGGTGGAATCTTTGGGTTTCCATCATCACACTACTACATCATTGATCAAGGTAGAACTTATATAAAATCAATAGATCCTACTAACACCATAATCAACGATATAGAAGTGTGTCGTGGTCATTTGTTATGACCGTTGTAAAACTAACACTACTCGTCTTTTTGATAGACGATTAATGTTATTGTTGGATCGATAATGCACGAAATACACTCTAGAATGGGGGGTTGAATAGACTGTATAGCAAATATACCACTTTTTGATTTTATAAAACTATGACAGAGTTATAGGAGCGAATTAGTACACACAATTATTAAGATGTTAAACCGGAAGCTATTTAACAAATTATCCAATTGTGTGGTGCACCAAGATGATCAAGAATTTGTAAGTGTGATGGATTATACAGTTGTGCACAAGTTCAGTTAAATTCAGATTTCACAGAATCAATTATGATCAAGCACATGTATAGTCAATTTATACAAACTGCAGGTTCAGACAATTTGTTTGTGATAACAAGTGTGAGCACTAAAGATTTGCAGGGAATATTTAAGAGTATATAAAGTGATATTTGTGACAGGCTGATATTTGGTTACAAAAGTGCTAACACGGAATATATAAAAGCAGATTAACACAGCAGAATAGGATTGGATCAAACTGAAAAATATTACAACAAAAATAGGTACTGATCTCAACAATCCAGATTACTAAATTATTACAGATAAAACTCCAGGTTTTAAAAATACAAACACAATGAAACGGCAACACTGAAGTTCTCGGCTGAACTCTTATTGATGATGAACACACTCAGCAGACCATTTTATCAGCAGTACTAGTGCAGTCTGAGTACAAGTACTCCAACAGACAACCAGGGGAGGACTTTTTACTACACTGGTCAATCAGGTACAACACTGATGTGATAATCGGGTTAGAGTATGAACTCTGGTTTGATTATCAGTTCAGTAGTGTTCACTGATCACAAACCAACCATAAAGTCCTAAAGAAGCTACAGCAATAACCTAATGCCTAATATAGATTGTTCACAAAAAGCAGACTTCACAAGGCAGAATTGCAGGCAGGACAGTAGCAGGTCTTGCAGCAGATTTAGCAAGAAAAAGCACAGCAATGGGGCAGAAATCAGTAGACTTATCACCAGGATGATCTGCTGAATTTCCCCATAGAATTTAAAGAATAAAGACAGACAGACAAGTTCAAACCTAAACTCAAGGCACAACCTTGCACTGTGTCAGAAATACAGTCTACAAAGCCTTATCCGCAAGGCAGTGTGCTGGTATCTCAAGCCAAACACACCAAGAGGGCATATCCACACAGCAAGTTGATGGTTGAATACAGGTTTACCACAACCTTTCCACTTGATGACCAATACACAGTCGAGTAAAGACCATAAACTGTTCGTCCTTCTTCACAAGGCAGTGATCCTGGTACTTCAAGCCAAATCACCATAACACAACTTCTATTATTTGAACTTTATGTGGATTCAAGCACAAAATGAAAAGAAGACTACTAACTACACAAGCAAGCAGGCACAAACAGGTTACACAACCACTACTACACAGTTAACAAAAGCAGTAAAGGTGGTATTTGAAATTGAGTACCTTTGCAGAAGAACTATGAAAACAGACTACCACTGAAGTTGATCATGAGTCCTGTGTATAGCTTTGGCAGTCCTCAAGCTATACACACTCCAGCAAGTTTACAACCAATTCACCACACTCCAGGCAAGTGTGTGAATTCAGACCACGGACTTTTTCTTTCCAAAAGGCTCAGACAAACTTTTCGAAAGTGAGAAAATATGGGATTGCAAATTGTCAACTGATGCAATCCAGTGTTGGTGTTAGTGACTATTTATAGGGCTTAAGAGTAGAGAACCCTATATAAGGAAATATAGTAGCACCTTTACTAACACCAATTGGTTTTAGTACAACGGTAAGCGTTTGATCTTAACATGGTATCAGAGCAGAAGATCCTGAGTTCGAACCCCGCTTCTAGCATAATTAAAATAAAAAATAAAAAAAACAAGTGTTGGGCCTCTCTCTTCTAACACGCCCACACTTCCCAAACCAAAAATAAATAAAAGTAGCACCTTTACTAACACCAATTGGTTTTAGTACAACGTTAAGCGCTTGATCCTACTAAACACCAATTGGTTTTAGTACAACGGTAAGCGCTTGATCTTAACACCCTAAGACCTTTAGTGTGAAACCAAAATGTGAAACCGAGTTTTAGCACATGTGTTATTTCTTGCAAAAGGCAAGTTGAAATAAATTGGGAGTGTTATCACATGTTATCTCCTCTTAGGTGCCGTCAGGCTAGAAATATTTAGGAGAATAAAATGTGAGTCGAATCTAGTTTAAATTGCCTTGCATGTCACTATTAAACCAAGGGTTCTGGTTTGACACAAAGTCACATGGACTAGCTCAATCATTAAATCAACCAATTTTACAACAGGAAGCATGCACACCCGGACCATGGTTGAATTGATGATTAAGCTGGCTGACTCAAGGACCAATTAGGCCCTGGTTATGATGAAACCGGGTCTAATTGACTTTTTAGGGCATCACTGGGTCGGAACCCTCAACATTCTCAAACCAGACCATTATCGGGTTAGAAACCCTAGGTCATTCTTACTAGCCCACAGTGTAGGGTTTAAGCCAATTCACATGTGCGGTGTGGGTTGAGATTCACCAAACCGGGGTAAAGGTTTCAAAAGGGTGTGAAACCAAGAGCCCTGCTTTGCCGAAACTTTGAAGTTTAACTAGGTAAGACTTCAATTGGTCACACAGGAGGCAGTTTTTGCAATTACTCCAAGGATTACGAATCAATATGGCAACTTTGACAGGGCCATCACATTTACCACGTGTTTCCTCTGCAAAATCAGCACCAATGGAAAAGTCAAGGCAATAATCAATTCGAATAAGAAATTAATAACAAGATTATACGATAATAACAGAACGATACAACCTTTAAATTGATTCGAAGCCTTACAGAGGGGATTCTACGTTTCTTCGAGCTTGAATCACTGAGGAGTGTCCAAAGGAGGTAACTTTCCCCAATCAAGCCATCCATAAATCGAAAATGGTCATGTGGTTACTCGATTTTGAAGAGCCTTCACAGACTAAGTCTTCTGCGTACTTCGAATGACTTTCAACACGAGGGATAAACGAATATAGAAGGTAGAGGATGAGGAAGGAGAAACAACATCCCTTAGAATCATGGATAGCCATGAATAAAGGAGAAGAAAGGTTGTGCTGAGAATCGAAGGGATTCAGATCCTCAGCAAAGCCTCCGGCTTCTCCCCTGCTTTGGGGACGTGGCCAGATCACGGTCGTCCGTTCCAACTGAGGAGAGAGAGCACAAAACATTTGAGTGGTCGTTGTCCAGCTATGTCCTCAAAATCTGGGAAGAAGCCGGACAGCAAAAGCAGGTGATCCAGGTCGGAATCGAAGAGCATTCAAAGTTAAATTCTGGAAGGATCGAGGTTCATTGAAGAAAGGAGGGATATTAAGAAAACAGCCATATTTGGTTTGAGGTTGGATTGGAGTTGAATGGATTCAAGAAAGAGAAATTAAAAAAAATATAATGAAATAATGATCATAAAGTTGAAATGTTATATTAAAATTTGTATAGTTGAAGAAATGATTGGTGAAATAAATTTTAATGAAATATTGTATTGAAAAAGTAATGGTTAAATAGTGTAGTGTGTGAATAAATTTAAGTGTTATTTGTATATAATGACGTGTTTTGGGACTTAAATAGACACTTAGGACACCCAAAAAAGATCCTCGTTTATAAGGACAAAATAATAATGCTTGGACAAAATTACCCATCCAAATTAACCTCTCCCCCGCTTCTATCCAACACCGATCAATTTCATTCCCGACTTTCTTCGAATGGCACCATCGGTCTTCTGCTTCACCACAACCAAAGTCAACAACGAAACCCTCTCCTCCACCAGTGCCAGGAGATGAGTCCATATCCAACTGAACCGGTGAAGGAATCGACTCCCCGTTTTGATTTTATAGGGTGTAGAATTAAGGCGAGTGGATTTCCTGTTGCTGCGGCTGTGGATTCTAGTGGGGAGCTTTTGGTGAATGGGGACGCCAATTGGTCTTCTAATGTGAGCGAAGCTGGAAAGAATAATGCTCAAGTATATAGGTTTTCAGCAATGCCAAGATGGAATATTTAGGACCTAAAATTAGCTTGGTTCTCTTAAGCTTGTTGTTATTGGCACGATTCAAGAAAGTATCAGCTTATGGGTTCTTTACCAATTGGAATATTTGTGGGGATAAAAACCATATCAATTACTTGGATCATTCTCACAAAACCCTGTTCTATACCAATGGAGAGCTTGCAGATAGATATTTATTTTGTATATCCCTCATTTTCTATGAACAGAAAGGTTTTCCCTGACCAAAATGTCAGACCCCGATACTGTGGCTTCTTCGATTTTTCAGTAGGTTTGTTTCTATCGGAGCAATCCTAATTTGCAAATCCGTCTATCTGCCTTGAATTAATTTTGCTGCTGTGATTTCACTTTGAGAATTTAACTGGATATTTGTTTTGTCATAGACAATTTGCCTGTCAGGATAAAAAGTAAAATTTCAAGGAAGGTTGCCGTAGAAGGATCTATGGAACAACAGTTCAAAACCCAAAGAAGCAATGAAAAAGATTTTGAGGATTCTGTGATATCTCCAGCACATATGGCCATGGCTGCTTCAGCTGCTTTCTTTCTCTGTTGTGGCGTAATTTGCCCGTGCTTTCGAGCAAGGAGGAGGACTGCCCATACCGTTCTTCGAGGGCCAGATTCAAGTGAGTGAAATATTTTTCTCCTTAAGGTTGGGTTCCTTGTTCTTCCAAGACCAAGATTCAATACTTTCTTCGATACTACTATATTTTTAAGTGTTGCTGAAGTAAAATTGTATCTGGGTTTGGCTTGTTAGAAGCTCAGTGGGTGCTCTTGGACTGTTGAAAGGGATAGTGTTGGTCCCTTGAAAATGCTTTGGATAAGTTTAGAGGGGGGGTGAATAAACTTAACACTTAAAACTTTTGGAGTTAACAAACTCAAAGCAAGTTCGATGAGCCTCTTGATTGCTTAGTAGCTCTCTTGACAATTTCGATGAGTTTGTCGATCGTGATTTTACTGAATTTGTTGCAGCGGAATATATTCAAGTTAAGCCTTATTACTTGTTGTTAAAATATGATACCAAGTATTGGATACTCAGTAGTGTAAGTGTGTGATTCAGTTGCTAGTTTCAGTAGATTGATGTGCTAAATATACTAAATGCTGAATGTAAATACAGAAAGTAAATAGGCAGATTTTATAGTGGTTCCAGGTGGTGTAATCCTGTCAGTCCACTCTTCTCCTGTGATGTTGGAGGTGATTCACTAGAGATCTTTGAGGTTGCAGTTACAAAAATCCCTAAGGTGTTTGTCATTCACCAATAACTAGCTTCACAAACTGAACACTAGGAACAGGTAAGATTGCTGCTCCAAAGTCTTCCACTGGTCTTTGAAGGGTAGGATTGCCTCTTCACCAGGTCCACCACAAACAACAGTCCTTGACACCCAAAGTTGCTTCACTGTCTTCAGCAGGTTTCTTGTAAAAGAAAGTTTGAATCAAGTAAGTGATTCAGCTTTCAGCAGCTTGATCAGGATGAAATGATCAGCATCTTGATATCTTCAAGTGTATAAATTTGATGTAACTTGAAAGCAGGTTACGCTTGAAGAATATACTAGATCAGTAGCTTTAAGCTCAGTGATATCAGCAGGGTGAAATTCTTGATAAGAATCTGATAGCTCAAAATGATTGTTGTTTTTCCTCAAAATTCATCACTTGTATCTGAATCAGAAGCCCTCTATTTATAGTAGAGAATTCTATGACTTATGTTTGAAATTCAAACATAGCCGTTTCAGATTTGTCCCATCTTGACTTGCTTTACGTCACTCAGACATAGTAATCGACAACTTTGTCGCTTTACTTTTGACGATTTGATCGCCCATCCTTTTGACTTGTATCCATTGGATAAATCTCTGAATCTTTCCAATGTCCCTTTAATCTTAGCCATTGATTTGTTGACAAAATCAAGCGTTGTTATATGTCCGTTTCCTTGTAATCTTCCAATGTAACTTTTGATTAATTTGAGATATATATTCAGTAGGTTCCTTTGTATATAAGTCTGCTGGGATACACATCAGTCAGCTGTTTCAAGATTGATGTGTTTATGAAACACTGCAGCTGATTTCTTTTATCTAACTTTTAATTATGAAGTTAGTTTACACCAATTTGAACATAACTAAGTTCTAATCACCACTGAACTTCTGGAACTTAGACCTTGTACACAAGGTATATGCAATCAGTTTGGGTCATCACAGACTTCCCTAAATTCTGATTCCATATCCTTGACTTTAAATACTAAGTTTGATCCCTTAGCCTTCAATAATCGAGTTTGAGCCTCAAATTTTCTGTCTTCAAAGAGGTTCCTAAACTAGTCTACTGACTCAGGTACCCTACTGACCTAGACAAGTCTGCTGATGATAGTCAGCTGACCATTTACAATGCTTGTTTGATCAAACCTATACAAGGAGCAAACTCTAGTAAGCCTATTCATATAATCTAGACATCTTTTTGTCTTTGCTCTATAACAGCTAGTCTGGCACTCATCACTAAAACTTAAAATAAGTCCAACAGATAGACTTTAGGAGTTTTGCTGCGGGATTTTCTTTCTTGTCCTGGTTTAATGGAGTGTTTGGGATAATATCTTTGTGGGTGGTGACTGTGATGATGGATGGTCTTGCTTGACGTTTTGTCGTTTTCGTCATTGGGCTTGTTTTGTTCATGCGTTCGATGAGTTGCTCCTTTTTGCAGAGTTGGATATTTGGAAGTTTTGTTTTGTTTTGTTTGGGAACTCTCCTTGTGAGGATTTTTAGCAATTAAATAATTATTCATCGGCTCTGAGTTCATTTGATTGAAGTTTTACTGAACTTGATTTCACTCCCTATTATGGAAAATCAGTCTGCTTAGGTTTTGAGAAATCACACAGAAAGCTTGCTCGATTTATGTGAGCAAAACTAGAATTAGAATAAGCCTCATGTTATGCATGCAAATAAGTTCCACGATACCCCTCGCCGCTCATCAAGTTACTACCACGCTTGCTCCAGGAGTTTAGTTAGTGTTGCTAGTTTGGGCATTGATCTTTCTTGAAGATCTTTCAATTGATAATGCAAATGTGACTAATGATACACTGCTTCTTTTTTTTACTTACTTTCAATCCCGAGATCTTTGTTTTGGTTGGCTCTTTTTAGGAATGCTACTTGACTTCTCATGTTTCTTACGTACATAATGTTGAACTGTTAAAGTAAATACCAAAAGACAATTTATGTAATTGTTTTTATAATTAATAAATGACAGATTTATTCTCATCTTATTATTTGCTTTGTGCTTATAAGAAATACACTACTGAAAAACCCCAAGTCGTATCATATGTATCCATATCACTTAGTGTGTGTCACACATGAGGATTAAGTTTATGGTGATACACTTGAGCTAGTAGTCCGTGGTGAACTTAATCAAAGTATGGGGTCTATTGATTAAACTACCATTAATGCACCCAGGACTCTTTATAGTGTGACCGTCTTATCCAGAACGTCGATATTGGTTATCTAAGTGGGGCATTTATATATGATGTAGTCGTATAGGACTGGACCGATATAATCTGTATTTCTCATATAATTTCATGATTGAGAAATCTCATTAAATCACAAGATGATCATATATGGATTGACCTTAATCCTGAAGTGATTACAGACTCCTACATGTTTCAGGATAGGGTTTGATGTGTTCGTTAAGGATCGCTAAGAGGCGCGGTCCGAATCACTTTCACGTTGGCACTATTCTGGAATGAGTGAGAAGTGTGTCCCTCATAGATATGGGATACATTCCTTCCAGTGGGAAGTATAAAGACAATCCACTTATTTGTTAATCCTAGAAACTGATCGATCCACGGAGTTCGTATTGGTTATGAACTAATTGATCACTAGTGGGTTAATGGTAAATAATGATAAGATGTAGTGAGGAAGGTTTACGGAAATAATCCCGCTTCATTACGGATAGTCTATGAAGGGTTAGTTTATATGTAATGATTATATCAATGGACACTTATCGACTAGACTCGACGTTTTGAGAATAAGTTATATCTATAATCGATAGAGTTCAGTTTCGGATTTATGGTGGCGTAATTCGAATTAATAAGTTGAGTAGAAATATTACGCTCGATGAATATTTTATTCAATTTATTGTAATTACTTGGTTATAGGTACATGGTCCTCGGGTTGGCTCCTAACACGCGAGTGTTTTCTCGTTTTGTGGAACCTCGAGAATAAATTAAATAGTTGGTCTATTTAATGAATATGCAATATTATATATTTTGGTAAATAATATGTAAAATAGAAAAGACTTTTTCTATTAAAAAATAATGACATGGTTGGCGCCATTTTGTGATGAAGTTGGGAAAAAATAAATTTTCTAGATTATGTCACATGTGTAATTAATTATTTATCAATTTGTTGGATAATTAATGGAAAAATACAAGATTGATTTTTCGGGAATTACCTCTTATCTTTTGGCAAATATATTTTCCTTATGGGAATAGGTGATTGTGGTGTGAAAAGGATAACTCTCTTGGCTAGTTATTTTTCTATATAAAGAGAGTTCCTCCCAACACAATTTCATACACATAATTACGCCACACTTGAAATAAAGAAGAGAAAAATTAGTTTCTTGTTCTAGTCATTAAGAGAAGAAAAACCTAGGTTTTTCTTGTGCATATTCGAGGAGGTTCTACGGCGAGGATCGACGTCCACCAGTCGTCACTAGGAGATACAATCCGGAAGACTACGGCTTCTCCTTTTGTCGATTTATCGTCTCTTTCCGGTTTGGGTAAATCTACTAACCTTCTTGTAGTTATTAATTATTTATGCGAGTCGAATCGTGGTAAAATCACATGCGAATTTATTCGTAGCTTCCGCTGTGCAAGATTGAGTGTCTCGATCAGTGCTGTGAATCAGATCTGATGATCCAATTATGGATCGGATCCGGATTCGGGTTTCTGTGTATCTAATATGTGGTATCGGAGCCATGTTAAAGTAATTTGCGATCCTGATTGCATAATTAATAAGGAGTGGAATAGAATAAAATTGCATTTTTTAATTTTTTTTTATATATGCGATTGAATGATTTGATTGACGAGATGAATTGGGGTTGGTACCTGTTTACCGTTAGATCTGTTGCAAACCCGTTTTTCCGGGTGTAGAAGACAATTTGTTGTATTATTTTTTATTTTTTTTTTGCTGGAAAAAAAAAAAAAGAAGAGAAAACTATTTTTTTTTATTGTGCTATTGCTGTTGCTGTTGCTGATTTTGGGTGCTGATGCCATGATGACATCAGCGCAGTAACAAAAAAAACCGCAATTGCAGTGATTCGTGTGATGGAAGGAAGAGCGCTGCACCAACTCAGCTAGGAGACTTTGATTAAAGATCTGGACCAGAAAAAGAATATACAATGCGGCGGCAGTTTATGTATATTAAAATTTAAGAGTGAAAACTGTCAAAATCGCCCAAATTCCCACAATTACCCGACCCAAACCCGGAAGAAGTAATTAAAAATAAAAATAAAAACTCCACCCCATGTACTCCTGTAAAGACTACCCACGATCAACCATTCCTTCCCGTCACCCCCTCGATTTCCCGTCAAACCACCAAACTCCTTGATCAACCATTTCCCCATGTTCTCGCTCATTACTTCATCCCTCATTAGCTACTCCCATCTGCTACTTTCTTCATCGAAAACATTTATAGAGAAGCTTAAAATCGCTGCGATGGCTTAAATCGGAATGGAAGCCGGCACAATATCGAACAGATTTGGCACTTTATTACAAAATCGTTCCTATCAAAACTTCAGTCAATATATTTGATATTTATCACTTCATCTTTTTTTCAATGATTCAAACATTTTTATTGTTCAGAGAATTTCAATGTATATATTAGCTTAATTATGCCGCCGATTGAAAAGTTGTGTATACAAAGAATGATGCTAGACGTGATACGTGGTTCTCCTCTTTTGTCATGTCTCAAATTCTCCTCTTTTCTGTGTGATTCAATAATATAGTATGCTCAATTTGATTAAGTTGCTTGATTTTTCAGATGTGGGGTGACGGAATAACAATTGCGAGATCATGCGATTCTGAGATGTGTAGCCATTGTCATTGAAGGCAAGGTATCACGATCCGGGGTTGATTTTTCGAGGTGGGATTGATGAGAATAACAATTGCAGATCGTCTTTATTCTGGATGAGTAGCCGCATTGTCATTGAAGGCAATGTATCATCATCCGGAGGTTTCAATTTATTTTCTTTAGTGTATTCGTGCGTGCATCATTTTGTTTTCATTCATGTATACATTTCAGTTTGTTTGTATATCTGCGTGCATTGTGTTGTTTCCATTTGATATACATGCTTCATTTTGTTTAATCATGAAGGCTTGGCGGAAGTCTGTCTATTTTTTTTTTCCAGAACCGTCTTATTTTGAGTGCTTTGTTAGCATTATTGTCAGTCTATTCTTTAACTTACAACGTCATCTTGATGTTTGGCATTCAATGTTTGGCCTGGGGTTTGTGCTTTGGTTAAAATTGTACAGACAAAATCCTAATCAGCATTGTATCCAGAACATGTACAAGCTTTTTAGGATTGAAAAGTGGAGAACTATCTGATATTCCTCAAATTCAATATCAATGGCAAGAGTGTTTTTTGCGCCTTAAATAATTTCACATGCTTATTGCTAAAGAGAATCGGGTCAGCAGGATATGCTATTTTTCCATGTCTTTTGCTTTAGTTAGGATAATGACTCATCTATTCTTACATGTGAAGAATGTTGCCATTATACGTTGCTTCTCAGTGATATTGATTTTGGATTTTAGTACACCATTAGAAGAGTATTAAATAATGAGTCAACCTGCTTCTTCATATTAGTAAACGTTTTGCGAACATTGTCGATCCGTCATGAATATGCTTCAGGGTAAAAGTTAAGTTGCCTAAAAGGTTTGTTACAGAATTAAGTTGGCACGTGGACATGGAAATTAGGTACCACTGATGATCTTGACAACTTGCTGTTGTAAAAGTTAGAAGATCATAAGGCCTAATTCGTTGCTAATCATTCACAAGCATTGAAACTCATTCATTCTAAGCGTGAATGAGTAGTTCTGTTTCTACACCACTGTAAAAGTTCTGTTTATCATGTAATAATTGAACATGATAAATAAAGAAATTCTTGCAAGAAGTCTACTGAGAAAAAAGAAGAATTCAAAAGGATCATGACTTTTTGTGCTTTCATGGCAAGAAACCAGGACACTTCAAACCTGGCTGTCCTGAATTGAAACAAAAGAAGGATCCTGACAAGATCATAAGGCTTAATTCGTGCTAATCATTCACAAGCATTGAAACTCATTCATTCTAAGTGTGATTGCTTTTCATTTTTCTGTTGTTTCATTTTCTTACTAATTGGTGTAATCTTGTTCACTTTCTTTAAGAAATCACAAGTCAGACATACGGGGTTCATAGTACTCTCCAAATCTACCTCATTGGCATATTTAGTATTCCAGTTGATTCTTTTCTACCTCTGAACGTGTTTTTTCAGCCTGTGATTAGTTCTTCTTCTACCTCCCCCCCCCCCACCCCCACCAAAAAAAAAAATCACTGTGTCTAATTGCCTTATTTAGTTACCATATGAACCACTACTCCTGCTAGCACTTATTTTAACACAACTTCACATTGCTGAATAATATTTGGAGTTATTTTTAAAAACATGTTCAACCATGCACTAATGATCTTAGTAAAGTCAACCAAATGCAGAACATTATGTTCCCAAAATAGTTCATTTCAAATATATAATTTTTAACTACGCAATAGTTTTTTTTTTTTTTTTTTGGATGTTGCTTCATTTGTTTTACCTCCATTTTTACTTGCAGCTTGCTTGGGGTTTCATCATGCATGACTTTTTTGTGACTGAGTGTTGTCATCGCACTAAAGAGAAGAGTGTAAGGAATTTATGTGAATGGAGGATTACCTGCTAGACTAATTGGTTTGGGCCATTGTACTCTTTATGCTGAGACAAATTGAGGAGATCACTAATCATGTTGATGGTAATCACAGATTACATTTTGTTGTATGAAGAGGTGTGATTCATTGACATTTGGCACAGAATTCCAAGTGAGTACAAATAGAGTGTAGTAGTGTAGTCTCTGTAGAGAAAGTGATGAACGAGCAACTGACAATTTTTTTGTCTAAGTAGAAGGAGATGATAATTAGAACAGCCGATATAAAGATATGGCCATTTTGTTCTCATCCAAACTAAATGTTTGGTTCTTGGGCATTGTTATATATGTCATTTCCATTTTGATATTAATCTGTTGCATTTTATACTTTTGTGATCTTTTTTTTTACTTCACGTAGTTGGTTGGTAATGGTACTTATGTCATTTCTATTTCGTCAAAAAAATTGTGCTAATTTGCTGCCTTTTTTGCCTTTATTTCTTTTTGTGGCCGATTTTTTCTTACAATTATTTCATATATTTGGTTAGAGACTTCGAGATTATCAGACAAATTTATGTAGTTAGACATTTTATTTATCATGTTCAATTATTACATCATCCCGTGCATTGCACGGGTTTTCCTACTAGTAATTAGATATTAGTAAACCTTTTGAAAGTAGGGTTTATCTATTTATTTAATTTTAGGTTTATAGATTAGATACGAAGTGCAAAACGGTCATCTCGGTGGTTTATTTTTATGATTATTTTCTTATGTGATTATTTATGTGATATTACCATGTCATGCATCATATTCATGAATTTCACTCCTAGCATATGCATATATGTAGAAAATTAATATTGAAATTAATTAGACATGTATCAACACTATAATTAATTTAGATCAAAATAAATTAAAATAATTATAGGAAAAGGAATTTTATCGAGATATAAAATTCACATTATAAAAATGAAATTTATTTTTGGGATCTAAAAATCATTCGTGGATTTTAATTATGTAGTATTACATAAAAGAATTTTAATAAATGAAAAATTGGAAAATCTAGAAAAGTTGGACACCAACTGAGCAAAAGGTTCGAAAATTGGTTCGGGCGGTCAACAGGGCTTCAGCTCGACTCGACTTGTCCGTCCAAGTGCGGGGTTAGCCACGGGGGTCCGGCAAGGTCAAGCTATCCGGCGAGCTGAGGCTCAATGGGGCAACCTTAGCCCGATTTTCAACCCGAAACTCAGCACGCGTCGCGGCATTAGCGTCGGGTCCGCAAGGTCAAGCTATCCGGCGAGTTTTCGCTCGATAGTGCGACCTTAGCCCGATTCATCCAAAGATCGATATCTGAACCAACGAAGAGGACGGGTCGGCTTAGCCAATCCCGACACCATTCGGTGAACTCGGTTAAAGCTCAGCCAGGGTTTAATACCGATAAGTTGGTGATTGCTTTTCAAGATTTTTTGTTTTCAAATTATTGAGATAAAATTCTATGATCTTAAAATTTATCATGACGATATTAGGACTCTAAAATTATTTTAGTGAATTTTAATTGTGTAGTGACTACGCAAGAGATTTTCTAAATAATCGATAAATTGGAAAATCATGAATATAGTGTCACTAGTTATACGGTATTTGGAACTGATAAACTAGTGGGAGGTTTAAATTTCATGATTTATTGTTTTCAAATTATAGAGAAATTCATAAGTCCTAATATATTAGGATTACGAAATTCTTTGTGAATTTTATTTGTGTAGTGTCTACACAAAGGAATTTTAAACCATTAAAATTGGAGGATCGTGGATATAGTGACACTAGTTAGACGGTATTTGGAACCGATGAACTAGTGGGAGGATTATATTAAATATTCATGATCTATTGTTTTTGGACTACTTGAGAATTCTAAAATCCTAAAGAGACTACCTAATTTTCAAAATAACGAAGGGGAGCGGGGAAGGTGACAACCAACCCCACGGCCTCTACTGTTGACACAAGCAAGTGAGAGAATGGTGACGCCTCGTGCCGCTTTGATTTCGGCCCCCTAAGGATGGCCTTCACCACTATCAAAATGCATGGCTTGGTCTCTAAAAGGATAGGATTTTGGGTACTCGTCGTGTCACTGACCAACCCTAAGGCCGCATACTCAGAGAGTACTTTGAGATCTGAAACAGTAGGTCACACTCATAAGGATATGTTGGAAATATCTTGGCTGAAAAAGGAAGGTAATCAGCAATTAAATAGAGATGTCCGATTCTCAGTTAATTGTTGAGAGAGATCGTCTCAACTTAATCGTCACCTCTTTGACCTACCCTAAGGCGGCATTGTAGGTGTGAGATTAAGTCCTTGGAAAATGGTAGGATAAACTGCATGCATGACATCACGTTTATAATTCCTAAAATTTCTTATTTGTTGTGGTGTATGATTTGATTTATATTTCTGTCATGATTTATTTTCGCAACTACAAATCATCTCAAGGTATCTAAACTACTAAACACAATAAATTGACTAATGATGACTACTTAAAAGTGAAAAAGTAACAAGAACGTTGAACTCGTAAATCGAGAATGCAAATTAATTTTTTGGAAGAGGATGTTCCTCATGAGTCTACAAACTTAAGTGACATTGATAAGTATGTCACTACTGTCACTCGTGATAAGCGAGGCACAAAACAAAATTAGTTCAAAGATGATGAGAATGATTCGGTATCAATCTCACTTAGACATCCCACAGATCACGAGTAGTGTCACTCAAATGAACTGCTAGTTCATGGCCATTTCCTTTAAAGAAAGCCAAAAATGGGAAGGTAAATGTCTACAAGTATAAGTCGTCTAAACTGAATAAGTTAAAGGCTAAACAGAAATATTAATAAAAGAAAGTAAATGATAAGGAAAGTGAAGACTGACTAAGGGTGATTCCTATCTCCCACTTTAAGACACTATCTCAAAGGAAAAATGACTAAGTAACCTTTCAATTAGGAAATTGTAATAGAGTTGAAGAAGTATCACAGCTTGTTCATATTGACCTTCGGGGTCTTATGGATGACACAAGCTAGTGAGAGCTTTTGAGTGGTAGGCATTTTGTCTGACGACTACTCAAAACACCGATTAGCTTATCTGAATATTGAGAGGTATCTCTGATATGACCAGAGAAAATAGTATTCCATGCTCAGATACAGGCAATAGCATAGTATTTGGCACTGATGCTTGGCCTACCTCCGAGTGAAACGATCTCACTAAAAGGATAAACCATATATTGTCTTGTATAGTTATTGATATGCTACATTACACTGCTTAACTAAATTAAGATATTAGTTGCAAAATAACGGTTTTATTTATTATATAATATCGAGAAGTCTACCTAGAAGGTGCTTATGAATTTATGGATAAGGAATGAACTGCGTTTACTCCACTTTCGTAAATAGAGGCGTTTAGCACTTGGTGCTTGAAGGTAGGACTGGAGATTTTGCATACACGTTCAGATGGTGACTATTCATGAAATATTTTAATGCAATGAGTAAAGGCTGGTTATGATATTCTTAAGATTGGATAGTGACGGTTACACTGTTACATCCATTCTAAAAGAATGTTCAGATAACAACCTTAGGACTTGAAGTACAGTTGCTCAAGGAGTTACTATCTGATTTAATCAGACCACATCCAACATTGGATGTTGGGGATTAAACTGATTAATGCTACTGAAATAGATCATAATATCAATCCACCCAAATGCAGTGGGAGTATGGTCTAACCATTGACCCGCTGTGATTATGCAGTCTCTACAGTATGCTTGGGGTGATTGATCACCTATGGTCCTTCTGCAAGGACTATAGGACTCTGACAATAGGAGGTTGGTTTAAAGCCATAAGCCTGTAAATGGAGTTTTGGTACTCCAGTTCTGTTAACAATCTTGTAGAACACCTGAGTGTCTCAGGCCCAGTGGGAGTAATTGGATCTACGTGATGAGAATGAATGGAAAGTTTATCTTTCAAAGCAAAACTAAGTGATCTAGGGGTAATTCCCTGAGAAGTGGAGAGTTAAACAGGGGTGATGCCTTGAAACTCTCTCGCCACTCGGCCTTGCTTGACTTCTTGGAAAGCAGAAAGTTCAATAGGGGTGATGCCATGAATATTTTCTTGCCAAACAACGGATTCTGATCTCATTCGGAATAGAAGGGTTTTATCTTAAATCCAATGGAAGATTGACTGCCTATGCTTATATCCATTTGCAGATTAAAGCAAACCTCTAGGTCATTGAAACACACATGTTTGAAATATGTAGGCTTGACCAGAATATTGATGAGTCTTTTGTAGACCAGAGAATCAATGTTGGTAAAGTAGTAAACTTTAGTGTAAATAAAAGATAACACTGCAACAGTTAAAAACAACATGGGTGTGTTGTCTGAAGTCAAAAACTGACAAGCCAAAGAATCTCTGAATTAGAGAAGTGTACTATAGTCTTAGAAATCGATTCGGTCGAATTCATGGGAACAAGTTGTTGGCCGTATCCCATCCATCATATTGTTAAGATGATGATGCATTTTCGAATGCTTGATTATATGAGAGGTTTCCTACCCAACCCCTCATGGAATAATTCTCTCAAATCTTTGGATATAGAGAAAATGGGATAAGTTCTCTTTTGGATAGAGAAAGTCAGGTTATTAAAAGTCAATTAAAGTCGAACTCTTGGATTCGTACATTGAGTAGTAGTATAGTGCATCCTCAAGTACCTTCAGAGAACGAGGAGTAATATGTATCTATATTCAGGTGCATACCTGATTATTGTTGACTACACTGATTCTGACTTACAGTCAGATTAAGGATGATCGTTAATTGATCTCGGGCTCAGTGTTTTCTCATAGTGATGGATCTATAGTCTGGAGCAATCCAGCACTACCAATTAGACTCTGGTAGTCTAATACATAGCAGCTTTCAGAGCAGCTAGAGAGGCAGTATGGCTTAAAAAGGGTCCTTGCTGATTTGGAAGTAATTCCAGATTTTGGTAAGTCGATATCACTTTGCTGTGAAAACAGTGGAGAGGTAGCTTATGCAAAGGATCTTCGCAATCACAAGAGGTCAAAAGCTTATTGAAAGTAAATACCACCTGATCAGATAGACAGTGCAGAGAGGCGACATTTCGGTACTAAAAGATCACCTCGAGCCGACAACCTAGTTGATCAGTTTACCAAGTTTCGTGACATCTCGTGTCACTGAAAAGCACTTGGCAGGTATGAATTAGGAAGATATGTCTCATCTGTTTTAGAGCAAGTGGGAGAATGTTGTGGATAGATAGAATAAGGGTGAGGTGCTCTAAAAACAATTGTTGCTTGTCTTTACGGGCAAGTGGGAGATTGTTAGATGCAGAGTGCCTGAAAGGCAATTGTTGCTTGTCTAGTCGGGCAAGTGGGAGATTGTTGGAAGTAGCGCCTGAAAGACAATTTATGTAATTATTTTTATAAATAATAAATGACAGATTTATTCTCATCTTATTATTTGCTTTGTGCTTATAAGAAATACACTACTGAAAACCCCAAGTCGTATCATATGTAGCCATATAACTTAGTGTGTGTCACACATTAGGATTAAGTTTATGGTGATACACTTGAACTAGTAGTCCATGGTGAACTTAATCAAAGTATGGGGTCTATTGATTAAACCACCATTAATGCGCCCTGAACACTTTATGGTGTGACCGTCTTATCTGGATCATCGATATTGGTTATCTAAGTGGGGCATTTATATATAATGTAGTCATATAGGACTGGACCGATTTAATATGCATTTCTCATATAATTTCGTGATTGAGAAATCTCATTAAATCACAAGATGATCATATATGGATTGACCTTAATCTTGAAGTGATTACAGACTCCTACTTGTTTCAGGATCGGGTTTGATGTGTTCGTTAAGGATAGCTATGAGGTGCGGTCCGAATCACTTTCACGTTGGCACTATTCTGGAATGAGTGAGAAGTGTGTCTCTCACAGATATGGGATACATTCCTTCGTGCGGGAAGTATAAAGACAATCCCCTTATTTGTTAATCCTGAATACTGATCGATCCGCAGAGTTCGTATTGGTTATGAATTAATTGTTCACTAGTGGGTTAATGGTAAATAAGGATAAGATGTAGTAAGGAAGGTTTACAGAAATAATCCCGCTTCATTATGGATAGTCTATGGAGGGTTAGTTTATATGTAATGATTATATCAATGGACACTTATCGACTCGACTCGCGTTTTGAGAATAAGTTATATTTATAATCGATAGAGTTCAGTTTCGGATTTATGGTGGCGTAATTCCGGAATTAATAAGTTGAGTAGAAATATTATGTTCGATGAATATTTTATTCAATTTATTGTAGCTTCACTGTTATATAGGTTCATGGTCCCGGGTTGGCTCTTTAACACGAGTTTTTCGTCGTTTGTGAACTCGAGAATAAATTAAATAGTTGGTCTATTTAATGAATATGCAATATTATTTATTTTGGTAAATAATATGTAAAATAGAAAAGACATTTTCTATTAAAAAATAATGACATGGTTGGCGCCATTTTGTGATAAAGTTGGGAAAAGAAAATTTCCTAGATTTTGTTGGCTAATTAATGGAAAAATAAGAGATTGATTTTTTGGGAATTATCTCTTATCTTTTGGCAAATATCTTTTCCTTATGGGAATAGGTAATTGTGGTGTGAAAATGATAACTCTCTTGGCTAGTTATTTTCCTATATAAAGAGAGTTCCTCCCAATACAATTTCATAAACATTATTGCGCCACACTTGAAATAAAGGAGAGAAAAATTAGTTTCTTGTTCTAGTCATTAAGAGAAGAAGAAAAACCTAGGGTTTTTCTTGTGCATATTCAAGTAGGTTCTACGGCGAGGATCGACGTCCACCAGTCGTCGCTAGAAGATACAATATCGAAGACTACAGCTTCTCGTTTTTGTTGATTTATCGTCTCTCTCCGGTTTGGGTAAATCTACTAACCTTCTTGTAGTTATTAATTATTTATGCGAGTCGAATCGTGGTAAAATCGCATGCGAATTTATTCGTAGCTTCCGATGTGCAAGATCGAGTGTCTCGATCGGTTCTGTGAATCAGATCTGACGATCCAATTTTGGATCGGATCCGGATTCGGGTTTCTATGTATCCAGCAGAACCTGCTGTGTATTATATAAACTCTTCTTTGCTTTCTTTTATGTCAGATTACCCGTCTTTGCAGCTTCCTCCCTGAATCACCCACTTGTTATTTTATTTGGTGATGATGCATCTATTTTGATTCCAAGTAATGTTGCTGCTCAGGTTTCTAATGGTGTTGTTTTGAGTGGTACTTCAGCTTTGGATGATGGTTCTATTTTGCAGAGCAAGGTGTTTAAAAAAGGAAAAACCTAAATGATTTTTATGATGATTTCTTTTATGAATGTATTTTGGTTTTTTGGCCCCATGATGTTTGGGCATTGTTTTTGTGGTAGTGCTTGTTGGTGGATCTTTGAAGTCATTTTTTGGCTTCATGTTCCCTGGTATTGGCATAGACAATTCTGGCTTCAGTTTGTCCAATTTTTGTCTTCATTCCTTTCAACACACTTGGATAGCATATTTGAAAGAAAATTGGTGTAGTGACATGAATTTGAAGGTGGGTTTTTGTATGATTTGGAATAAAATTGATGGAGTGACATTGATGTCACTGCATTTTTCTTTTTTTTCTTAACATTGTTGCTTATTACATTGTAAGTCTTTGTGTTTAGTTGTCATTTCTTTATTTACTTACTGCCTCCATCCCAAAATAAGTTCATTTAGCTTTTTTGTTTTGTCCTACACTCTTTCCGTAGCACACGGTTTTTTGCCAGCTAGGATTGCATTGTCACTTCATTACAGAATTGATGCATTGACATTGATGTCACTGCATTTACAATTAGAGAATTGATGTAGTGACATTGATGTCACTGCATACACAATTTGATACACAAATTTGATAGATTTGCAAAATAAGTGTAGTTTCACTCTTGGTATTGTATTAATTTTTGTGTAGTACCAAAAAATTAATAATTTTACCTTATATTTGTAATCTCATTTTGATGATTTCGAAAATCAATAATTCAGTTTTGGGTGTCACCTCAGAAAATGTTGATGTCACTGCATATTTGATTGCCGATGTCACTGCATAAATTGTTGATGTCATTCATATATGATTGCTGATATCACTGCATAAAATGTTGATGTCACTGCATATCTGATTGCCGATGTCACTGCATAAATTATTGATGTCACACATATATGATTGCCGATGTCACTGCATAAAATATTGATATCACTGCATATATGATTGCCGATGTCACTGCATAAAAATATGAATTAAGGTGAAAGATTTATGCTGATCGTAGTTTTATATCAAAAGATATAGCCATTTGAAGTCGATTTTATGAAGAAAAGAAATCAATTTTATGAACTTAAGTCGGAAAAATATCAAATGTCATCACGGTGTTGCTTCATCAAATGTCACTGCATACTGGTGATCACTGCATCCCAATGGTCTCTGCATCACGGTGTCTCTGCAACGGGGGTAGCCACTTCATCACAGTGTCTCTGCATCGGGGGTGGCCACTGCATCATGGTGTCACTTCATCACGATGTCTCGGCATATATGATTATCGATGTCACTACATAAATTGTTCATGTCATTCATATATGATTGCTGATGTCACTGCGTAAAATGTTGATGTCACTTCATATCTGATTGCCGATGTCACTGCATAAATTGTTGATGTCACGCATATACGATTGCCGATGTCACTGCATATATGATTGTCGATGTCACTGCATATATGGTTAATTAATCGGGGTGGTGACTGCATCGCTGTGGTCATTCCATCGTAATGGTTAATTAATAGGGTGGTGACTGCATCGCGGTGGTCAATGCATCTGGGGTGGCCAATGCATCGGGTTGGGCAATGCATCGCGGTGGTCAATGCATCGCGGTGTCATTTCATCACGGTGTCTCTGCATCGCAGTTGTCATTGCATCGTGGTGTCACTTCATCGCGGTGGTCAATGCATCACGGTGGTCAATGAAAAAAGGAAAAAACAAATTTTCATTGTCCGCCGAAAAAAAAAAACCTCTTTCAACGTCTAGGTGAAAATAAAAATAAAAACCCATACAACAACAACAGTGTTCCCTCCTTTTTTATTTTTTATTTTTTTCTTCATTAAGGGTATTTTGGTATCTATATCTAATTTGTGTCATTATAACTAAGTGTTTGTTGGGTGTCCTTTTTGCCTAATTAAGTCCAATATGTGTCCTTTTAAATAATTGCCCCTAAAGTTAATTGATTAATATTATTTTATTTGTTGATGTTGAATGATTGATGAGAGAATTTATCATAAAATAATAGAATTAATAAAATAATGATAAATAAAATAGTGGAGTGAATAAAATATTGGGTTGTATCTAAATGGATCCAACCCCACCCGAAAATAAACAAGGCCAGGGTTTCAGAAGATATGAGAAATCATGCTGAGGGACGGGTTTTGAGATTTATCGGGTATGAGTAAACAGGCTGGATCAAACAGACCTGAGGGTCATGGACCGGACTAGAACACAGGCCAGCGGGGATTTAAGGCCTGGAAATATTTAATTAAATGGATTAATTAATTAGTTACTTTAATTAATCAAATAATTTATAAAATTAATAAATTAATTTTATAAATTAGATAAATAATAAAATAATTAATATATAATCCATATAAATCCTGCAAAATAAAAGAAACAATAATTGTGCCATATGATATAAGCCTTAGAGCTTCATGACAAGTTAGTAGCAGGGGCAAAATAGTAATATTAAAAAAAACACACGCAAGAGTATTTTAGTAAAATTTATCAAACACGGTGCAACATAGTGCAATTGGGGTTCATTACTCAACAGTTAGTCTGCCGTAGTTCTAAGGATAGTTTATATAGGGAACATTTGTGCCCTAGGTTGAAATTGTGTCGTGTCCTTCAAGGACTCTAGTTTGTAACCGACTGAGGATAAGTACGGGTTAATCTCTGTGATTCTAGGAGATAATTATGCTATCATAAATAATATGATCAAAGTTGTAATTGCTAGGGATTCTTTCCATATCTATCATCTATATTATACACGTAGGATAAGATCGTAATCAGCTCTGTCCGGTCTGCGGAGAGCTTCAAACCATACCATGGCCCGAGCTGTGTTACTCTGGCTACACCGTGCCCTGATCGACCTGCGGTGGGCTATAAATGGTGCTCGGCAGACTAGGTAGACCTCCCTCCTGGGGATAAAGGTCTTTTAAACCGAGTTTTAAATGGGGTTCCTAGCCCCTAAATGTTCTCCTTCTTTCTCCTTATTTAATACTTTGTTGTTTATAGGATGACACGTGGCCGGTGCTAATCCGACCTCCGTGAGTACATATTTGACTATGGTATATGATCTATTTATAGATGATGGTGCTATCATAATGAATTGTGTAAGATATGTTGTGTTTATGTTGTAGACATAGCATTTTTCGTAATATACATCTTAAGTATAGAAATGCATGTCACAAGAAAATTGTCAGCACAAATAAAGTATTGAAACAACATATTGTTACACTATTGATGTCCACTTTATTCGAAACAAGATCTTGGCTAAACAACTTCAGGTCAATAATGTTCTTTCGTCTCATCGATCAGATTGTTGATTGTCTTATTAAAGCCCGTCCTCCTGCTCATTTTGAATATTTTCGCTGCAAACTCAATGTTCATCCCGGACCACTTCGTTTGAGGGGCATTGGAGAATAGGATAGTACTGGATAATATTAGTGGGGGTAATATCGTCTTTCTTCTTTGTAACAGTGTGTGCCGGTATGTGTGTACGTGTAAGGGGTAAATGATCTATCCCTATATTTAGTCTTTAGATTTTGTACTGTTCAGTCTGTTCTAGACTATCTCTCATTATTGATTCTAGTATTGAATGAAATGCTCTGAAGCTATGTTCTGACTTCTGAGAGCTTTGCTCTGTTTGTTTATCTCTTTTGATTATTCTCACTCTAATCTAATTGTTGTGGAAATTCATAGCCGATGCTCTTGGTATGTCACAAACTCAAATTTGGGGCACAACCCGGCCAAGAGGACAATACATAGGATATTGACATCTAAAGACCTGGGGATTGGACCTTATGCACCATATTGCTACTTCTCATAAACTGACTTCAACGTCAATTATTCATTCATTTGAATAGTATCTTCTGTACACCAGTTTTCATACTCATATAATCTTTTTTTTACAAGAATCGCATAAACAATGATCATATTTATACATAAATATATATATATATATATATATATACATAAGGGTTGCAAGAGGTACAAAATCTGGGCCGTCAATTTTGATAAGAAAAAAAAAAAAAGGGGGGGCCTCAAGGTCATTTCACATTCACACAGCAATTCCTACCCAACCAAAAAAATTCCAGGTTCTTTAAGAGGGTTTAGGCCGTCCCGGTTATCAATCTCTCCCGTTGATCTAGTCTCTTAACCTTTACAATACCGATGAGTACTTGGATGCTAAAAAATGTGCAGACCAGATAAGCTGCCATGGCAGGCATCTGCAAATCGAATACCAAAAAAGGAAGAAAAAAAGATTAACATGTCGGTTTCACAGACGAGCCAAGTAACATGAAGATAAACGAATGGCCACTTACTCGAATAGAATTGAGATACAAAATGGTTGCCAGGTTAACTAAGCTACCTGCAGCAACAGCCTGCGTATTTATGCAATACAATCATTTATCAGAACCAAGAAACATCAACCGATAAACGAAGTCTGTCGTAACAGAAGCTACGGAAGCCACAATCTTGTACGGAAACAAGAACAAAATTAGAGGGACTCACACTGCCAATTGTCTTTTGAACAGCTGCAACACGTTGAAACGCTCTTTCTGATTCCAGAGCTCGAACACGAAGCTTCAAATCTCCTTGCTCCTACAAAGCCATATTACTTTGTAAATATGGTCTCCCTTTAATGGAAACTTTACTAATGCCAAAAAAAAAAAAAAAAGAAGATAAAATAAAAAACTGAAGTTGAACTTTGATTCCTACCAATCGTTGAATAACTTCAGCTAGTTTTTCAACTCTTTCAGCCTGCCTAAATAAGTTGTAAAATGCACGAGCTTGTCTATCCCACCTCGTTCTCAAGTCCTGCAACAAGAAAACAGACGGGTGATCAGACCTATTAGATGCATTAGGGATTCAAACGAGTAGGACGCAAAATCTTGCCTTCACAACAACTTCAATGCCAGCTTCACGAAATCTTAGCAACTCCAAAGCATACCTGTGGTTGAAGAGGGAAAGAATGAATAAGCAATAAGGACACCAAAAATTAGTGATTCAATTTGAATTTGGATCAAACTCATATAAACTAACGGTTTGGCAATCTCAGTGATATCAAAGAGAGGGTCAAGTCCTTTCCCAATGCCATCCAAAACTGAAACAGAAAAAAAGGAGTTTAATTATAAGGCAAATATAAAAAGTGGGAGCGAATAGTTTTGAATCAATTGAAATGCACACAAGATACCTGAAAACGCTCTGACAACAAATGTGAATGTGGCAGGAAATCTGAAAGGTTGGTCTGCTGCTATTGCTAATAAATCCTCCCCTATACAAATTTTAAATGGTTGCATGCCGCATTATAATCAAACGAATTAAAGAAATGTTGGTACATTCGTATGATGAAAACCCCAAGAATAGCACACGAATGACATGTATGCCAAAAGCAAAGGTGAGCCCCTCAAGACAGTTCAAAACAAAGGAAAAACTATTTTAAAATTATTTGCACCACAAAATAGGAAATAAGAACAGTGAAAACAAGCAAGTCCTGTCTCCATTTTGTAAGATCAGGTATATGGAACCCTTTCAACATCACGGCAAAATATATTAAAAATGAAAAATAAACTTCATGCAGCTCGAAAATATATGGATTGCCTAGTGAAATAAATAAGTCATGACCTCCCAAAACTTAGCATTTGTTGAGGATTCCAGTAGACCTAAATGTGCATATGTTTCCCCTTGCATCAGTATATACTAATTGATGAATGATTTGAAAAAAATATTTGTGATTCTCCCTTTTTCTCTATCTTTTCAAGATGAATGATTTGAAAGAAATATTTGTGATTCTCCTTTTCTTTATCTTTTTTGTACACATGAATTATTTGAAAGAAATATTTGTGGTTCTCCTTTTCTCTATCTTCTTTATAGACAATATACCCGAGTCGTTGAAATCGAAAACCAAGAATCCCAATTAAAAACCCTCGCTCTTCAAAATGTCATTCCCACTTTTCCTGGCTTTAGCTGCATGAATCATTAGGATATAGAGAGGGTGGTTTCCTGTTTGCTTCACTCTTTGACTTTAAAATATAAAGATACCCTAAGCAATAAAACATTCAATTAATACTCCAACTATTAAGAAGAACATACCAATTGCAGCAAGTCGTTGCTTCTTCTTAGCTATCTTTTCATCTTTGCTCAATGGCTTTTGAATCCAACCTCTGCTTTTTCCAATTCCCTTTCTCTTCTCTGTGCTGCAAGACGCTCTTCAAAGCTACAAATTTTGAAAATCTGAACTCAGTTGTGTATTGACCATTTATAATATATTACAACAATAACAACACAACTTAGTTACGGAAAAAGTACTATCACCACCACTCAAGCTTTATCACATTAGGCAGGGTTAGCTAATAACAAGTTCTCAACATTGATACCCTAATCATGTTGACCACGTGTTGGGCCTTTTTATTTACATTTGTGTGCGCCTTATGGTGATCTGAACCCTTTAGGGCGCACGTGAGAGGTGTTCAAGAGTTTTAAATATCCAATTCCAGTTTAAGTTTTTCGGAGGGACGGTCATTGAACATTGAATTCAGCATTAGTGTCCATACCGGTGTATAAATTAAGCCCTGCCCTAATCAAGTGGGTGGCATGCTTACATTCCGCCTTCATATGCTTATGTTCAATAGAAAGGATTTTTACCTAGCCAATGAATAGACATGAAAATGAAGGTTCAAGGATATTGTAAAGCAGTAAGAACCTATTTAGGAAAAACTGTGCAGTTCGTCTGACAGCTGTTACATCTCCAGTAGGCACGAGAACACCCATTTGAACCATTGATTTAAGGACCTGATTGAAAAGACAGGTTTTTACTAGTCACCAAACGATGGTGGACAATGGTACGGAACTTAATTATTTATTCACTTTTCAAAAATATTAACAAGAAAAGTAAAAGAAAACAAAAGCAGAGAAATGTTTACCCTATCTGCATCTTTCTCATAAACTCCATAAAATGTTTCCAACAAGCCTTCTCGGATATTTGGACTTATACTGCAGAAAGGCAATTATAGTTATAGATCTTTTCCTAACTCGTGATTAAAGTGAAATAACAGGCACTACAAACAAGAACCATACCTTGCACACACACACACTCACAAAACAAAAAAACATACCTGCCCATCATACCAAAGTCGTAAAAGATTAACCGTCCACCATTAACATCATCCACAGCAATGTTTCCAGGATGCTGGACAAATGTTAAAAACCATCAGAAATTTTCAGCTGAATGAACCTTAGCAACAGAATGAAAACAAGGTGTTGCTCAAAAACAACAGAATTTTGTTGTTGAATGACCATCCCTTTCAGAAAGCTACAAGTTAATCCATATTGCCATATTCTTAATCAAGTGAATGTAACCACTTAATACATAAGGACATCGCAACCAGATATACTGACAGATAACATATCACTTTGATATACTAAACGGGATCATGGATCAACCACACATTTTCCCACCCTACTGAGGCACTTAATCAGTTTGGAGATAAGGCAGGCTGAGTGGAGGAAAGGAAAGAATCAAACATATTCAGACAATCCTTTGTGACAAGCAACTCACGAAGAATATACAGGCTGGGAGGAAGGAAAACGAGCCAAAACTTCAAGGGACGTATGTGAGTCCAACTGAAACTTCAGGGAGTGTTTAAATATTCTTTATAACCTGAGTGGTGTAAGTGAAAATTTCAGAAATCTCCAAGGAACTGTAGACAGCATGTGGTATAACATGATGTGGCCATGCCTATGAATCTCTCCATTGTAACCAACTAAGTTGAAAAAGTGTATGAGTTAGTGTACTAGCCTACAAATTACAATTCCTAATCATTTGAAGTTCTTTTTCTCAACCAAAAAAATAAAAAATAAAAAATAAATATTAAGGTTTTAGGTGGGGTGATAACCTAACTAATGTCAGCTTTACAGCAATTATTTGAAGGACTAAGAAACCTAAGAAACCACCACCAAACTCATATCCAGACTTACAGGATCTGCGTGAAAAAATCCATGAGACAGTATTTGCTCCAGATAAGATTCAACGGCATATCGACCCAACCTGATAAACGAAATACCCAAAGAAATATGATTATACAAATAAGAATTACTTAACATTTAAAATTTTATAATTTTCAATCTTCAAAGAATATAGCTGGTTTTCAAGCTGGATAAATGTGAAATTCTTCGGACAGATTCTGATTAACCATATACATTCAGTAATAAGACAAAGTTCAACAGGCCTTTCTAAACTCCATACAGAAGGGATGCATACCTTTTCCGATCAACACCCAGCTGATCTAAAGCTTGTATCCTGTTTATTTTTATCCCAGGGACATACTCCATAGTCAAAACCTGTAATTCCAAGGAAAGGCTTACTCAAAAGAGTTGAGTCAACAATCGAATTTATACAATAACAGTCCGTGAAAGTTAAACCTGTGGAGTGGTGTATTCCCAATATATGGAAGGAACTTTTACATAATCCATGTTCTTGAAATTGGCTGCAAATAGCTCAGCATTGGCAGCTTCCTTTGTGTAGTCAATTTCCTAAAATGTAACCATCAAAATTGTTCATTAGCTATTACGTAAAATACAGACTGTTAGGATGGATATAATTAAAAGAGATTAAGACTTTATAACTAAGGATTTTTTTTATAACTAAGGATTTACAGTGTACTAGATGCAGATTGAAGAAAAGCGAATTACTCTGCACAGCATTTTTATTTCTTAAAACAGTCTAGTGAACAGGGCCGGCCCTCATGTGAGGCCGGAGAGACGGCCGTCTTAAGCCCAACGGTGCCGGGAGGGCCCAACCGTACATGTTTCGTTAAAAGAAAAAAAAAATCCGTGTAGATTCAATCCGATCCAACCTAATATAATATGTTAATTTTTTTTTATTGATAAATGCCCTTTTTCTTTTTTTTACTCTAATCGATAACAGTCCCAAAAAAAAAATTTACTTGGCCCAAAAAAAAAAAGGTTAGCCATTATATCAATTGAGAAGAATATGGTTAATGAAATTGACAATTCTACTTTGATTAGTGATTTCGCCTCTAAATGTGTTGCAAGAGCGATCTTGAAATAGTAATATGTAAGTACGTTTTGTGTATACGTATGAATTTGGTTTTTGTTTCTAAATATGCTAAAAAAGACTAATTTGTAGGCATGTTTTGAGGCTATCAATAAATTGAATTTTGTATTTACGGATGTTAAAAACGCGATAAGTATGTTTTAAAAAAAAAAAACCAACTTCAACTAAAAGGCCCAATTCGGGGACTTGGCCTTAAACCCAAAAAATGCCAGGGCCGCCACTGCTAGTGAATCCCAACCTTAAACGCAAATTCAAATAATCTAGGCCAGTCATGACAATACATTTCCAGCCAGGTTTGGAAATCTTTGACGCATCCAAGAAATTTTGTCAGAAGTTGAGTGACTGGAGACTTTGAAAACCTATGATAGCATCAGCATTCCTAGCCTTTCTAAAATCGCAATGCACTTAACTCCGCCTTATCAGTCCACTAAACATGCCATCATACCTTTCATGCTGTTGTCTCACTAAACACATCAGAAAGGAGAAACATGAAGCATGATGAACATGCTTATTTCTAGGCACATACGGAAATTCAGACTATAGAGATTAATTGTAGTTAAATAAGATGTAGATATGTTCCCAGTAGTTTTGACCAATGTTCTAAAACTCGCTAGGCGACCTCGGTGCGTTACAGGGGCGCCTAGGGCCTAGGGCGCCTAGGCGATTTTAGGGTTTTAAGGGAGTTTTAAGGGTTTTAAGGGGGATTTAGGGTTTTTACAGGGTGTTTTAGGGTTTTATGGGGGGTTTTAGGGTTTTTACGGGGGGTTTTAGGGTTTTTACGAGGGGGTTTAGGGTTTTAAGGGAGGTTTTAGGGTTTTATGCCTCTTTCTTGTCTAAACACTTGGGAAACCTTGATGTTTGCCCAAATGGAACCCTAATAGCCTAGAAGGGCCTAAGAGCGCCTAGAAGGTCCTAGGAGCGCCTAGGAGGGCCTAGGGGCGCCCAGAAGGGCCTAGGAGCGCCTAGAAGGGTCCAGGAGCGCCCAGAAAATCGCCCAGCACACTTGGGCGCCCAGAAAATCGCCTAGAGCCAAGTCGAGGACGCCCGGGGATCGTCCAGGGCCTAGGCGGCGCCTAGGCGATCCCCAGGGCGATTTTTAGAACACTGGTTTTGACCCAATTCAGTCATTAGTTGGGACTATGTGGAGCGTGTTAGGTTGTAGTGTTTTACGAGCAAATTTTAGCAGTGAAATGAATACGTTTGAATTCCAGAGTGAATATAGTATAAGGGCTTGTGCATTGAAGCCCTATATGTCACATGGGGGATCAAGGGAACAACTGTGCCACTTTGTGCAGGCTAATGTATGCGCTTTAATGATATAAAGCTATTTCCAGTTCAGACATATTATTTATCTTCTTATTTTATCTTAATTTATCTGTTCACTTCTGTTGATGACAAGAAAATCAAAGACAAGCAAGAAATAATGCATCAACCATAGTGGTTGCTTTACTATTTTGATTGCAGTGTTGAACTCAAAAATTAAGTCCAATGGTTACCTGGTATAAAACATTTGCGCATTCATCATATATGGCAACCCAATCCCTTTTTGCACCGTCAGATTTTGGGTCAATCTTTTGAAGGTATTCGGCAATGACCTGTAGAAACCAGGTTAGTACACAAAGAAACAACTGAAAACAAATAAATCCATGCTGAGCCAGTTTGAGATGACCTCTCAAGCAGGATTTGACTCTAACCATGTCAAGACCAATAATGGGGGCATAAAAAGCCTCTACCAGACAGCTTATTTCTAAATTAAAAAATCTTCGAAAAGAAACTATCCCGACTGCAAGGTGCCAGGTTTGAACATTAATCAGTATTTTTATTCTATGATCGATCAGTATAAACATCAACAACTCCGAAGTGAACTTACATATTAACTATGAAATCTCCTTATTTTGAACATTTAGGAATGGAAATAGAACAGACCCAAATCAGGTCCATCAAAACTCACCCTCAGGTTTTTCAAATCGATATCAAATAAAGCCTTAAGTCCAGGCCTTTGTACTTTAATGACAACTTCCTCCCCTCGCAGCTTTGCACGATGAACCTGACCTGTTATGAGAAAATTATGTCATCATGCTCGGTAGAGGCACTTGACATGACGATTTTGTATCTCTTCATATTGTGCAGATCAACTAACGTATGAAACTTGAGATTATAAAACTTACCAAGACTTGCTGCAGCAATGGGCTCAAAATCAAATCTATCAAAAATATCACCCACAGGACTTCCAAGTTCTTCTTCAACAATGGATACAGCAGTTTCTGATGGAAAGGGAGGGACTTGATCCTGCAGGTACTTGAATAAGTGAAAGCTTCTTGCATGTATATATTCACATTACATTCTCCACTTAGAATAGGTGACAATTAAAGTTAGTGGCAAACTGACTCATGAAATTGTATGCCTTATAGCAAGTAATATTCTAAACTAGCACTTATCAGTAATACTCTTCTCCCACAGTCTACACGTAATAAATTGGTGATGACAAATTGACAATAAGATAACGGAAAAACAGAAAAATTACATATTGGTTTTCTACAACGTATAATTTGGATTTTTTTCTTTCTAAAATGGCATTTATTGCAAGACAGATGGAGTACTGATATACACATAATAGATATGATTTCTTTCAGGACAGCCTCAAAATTTCTTCACTTAATCTTCATTAGGTTTGACAACACCTAAATGGAGGAGAAGCCAGCTAGCTGATTTCACTTTATTAACTAACTGGTTCAACCGCATTGTAGTAATTCTCGATTGGTGCTAGTCATTCACATAGCATTATCTATGATGGTTTAGACCTTGCTTTGAACAAAAAACTGAAGAATGTGTTTTTACAATTATGCTCTGTTGTTGGATACGAGGAGTATGCATCTACCACCACGAATATATTTTCCGATTCCATAACTTATACATCCTTTGATACATCAAAGACAAAGGGTAACCACTATCATTTAGCTCATTAAGCCCATTAGACTATCTTTCAACTCAATTTTTTTTGCAATTATGTTTAGCTTACACTGATATTATACAGTTTATACTGACATCATACTACACCTTTAGTGTACAAACCGTAGAGACAAAATTAGTATACAACACATTTTGGAGAGATGGTAACTAAACCAAAGAAATAAAGTGGCAACGATGCAAATAAAATTCAATATTTTGATAGGCTGATTCTGGAATTTCTAAGCACCAACCTTCCAAAAAGCATATGATGACAAACACAAAATTAGCATACAAACCGAAACCGTAACGCCAAACAAAAAGGGGAGAGAGGTGGTGGAAGATGGAGAGCCATCATTTTACAATCTACACGTACATAAGGCAAAGCATAGGTGGGAAAAGGTGACCTTGTTTGCAAATAAATCTACACTCCGCATTTGGCAAGGAGCTTGGAGGGAGGGAGGGGGGGACCCGAGCAAAATGGTAATAGTAGATGAGGAGAATAAGAAAAATTCAGACCTAAAAACCGTGCTAAGCTGAGACCATTAAGTATTTTTGCTGAGCAGAGAAATCATAAGAAACATCAAACATATATCACTGGCTAACTTGAAAGCAAGTTCTCCACCAGGAGAGGCCCAGTATAGGATTTCAGGAAAAAAAAAAATTCTAACCTGAAGCTCTGACAACTGATCTACATATTCTTGAGCAAGAATGTCTACTCTTGTGGAAAACTGTTGGCCAATTTTGATGAATGTGGGTCCTAATCTCAAAAGACTTTCCTTTAACCACTTAGCAAGAACTTTTCTTCTCTCCACTTTCTTTGCCTCAGTCATTCCACCTGCAATAGTTCACCCTTACATTTAATCAATGACAGAATTCCTATTTACATAGAGTATACATTTTTGTATGCATACAATCAAACGTAACAGGGTAAAACTTGACAACTAAAGAGATGATGCATATTACTAACCTCGATAGGAGAATTTCTGATTGTTCAACCAAGCCTTAAATACAAAACTTATAACAAATCCCCATATTTCCAGTGTTCTTTGAATTGTTGAATATGTTTTAAATCTACCCCAACGGCCCCCAGGAGTAACAGAAACCTGAATATTATAATCAGTTGCAAAAGTGATACAAGGAAATGAAATGAATGATGAATATGCCAAATTATGTGCCAAGTGTGTAGTATGGATGGGTGACATGTGTCACACACAATCCTCACTAGATTACTTTTCAGTCTCCTTTATGTACTCAATCTTGTACCAGATCTTATTGTAACAGAATATTATCTTTCACTATATTCTAAGTCGCACGTAGTAACATCAAAGTGACAAACAATTTATTTCTTTTGTTTTGCTTTTACTCTTTATTTCAATCCATGATATCTAAGTTTCATTGAGAACTACTGTTAAGTTTCCAACTTTCCTCTCTAACAGGCTTATCTCAACACCTATTAAAAACACAAATAATCAATGGACAACTATATCATTGACTGAGCCAACAAATTCATCCTTTTTTCTCGAAACCGTGCAATGGTAACCATGTAGTGCACTCCCCAACCCACTAAACCAGTTTTATGCAGGGTAAATCCTACACACAGCAACTTTCAATCAAACTACACAAAATGCTGACCATAAATGTCATAACAATGAACCTAACCAGTTTTCTGCAGGGTAAATCCTACACACGGCAACTTTCAATCAAACTACACAAAATGCTGACCATAAATCTCTCAACAATGAACCTAATCAAACATTTTATACACAAAAATGTACCTCAACTTCTGACCCATTTCGCTTGAACCACGCCTCTTCTTGTCCAACCTCCTCCACGCTTTTCTTCGTCTTCTTCACCGCCACCTCCTTCTCCACCTCAACTTCCGCTGGCACTCCTCCATTGCCATTCCCATTCAAATACTTCACTATATCTCCACTAGTCTCTTCAACCTCACTATTAACCGCCCCAATGCTGCTTCCATTCGTGTATTCCTTCAATTCCGAAACATTAACTCCATAACTTCCATTAGAATTTCCATTCAAACTACCGTTTAATTTAACAAAATAATCCTTCTCCTTCTCCTTCTCCTCCACTACCACTGTCGCCTCATCGTTCTTTGATGAAGCAAGTACTCGGCTCCTCCGAAATGTTAATTTACTTCTTCTAGCCTCAAAATTCAGCCTTCTATGAAGAATCAATCGCAACCGGCTATTTGAACTAGCCGGCGACAAGAATGTGAGTTCAGGGAGATTCGAACAAGTAAAAGAAGATGAAACAGTTGCCATCTTACAAAGCAAATAATTCAAGAATCTCCTTGCACTGTAATGAACCCTAATTTCATAGTTTTATCAATCAAAGGTATGTAACAGAGAAAATGTACTGCTAGATGAAGAGTGTAGCCTTGGGCAGATGGAAATGGCTGCTCAGCTTGCTGTAGAATGGTGGTAGTGGCGGGAGAGATGACACGTGGCAAAAGGATGAGAAAGAGAATTCTTGAAAGGATTTGAATGGTTGTGAATTGTGATTGTTTCTGCATTTTTTTTTTTTTTTAGCCTTGTTTTTTTCGCATATAGAGTTTACGAATTACAACCAAAAGTAGGTTCTTACGAAATCTAGGCAGGCTTGTAAATTACTCGAGCCGCTTACGAGTAATTTAGTGTTCGGCTCATGAAATATTCTCTTAAATATGATTTAATCAATCTTGAGCAGAACTCGCGCAGTTTATCAATATTAATGAATCGAATTCGAACACTAGAATGTTTGACGATTTCAAACGTTCATGACCTTTAACATGTATTTTTAAAGTTTGCTTTTTTTGTATTTCTTTGATGAGCCAAACCTAGCACTTTGAAAGCTCGATATTTTTTTCAAGCTTCTTGAGCTAGAGTCTGAGGTTGAAAGTGCTCAAAATTTTGTCGAGCATAACCAGTTGAACTCATGTATGACTAAAACATAATCGAGCATAGCTCTAGTATCATAAGTTTAAAGAGTTACCCAACTCAATAAGTAAAATGGATTTGGATTGTTTACACCTTTAGTCCGGATCCTCTGCTGTGAAGATCCTACTGTGATTCATACCGTGGATAAAAATCAATGATACCGTCGAAATCATATGTGCTACCGTCAAATTTTTCTGTCGTACCATCCAAATTTGAAAAACATCCAAAAACGTTGAAAACATTGCAACATAAAATAAATCGATGGTACCATCCACTTTTCGACCCAATATATTTCGACGGTACCGTGTATTTTTCACCCACATTACAAATCACATCATGGTATGAATTTAAGAATAGGGTTAACCATTTTAAGTCAATTTATTGATTGTCCTCTGTCCTACCTAACATCATTATCAAACGCGTCAGAGTTCTTGGATATCATAAAGGCACACCAACTCATGTCCTTTTTCATTTGGCTAATTTTGATCTCCACTTAACTGTTTATTATGATTCCGATTAGGGAGGTTGTCGTAACACCATAGGTGTGTCATGGATGCATAGGCGGCTCCAAGATTTCTGTGATACGGGTCAAAGATCGAGAATAACGCATCCTATTATAAGTTTTTAATACATTACTTTAAATATCAAAGTATAGATACGAGTCAATGGTTAATATTTTAAAATTTTAGTAGGTCGGTTAATACATATTAGTAATAACAATTTCAAAAAATGATAAATAAAGAATACATAGATTTCTTTTTTTGGTTTGGGGGTTAGTTGACCCAAACTTTTTTTAGTGTCGCTGCCCCTGATTGGATGGTGTGTATTCCTAGGTCTTGCTCTCATCTTCCGGAAGACAAAAAAACCCACCATTTCTCGAATCTTAGCATAGGCTAACATTGCGCCATGACATCCACAATATGTAAATTACAATGGCTACAATATATCCTCCGTGACTTAGGCGTGTCTGTTCCTACTCCTATACCTTTGTACTTTGACAATTATAGTTCTCGTTATATAGTGGAAAAACCCTTTTTTTTTTTTATGAGTGACTCAAGCATATCGAACTCGATTGTCACTTTGTTCGAGAAAAATTTTGAGATGGACTTCTTTATCCCAAGGTTATTACCTCTTATAATCAGCTAGTTGACCTATTCACTTTTTTTTTTTGAAGGGACCTATTCATTTACTAGTTGCAGTTATTGAACATGAACAATAATAAAAACATGGAATGAAATGAACTAATGTTATAGACTTTTGAATTGGGCTGAACAAAAAATCGGAAACCAAACCAACCGGCCGAATCAAATTGAATCAAACCGAAAAGGTATAAACCATGGTTTCTTGGTCGGTTTCTGTATTGTAAAAAATCAAACCGTGAAAAAGCAATTTGGTTTCAATTTTAAAAAATAAAAACCATTTTAAAACCGGATTATATATACATACATACATATATATACACACACACATACATATACGTACCTACATCTATTAATATTTTAAAACATCAATGTGCTTTTTTCGGTCCAACTCGATAAACCTGTTTAACTTTGTATTTGTAATGTATTAATGATCTATGATGCACCGACACTTCAATCTGTGCGCCGTGCGCCGTGTCCGACACATTTCCGACACGACACGCGACCGACGTGTCGGTAGATTAAAAGAATATTATTTAAAATTTTAATATCCGACACGTCTCCGACACGCTGTTGACACTCTCCGACACGGTACCAACACTCCTGTCACTCCTGAACCCAAATTTTTAATATTTTTTTCCCTTTATTTAAGTTTTATTCAATGGAAACGATAAAATACACGATTTCTATTTCAATATTAATTTAATAAATAGTACCGTATTAAGTTTATATGTTTGTTGTTGATAAACAATCATTTTTACAATTTGTAGTATTTTGAAGGTCAATCACAATTTCTTTTGGAGTATAAAAGTCGAATATGAATTTTACATATTCATAAAGTTTTGATATTATTCTATTTTATTTCTCTAGTTTTTTAGATTTTTACGTTTTCTTTTATTTTATAAATTGAATCTTATTTACATCATATAATATATATATATATATATATATATATATATATATATATATATATATATATATATATATATATATATATATATATATATATATATATATATATGTATAACGTGTCGTGGCGTGTTGTCTCCTTAAATGTTGGAATTAAGCCAGTATCACCGTATCCGTGTCATCACAGGCGTATCCATGTCCGTGTTTGTACAACATAGTTAATGATCAATTACTAATCTCATATCACAAAGATTCATATTTTGTTGATCATTTCACGAAATTGTCTTCATTTCAATCATTTAAGAGAATCTCAAAGATACGTATCGATTCACAACTCACCACCGCTAACTATTTCTTCTCTTTCTACTTCCTCGGCACCAATATTTGAAATATGTGAATGATTATTTGTATGACTTATTTCTTTTAATGGTGCTGATGAACTTCATCATGGACATTTCCGATTTGTTCAGTTGTTAGGTTTGACATCTTATATAAATAAATGCATTTATAGACATTAGTTTTATATAAGTTTATCTTTTATTTGCTTATAATTAGATTATGTTGGACAATAACATTGTTGAGATAATTAAAATCAGAGTTGGTGTTTTAGAGAAAATAAAATGACGAATATGTTCTAACTAAATGAAGCCCAAAACTATATCACATGTTTTTTTTTTTCGTTTGAAATGTATGAAACTTAGTTATATATCTTTACTTTATCTCTTGCTTACTTATGAAACAAATACATTCTTCTTTATCCCTTGACCAAACTCAAAATATTCTTTTGTCTAATGGATTTTGAGATTTGTATATAATATTCAATAATATAACGATTAGTTCATTCTTAGTATTTTTTGAAGTTGATTATTCATTGATGAATTGAAATGATGAGGAGATGACTCTTTTATTATCTTGTTTGTCCCGAATTTGGGAATTCAATGGTATGTGTCGAGTTCATTGTGTTGGATGGTGTTGAAGTATGGTTGGTTTTTGGATCTTTAAGATTCGCATGAGTAGATCTTAGTTAAATATAAAACATTTGTTAAATCATCTCATTGGATTTACTGACATAATAGTACTAATGTATTACATATATTATCATTTTTTGTTACTAGACAATTTGTGATTTCCTATCAATAATTTAATTGTTAAAGAAAACCATAAAAAACCGGAACCAAGCTGAACCAAACCGGACCGGACAAATGGTTTACGTCTGACAACCGTTCTAGTTTGGTTTCAAAAATTGAAAACTATATAAAATGATTCGGTTTTAATAAACGAAAAAACCGACCGAACCGGATCATGTGTTCACCCCTACTTTTGAATCATATCAACCCCTAACATTTGGAGTCACTTTTTCTATTGAATAGAAGTTAGCCCCCCTCCTCCCTACACACACACACCCATGACATATTCCTTGACATGTGAAAATGAAAAAAAGCACTATGATAAGATGCCCAAACTTGTAATTCTATCTTAATAGGCAATGTGCTTCACAAGCTTTTCTAAAAGGGTATAGGCATCTCAACAGAACATGATAGAATGCCCGTTATCATGTGCTTACACTTTTCATTCCAACCAACTTATCTACTATGTGAAAAAGGAGAAAGGGAAATGTTCCTAATTATTGTATTATAGCGATTGACATAACATATATAATTTTATACCGTTAATTATACTGTAAGACTCGTTGATTGGTATAAGACTTACATATAGTAATAAAGAATGTGAAAATGCGTTGTGTTTATCGTTGTGACACTATTGTTATGTCATTTGAGAGGAAACCGGAAATGCATGCACTCCACTTGTGGATCTACGTACATTGACAAAGAGTGTGGTCACGTGACCCACTGAGATTCGAGATTTTTATTAATATTAAAACGAAGTAGTGTTGTTGTTAAAAAAACATCGTTATGTCGTTAAAATTGCAGTTATAGACTCCGATGACTCGCTGGAGTTTTTTTATTTATAAAAATTGTAGTTTTAAAACCCGTGACACCACTGAAAGAAGTTCATAGATCCATCCCTGATGCACCCCATTAAAGGAAAAAAAAGTATCGTGTAAAGTTTTATTGGTTTAAATCGTTAATTATATATATGTAACAATTATATGTTAAGAAGAAGAAAAATCTCTATTACATGATTGTCATACATCTAATAGTGACGATACAATGAAAACTTCATATATGCAATAAAATTTATTTTTTAATAAGTGTTAAACTCTATTTAAATTTGATTTTAATTAGCTTTTTAATAATTTATTTACAGATTTTAAATCATTAAACTATTTAATAAGATACTTTATCATTGTGATTAAGTGGAAGCATATTTATGGGAAAAAACATTCGTGAGACATCACAGTTGTGTAAAGGTGTACATGTTAGAACTTGTCAAAAATGTTATTTCATTCAATTTGATAGATCAACTTTGCCCTTATACATTGTTAGACCGACAAAAGTTTCATCCAGGACCAAGAAGTGTATGTGAACCAAAAGCTCTTTATATGGGGAACATTTAATAACATCATGCAAAAACGACTGAAAAACGATACACTGGTTGAATCCAAACTCATTTATTTCACAGTAAATAGAATCGATTTTTCAAATGTTGAGCATATAACTGATTTGTCAAAAGCCGATTCTCCTTATTTAGGATCGATTTTAGAGAGGTAGATTCTAGAATTGATCCAAAATGTCGAATTTCAGGTGAATGAAAGTAGTTTATCAGATATGATGTCATGGTATAAATGACATTTTTATAAATAAATAATGTGGTGTCACCGAATATTTTATACACCCTCCGTTTTTTTATATGTCGCAAAGAGAAGAATCACATGTATAGATTAAGAAAGTAATTAATATGTCTAAAATAATATTGAAAATGTATTTTTTTTTTTATTATAGGTGTAAATACTTTCTTGGTAATTGAATTTTTAGTATTGAAAATATATTTTTTTATTGGAGATATAAATACTTTATTGATAAAGGAGAAAAAAATAAATAAATAATGCATTAAAAATTTAAAATGACAAATAAATAAAAATAAAGCAAATTTTGAAATATGATAGATAAAAAAAACGAAGGTGCAAGCGAAATTTTTTTTCCAGAGGGATGCTAACATTAGATGTGCAAATGAAGGAATTGTGCCACCAAAATTTGAACAGCCAATTGAAATGAATGTGTATCACTAAAAAATCTCTAGCTTCAAAAAGAAAAAAAAAAAAAGGGGAGAGGGGGCGGGAGAGAGAGAGGCGGGGGGAGGAGGAGAGGAAGTGGAGGGGATTTTTATATGTAAAACATAAATGAGATTTCTAGAAAGATTGAAGACATTTCTAACCTCTCAATTTCAATTAAAATGCAATTGGATCGAAAGACTTTTTCCTTTTTGGAAATGTTTTTTTCACGACCGTTTGTCTTATTGCCTCCATAAACTATAAATTTTTCCACTCACGCGCCCATATTCGGATCGGAATTCGATCAGAATATGAAACATTATATCTGCCTAAATATGGTCAGAACAATTTAGTTTATGCTAACCCGAACATGGTTAGACTAGCATTACATTTCGACCTCTAAAATGGTCCGATATGTTTCTGAAATTTTCATATCGTCGCGGATATATTCTGACTTGAAATACGAGCGGAAAACGTAATTTTTCGGCCTGTAAAATGATCTGTATTGCTTCCAAACATACGTAACAATGTCTCTTTATTCAGACCAACATTGGTCCGGAAAACATAATGTTTTAAGCCTATAACATGGTCCGAATAATATATAATTCACGACTCATTTAGGGTCAGAACGATATGCGTGTTAAATTTCAAAACGAAGTTCACTCTCGTCATTCGTATATGTAAAACATATTTAGTGTGAAAAGACAATGTTTTTTTTAAGAGTCAAAAAATAATATTGGAAAACCCCCGAACTATTGTGGGAAAATACAAAATACTTTCTAACCAATTATATACTACATATGTCCAAAAATGTAAGTCCGTTAAACTTTTTGAATTTGTTCTATAGTATAAGTCCATTTAGAACACCAATAGAGTATTTATTATAATTTTGTTCCTTTTACCCTCAATTTATTATACATTTACATCCGTTACAACATTAATGAGAGTCAATGGGTAATCTAGACTTTTACCAATAAATTAATGATATTTAACTCGCTTTCTTGTCCAGTGTAAAAATATCTACACTGACTTATATTTTGGAAATGAGTTAGTATTTCGGATTAGAAATGGAATTTAGCAGAGAAACCAAATTTTAGTAGAAAATGGAAAATAATGATATCTGTATGCAGTAGCGGATACGGAAAAAAAATAGTGAGGGCTTTGAAGCAAATTCGAAGATCTACCGAGGGCATTAATATTGTTTTTATAATATATTTTTAAGGAAAGTTTTTAAATTTTTTTAACAATAAAACTAGTATATTATTTAAAAAGAAAAACAATTTTTTTCGGATCTCATTGGAAGCATTGTCCCCCTGCCCCATGTGGATCCGCCCATGCCCGCATGGTATGGATGTATCACCTCAAAATCTTTAAATCCACCTCTATAGTATGACATTTATTGTATCAAAATCGTGGTTGCAGTAGCATTACTCTGTTCAAAGTATAGCACACGATCAAGCATCGTAACAACTTTCGGGAAAGAAAGAAAATATTACCATGATGTAATATCTCATGTTGGAAAAAAACATTACAATGATATAAGGTTGAGACACAATGAACTTGAAATTTGCATTAACCATTATACCAAGAGATGATGATGTGAAATTGTGCATAAGTAGTTGTTGGATCCATTATGCTCAAGTCGTGCTGTTAAACCCAAGTTTTAAAGCGTTACATGCAGTATGAGAACTGACTTCCAGAAGGAACTAAATGTCACACCATAAAAGATGGTGGATGACCCTTCTAAAATCCTCTGGTTAGAGCGCCGACGAACTAGTCACTTAAGAGGGAGAATGATAGAATGTAATATTACACATTGAAAAAAAATAAGAGAAATTATCATGATATAAGGTTGAGAGATGATGAACTAGATAATTAGTATTAACCATTTTAAGTCAAATGAGAAAGATTAACCTAGATAATTATTGTTAAGCCCATATTATGGGGCGTTACATTGGAATTCGGAGTTAGGACCATTAATAGATTTTATTGAGAGCTTTATAAACAATTTCAACATGAATATCATTTTTTTTTTTATTTGTACATAAATAATATTATCACGTAAAATGAATAGTTAGACATGTTTCCGGAAACCCTTGTTATGCTGAATGCTTAACGTCTGGTATTAGAGCACACAATCCTGCCACTGTGATCATGGAAATGGCTGCTAAATCCATTGAGGAGCTCAAGTCTATGCAATAGAAGATGAATGGGGAATTTAACAAGAAGCTCGAGGAAGTTCAGGCTCGAATCGATCATAAAATCGATTTATTTATTTATATTTTTATGATACCTGAAAGTATTATCTTGTAAAGTGAAGTAAACAATTAAAGGTAACGAAATAACGAGAAAGATAAATTGTAAAAGTTCGTCAGAAGTGTTCCGTGAAACGGGCTGGGCCAACATATGGCTTCCTACATGCCATGGCTTTAAGGGATAAAACCATACATGTTTTTTCCGGAGTCTTGACGGAAAGAGCTGCCAACGTGTTTTAGAATTAGAGTATGGACATTGTAACATACTGTGAATAGCATAATATTGCGTAACTTTCACTATTGAGAGAGTACAACATTTATAGACATTGTTGTAGAAGGCACTTGCACCACATTGGGCAAACACAAGCTCAACAAACGTGGGACGATCATATATAGGAGAAAAACGTCCTGTAAGCCAAATAGTGGAGTTAATAGAGGTTGAACCGTTTCATGATTAACACCTATGAGCATGGTAGGCTCGCATGATGACGATGACAAATTATGTCACATTGAATAATCCGGGCCCTAATTGAATCTAGTGATGAACACACAAAACCCTAATGCCTAAAGGAGTGCAGTGGTAGATTTTAATATTTGCGGCTGAGTCCAAGACTGTATCTTAGATTGCCTACATATCATGTTAGGTTCCAGGAATCAAGCCTTACGTAGTTCCTGGAATGAGGTATTTATAATGACAACACATGCCCTAACCCTAATAATAAGTCGGCTTATGTTATTTTCATCTTTACCCTTTAATGGGCCTTAGCCCTTGCCCAAGTTATCGCGCCGTTCGGCCTGGGCCGGTAGTGCGGACTCGCCCTCGATGTCGATATTATCGACTGCGGCGATCGACTCGGGACTCGTTGTCCTACACTTACAGGCCGGTGTGGACTTCGTCCTCATGGACTCGTCGTCCCACACACCGCTTTCGAGTGTCAATAGTCGTTGTCCCGAATATGAGCGTCGATATGAATATTTTGGGGCTAATCCAGGATGTGATGACCAACCGATAGACGACACGCGGAGGGAGTGAAACCCTGTATCGTCACATGACTAACAACAATTACAAGAAGATAGAGAACACATGGTAATGATTAGACAACTCTCGTCTATGTAAAGGTCGAGCATATGCTCATAGACCGGGGGTATGTAAAATCCCACATCGGTAAAGTCTAGTCATGCTCACCCTTATATAAGTGTGAGACATAAATATCTTGTCAACTCGGGTTATCCCTTTTAAACCAAGCGAGGACGACGGTCTGCTTGATTGACAAGATCATTTATGACTTCATTTAAATTTATCGGGCCGAGTGCAGGGGCGTAGGGTTCTAAAATTGATAATTATAATGTGAACTCGTCATTATCAATGACGTAGAAGACCGTTGTGATACAACGATAGATTAGTGTATGTATCATTACTCAAAAAAAAAAAAAAAAAAAAAAAACAATCGAAGGATGTGTAAAAATAAGTGGGTATATTCAACTCCGACCGAGAAGGATCGAGAACAAGAATGAGAAAATCACTATTTTAAAAAAAAAAAAAATAATATATATATATATATATATATATATATATATATATATATATATATATATATATATATATATATATATATATATATACTATATACACCTTTGAGTACAAAGTGATAGAAATGATAAAATGAGAATCTTATATTGAATCATAATAATAAAAAATATATATAGAGATCGAGGAGGGAGAAGGAAAGGAAATTGAGTTTTAATTGGGAGTAGTAAAGTATGTGAGTGGTTTTTGTTTCCAACTAATATAAGATGTTTGTGTGTTGTGCTTCTTCATAGGATAATTTTAAAAAGCGAGTTTTCAATAAAAATGTGAATTTCCAAGGTATTGCAGATCATCTCAAATTTGGAGCAGCATAAAGAAACACAACACACAAACACCTTATTTTAGTTCAAAACAAAAACAACAGCTTTACTACTTCCAATTAAAACTCAATTTCCTTTCCTTTCTCCCACCTCGATCTCTATATATATATTTTTTTATTATTATGATTCAATATAAGATTCTCATTTTATCATTTCTATCACTTTGTATTCAGAGGTATTTATATATATATATATATAGTCTTTTGATGACTTTGGATTTATTTTTATTTATACTTTAATATTGTGACTTTCTTTTTAAAATAGTGATTTTCTCATTCTTGTTCTCCCTTCTCGGGTCGGAGTTGAATATGCCCACTTATTTTTACACATCCTTCGATTGTTTTCTTTTTTTGAGTAATGATACAGACGCTACTCTATCGTTGTATCACAACGGTTCGATTGTTTTATTTTCTTGAGTAATAATACAGACACTACTCTATCGTTGTATAACAACGGTCTTCTACGCCATTGATAATGACGAGTTCACATTATAATTATCAATTTTAGAATCATAACAGATGTTGTTTTAATCATTATTTCAATCATTTTTATTATATTTTCTATGAAAAATTAGGGATAAGGACATAATCTGAAATATTTTTAAGTAATAGGACAACTATATATTTTTCATAAGGAGAAGGACAACTGCGTAATTTTTATAGCGAGAAGGACAAATAGTGAATCCCGAAAATCGGTGAATCCCAAATCAAATGAATTTCGACGGTGAATTTGACGATGAATTCAAAAATCGGTGAATTTCGACAAATGAATTTCGGCAGTTGAATTTAAACAATGAATTTCGACAAGTGAATTTCAACAATGAATAAATAGTTTTTCTTATCAAAAGTTTCAAAAAACTGTCCCTTCTACTCAATTGATGAAATATTTATGTCCTTCTCTCTCATTCCCCCTATTTTCTATCCACTAGTATATAAAACAAAACAAAAAATTTCAACCAAAAACAAACGGAACCAATGTAATGAGAGATTTTATGATAGTTGTATTAAGTGACATATATTAGAGTTATTTATTATTACTTTTTTTCACATAATACACTTTTATCGTAGCTCAGAAATAGAAGATTGTAATGTTATCACTTCTTATCAAGAAAGAAAAATATTTATTTATTTAATTTTTTGGGTGGCCGTTATAGTGATGAACAGAGAATCAGATCCTTCAGAAAAGTCCACAGCCCCATGCGAGAAAAAATATCAACCCATTGACCCAGTTACCGGTCGACATTTCTGCACGGTCGTTAACTTAGGCACGCGCAGCAGTACAGCACAATATATATTGCCGGCTACGTCACCTTCCATTTCTACCTACACGTGGCTGTCAGGGTTCAACTAGCCCCCCACCCCCCACCCCATCTCCGAACCGAACCTCCAGCTGGTTCATTTTCCCTCTTCTGACATTTGTTGCAAATTAAAATTCTTTCTTTTACCAGACAAAAAAAAGTACAGTGAAAATTTGGGAATATTTTTCTAGAATATTATTATCATTTCAACGTTTCATGGCCGCCAGTACAGAACCCTAGTTGGAGAAGTCTTCTTGGAAGCTCTGTCAATAATCTTAGGCCCCGCCTTTTGTGTGATTGAAGATAATTTATAGTGGAGAAAAAAAGCCTTTAGCTTTTACTATATCCGGCTGAAACCTGCAGGTCAGTTTTTGAAAGTTTTTAGATTCAAAATTCATGGCTTTTATCATTTTTGTTTCGAATTTTTGATTATTTTGTTGTTTGGATTTCTTTTTTGGGTGAAGAAATTAATGAATTGAGATAAAGTGGAAAAGGTTTGAGGGATTGCTTAAAATTTTGAGGCAAAGAAGATTAGGAGAAGGCAGTTGTTAAATGCATCACATCGAATCTATTTTCGGAGCACCATAACCTCTTTAAAGTCAGAATCTAAGCTATCTAAGCTCAACAATAGACATTGCACATGTCGAATGTCCATTTTCGACCTTTGCAAAGTGGATTCTAGCCCGAAGCCCGAAGTGTGGTGCCAAGATAGATTAAGAATAGTGCATTTAACAAACGCCCAATAGGAGAAATGATAACACTCAAAAAAAAAAAAAAGGAGAAATGATGACAACATAGGTGTTCTTGTTTGTTTGTTGGATGTTATTTTTAAGGAGCTTATTGATAAGTGTGATAGTGATATTGATATGGCATTGCATTTACCCTTTTTCCTTTCAGGACCATATAGCGATGATTCTTCAAATCGGGTGAGCTGGGTTTGAATCGACACTCGACAGTAATATAAATTTGTGCGAGTTTACGCTTGATTTGGGTGCAGATGGCAGAAGACGGCCTACGGATCAGTGGGCTATCTTCTGGCTTGGCTGTATTATTGGATGGAGAGGATAGCAGGGAAGGTTCTCAGAGGGCCCGTTTAGTTTCGTGCTGTAATGATTTTGGTGATCAGTCTGTGGACAGGACCCTGGAGCATATATTTGACCTTCCATATAAGACTATAAATACACTGACTTCTCCTGTCGATACTGGAGCAGTTAGTAGTATAATTAGAAACCAGTTGTTGAAGAACCATGTGGATCTAGGAGCTTCTATTGACAGAAACAGAGAGGGTGTGTCTAGCTCTGTTGGTCGCTCTGGTTTACAAGCTTTCGGGATTGAAGAATCAAGTGTATGCGGGGATATTAGAATTGTTAAGCCGCCTTTGCTTTTGGAGAGCCATGCCCTTTTCAGCAGTGCAAGGGCAAGTGCTTGTGTGTGGAAAGGTAGGTGGATGTATGAAGTGACTTTAGAAACGTGCGGTGTGCAGCAGCTTGGTTGGGCTACGCTTTCCTGTCCTTTCACGGATCATAGAGGAGTAGGGGATGCTGATGATTCATATGCTTATGATGGTAAACGAGTATGTAAATGGAGTAAAGAAGCGGAACCTTACGGTCAGTCTTGGGTTGTTGGTGATGTGATTGGATGCTGTATAAATTTGGACTTAGATGAGATATCGTTTTATCGAAATGGCGCACCACTAGGGGTGGCATTCAGAGGTATTCGTAAGATGGTGCCTGGATTGGGGTATTATCCTGCCATTTCTCTATCTCAAGGTGAACGTTGTGAATTGAATTTCGGGGCTTACCCTTTCAAATTTCCTATTGATGGCTTCCTCCCTATTCAGTCCCCACCCTTGGTAAGCCCCTTTGCTGCTCGTTTACTTCGGTGTTTGTCAAGGCTTCTAGAATTGCAACATACTGAAAGATCAGGTTCTTGTTCCGCTGAGAAATTAAGAATCCTAAAAAGATTTGTGTCATTTGAGGACATCTTCATTCCAGTCTCCCGTGCAATATGCAAGGAATTACTCTCTGCCATTGCCCCTGAACCTTCAAGTGCAGAATATATCGCCAGGGGTCCACTTTTGTCATTTATAGTAGAGATTTTCAAAGTCCATCCACCACATGACTATACCAGTTTGGATAGAGTACTTGATTGCTTTCAAGAATCCGAGGAATCAAGATTGTTGCTTGAGTATTTAATAGCAGCTCTTTCTTCTGCATGTAAGACAGCACCTTGGGTCCTTTCCGATCTTCCCTATTCCGGACCATATATCTATCTGACTTTGGCATGTCATATCCTAAGGAGAGATGAACTAATGATAGTTTGGTGGAAGTCTGCGGATTTCGAATTCATATTTGAAGGGTTTTTATCACGAAAGGTTCCTAACAAACAGGATCTTCAATCTTTGATGCCTTCTGTGTGGTGGCCCGGTTCATGTGAAGACATGCCAAATGAGAGTAGCATGTTTCTGACGACTACAGCTCTAGCTGAAGCGATTAATGTGGTACGCCTTTTACCTGTTATTTAGCTCTCTTTTCCTTTCTTTTGACATCCTAATTACATGTATTTCCTTGTTTTAGGTTATAATTACATAAGATTATATATATATATATATATATATGTAAGGTAAGGCCTGGTCCTTCTCCAGACCATGCATACACGGGATGCTTCCATGCACCGGGATGCCCTTCAAAAAAGTATGTTTTTTTTCCTGACAATAAAAGGTCTCAGTTAGGATGACCTGAGGCACAACGATCATATGGTTGATGATTTATTACTTGAATGACCCAAACAATCTTGTAAAGGGTTTCATCGTTTTTGTCTTTTTTTTTGTCTATGGATTTACTTTGTTGAGCTTGTAAGGTTTTTGGAATTCTTGGGACTTTTGAAATGCAAAGAGGTGTCTATTTCCTACTTTGTCAAAATCGGCTGCCAATTACGTGCTTGGCATTTTCCAAATGCTGAGGCTTTTACTCTCAAGAATTTGCGATAGTGTCATCCATGTTTAGATTTATTGAAGCCCATTACAGTGTTGTTGATTAAGTTATATTTTTTAGTTATTAACTTGTGAATTTTTTGACTGGTAACTGATATCAATACACTGCAAAAGCTTGAAGATTAGTTTTTTTTTCTTCATTAAAGCAGTCCTGTTTATTTTCTAGGTGGAAGAGAAGCATAGGGACCTTTGTTGCTTAGTGATTCAATTCATACCACCGATAATGCCTCCCCAACTACCGGGGTCCGTGTTTAAGAAATTCCTACAGAACCTTCTGCTGAAGAACAGGGGTGCAGACCGTAACTTGGCGCCTCCTGGTGTTTCAACAAACTCAGTTCTTGTTTCATTGTTCAATGTCATACTTCATTTTCTATCTGAAGGCTCAGTCGCGGGTCGTGTCTGTGGCTGGATAAAGGATTACGGGATTGATTCTGCGTCTGATGTTGGTTTTCTTCATAGGGACGGAAAACGAGGTTTTTGTGTTGGCTTATTTTTGAGGAACGATCCTCATCGAATTGACTTCTCTAGACTTGGAGGTTCATATGATCATCTAGCTAAAAGTTATCCTACAAACGACGAGCAAGAACAAGAAGTTATCCAATGGGACGAAGGGTTTTTAGATGATGAAGAAACTCGAGCTACACATTCTGGTTGGCGGAAACCATGCTGCTGTTCCGGCTATGACATTGATTTTGCAAGAGTCTCTAAAAATCGAATCACGAGTACAACGAAAGGTTCTCGGGGTCATGGCAGTTCTATTCAGGAAAGATCTGCTCATGTTTCTGGAAATTGCAGTACCGGGAATTTGAGTGATGAAATGGAGGATAAGCCGGGTACAAGTGATCATTATGAATCCGAGTTCACTTTTCGGCCTGTGCAGCATACGAGGATTCTTCCAAGGGAGAGTACGGTGTCATCAGCAATGCTCAAAGAAGAAGAGCTTTTGGATGCTATGCTTTTGTTGTATCATTTGGGAGTTGCACCAAACTTCAAACAGGTATTTTTAATTAATTAACAATTATAGTTACAAGAACAGCAAAACTCACTATGGAGGAATTGAAACGAGTTTGGGCCGTGAAAGACATCTGCGCTGCATTTTCAGTGTATAGCTTGGATCACAGCCCCTGTTTCTTGGCCCTTATAGTATTTGATATTTACATTTTGGTCTTTATACTTTTGATATTTACTCATAGCCCCCCATATCCATATCTATATTTTTCAAAATCCTGTATCCATTTATCCGTGCCCTCGTGTCTGTGTGCGTATCCATGTCTGTGCAACATAGGTATAACTGCAGAATCGTTCAAGTTACACTGTTTAGAAGAAATCAAATAATCAATGAAACTATGTTCATATAGGCATCAACTTATATTGCTCGGCAGTCTCAGTCAATCTCTCTTTTGGAAGAAACCGATAGACAAATCAGAGAAAGAGTTTCTGGTGAACAAGTAAAGCGATTGAAGGAAGCTAGAAGTGTTTATCGAGAAGAAGTTTTGGATTGTGTCAGACTCTGTACCTGGTAATCATTTCTCTCCATAAGCATATGTTTGTGTGATAATTGAATTTGGCTTTTTACTGTCTACATTAGTTGTCGTGCTTCTACTCTTGCTACGTGTAATTCTCATACGGTAAAGTGATCTACAGGGCTAATTTTTGTTTACAAAAAATCTAAAAAACAATGGTTTTTGAGAATGGAAAGGCTTTTGTAAGATGTTGAATAGCTCGTATTGCCTTTTGCAAGTGCATGACTCTCGTGGGTGTTTTTATTTAACAGGTACCGTATCTCACTTTCTTCACGATGGAAACAGAGAGCAATGTATGCATTGTGCGTGTGGATTGTTCATTTGCTTCTTAATCTTAGCAAAGTGGATTACTACTTCATCTATACCCCAGAATATTATTTGGAGACACTGGTGCGCTTTTCTCTCCTGCCTTATTTGTCGACTCCATCTCTTTTTGGCACATTGTTTGTCGACTCCGTCTTATTTTAGAAACTCATTCTATTTTGATGATGTAAGGTCGACTAAATTTATCAAACCTTAATTCTTATGATGGTAATAGAAAGTAAGAGGAGGTTTTTTGTTGTTCATCTGATATGTATTTTCAGATTTCTTGAATTGTCTTGTGTTGCTTTTGTCGTGATTCATTGCACTTTTTTTTTTCCAACTCGTCCCACGTTTTAGTTTCCTTTACACAATTTTGTTTTAGTTATTACTATTACTCTGATGCATGACAATGTCGATTGTGTTTTTCTATGAATTTCTTTCACGCGCTTCACACTGATATGTATTCTCTTCTTCTGGCAGGTCGATTGTTTTCATGTTCTACGTAGGAGTGATCCTCCTTTTGTCCCTGCTTCAATATTCATCAAGCAAGGACTTGCTTCTTTTTTAATGCGTTTAGTGCCTTTTCTGTTTTTTTTTTCTTTCTATATACTCTTAAACCACTCTGATTTATGTGTGAAATTCATTTTTTTCGGGCTTGTTTGTCAACTTCAACATTTTTTTTGTACGGACATTTGATTAGTTGCTTTTGTTTTATTTTCCATCAGGTTACTTTTGTCGTGTCTCACTTCAATGATCCGAGAATATCAAGTCCAGAATTGAAGGACCTTCTTCTACAGTCTATCTCCGTTTTGGTTCGATATAAGGAATTCTTGGCTGTCTTTGAATCCAATGAAGCAGCAAAGCAAAGATTGCCAAGAGCAATTTTATCGGTTTTTGATAATAGAACATGCGTACCTGTAACAAACATACTTATGCGTCTGACAAAAAGTACAGGGTTTGGTTCTTCAAAGCTTGTGGAATCTTCGTCGTCTTCAGTCGTATTCCAGGTCGGGTGAACTGTCCAGAATTAGCTAACCTGCATTATTTTTTTATTGCAAGAAGTAAAAGGTTGTTTCTTTTTTGATTTGTGAAGAATCTGTTGCGGGATGCCTGCATTCATGATGAAGATCTGTTCTCGGCTTTTCTGAATCGGCTTTTTAACACCTTGAGCTGGGCAATGACTGAGTTCTCGGTTACAACACGAGAAATGCAGGAGAATTATCAGGTATTTCTTTTGAGTTAATCTGCTCGAGTCAGTACTCGACTTGACTTGTCTTAAATCAACTAGATCTTGAATTCGATTCAGCTCGAGTGTGTTCTAATTTAGATTCGGTTTCAGGCAACTGATTTTAATCAGAGGAAATGCAGTGTGATATTTGACCTATCATGCAATCTTGCAAAGGTCTTGGAATTTTTCACACATACAATACCTCAGACGCTTCGTGGGGCCCGATACAAATATACGTAGGTTAACCGAATTGATTATATTCATTCTCAACCACATGGCTTCAGCTACGGATCCCGAAATTTTCGACCTGTAAGTTTTATACTTATATGGTAATCATGTTCTCAACAATTTGAAGTGCTGATTTCTACTAGTTTCTTGTGTGGATGCCTTTTGTCTATGAACTTTCGATGCCAGCGATTGTTTTACAACATCCATCCCTCAATATCTGTTGTTCTAGAAAAAACTTTAGACTTTACGATCATTGCATTAATGATAGTCAAAGGATACTTTAGACTTTATGACCTAAAATTTACGACATTTACCCACTTTCTTAATCCGTGTGAAAACCTATAAACGACAGATATCGAGGGACAGAGGTGGTACTGTATGGTTGCCTTGTGGATTGTGATCTTTCAAATGTTGAGTTTTTTTCTTTTTCGTTTTTTTGGGTCTGTTGTCCTATCAGATCCGTAAGACGCCCGGGTCAGTCACCGGAGAAAGTTAATGGAGGAATGATTCTAGCACCTCTAGCTGGCATTATTCTCAATCTCCTGGACACAAGTAAACAGACAGATTACCAAGTTCAGAATGACATTGTTGGAATATTTATTAGCATGGATTGCCCCGATATCGTTCTCCGTGGTTTCTACCTCTTGGAATGCAATTGGGTGAGTTGCACTTTCTTCTTTAATCTCTATACGACATGCACCGACCAATAAAAAGCTTGTAACATGGCAAAAATGGACCGGAAAGGTAAAAAAAAAAATGCATAGATGAGGGGTAAAAAGTGTCAAGATGAAACATTAGGGATATAATTGAAAAACCGGGAAACAAAAAGGACCAAAAATGTTTTTATTAAAGGATATCGAGGGACGAAAGCAGTGATAAATATATTCTTGGTGGTCTATTAACTGATGTTTGTTAATTTTCCAGACCGGTTATGCGAAGGGGGATGAGGATATTGCAAAACTCAAACAACTGGACAAAATTTCAAGCCTGCTTGTATACCAAATGGATTCCGAAAAACTTGGCGGCGAAGTGGCGGCGGCGTATGGGGGCGGCGGGGGCGGAGGAGAAAGTACCGATAAAGAGGATAATACATGCTGCATCTGTTACGCAAGCGAGTCGGATGCTCGATTCGTTCCATGTATGCATGTTTCTTGCTTTGGCTGCATATCCAGACACCTTCTTAATTGCCAAAGATGCTTCTTTTGCAATGCTATCGTCACAGAAGTTACGAAAGTAGTCGGTAATAATATTTATACGACGTGAAGTCCTAGCTTGGGTTTTCGTTTTTTTGTTTTGTTTTAGCGCTGTAAATGGCACACCACAATGAACACCACACCTCGGACTAGATTTGACTTTATAGAGATTGAAAATGGACATTTTCGACCTCTGTAGAGTCAAATTTTGAGCTTGCTTAGATTTGACTTTGCAGAGGTTGAATGTCGGTATGGTCCTGAAAGTGGTTTCACTGTGGTGCCATTAACGACCTTCCTATTCTAATCATTATTTAAGTCTAGATTCCTTTTTATTTGTCTCATGGACCCATTATAGGCGGGATGCTTCTACGCACCGAACTTTTTCTGTTTCGTTTGGCTGTGTGTGTTCTAGTTGGAAAGCCCTCAAGTCTCTTAAGAGAGAGGGTGGGTAGAGGGGAGGGGTGCGGGTGGGGTGGGGGTAGTTTATTACATACATACTAATAGTGATATTTAAGGTAGCCTGGATTTATTATAGTGTAAATTCAAAAAGGTCTTGGAAAGGGGCTGAAATTTTGTAACCAAAAAAGCGGGGGAAAAATATTGTTGTAAATATTTTTGAGTAATTATTCTACTTGTTGGAAAACACTTTATTTATTTATTTATTTTTTTTGAAAGCTCGGGGAATCGTTTTACGTGCAACAGTTACCGGCATATGCATAACAACATTTCATGCGATTAAAAAATTCGTATAAAAATAATTAAATAGTTAAAGATTAGGATTTTTGTATACGAAATTAAACCTCTTTACCGTAAAAAATCTGATTGTCTATGATGTTTCTTTTTGTTTGTTTGTTTGTTTTTTTTTTTTTTTTTTTTTTTTTTTTTTGAGGTTAGTTTGATTATTATTATTTTTTCCCTGGCCTCTCTCAAAATATAATAAAACATGTAGAGATCGTTTTATCCCTAGATATAATCAACTCCATGCCATCAAGAGCTCTCTAAAACACTCACAGGACCCTGCCATTGACTTCCTATCATAAGGACTGCAACCCCAATCAACATCTAAATATCCATTATTGTCTGGACTTGAAGTGAAGGCCATAGTCCATTGTTCCTTTGATATACATCGGAACCCTTTTAATGGCCTTCCAATGTTCACTTGTAGGTGCCTGTATAAATTGGCTCAGGTGGTTCACTGCAAAGCTAAGATCGGGTCTGGTTAAGGTGAGATACCGCAGTCCACCAACCATGCTTCTATATATTGTAGGATTCTGCAATGGCACTCCATGATTAGTTGTCAATTGAGGGCCAACAACCATAGATGTTGGACATGGCTTCAGTTTCTTAAGATCCGGCTTCTTCAAGAGCCGAGATGCATATTATCTCTTACTTAAAAATAGGCTTGAAGCATCTCTCTAAGCCTTCATTCCTAGAATATGAAATACTGGACCAAGATCCTTTAGGAAAAACTTTACATTCAACTTTTGAACAAACCTCAAAATCAGCTGTGAGGCATTTCCTATCATAAGAATATCATCCACATATACACAAACATATATACAAAATTTGATGCTTAGTCTTGAAAATGAATAGAGAATCATCTGCTACTGATTGATTAAACCCTCCAATAGTCATATATTTCTCAAAACAGGTTCTCTGTTTGAGTCCATATAAGGCCTTATTCAAATTGCAAACGTAATGAGGTTTATGAGGATTTTCAAACCCTTAAGGTTGACGCATGAACATTTCCTCATTCAAGGACCCATTCAGAAAGGAATTGTTGATATCTACTTGGCTTACATCCCAATCGGAAGACACTGCAAGAGACAAGACAATTATGATGGTATAGGCTTTAGCCACTGGACTAAAGGTCTCAGTGAAGTCCATTCCATAGGCCAAGTGATATCCTTTAGCAATAGGTCCGGCCTTGTGTATAAGGATTGATCCATCATGTCTGAGCTTTTCCTTGAAAACCTACTTATTTCCCACTAAGTTTTGAGTTTTGGAAGGTGGGACCAGATCCAATGTGCGGTTCTTGCATAGAACCTCAAATTCCTCCTCTATAGCTTTTTTCCACTCAGGTAGGACAAGAGCCTCTGATGACTTGAAAGGTTCTGTAGGGCATGAACGAGATTTAGCTTGGGATTAGACATTATAGGCTTTGTGAAAGCAAGGTAACTGAATGTTGAGGCCAAGACATTGATGTTGGGGCTACAACAACAATCACTATATGTTCGAGGTTGATTTGACTAGTGGAGAAAATGCCGGATGATCATGTGACATGGGAGTATGACTAAATGGAATTAACAAATGACTCATTTAAGGATGAAGAAGGTGATGTTGTAGCAAATGTTGGGGATCATAGTTACTTCTTTGTAGTTTGGAAGAGTGCACCTACTATGATTGATCTTTACCTTGTGTTGTTTCAAAGTCAATGATGTTAGACGCTGATTGGTATGAGGTATTAAAGAAGGATATATATTGAGAATCGGAAGGAAGGTCCAGAATTACACAGACCTATGAGGGCCTTGAGTGAAACCTCCTTAAATAGGAACTCATTTTCGTTGAATATCACATCTCTAAAGACATACAACCCTCCACTGTAGTCTAAACACTTGTAACCTTTGTGATGTGGACTTATCCCAAGATAGGCACACTTCCCAGTGGTATTGGAATTTGGTTTTATGGTATGGTATGAGGTAGGGAAGCAAGAATATCCGAACACCTTGAGGAAAGAGTAATTACACTTGGTTTTAAAGAGGATTTCATGAGGAGATTTTGATGTAGAACATTGGTAGGTACAATTTTTATGATTGAGACTACTTCAAGAAAGCCGTCCCACAAGAGATTCAAAGGTAGGAATGCCCGAGCAAGAATGGGTGAATCCCACTTCTATGATATGCTTATGTTTTCTCTTAGCTCTCTCATTTTGGGTATGAACACGAGGACATGAATGCCTAAACATGATCCTATTTTGCTTTAGGTCTCATAAAATTCCTATATTCCTTACCCAAGTCAAACTGTATGCATTTGATGGGTGGATAACTGATTTTAAACCGTTTTTCTTAATTGAAGGAAGGTTTCAAGAGCCTTACCTTGGTCTTGAGGGGAAAGATTCAAGTAAATCGAGAGCAAATAATCTATAAAATGCATATAATAGCTATAACTATTCAGGAATTTTACTGATGCAGGACCTCATAAGTCAATGTGAACAAGATCAAACAGATTATATGCGCTTAAAATGACTCTCGGATTATTGCATCCAAATTAATATTTCGTAAATTATTTTCGACAACCCCCCATGTGAAGCAACTAATTAAGCTTTGCATAATTAAAAATTAATCTAATCTTCACCTTCAATGAGAAACTCTGCATCATTTGGCATGGACAAGACCATATGTATAGCACAAAAAAGAGATTACAAGATTTTGATACAATCTTAAAGAAGCTGTTGATTCCTTATTCTCAAGATAACACCCATCTTAGAAGAACAATCTTTTTGTTCATAAACAAAATACAATACCGTTACATGCATAACACGCGTATTATAACAACAATAATTATTGATCAATCAGTACTAGGTTTCAAAACAACCATATATAATTGTGCTTATATCATTGTTCTAATTAGTTATCTTTCCCGGGCTCTTTCGGATTTACCGGTGGTCGTGGCGGCGTTGCTCTCGAAACCGCCTCGCTTGTTTCGAGCCCACTTTTCTCCTGTAGTAATATTAATTAATTATGCAAAAAAAAAAGCATAAAAATAGAGCTAATCAAAATGCAAAATGCAAAATGCAACTAATGCCCTCTTGTTTTCTAAACACACCCCACCCCCTACCCCCACCCGCCCCCTCCCTCCCCTCAACCTCCCTCCCAAACCACCTCAAAGCTTTCTAAATGATTCAAAAAATGAGAAGGACCGTGTGGTTCAGATGTCTTTACATGTCTAATTAATCTCTATATACGTGTGGTGATACTAGATAAAAATTTGTCGAAAAAAGAAGCTGACCTGGGGATCAGGTAGTGTTTCAACAGCAAAGGAAGCATTTTCCTCAGAATCATTCTTGATTGGAAAGCTTGGAGGAACATCTTCTGATTTATCAGCCATTATTAGAGAGAAAATAAAATCAAAGGATGGATCTTGTTTGCAATAATTGAGCTTTTAATTTTCAAGTTCTCCTTACTCTTTATTACTGTTAATCTAGGATCCTATGCGTGTGTATATATATATATATATTGTGTTTTTTTTTTTGTTGCTTTTTATTTTTTATTTTTTTATTTTTTGAAAGTTTTATTTTTCTTTTTCAAATGCTTTATTGTTTTGCCGAGGGTAAGTCCAACCCATGATACCAAATTATGAGTATCAAAATCAAATTTTGATATCTTTGAATACTATCCATTTGGGTATAAATATTTATCTCTAATAGGAGGGTTCAAATAATAGTGTTAATATTTATTTTTGTTTTTATTAAATATTTTGATGATCTTAATAATTTTTATGCGTGTGTGTTTTTTCGTATCCATCAATTTTTTTAATTATGTAATTATAATTATTTTTGAAAAGCTATATACAATGTCTATCGTATATAAAATCCATATTATGATACACGGAAATGAATATTAATTTACAACAAGCTGTAGCTAATTTTTTTTTATTTAATAATAATTCTTAAAAAATATATATATATACTTTCCAAGTTCCGACCATCGGATCTGTGTTTCGGTGCCATTTGTTGAAAATAAAAATACTAGAAACTTTTAACAGACAAAATGAAAATTAGATTTAAAAGAAAAATAGATTTGAAGAAAGAAAATATGGATATATTGAGTGTGATTTGGGTATTTATAGTATGTTGTAAAAATATATAGCCGTTGCGTTATATTTCCGTTGCAAAAATATATATGTTGTACTATCAATTTATTTATTTTTTGCCAATCAAAAAAAAGAACAAAGCAAGAGACAAGGAGGGGGGGGACAAACCCACATGGGCTTGCAGGGAGCACTTCTTAGGCTAAAAAACTTTCAACCGGTGCATGTATGTGTTGGGAGGCAGAAATTGGAAAATCAGTTGTGTCGGTACGTGACATCAGAATCGCGCCACGTCTTTTCCGACATGTAAAATCGTGTAAATTTAAAGATCGCTTACGTTCAAACGTAAGGATCCTTACGTCGATCCTTAAGGAAATTCAAACAAAATTTCATACAAAAATCACTCAACACAGATTCCTTACGTTTAAACGTAGAGAAATTCTTGTCCATTCAAATTTTATTTTTTTTATATTTTATCGACATTCTTCTCCACTCCAATACGCGGCTTTCACGCGCTTGGTAATTTCTTCTCCGCCATTGATTCTTCAAGCTCACCAAATCCATGAGAGTGTTATAATTAGAAAATGAGAAATTTACGTTAAATGTAATAAATTAAATAAATTTGAAAACAGAGAAAGAACACTTCACAAGAGAGAAAAAACACTTCACGATCTTTTTTCTTAAAAAGGAATAATATTTAGAGGTTGATGTAGAGGATAAAATTAAATAATAATCATTATAATTTGTTGAGTGTTCATAATTTTATTTTATTTTTAAAATTACAGGAATTTTTATAGCAAAAAAAAAAAAAAAAAAATATCTTGCAAAATTTTGCTTACAAATGTTAAATAACAAAATGTCAATAAAATATAAAAAAACAAAAAAAAATTTTGAATGGACAAGAATTTCTCTACGTTTAAACGTATCTGTGTTGAGTGCTATTTGTATGAGATTTGGTTTGAATTTCCTTACGTTTGGGCGTAAGCGATCTCTACGCTTGAACGTAGCGATCCTTACGCTTATTCGATTTTTCCACGCCGGAAAAGACACGACTGATTTCTGAGTCATGTGCGCCGACACAACCTCGATTTTCCAATTTACGGTTGGGAGGGTATAAGTCAAGAGTTCAAATATTGTATCTCTCCTGGTACCACACCTAATTTTGATACCTATCAATTCTTTCCATTGGAGATGCTAATACCTTTCTATAGGGGTCAAAATTTGATTTTGACTTCTACCATTGGACTTGCCCTAAAGTTTCGTAAATAATGTAAATCGAGAGTTATACCTTAATGATGAAGTATGTAATTGTTGCATGCACTCTTTTTTTTTTTTGAAAGAAATCAATATAATGTATCGAATTCTTCCACTCCAACTCAAAGGCAAGACTGTCACTGAAATACATTTGTAATCTCTGTATTTTTTAATTTGCTTTGTTGTTAATGCATGGAATGATTCTTTCCACCGGGAAAACAGCTGTTTATAAGGCAGCATATTTATTGTATTAAAATGTTATTCATCTACAATTGGTGAACAACCCTAGGATAATGCAACGTAAAATATTACAAGTTGTCCTAGCTACTAGTGTTTGTTTAATGGATTACTTGTTGCTCCTTTCACCATTTTCATATTTATTTTTGACAGAAGTATGTTTGAATCATAACACCCTGAGTCAATATATAAAAATGTATAATAATACATTTTTATACTAATAATCATGATGCAAACTTATAACAATTACCACAACAAAGTATCGCTGTGCATTGCAGAACAATGCATATATCGCAAAACATCATGAACATCTTAAAGCGTAGCAAATGTATTAAAGGCATTACAAAGCAGAGAAAATAGATTGTTATGACATTTTTCTAATAATGAGATGTACTTAGTTAAATCTGGCTACCAACCGGCGTATGATCTTAAATTTCGACATGTCAATAATGCAGAAGGAATCTTCTTCTGGTTCTGGGGGTCATCTTTGGAACTCCTTTTGGAGTTTGAAAGTAAAGCCATGTATAATACACTTTATGTGGAAGCAGTGACGGAGTGGGGGTCAAATTTAAAAAAAAAAAATTGAAAAAAAATGCAACAACCGGGTCTTGAACAAGCAATTTCACATATTAAGGTTATACTTCTAACCATATGAACTAAATAGGCAATTATAATAAAATTTGTCTGAAATAATATGCATACACGATCTTTAATATTATTAGAGGGGTATTTTAATAACTTCGCATAAAAAGTTCAGTGGGGGCTGTGCACCTCTCCCCCCCCCCCTTTCTATGCTAGGTCCGTCCCTGTGTGGAAGGTCCTAACCAATGCGCTCCATACGGCTTGTGAGCTACTTAAGTGCAAGTGGTTTAAGCTAGCGATGGTGTTTGTCAGCTTTGCGAAAATTCCACGGAGACCATCTGGCATTGTTTGGTTGAGTGTGAATTCCCCAAAGCACTTTGAAAGCGTATTCCTAACGGTAATTTGTTGAGCCCCCTTCGATTGCAATTCTTTCTCGACTACTTTGACTGGCTTGTTAAGAAAGACAGAACGCTAGATATCATCCTCTTCGTGTGCTTGCTTTGGAATATTCGGAAGGCGAGGTGTGGACATAATTTTGAACAAAAAGAAATCCGTTTAGATTCCATCATCGCCCAATCAATGGTTGAATATCCGAGGAATACGCCTCGCCACTACAGCTGAGAATTCACCAATCCTACTTGTCCGCCACCTTTGCCTATCAAGTGGAAACCGCCGATCCTAGTATCCGCAAATTTAATGTCGACGCTTTGGAGATGGAGTTGCAAATGTGGATGGATTTCTTTGAAATCGTGAAGGAATCATTTTAGAAGCTTCTCAGAAAGCTTGAGGGCGGGTTTGAAGTGTCCATTGGTGAAGCAATGACTGTTTATCGTGCTTTGTTTCTTTCTCTTAGTTGGAGCTTTTTCCGAGTTATTTTTGAAAGGGACTCGCTCACAACGTACCACCAACTCATATCTCTTAGCGAGGATTTTTCCCCTTTGAGAAATATCATTGAAGATTAAAAGAATCTGATGCCCGCTTTTGTCTCAATCTCCTTCTCTTTCGTTAAAAGGCAAGAAAATATTCATATCCATTTATTAGCTCGTGAAGGTCTTAAACTCGTAGGACATGTAGAATGGAGTGTTTCTCCGTCCCATCATGTATTTTTGGCTTGTTTTGCTGATAGCAGTTAATAAGATTTCAAGTTTTCCCCGAAAAAAGACATATATAATTAATGTAACATTTTTTTAATCTCTTACCTAAGTGTAGATGTGAAAAACAGATAATAAATAATATTTGGGAATTAAAAATCAAATAAAAATGATTTTCTTTTAACAACTTTATCCGTTAATAAAATAATAGAGGGAGTATATTGTTAATGAGTATAAACATTTGATGAACGATATTTTTTTTGAAGACATTTGATGAACGATATTGAGTTGAAGTATTCTACCAAGTATGGTAGCTTTATTTCTACCAATATTAAAAAAACCAAATACATGCTTTCAACAACGCACCAGTGGTCTAGTGGTAGAATAGTACCCTGCCACGGTACAGACCCGGGTTCGATTCCCGGCTGGTGCACATATTTCTTGCTATGAGGACAACTGCGCCTTCTGATGGATTTAGGGTCTATCACTTCCTCTGACTTAGTCGGAATGAAACTGGCGTTTCTGAGCTTGAACTTTTTTTTCCCAAATTTTCCTAGCTAAAAGCAGAAGGGAAATTGCTGATGAATTTAGGGTCTATCACTTCCTCTGACTATTATAGTCGGAATGAAACTGGCGTTTCTGAGCTTGAACTTTTTTTTCCCAAATTTTCCTAGCTAAAAGCAGAAGGGAAATTGCAACAGATCAGAAGCTGATAAGGCTTATATAAAAGAGTTAAATGTATACAAAATTAGATTAGATTCAAAGTTTACTTTCTTAGATTCATCATTGTTATATGCATACTTTCCTCTTTTATCAAGCATTGTCCAAATTGTGAAGTGCTTGTTCTGTTTTAATCAGGGGTGGGGGGTCCAGGAATTTTTACAAGAGGCTCATCGGACTCTAAAAATATAATTTATCTAAAAATTTGTTTCAGTGACGTTATCGGAGGCTAAAACTTTATTTTTAACAACAAAATGATATTTTCTAACAACAAAACTACATTGTTATAATACTAAAAAAATTTCTCACAGATCTCATATATCGCCATACGCGACCCCACCCTGGTTCACATACATCCGCCCCTTGTTTTAACTCAATTCCTTTGATTCCATGTTCTGTAAACTCAAGTTTCCATGCATTAATACATTGAATTTCTTAGTTCAATTCTTGAATTATTGAGACAACATGTGGCACATGCAACGCACGGTTTATTATGATATATGACTTATTGATTGATATAAGAATTAATGATGATAATGCAATCATATATAACAAAACGGTTATACCCCAACGACTGACATAGAACACTTTTGCATGGTGGGCGTAGATAATGATCAATGGGTCACACGTCACGATTAATGGTATAAAAATTTGTTGTGCCATTTTATTGCGGTATAACCGAGTCTATTCCGGCTAGAGAAAGACAAAAGCAATATCATTTTCTTCCTCTCTTCTGGTGTAATGTGTGAAAAGTTGCCACATTCCACATCTTTCTCATCACTTACTTATGAAAAATAAATATATTTCTATTTCTTCCCCGATCTCACTTGAATGTTATGAAGTGCTAAGAAGTGTTGAGCATTTTGTGATTCATATATATATATATATATTGTAGATTTTAGTGTAATAGTAATAATTTGTAAAAAATAAAATAATTGTCATTGATGAATTTAAATAAGTAAGAGACATATCTTTTATCATCTTGTTTGTCTTTAACTAGGGAATTTAGTGGTGGTAGATGCCAGGTTTGTTGTTTTAGAACTAGTGAAACGGATTCTCAGTAACGACTCTGAGTCACCTCTTATATGTTTTTTAACTTATTCGACGATATTAAATACGGTGAAGAAATGTAGCAAAGAACGAACCGCTCGTAACGCATTTTTTAGCGCGCAACAATGAAAAAAATAAAACATTTTACGCCGATCTTCTTTCTGATACCACAACCTACCACACAACTCTACCCTAGTCAATAACACACTCTTTCTTATCTACTACACACATTATCAATCACCCAACCGCACTTATCCCAACATTTTTAACACTCACATATCCAATCCTACCTGACCATGCCCTACACCACATTATCTTACCACATCATCCAACCATATCATCCTACCCTACCATACATCACCGAATTACATCTCATACCTCGCCTTACCTACATTAAAGCACACCCTACCACTGCACCCTACCTCTCTACTTACCTACAAACCTTAACCTACCTCTCAACCTACATATTAATTCACTATCCTAATGTGTTTATTACACCATATTTTATCTCATCCCACCCTACCTTACCTTACCCACCACCCCATCCTACTCTACTCTACAACTCCCTACCCTACCGTGCCCACCACCCATCTTACTATATCATACCCTTCCCACCACCCCAACCCAACCCACACCACCTACCTAACATCACTTTCCTCTTACACACCACCACGTGTTTTATCGATTTTCATTTCATTCCATCCGATTTCCTCCCTGGTCAATTTTCATTTTATGAAAAAAATTAATTCTACAATGTCGCCCTTACAAAACCAGACGGTCCAAAATAACAAAATGGCGAAAACACAAAAAGCAACAAACGAGAGTAGAAGAGATGATTTTTGGTGGTTTATACAGTGAGGCGAAATTTAAAAAAAGGAGGCCACGTGCGTACGCATACCCTTTCCCTTTGTTATTTAGATAGGAAAGGAAAGAAAAAAAAAATATGTTTTTTTACAAAAAAATTCATTTCAAAATTTTAATATTTCATGAATCGCCAAACCAAATATTTTTAAGCAAGAAATATAGATCGTGAGAAATACGTCGTTGACTTATATCTTGAAAATAATATATCCACATAAACGAATGATATGTTTTTTATGAAATGAATTTATTTTAAAAATTATATAATATTTAATGTAAACGCTAACAAAATTGTTTTGGCATGATACAAAAGATTGTGTCGGTAATAAGTCGCGGCTTTATATTTTGAAAATAGTCATACATTTGCAACATATATTCACACATTAAAAGGCGATATAATTGAATCATCCAAACGAAACAATTTAATTCAAACCCTTCTTCTCCAAAAAAAAAAAAAAAAAAAAAAAGACTTTTCTCGGTGGCCTCACAATAACAAGATAAAAAAGAAAGAAAAAAAAAACTGGCCGCTTCCACCAACGAATAAGTAAAAAACGAAAAAAAAAAAAAACAAGTGTCCACAAACAACAACTTTTCCCTTCTTATTAGTATAGGAAGATATAGTAGACAAGTGTTAGGTTTGGGATCTTACTGTTGCATGGGTAGACGTTAATTCAACATAAATCATTTGTTAAATAATCTTTTTGGCTTTACTCACATAATAATATTGATCTATAACATATAGTATCATATGTTGTTCCTTGACAAGTTATGATTTCCAATCAACAATTTTATTTGCTAATGAAAACCGTGCAAAAACAAAACTATGCTAAATCTACTGGATCAAATGTAACGTCCCGTTCCCGGATACCGAATCTTTATCTGGAAGTGGAACGCTTGGCACATGACATTTAGAGAAAACCGTAAATCCCACGTAAGTCTTACGTCATGACATAGTAATTAACGAAAAACGCGGAAGAAAAAAGAAGCAAAAGACTCGGGACCAAACCCTCAAAGTCTTCTATAGAAAGTAGAAACAACACGTACACCAAAATAGAATATTGCTGCCATACTAGGTTCATAATTATCCGAAATCACTACTCAATCCGTTACGCTTCAACATGTCTACAAAAGGAAACTACTACAACTAACTTGGCACACATGCCTTGTTAAAAAGAAAGTAACAATAACCACCAATTGCCCGTAAATATACTCCATGGACTCCATCTTAAGCTAGCTCTTCAAGCTCACCATCAAACTATTCAAGTACCTACATATCTTCTTATTCCAAGGAAATGAGTGAGCATTGTAGACTGTCCAGTAAGGAGAAAGATAATCAAAAGAGAGATTCATGTTTGTCAAATGTCGGGAGACATGAGATGAATTATTTCATCCAATTACAAACAGTTGAATGCACGCAATGACTTGAAGCATATATACAAAAATTACTTTAAAGCATAACTTGAAACATAATGAAATCCACTTTAAAATCACGTTGAACAATGTATAGAAAACATCCCTATTAACTATGTTCAGTTCATTGACTACTTACTTGCAATGCTTAATCTACTGCTCAAACTCATGTAAGCTATTTACCAATCTATAACTTACCTGTCGACTAACTGTAACATGTTCGTGTCTTGTCTATCATGTTCATATTCTTACGTATTTAGCATAGTCATGTTCTTGTCTTGTCTTTATAATCATGCTCATTACGTAGCACAACAATACTTAACTTGAGGGCACGGCGTGCAACACGGCTAATACGACTAACCATACCTCTAATCATGGGACTTAGGGACCCACGGGACTTAGGGACCGTCGTCTTGAGAACGACATGGTTAATACAACTAGTCATACCTCTGTCACGGGACTTAGGACCCATGGTACTCCGTTCAGTAGATTGCTAGTAATTGTTACCTTGCTAAGCATAAGTGGGCAGATAAATAAGCATGTAGGAGCACACAAAGCCCATAAATTCTGGTTAAAGTCCACATCTAAGTGACGTAAGCATACAAAGGCCATAACAAAACCAAACTACTATACTATCTCCACTACTCACATAAAAACAAATACATAAAGTATCCTGAAAACAGACTAACATGCTAGAAACACAGTTTATGTCATAGACTGAACCAAAAAGCTATTCTGGAGTTTTGGCCTTGCGTTTTCCCGGGAGAGTGCCCGGGAAAGCGGCCCAGACAACTACTGTAGAACCACTGTCTGTCCCTATAGATACCCGACAGTTATTCTAACACATAAACATGTCAAAATTCATGCAGTTTAACAAAAGTACAATACTGAAAATGACTTAAAACATAAACTTGAATAAATATGTAATCTTTTGATAAGAATAACTCATTATCTCGTAAACGTAACGAAACTGAAATCCAAACAACGAACATCTAAGGTTAACCTTCAAACTCTTGCAAATCTACGAGCAAACGGCAATCCTAACATCAAAACTACGAATTCCAACTTATACGAGATCAAAACAACGAAAACAACGAGGGACGACGATGATTACCTTCAGAAGGTGAAATCAACCACGAAACTACTTCAAAGTTTGAACTCACTGCATTGATCTGCAGAACATGCCCAGAAAAGTCATCTGAATTGCCCATGAGCCAAGTCTGGGGCACTTTCCTGGGAAGGTGGCCAGGACATGCAGCGGCCCAAAAATTAACTGAAACCCTCGATAACGCGAATCTTATGAAGTCCAAGGTTTCCTGAGACCCTTTTATCGACTTTCTTAAGTCTTATGTTGTTATAAAACTTCATGAAACTTAAAATAAAAAAAAAAAAGGAAAAGAAAAGAAAACTATTTTTGAGAAAAACTGAAATACCCTTACAAATTCCAATAGATTTCACGTAGAAATTCAAGGATTTGACACCGAACAAACGATTTTATCCTTCAATTGTTTCTTTTCGATCGGATATTGAAAATTAAAAACCTTTTATCGGACATTAATCTTCATGCAGGTTAATTTGTTATATATGCCAGAAGTTGCCACGTTTGTGATAGTACTGAGAGGTGAAAGCAACATGAACGACCAACAGTTCTCCCACGTCTTTCTCCCTTTACAGCCACCAAAATGCGTACCAAACCATCAATCACCACCTCTCATGGCCTCACCATTTCATAAACATACATACACACCTTTCACTAACCTCCAAAACTAAACTCGGTCGACAAAGAAAACTCATAACTCTCTCTGATTAATCCTCGGAACACAACTTTTTTCTTTTTTTTTTCCTTCCTGAAATCAAATCCCAGATTCAGCTTTATCCTTGATGGCCATAGTCAGGCCGTTCTTTTGTGAATTAAAGTCCCAAACACCACCTGCGATTCAGAAGACGGAGGCGGCGCCGGTGGTGTTGCCGAAGCTGATGAGGGTGCAGGCAGCTGATCAGCCGGAGAGATTGTTGACGGCGTCAAACACAGACAAGGCGACGGGGAAGATTGTTTTGCAGCCGAGGCTTTGTACGCTTAGAACATACGGGTCGGATGATCGGGTCGAAGTGATTAGAAATGGAGGCGGCGGCGGCGGCGGTGGTGGTGGTGGAGATGAAGTGTCGCGGTTTTTCGGGACATTGTCGGAATATATAGAGAGCTCAAAGAAGAGTCAGGACTTTGAGATCATCTCTGGTCGTCTTGCCATGGTAGGAAAGCTCTTTCTTTTCCACTTTTCCACTTCCATTCATATACAATCACCACATTAATTAACTATATATGGTGCACTATATATGGTGCTGTAATGCTATATATGATGCACGGATACTTCTGTTCGATAACGTGATAACGTCGTTTCCAATACATAAGAGTGATACTTACCACGTACTTAGGATATACGTCTAGGGATAAATTTGTAAATTTTTAAAGTTGTATACGAGATTCATATATGCATATTCATAATTGGGATATCTAAAATATATATGTTTTAAACTAAGTAAATATCATTAGATCTAATAAATGAAAAGTTAATTTGTCCAAAATGATGGAATTAATACTACCAAAAATGAAGGGACATGTACTTGAATTTATAAGGTTTACTCATGATTTTCGTACTCGTATCCTATATTTTATAATATGCCACTTCCGTGTATCTCGTATCCGCTTATCCATTCCGTATCTGTACAACCTAGGTATAATGCTACATAATATATCACGCTATAAGACATACTGATTGATATAATTCTCACGAATATCATGCTCAATTAGTTAAAACTATGTTGTGTCACTTATCGCAACGTTTTTGTTGTGGGTTATGCTTTTATAACTAATTCAAAATACTACGTAATAAGGAAATTGTTACAACACAATTTCATACTATTGGTCGTGGTGGAATCAGAGAGAAAATATATGGTGCAATTAATATTTGAGATTTATACCACACATAAGGGTGTCATTAATCCTTACACACTGTCTCACTCACAAAGTGGCGGTGTGTGGTGTGTGAAAACGATTATTAATTCCAGATTTCCCCATTCAGATTGTGTTTGCAGCCACATTAACATCAGAAGGTTTGACCGGAAACTCACTGTTCAGAAAGACGGATATACAAGGCATTGTTGAAGCTGTATTAGTATGCACCGGAGCCGTCGCCGGAGCCGCAATATTTGCTTATTTTTCAAGTAATCGTAACAAAGTAGGCACAATCTTTACAGTCAGGTGCAATGCCTTCATTGATTCTTTGATTGATCAAATCGTCGACGGTTTGTTTTTCGAGACTGAAATCAGTGACTGGTCTGATGATGTCTGATCGATTTGAAATTATTGGATGTGTAGAAATTTGGAATAAGCTGCAATATATTGAGCATTATGGAAATGCATTTATATATATATATATATATATATATATATATATATATATATATATATATATATATATGATATATTGATCTTAAGCCTTAAGTATTTTGTAATTAAGAAGATGGTTGGTACGACGCGTATATATGGAAGAGCGTTGCAATGTTGAAGGAAAAAAACGTGTTGTCTTCAGAGGAGGCGAAAACTTCAAAATAATTTTGAAGATTTGGTCCCAAAGGTCAAGAGTAAGAGATGTACAATCCTAATGATTTGTTCAAGAAAAAAATGTGTTTTCTTCTGAGGAGGCGAAAACTTCAAAATAACTTTGAAGATTTGGTCCCAAACGTTAATGATTTGATCCTACGAAAAGATGTACAATCCTATTAATGATTTGATCGTGAAGACCCATGATTATATTTTTTTTTCTTTTAATTGAGTTATTTTCATAGAGCTTTCTTAGTTAAATATTTTTAACGAGGCAATCAGGCAATCCTAAATAGCTTTCTTTTTTTTCTTTTCAAAACGATCATTTTATTAACAACCTCAAAATGAGGTAAACCAAATTACAGCAGTATTCATAAAAATGGGAAAACCATAAAACTAATCTAATTCCTGCTTGGGTTTTAAGTTTCTCGCCTCTCAATCACGCGTGATATAAACACGAATGCCGGTGGTCTATCTCCCCACTACCATGTTTAAACCGGTTTCGCCACATCCATATACCATAAACCCTCTTTCCAAATGTACTCCCATATATTCGCACTAAAAAGGGGTTCTCTCGATCTGTGCTCAGATTCACCGATCCAATCCTTCGGGTCCTCACTTGGAAGAATTGCCTTTGCAAGTACTTGGTACACAGTTGTCCCATACCTCTCTCGCCCATGTACGATCTCTTAAGGTGTGTGCAATATAGTTTCATCCCCTTCTCATTGCATTGCTTACATATTGGGTCATCTGCAACGTGTCTCGGTATATAGTCTTTCATCAACAACCAACGATCGTGTGCCACCATCCACAGAAGGATGTTATTGCGAGTTTTCTTTTAACTGAGTTATTTTAATGATTTTTAGAAGATTTATGAAATTGATATGCAACAAATCAGGTTAAGTGGCGATTCAAATGATTTATTAATTAAATCTACGAGCACAAATTTATTAATTAAATCTACGAGCACCGCTACATTGATAAAGAAAATCGGAGTCCAATATAATTAAATCTACAAGCAACGCTGCATTGTTAAGTCAGTAGCAACGTACAAAACTTTTTCAATGATTTATAAATAAAAGTTTATATTATAAAAAAAAAGGTTAAGTCATGGGAGGAATGGAGGCAGAAGATCCAATGCTCAGAGGATAAATTATTACGAGCAACTAGCTTCATCCTGCGCTTAGCAACCACCCTGCTACTCCTGCCTCCGGGAGGTCCCTGCGCTCAATCTCTCCCAATAATAAGGCATTTAGCCAAACTTTTCAGTCAAAAAAAAAAAAAAAAAAAAAAAAAAAAAGAGGATAAATTATTATAACCAAAATTTAAAGCAACACAATCAAATCGCATCAAAATTACATGGAATACTCTCGATTTTTGAAATGTAGCTTGATGTTGCTGACTTCAATGCACCTCTTTTATATTTATTCTTCGTCATAAAATATGTTTCATTTTAAATGCTTTTATATAAATTAAGAAAATTATTGAATGTCATGAATTTTAAAGAAAAAATATCTAAAATACCTTTTACTTTTATTAATGAAATGGTTATAAAGTACATTGAAAGGTAATTGGATTATTAATAAATTAGGGCAGAGATAGAAAAATCTTAATAAATGCTTCTTTTAATATAGAATGCCTTATATATTTGGACAAACAAAAAAATGTAAAGTGACATATGACGATACAATGTTTCACCCCTCCACGTGTCGTCATCCAGTTGGTCTCCACGATATGAATGAGAGTCAAGGTCTGCATGTCGATGCCAGGACTCGGGGCTACGACGATCGACATCCAAGCAGTGTAGACGGCGAGAGTCCGCCTCGACCACCGTAAGTGGGTTTAGAGGGGCGAGTCCGCGACTAGCTACGATGACCCATTATCAGCATGATAACTTGGGCAAGGTCCATTAAGGTTAAATGTGACAATAGCCTAAGCCGACCTAATATTAGGGTTAGGGCATGCATTATCATTGTAAATACCATGTTCCAGGAACTACGTAAGGCTGGATTCCTGGACAATTACAGGATACGTAGGCAATCTAAGACAAGCTCTTAGACTCAGCCGCAAATCATAAAACCTACAACACGTTCTTAAGGCATTGGGGTTTTGAGTATTCATCATCAGATTCATTCAGGCCCGGATTAATTAGGTGACATAGTCCATCATCGCCATTGGCGCTAGAAGGAGGGCCTTCTACCGTTGAATACACCAAGATCACGATGCCTCCCAAGAATAAGACCGCCAAGAAAACTACTTCCAAAGCCACGGATCAACGGGGTTCGCGAGATCAACGAGCATGTGGATCTCGGATCCACTGAGAACAAAGGATCCGGTCTTTGGATCCTATCCACGAAGATCCATAAGAGGAGAAGCAAGGTCTTGCTCCGGAACATCAAGTTATCGTGGATCAATTGGCAGCGGCTGATCGCGAATTGATGTCCAAAATTATAGCGGAGGCGTTCATGGCACAGAAACATGCAGACGGCGACAAGAAGGACGCCGCCGACAATGCCAAGCACATCCCTAGGGAAGAGATCAGTGCATCGTCCAGCTCCGTGGAGAAAAAGAGACATAAGATTCAACAGAAAACATCAAAGGATGGATGAGGATAGCGTTAGGCAGGAACTGGACGTTATTCTGGGCAAAAATCAGGTCTCACTGTGGTTGGAATCCCCCTTTACAAAGGAAATTGAGGATTTTCCCAAACCCAAAGGGTTTAAAAATACCGAAGATAGAGCCTTATGATGGCATCACAGATCCTGAAGACCATCTACACAGGTATCTGTCTCACATGAGGTTAGATGGGGCTCATGATGCGATGTGGTGTCGGGCCTTTGAAACATTACTCGTCGGTCGAGCCAGAGAGTGGTTCACCAAGCTACGACTAGGATCGATCTCTAGTTTTGCTATGTTAGCTCGCAAATTTTGAGATGCGTTTATTGTAACCAAGAAGTTTCACCTAAGCGCTACACACCTTATGAATATGAAGCAACAAAAAGATAAAACTGTGATTAATTATTTGAAGAGATTCAACCTCGAGGCCATGCAAGTCGAGGACGTAGATGATCGGCTTCTGATCACGTCGTTTGTGGGAGGGATGCGTAATACAAAGTTGTATATGAAGTTGAGCAGAGATGTCCCTCGTACCATGGATAAATGTGTTAATGTGGTGCATAGATTCTGTCAATGAGAAGAGGCAGTGCGTAGGCACACCCAATCCGACTGGATGGATTCAAAGAAGGACACTCGAGGTCCAAATAAGAATCAATCCAAAGGACAGAGCACGGAGAGCAAGCCGACAGTCTGGGATCGTATCACGGCTCCCGTCTCCGACCGCCTGGGAAAGAAAGGAGCCCCACGTGACAAAGATTTCATCCCCCTTAATAGGTCTCGGTCGGAAGTGTTATCCATTATGCTCTCGAAGAACATAGCAAGGAAACCGAGACCATTAAAAAGGCCTCGAAAGAAGAGAAATCCAAAAAATTATTATGAGTTTCATGAGGATATAGGTCATACAACGGAGGATTGCGGCGACTTGAAAAGAGACATCGACGCCTGTATTCAAGAAGGTAAGCTGGATGAAGTAGTCGATAGATCTCAGTATAATGAGCCCAAAGGGCGCAGAGAGTACAAAAGGAAGAATTCGGATCAAGATCCAGGTCGTGACGTTCAGAGACGTAGGGACCGATCCCCACGTCGGGACCAATCTCCAGATCGAGAGAGAAACAACAGGGGCGGCCCCGATCGAGACAGGTATGACGATAATCGACCCAATAATTATGTTAATACGATCTTTGGGCCATCTGAGAATGATAAAGACCGAGCCATTCAAGAGCCGATTGATAGCTTGAGGGATAAGAAGAGACTGAGATTTACAACAGACGTCGGGTATGGACCTAAGGATGATATTCTTAAGGATCGGAATCCAAGAGAAGGGCTGGTGATTGAGGCGGTGATTAGCCAAACTCGGGTATCGAGAGTCTGTGTCGACAACGGCAGTGTAGTAAACATCTTGTACTACTCGGCGTTTAAGGCAATGAAACTGAAAGATGAAAACATGGCTCCTTTGGCATCTCCTTTGTTTGGATTCATAGGACAACCGGTCCACCCCATGGGATCGATAATGTTGCTAACGACGGTTGGGGATGGCGAAAGAGGAAGGACCCTTGAATTAAACTACGTGGTAGTCAAGGCTCCTTCGGCATATAATGTTATTCTGGGTCGACCTGCTCTCTTCGACCTACGCGCTATCATCTCCACTATCCACAATAGCATGAAATTCCCTACCAGGGACGGCTCGCATGAAGTAAGAGGAAACATTGAGGCTGTGAGGAGCTGCAACTCCATCGTCATGGATGGGAAAATGGCTGTGCAGCAAGTCCTGATTGAAGAGTTGGTTCCGGAAGAAGAAGAAGAGAAGAGTTGGATCTCGGTTGATCCCATCGATGATGTTCGTCTATGGGAAGACGAAAAAGACCAGTGTGTGCAAGTCGGAATTTGGATCCCAACTAAAGAAAAACAGTTGATGGTCGAGTTACTAATCAAGTTTAGAGATGTCTTCACGTGGAAGGCCGACGACATGCCAGGACTATCCCCAGATATAACAGTCCATAAGCCCGAGATAGATGAGGGTCGGAAGCCGGTCAGACAGAAAAAGAGGAGTTTCGTGCCTGAACGAAACCAAGCCATAGAGAAGGAAGTCGGGAAGTTCTTAACGGCCAAAATAGTAAGGGAAGTGCTCTACCCCGAATGGCTAGCCAACCCATTGCTAGTCAAGAAGCCTGACGGCAGCTGGCGTATGTGCGTGGACTTCACTGACTTGAATAAATCATGTCCAAAGGACTCATATCCGTTGCCAAAAATCGACAAGTTAGTAGACTCTACTATCGACTTCGAAGTGTTTGGTTTTCTAGACGCATATAAGGGATGCCATCAGATCATAATGGATCCTCGAGACGCTGAAAAGACAGCTTTCATCACGGAATTCGGCACTTTCTGCTATGTAACCATGCCTTTCGGGTTGAAAAACGCTGGGGCTACATATCAGAGAGCAGTCAACAAGATTTTCGCCAGACAGATCAGTTGGTGAATGAAAGTGTACGTCGACGACTTGCTCATCAAGAGCGGTCGATGAAACAATGATTTGTAGATGCTCGGGAAGTGTTTGAGGTTTTGAGGAAACCAAGATGAAATTAAATCCGAAGAAGTGCACCTTTGGGTCAGGTCGGGGAAGTTTTTGGGATACATGATCTCAAAAGACGGGATTCAAGCGAACCCGGATGAGATCGACACTTTGAAGAACATGCATGCACCTCGAAATATAAAGGAAGTACAGAGGCTCACTGGTCGAATGGCCGCCCTCAACAGGTTTTTATCGAGATCCGCTCAGCGAGCTCTACCATTTTTTAAGATTCTTCGTAAAGCTAGTCATTTCCATTAGGACGAAGAGTGTCAAAAATCCTTCGAGGACTTAAAAGCATATTTTTCGGAGTTACCCACTCTCACTCCACCTCAGGAATGAGAAAAATTGTTGGTCTATCCGGCAAGATGTGAAGAAGCGAAAGGAGAGTGCGGTTCGATTCGAGAAGGGGTCCACGGCCAAGTGCCAATTTATTTTGTTAGTAAAGCATTGCATGGACCCGAGATCCGATACTCCCCAGCAGAAAAACTAGCATTATGTTTGGTACGTGCCTCCAGAAAACTAAGACCATATTTCCAAGCCCATCCCATTACGGTGGTCATTGACCAACCTTTGAAACCCATCTTAGCAAAGCCCGACATGTCGGGTCGACTAGCAAAGTGGGTGGTGGAGATGGCAGAGTACGACATTGAGTTCATGCGCTGGATCATGTTAAGGCCCAAGCCTTGGCGGATTTTTTAGTCAAGGAATTTCCATCCAACTCGAGCAAGAGAAGCAAACCACGTAAGAACAAAGTGACACTCCAAGTCGATGGGGCATCAAGCAAAGAGGGGCAGGAGTTGGACTTCTTCTAATCAGCCCGAAAGGCGAAGAGTTCCCCATGCCCTTCGATTCGACTTCAAAGCGACAAACAACGAGGCTGAATATGAGGCTATGATCACAGTCCGAAGCTTGCTTTGAAATTGGGAGTCGATAATCTACTAGTTTACAAACGACTCACGCTTGGTGGTAAATCATATCAGGGGGAGTATGAGGCCAAAGAAGAAACCATGAAAAATTACTTAACGGTGGTTCAAGGCCTCATACCGAAGTTCAAGTCGGTTCAGATCGAGCAGGTCCCCCGAAGTCAGAATAAGAGAGCCGATGCATTATCTAAACTCGCTTCAAACTTCGTCTCGAATAAGAAGGTTTTAGTCGAGTTATTGACCGATATAAGCTACAGAGAATCAGAAGTGCAGCCGATCACCCAACATGCAACATGGTTGGATCCAATCTCCCTTTACCTGAAGAACGGAATCCTACCATCCGACAAGGTACAAGCACGAAAAATCCGACTTTGGTCAGCACGGTATTCATTCTTCGATTCCATCCTTTATCGATAATCTTTTGTAGCGCGATGGTTAAGATGTGCATCAGAAGAATAAGGTGAATATCTTCTTGAAGAAATTCACAGAGGAGCTTGTGGGAATCATTGTGGAGCTAGGATGCTTGCTCGAAAGTGCAAGCTAGCTGGATACTTTTGGCCGTCGATGCAACATGATGCGAACAACCTGGTTCAGAGGTGTAGGACTTGTCAAATCCATGAAAATATCACCCATCAACAGGCCCAAGAATGAACGTCATCTCGTCAGCCTGGACTTTCGATCAGCGGGGAGTCGACATAGTCGGACCTCTACCCCGAGCTCCGGCCAACAATAGATATGTGGTAGTTGCAGTGGACTATTTCTCGAAATGGGTCGAAGCCAAGGCTTTGACCGACATCGAGCTTCGACCATCAAAAATTCTCGGGTCGATATTTTTTGCGCAGTATGGAATTCCCAGGGCTCTGATCTTAGATAATGGCACTCATTTCGAAGACAGAAAGGTTAGAGAATGGTGCAACGAATATTGTATCAGTTAGCACTTCACCTCGGTAGCTCACCCGCAAGCAAACGGTCAAGTCGAGCAAACAAATCGACAAATCAAGCTAGGGTTTAAAAAGAGAGTAGAAGCCAAAGGTCGAGATTGGGCAGCACAACTTCCGAGCATCCTATGGTCGTATAGGACAGCTCCAAACTCTTAGACAGGAGAAACACCCTTTTTTCTCTAGTCTACGGATGCGAGGCGGTAATTCCCGCAGAGATCGGTCTTCCCTCTCCCCGAGTTCTAACAAACAATGTCGAAACCAACGCTCCTGACCTTCGACACGAGAAAGATAACATTAAGGAGCGAAGAGAAATAGCTTTAGCTCGAATGGCGAGATACAAACAAAAGATCTCACAGTATTACAACTCAAGGGTCAAGTACAAATACTTCAAAGTCGGAGATTTGGTCCTCAGGAAAATGAGGCAAGTCGACAAGAAGCAACTGGAAAGTTGGACCCGAATTGGGAAGGTCCGTATCAGATCTTGAAGGTTCACCCCAAAGGATCCTACCAACTCGGATGAGCAGATGGAACCACGATTCCTCGACAGTGGCACGCCAATAATCTGAGGAAGTACAAGAAACCTCTATAAATTAATACTCTTTACATTAATAACCTCTATAAAATAATATTTTTCTCCGGTCCCGACTTGGGCCAGTTCAAAAAATGACCAATTTCGATAAGATAATAAGATAATCATTTTTAGAAAAATCCATGTATAGATATACAGTCCCAATAATATCATAAATTAATAATTCTCCATAATCACAAAAATATATATGTTACGACACCTTTTAGATGAGAAGCCATTGTTTGGTATGGTTGTTTTTTTTATTAATCTTGTTTATATACACGGTAGTACATGCTATCACTATTATACATTGAATATTTTTGTTGTAAAATACAATGAATCAAATTAATGTATGTACACTTTGAATCTTATACGTCATATAAGACATTGAATTTGTAACTAATATACATTGAATTAAGTATAATACATAAATTAGTACAGTTCATTCTATTTAAATTTATATAATTAAAATTTAATTTTGTTTGATATCAAAAACTCTCTATAAATTAATAATTATTAATTTATCAATAAATAAATACCTCTCTAAATTAATAAAATCTTCCGGTCCCAACTATATTAATTTATAGATGTTTTACTGTATTACGGTTAATAAAACTTTATATCGATTCGTTCTTGTTTTTTCACTCTTATGCTTTGTAATAAGTCTATTTGACAATTTCATGAATGTTCTAATAAACATGTCTTTTCCCGAGATGCTTTTAAGTTTGTTAGGATCTACAGCCTTAACATTACAAGTCTAATGCGATATAAAATGTCAAAGGCAAGGCAATCGACAACGAGAAGGGAAAATCCACAGGTCGGACCCCTCAATATAGCCTAAAGCAAAACGAGCCTACAAGGCAAAAAATGCTAAGGCAACGGGAGAGTTCGCAAAGTCGGACCAAACGCCCATAAAATCAACTAGCAACAAGCAAAACGAGCCTGACGAGCAAAGAAGGCTAAGGCAGAGGGACGGTTCGCAAAGTCGACCATTCGCCGAGAGCATCGACCTACCCATAGCAAAACTAGTCCAAGTGACAAAAATGCAAAGGCTAATAGAGTCGATCTCAACTAGTCTAGAGACTTCATAGTGCAATAAGAACCAAAGGTTCATAATACACTTGGGGTCAACACGACATCAATAAGGCAAATAGGGCTGAGGGCCGACAAGCGAAGAGCTAATCGAGACGTGAAAGATAGACAAGAAAAGAAAAGGAAACAAAATACTATAAACATCGAGAAGTAGACCCCGGCCACTCGACACGCCAGTACAAACCCCATTAGAGTCCTGACAGCGTTGGGGGCTAGTTGAGATACAATTATCTCATAGTGATGTAGAACCGCTACGACGGCCGGGTGGAAATCTCAATCCACCAGAGAGTTGGGCTTCGTGATCGAGCAAAACCCTTCTTCCGGAGGCTCTTGGCGTATTGATGGTGGCCGGAAGGAGTTGGATTTCAAATCGAGGGTCGGGCAAGTCCAAACTTTTGACGGATTTTATCAATATCATCGGAAGAAAGGGCAGTGAGACAACCTTTAAGGCCCTTTCCCTCCATCCTAGTCACTAGTTTTTTGGGCTCTCTAAGGACATGAGGAAGTGAACCTACGGGTTCGCCTGAGAGTGGCCGGAGAAGATGATCAGGTTGAGCAGACAGCGAAACTTGACTGTTAGAAGGCGATTCGCTACCCCTATATGATTCTGTGGCACTACTAGACATGAGTAAATGCAAAAAGAAGAGGTAGAAACAAGAAATATGCTTACTTGGTATTTGGAGAGTATGAATCGAAAATGGTTAAGTAATCTCTTCCCCTGCTCTTTCTCTCCCCTTTTATGCTTGCTAAATTCTGAAATGATTTGAAAGGACGTGATTGAGGGAGTTATATCCCTCTACAAATCGCGAGAATCAAGGTAATGGCGTTACGGTTAACGAAAAAAATGACGCTTCCTTTGTGCCAAGATACGGGCGTTAGTGCGCCATGACGTCATGCCACGACACTATAGTCGGTTAGGGTTGCAGGTGGCTGGATTTTTCCTGCCCAATCGATGGTGCAACTCGAAGACGATTTCAAATGGCAGATTCGACCTCGGAAGACGGGAGTCGCCTCTCTCGAGTCTGGGGGGCTTATGACGATACCGGGTTTCATCCCTTCACGTGTCGTCATCTAGTTGGTCTCCACGATATGAATGTGAGTCAAGGTCTGCATGTCGATGCTAGGACTCAGGGCTACGACGATCGACATCCAAGCAGTGTAGGACGAGAGTCCCGTCTCGACCACCGTAAGTCGGTTAGGTCTGTTTAGAGGACATAGTCCGCACTAGCTACGAAGGCCCATTATCAGCATGATAACTTGGGCAAGGGGCAAGGGGCAAGGCCCATTAAGGTTAAATGTGACAACAGCCTAAGCCGACCTAATATTAGGGTTAGAGCATGCATTATCATTATAAATATCATGTTCCAGGAACTACGTAAGGCTGGATTCCTGGACAATTACATGATACGTAGGAAATATAAGATAAGCTCTTAGACTCGGCCGCAAATCATAAATCCTACAACACTTTCTTAAGGTATTGGGGTTTTGAGTATTCATCACCAGATTCATTCAGGCCCGGATTAATTAGGTGACATAATCTGTCATTGTCAACTTATATTCTGGGATGAAGGGAATATTAGTTCGAGGTTGAACCCAACCCAAAATGCTCTCATGTCCCGTCTTTAAAGTTGCTTGATTAGAAGATATAAATAGAAAGTTATGCTTCGATGAAACATTGCAAAGATTGTTTGTAGATCTTTTTTTGTATTGTTTTCTTAAGAAAACCTTCATTGATTCTTTGATTGATCAAATCATCGACGGTTTGTTTTTCGTTACCGAAATCAGTGATTGGTCTGATGATGTATGATCGATTTGAAATGATTGGATGTGTAGAAATTTGGAATAAGCTGCAATACATTGAGCATTATGGCAATGCATTTATATATACATATATACACACACACACACACACATATATATATATATATATATATATATATATATATATATATATATATATATATATATATGTATGATATATTGATCTTAAGCCTTAAGTCTTTTGTAATTAAAAAGATGTTTGGTACGATGCGTATATATGCAAGAGCATTGCAATGTTCAAGAAAAAAACATGTTGTCTTCAGATGATGCGAAAACTTCAAAATAATTTTGAAGATTTGGTCCCAAAGGTTAAGAGATGTACAATCCTAATGATTAGTTCAAGAAAAAAAAATGTATTTTCTTTAGAGGAGGCGAAAACTTCAAAATAACTTTGAAGATTTGGCCCCAAATGTTAATAGATTTACGATCTTATTAATGATTTGATCCTGAAGACCCATTATTATTATATATTTTTCTTCTTTTAATTGAGTAATTTTCATAAAGCTTTCTTTGTTAAATCATAATCATAATTATAATCATAATCATATTAAAAGAAATGAGTTGCTTTCAATGTAAGTGTTTTTCCTCGGGTGTTTAAGTAAAAGTGTTTCTTCCCAACTAGTTTATTTAAAATAATTTATATATAATAAATAAAATACGTAAATAAAAAATACATGCTGCCGCAATCTTTTTAAAGCACCCATCGATCCGCATAATTTTTTTCACTATCCTTATTTTATTAATTTAATCTAATGTATAACCTTTTAATTATTATCCTTATTTTATAATAAATTAAATATTATAATTAAAATACGTAAAAAAGCAGCCATCAATTCGCATAAAAATTTTCACTATCCTTATTTTATTAATTTATGTATAGCCTTTTAATTACTATCCTTATTTTATTAATTTACTATATATCCTTTTAATTTAGGACTTAATTAAGGGGTTCATTATTTACACCCCACTTAATCTACCCATACACCAGTATACATACTACACCACACCTAAAAATCAAAATCTATTTTTGCACCACACTTAAATTGCAACATTATTTATTTATTTATTTGCATCAAATACTTAATTATAATTTTGTCATATCTATTTACACATCCCATTTTCATACTATATCCACTCCAAAAATATATTACAAAAGGTCCATAGCATTTTATATCATTTTACTTCGTCTTCATATCATATTATCATCTTAATTTTCATCTTTGAATTTTTCTATCCTCATTCCTTCATTCATCACAGTACCCTTCACATCACATCTTTAATCGTCAACTCCATCATTCTCAAACAAACTCTTGACATAATATGTTTTGATAAAAATACTAATTAACCTTGACATAATATGAAATAAGTGTTGGAATTTTATTTATTTACATCATTGAGTCACATACTCATAAACAATGCTCTCAGGTCTCAAAGCTCTCAGCTCGCCAAAGGCTCTCAGTTCGCCAGTTCTTCAGCTCGGCACTTTAAGACCGACCTTAGCTCGGCAGCTTCCCAGTTCGCCAGCTCGTCCAACAGCCTGGTGACAGCCAACTCATGGCCCTATAAATAGCAACATCACACCCTTGACAAAAGGGCTCTCATTTCCAAGAACTATGTAAATTGGGCTTGATCCCTTACAAACTAAGGGTGCGTAGGCGACCTTTCTACGGCTCGGCCAGTAATCACAAAACACAACATCTTCTTCGCCTTGTTCTTAAGTGCCTCCGCAACCACCAAGAAAAAATCACTCACTCAAACTTGTTGATATTTTTGACATCATCACCGGTCGTGGGCTAAAACGCCCGCATTCCGTAAAGTCACAACGGAGTTACAACGGAACTCTGTCAGATTAGCGAGAATAGGCTACATATCAACTCGTAAGTCTGAGAACCGTGGCGAGCTACATACCTTAGCGGATCCGAAATGACCTCGCGGCTCACCGGATCTGTGGGGCTATGGCGAGGTCGGTCGACAACCTTGCCACGTGTCGCCTCCACATCAGCACAATAACAAATATAGATAGAGAAAGCCAACATCATAAGGGCCAAAATCCCCAAGAGTCTGAACTGAGCTCTGCTCGGCTACTTCCCGGCCTCAGTATGTCGGTCTAGGTATGGAAGAGCTCTTACAAGCTCGGCCCGAGCCTATCTCGGGGCAATCTCCCACGTGCACATTAACATCAGATAAATTCAGAAGGAATCCCTAATCATAAAAACACTGATTACGACAAAGAAGCATTAGTTACATTCTTTGGCTCATTTGGATATATTCCACCAGGTACAATCTATTAATACATTTGTTCATATACCATGATGCACAAATACTACTATTTTGTTTTCTTGTCCTATATTTGATATGTATCTGATATGGATATAGACCAATACTTAGGATGCATAACATATGTGAATTCACAGTCTTTCAAAAGAAGAATACGGGATCTAGATATGTATATCCATAACTGGAATATGTGAAACCGCTTCTAACCATTAACGCGGTATGTTTACCCAAACCCGCTTTCTAACCCAGTTACCCGGCCATTACTCTAATACTCCATATACCCGGGTTCTTTTTCTCATTAGCATAACCCATCTGAAAACCTCCCTAACCCTAGCCGTTTTTTCTCCTGCTCCTGAAAGAATCCTTCCCCTTCAATGCTCCGATCTTTCCCGATTCTCTGTGAATCAAACCTTCTCTCACCCCGTGTTTGAATCCTTTGTTTTTTGAGCAGTTATTGGCCTCGATTGTTTTTAATAGCAATGCAAATCATCCTGATTCATGAAAGTTTTTCACCTTAGAAATGGTTCCTAGTTTTCGGATCCATTTGACTCGAAAAGAACATCTTCATGCTTAAAACACATTCCAACTTACATTGTTAATAGAAATTACTCTATCAAATTCTTCGACTTGTGTGTCGGAGTGTCCTCCCGGAGGCAAGTTTTTGCACAATGACTCTTTTGTTATACATGGGAAACTTCAACACTACCGATGTTTCTCACCATCGTCACTCATATTGATGTTCATGTGGGACAAAGAGCATTAGTACCCGTGACTTTTCTCCTTGCAAAAAAATATTGTTGGATAGAAACGTCATCATCACCGACTCTCGGTATACATGAGAATCATTCACGCCACCGACATTTTTCCCAAAAAAATAATCCCCAAATTATTGGGTTCCTGAAGTAATTATGGTGTCTAAAGCATTTTCGTAAAGCTAATAGATTTTGCATTTCATACTCTATTAAAATATATCATATCAAGAGAGAATGGAGATTGAACAACGGTACCCTAAAATACCAATAGTCTTTACTGAAGCCGATTCAATTTTAAAATATATAATGATCGTTATTCGTCCTTATACAAATTTAAATGCAATTTGTCATACTCATATAATATAATAAAATAGTTATGCAAAAATTAGTAGAATTCCCTTATATAATGTAGCCTAGCTATAATTACTATATAATTACTAAAATATTCTAATGCAACTTGAAATAGAATTTCGGTCTTGGATCGTGTTTCTTTTACTATATTGATGAAATTCAATAGTAGATTCAAAAATCATTTTTTGACCAGATATATTGATTCTTCTTTGACTAGAAATAAAACGCTTGCAATATTTATGTACCACGAGTGACAATAATAAAAATATATTGTTCTATCTTGATGTAATATGAAATCGATAATGTCCCATCATATTGCTTATTATTTATCAATTAAATTAAACCATGTATTAGCAAATTAATTTTTCTATAAACGAAGGTAGTATGTATTTTAATTCATTGTTTTTAAAAGTAAAATTATTTCGGACTAATAATGAACGATTGATAATTTTACGAATGTACAAATATAATCCGTTATAACTAAATTTAAATCCTCAATGTCTATGGTTAATCATCCGCCAACAATAATTTTTTAGATTAATATTCAAAAGGACCAGTGTTATACTTATTTGGACAATTAGGACATACTAACAAAATAATGGTTTTTAAGGATAAAATTATTGTGTAGTTCTGATTACCCTTGTAGTTATTTCTCATTTAGATAAAATAAATTCCATGGAGACTGAGATCTCCTTGCATGCTTTGTCTGGATCAAATTTACACTTTCTCAATAGACAAATCTCTAAAAAGTAAATTGAAGATGCCCTCCTTGATATGGGTGATTATATGGCCCGGGGCCCATAGGGCATCTCTGCAGTCTTCGTGAAGAAAATGTTGGCCCATCACTGGTAATTCAATCATAGAGTTTGTCACTAAAGCTTTTGAAGCTGATCACTTTGATTTCAGGCTTAACCAGACCCTTGTTTCTTTGATACCTAAAACAAACCCTCTGAATCTGTTGCTCAGTTCAGGCCTATTGCCATGACCAATGTCTGTGTAAAAATCATATAAAAGTTATTGCTAATAGACTACAAGGTGTCAGGAAACTGGTCTCTCAGACTCAAGCAACTTTTGTACCTGGCAAATGTAGTACTGAGAATATTATTCTAGCTCAAGAAGTGCTCCACCATTTCAAGAGTGAAAAAGGAAAAAACCGGTGAAACGATATTGAAAATAGACCTAGTGAAAGCCTATGACAGGGTTGATTGAAAGTTTCTTGAGAGAATTCTGACTGGCTTAGGCCTTGCCCACAAGATTGTCCACCTCACTTTGTTCACCCTGGCATCCTCCAACTTTTTATCTTATAAATTAAAGGTCCTTAGCCAACACATTGATAAGGTTATTCAGGATGGAATCTGGAAACCCTTGAAGATTGGAAGACAGGGCACCTCAGCTTTCACAAATCTTTTTTGTAGATGATCCGGTTCTTCTTGGATAGGCCACCGGTGTTCAAGCTAATACTATTGTAGACAAGTGCTTGAAAGATTTTGTGCTATCTTAGGACAAATATTTAGCACTAACAAGTCCAAGTTTCATTCATTTATAAAGTATGAATGAAGATGTAGTGACACACATGATTTGCTTTTAAGTAAAGTTTCACTTAAGATGAAACGACACATGTTTTGGTCATCAAATAGTGTCAATGAAGATACATTGACAAGCTATTATTGTCACTAAATCAAATGTTCATATGTTTAGCAGTGCAAGTGCATGTATTTCACATGTCATTATTCAACATCATTATTCTTTGCAACACGATGAATATATGAAGAAAAATTCGATTTCCATAAATTACGTTGGAAAAATATCAAATAGGATATCAAAATAAAGAAGAGCAAAAAATTAATTATGGTGAAAGAATTACAATGATCGTGAGCTCTGATCAAAAGATATAATCGTTTGAAATCTTGAAAGAGATAGAAAAAATGACATTGAGTTTTTTTTTCCTTCCTATGGAAAAGTAGTATTTTGGTACAGTTCTATTATTTTTGTCCTTATAAACCATTTAAACATAAAGTTGTCCAGATTGTGCATTTTTATAGTTATTGTGCCCTTTCGGTCTATCTCTTTAAATAAAAAAAAACTATTTCATTGTGGAATATGACGAAAATACAAACATCTATGAACTTAAAACCCTCATCAATCTTTCCTTCTCCAAAAGGAGATCCATCAATAACCTTGCCCATTAGTTTGGCTTCTTATTTAGATCGTAAGATCTACTATGTCACACCACATTAGATTATGTTATATGTTTATTTAGGGACACACCTTTATTTACACCACAAAGGACTTCTACTGCATCACACTACCTACGTATCATAAGAGAATCATCACAGTAGAGTATCTGATTCACTTCCCAGATAAATCTATCTTAATCATTTCAGATAATGTGTAATGATTTATCAGATATTAAGACAAACAAATTCTCTAAACATTAAATTTTTAGTAATTAAAAATGCTTATTATTTTTGTCAATTTTTGTTCCTCCTTTGTCATTAGAGAGGGCAACCTCCCAGCCATCTTCTGGCAAAGGAAGGCTTATCTCCTGTCGGTCTCAAACAATGGGGCACGAGGCCGCCTTTCAATGTTCTTTTGGCATGAACTGCTGATTTGAATCAATAAAAAATTCTCTCTTCCCTCAAAAAAATGCTTATTATCTTTCAAATAATGATTAATATAAAAAGTGTATTACGATTTAACATCTATTAAAAATAAAATAATTTCACCAATTTAAGAGGTGAATTAAAATATGAGATCATATTGTAACAATTATAAAAATAAACATATTTTTATTTTATAAATTAACACATACTTAACAACAAATTTAATATTTGACTATATAGTTTTTTATTAGATCAACCAATACGGTGAATATTTTAATTTAAAATTTTATTTATAAAAAAAATGTCGACTATTACATTACTCAACATTTCTGAGACATTACATTACTCTTAATTATTCATTTTCAAACATATATATTTTCTTCATCATTATCTAACAAAATCCAAAATTATACAAAGATTAATTTATAATCTTTCATTCTCATGTAGTATGAATAATAATTATTTCCAAAATACACATAAACTTAGTCAAATCGAAGCAAAGTTTTGTTATATTTATTCGGCTGACAATAACATGTTACAAACTAAATAAAAGAAATTATGAAATAAGAATTATTTATAAGAGAATGATAAATGTATTGAGTAAATGTATCCACAATTTCTTTTTGTTTTTTTTGAGGAAAATTGCATCCACAATTTCAAAATAGAAACAAAATGCAGTATCATTTTGTAATTAATATTGTTTAGTTTATTTATAATTAATATATCAATACATACTAGATAGTATTATTATTTAAAATTAATTTGTATCGTTAATTTTCAATTTTAATATAAATGTCCCTAAAATTGAATTTAAATGTAACATACATGCAGCGACGCGTCTTTTCTTTAGATCAATATACGTGCCACTTGTCACAAAACAAAATAAAAAAAATAGCTTATTGTCTTAGTTATTAAGAAAGAAAAACTTGAGTTTTCTTTTTTTTTTTTTAAGGGAAGGATAGAGGTTCGAATCGACGTCCACTAGTCGTCACAAATAGAAACAACCCGGAATATCACGAGTTCACGACGCCACTCAACTGAGTATGATTTGTTATAGCTTTCTATAGATCGTTTAATTAATTATGAATTGCCATTTAATGCAAAATCATAGGCGAACTAAAATTTGTGCTTCCGCTGTGGACTTCGATAGGATAGAAGTCATAATGAATCTGGATAATTTCAGCACGACCTTCGAGGATCGACCGCCGTCGCACCTGCAGTGGGCATAACGCAAAGCCGGTACCCGGGCAGATATTGTGTGTTGGATCTAGATTCGAACTCCAGCAATTTAATCAAGGGTTTGTGAGGGTGTTTTTGGTAAGGGGCGGCGGAGGTTGGGGCGACGGGTTTGCCATGGTGGTTTTTTTTTGAAAGGGTTGAGGGGTGGAGAGGGGAGTTGGGGTGTGGATGAGTTTTGGGAAGTAGGTGGAAGCGGATATGGGTTTTTTTATTCTGAATTTTCAAAAAAGGCAAAATTGTCACTTCACGAAAAATTATAATATTATATTTATTTATCAAAGGATTAAGTTAAATGAAAAGAGAAAAAGGAAATAGTTAATGGGGAATTATGATTGGAGAATAAAACCCCCATTATTATTTGTAAGTTATCAGAATAAAAAAGAGGAGAAACTGATGTTCGAACTTGACATCAGAGAAAAGAGAAGAAAGGCAAGCCTTTCCGTATCTCATCAAGTGTTTAACGGTTTTCAGATTCAAATAGGCGCGGGAATCCTCATGAGAAGGGCAACGTTTTGACATCAAGAAGTTGAAGTTCTGAAAGGGTATCAGTTTTGCCCTAAATCTAGAATCTCTTAGAATCAGGGTTTAGTGTTTTTTTTTATAAAAAAAAGCACTAAAACCTGATCAAATCAAAGAGATTCTAGAATGTTGATCAATTCATAGTTTAGAATGTTTAGAAGCTTGTGATCATAGTTAATCTTGCTGGATATACAGAACCCGAATCCGGATCCGATCCATAATTGGATCGTCAGATCTGATTCACAACACCGATCGAGACACTCGATCTTGCACAGCAGAAGCTACGAATAAATTCGCATGTGATAATACCACGATTCGATTCGCATGATTAATTAATAACTACAAGAAAGTTAGTCTATTTACCCAAACTGGAGAGAGAAGCAATCGACCAAGGGAGAAGCTACAGTCTTCCGGATTGTATCTCCTAGCGACGACTGGTGGACGTCGATCCTCGCCGTAGAACCTCCTCGAATATGCACAAGAAAAAAACCCTAGGTTTTCCTTCTCTTAATGACTAGAACGAGAAACTAATTTTTCTCTTCTTTTATTCAAGTGTGGCGCAATTATGAAGTGTGTATTGTGTTGGGAGGAACTCTCTTTACATAGGAAAATAACTAGTCAAGAGAGTTATCCTTTTCACACCACAAAAACCTATTCCCATAGGGAAAAGATATTTTTCCCACAAAATAAGAGATAATTCCCAAAAAATCAATCTCTTAATTTTCCATTAATTATCCAACAAATAGATAATTAATTAATCACACATGTGATATAATCTAGAAAAATTTCTTCTCTTAAATTATCCATATATGTGGCGCCAATATGTCATTATTATTAATAAAAAATGTCTTTTCTATTTTACATATTATTTACCAAATAAATAATATTGCGTATTCATTAAATAGACCATCTATTTAATTTATTCTCGAGGTTCCATAAAACGAGAAAACACTCGCGTGTTAGGAGCCAACCCGGGGATCATGGACCTATAACCAGTAGCTACAATAAATTGAATAATATATTCATCGAACGTAATATTTCTACTCAACTTATTAATTCCGGAATTACGCCACCATAAATCTGAAACTGAACTCTATCGATTATAGATATAACTTATTCTCAAATTAAACGTCGAGTCGAGTCGATCAGTGTCCATTGATATAATCATTACATATAAACTAACCCTCCATAGACTATCCGTAATGAAGCGGGATTATTTCTGTAAACATTTTTCATTACATCTGATCCTTATTTAACATTAGTGATCAATTAGTTCATAACCAATACTAACTCCGCGGATTGATCAATTTCTAGGATCAACAAATAAGGGGATTATCTTTCTACTTCCCGCAGGAAGGAACGGATTCCATATCTGTGAGACACACACTTCTCACTCATTCCAGAATAGTGCCAACGTGAAAGTGATTCGGACCGTGCCTCTTAGCGATGCTTAACGAACACATCAAACCCTACCCTGAAACAAGTAGAGTGCAGAATCACTTCAGGATTAAGGTTAATCCATCTATGATCATCTTGTGATTTAATAAGTTTTCTCAATCACGGAATTATATGAGAAACGCAGATTAAATCGGTCCACCATATATGATGATCGCATCATATATAAATGCCCCACTTAGACAACCAATGTCGACGGTCCGATAAGACGGTCACACCATAAAGTGTTAGGGCGCATTAATGGTGGTTTAATCAATAGACCCCCATAACTTTGATTAACTTCACCACGGACTAACATTTCAAGTGTATCACCATTAACTTAATCTCGCGTCGTCACACACTAAGTTATATGGCTACATATGATCTGACCAGGTTTTCGATGAGTGTATTACTTATAAGCACGAAGCAAATAATAAGACGAGAATAAATCATCATTTATTAATTATAAAAACAATTACATAAATTGTCTTTGAGCGCTACTTCCAACAAATCTATGTTTAGATTGTGAATATATAGGTTTTCTTTGAAGGATCAAGAGTTTTTCTATTTTGCTTGAAGGTTTCAAGTGCTTTTGCTTGGAAATCAAGTAAGAGAGTCTTCATATTGAACTTGTGTTGTTTTATGATGTTTGGCGGTGGTTTGGTTACATTGTTGTGTTGAATTTGTTGCATATGCCTTGGTTTTTGTTTGGATCTTGATGTGCAAAAAATCTGAAGTTTTTTGGGCTGCTCGACCCTTTAGCGGCCACCAAAACAGATTTTGCGTGTGCTAAAGGTGAACATAGAGGAAACAAAATGCTTTTGTGAGTTTAGCACCTGATGAAAGGCTTTAGCGCACGCCAAACTAAAACAATGACCAGACACATGTTACTACAGTTTTAGCGCGTGCCAAATGCTTTTAGCGTACGCCAAAGTCGAGAAGATTCAAGCAGCATTGTTCAATGAAGTTTTAGCTCACGTCAAGATGGTCTAATACAGCGTGCTAAGGCTGAAAAGAATCATTTTCAGAGTTAACGGTAGCGTTTTAGCGCGCGCCAAGGGGCTTTGGTGCCGGCTAAAGATCCTTTGTGCAGTTTTGAGTTTTAAAGGCTTGGTTTGAGTCTGGGATTTTCCCATGTGATATAATTAACTTACAGTAACCTGACCAAACAATTAATAAGCTTCTAATGTGTTTAGTTCCGGTGCAAATGAATTCTTCAATAGTTGAAGTTTGGGATTTGCGGAAAGAGTATAATTGGTCTTGTGCTTTGATGAGTTAGTATTCCTCAATGTCTATGTATGAGCTAGGACTTGGTTAGTGTCCGGTTGTCTAAGATGAGAGAGTAGAGTTAGAAGTGAGCATTTTCCTTGAAAACACCTAAGTGGCTAGTTAATGGTTAATAGCATACATACTTGCTTAGATAAAAGACTAAACACCAATATTATTCTTGATAAGGCACAAGACAATATCGTGATGTGTGGTGGGGTCAAGAAAAGTGGATAACTTCACCGATCATAGACGACCAGTAAAAGTGTAGTGTTGAAGTTTGTAGAATTACAAACAAAAAAGAAATTGCGGAATTATCATTAATAAACTGAAAGTTACAAGTTTTGTTACAATGCAACTGATCATGGGGTATTTATAGCTTCATACACCTCATGAATCAGTTAAGAGTAAGTTACAAACGGTTACAACAACTTATAACAGAATAACCGTTTTCTATACTAAACTACTTCGTAGTCTGCTGAAGCTTCATATGGTCTGCTGAGCTCATCAATAGACTGCACTCAACTCCCCCTTCAGTCCTTATACTGTAACATGTAGGGACTCCGCCGAACACACACACTATCAGGACTAACCCGTGGCTACTAGTGCAGATCTGTAGCAGGTTGCCCCCCCAGTGTTCTTGGTGCATGAGTAAGCGCAGTGCCTATGAATACTTGATGTAACGAAGATAAGCTAAGCTAGAAACAAAATATGTACCTCACACGTGTTATGGGACACAATGTGATTTGCTTTCCTTTCACTATAAAGCATGTGATTCAGTAGCTTCTACCTCTTGCTAAGTACGCAATATACTTACCCATTTGCATGTTTGTATATGTTTTCCTACCCGAGAAGATAAGTAGGAAGATCATGAGTTTGATGACGAGGACGACGTTTGAGCTATGTTATGCTTGGGAGTTTATTATCATGCTTTTATCTTGGGGTTTGTATCTTAATGACTATGTATTTCCATTAGAAGACATGTTATACTTTTATTTGGTTTGTGCTAAGACATATGTTGTAAGATAAGATTTCCTTGTCTTGTAAGACACTTCGTTGTCGTAAGATATCGTTTTCTATCTTTAGTTAGATGGCTTTGTTACTCGTTTTAGATTCTTGGCATGTTACACCCGAGTCTTTTTAGCTTCCCCGTTGCTTTACTTGTGATACGATGATGTAACGTTTACGTATAATGTTAAGCATAATTAATGTTATACGTGCGATCGCTTTTTTCGCATATAGGACTCGCGCGAAACAGGACGTCACAAATGTTTTAGGAGAGATGGTGGCAAATGATGGGTTTTGGGGTGGTCACGATGGCCGGGAAGGAGAGGACGAGAAGTTAAGGGTGTTTTTTTTTTAATAGGATGTGGTGTAATAATGATGTACTAGTAAAATTAAAGGTTCTATGTGTAATAAAAGAATGTTCATATAACCAAAATGATAAAAATGTACTCTAATTATTAGTGTGTTGTTTACATGTGTAAAAAAAGGGTCTAAAAATGTGATGCTAAAATAGATTTTATATATATATATATTGTAGTGTTGTGCCTGTAACGTCCCGCTCCCGGATACCGAGCCCTTATCCGGAAGAGAAACGTTCGGCGCGTATAGCATTAAATAAATCTAATATTATACGCAAGCCTCTACGTCGTCATATCAAATAAAAGCAAACGGAAGCTAAAAAGACTCGGGTAAAAACATAAATGCTACTATGAATAGAAAGTAATCATACTAAAGATGGATAGATAAATTACAACGACGAAAAACCCAAAGACTTATACAATACGATGCTTTAAAAGTAGAAGTACAACAAGTCTAAGAAAAGAAATACAACTAGTCTAGTACAACCTTTACAAAGAAAAGGAACTAGAAACTTCGTCAAGACTTCAAAGCCTTCAAAAGTCGTCATCTACCTGATCAACCTGTTCGTCTTCTCACCCCACAATGCATACAAAAGAAAATGCAAAGGAGGTAAGTACAAAGTACTTAGTAAAAGTGAGAAGCTACGGCAACAATTAAGATTTATAAAGAAAAGATATTTAATCGTTTAGTTAGTTATCTTTGTGTGACCGACTCAATCTGGGGTTCACTCCATGCCCATCGACACGTCATGACTAAACGTTTCTAGCTTAGCTTATCTTGGTTACATCACTACTCAAGGACACTGTGCATGGCGTTCATCAGCCTGAAGATATACTTGCTAACTAACGGTGATTAGCACCGATTAGCTCCGGGGTCTCCCGGTATCGTGATATCGTTCGATGAATTTCCTCCACTACCCTTCAACCGTTTAAGGCCGATGAGCGTTGTTCACCTTTTATGAACGTACCACATCGCCGATATGAAAGAGTGCCTAACCGAGAATAAGTGACGTTTTATCTTTTACTACACATATGTATTTATTATCTGTTGTTAACTAGCCATCTGAGTGTTTTCAAATAATCTCCCTCACAAATACTACTCTCTTCCTGACCACTGAGACACGGACAAGTCCTAGCAATTACACGTACATTGATGAACTCTAGTTCATCAAAGCACAAGCCCTTTCATGCCCTTCCGACGGATCCGAACTTCAACTCCGCTTTAAGAGTACATTCGGTGTTTTAAGCGAACGAATCAGAAGTTCAATCGAAGCTTATTCATGTTTAATTAATGTTAACATATCAGGATTAAGGGTTTAAAACAGTGAAAACACGATTATGAAGCCAAAAACCAAGCTAAAAAGCTAAAATGGTAAAAACAAGGTAAAACAGGTCAAACGCCCGTTTGACATCCTATGGACACCCGTTTGGCATTGGACGCCCGTCCACTAAACCCCAGACGCCCGTCCGTCAAAAACAGCTATATCCTGAATCAAAATTCTGACCTCAAACGCCCGTCTGCCTTGTGCAGACGCCCGTCTGAGCTACTAGGGTCGCGAACGCCCGTTTGCCTAATGCAAACGCCCGTCCGCCTGGGTTTTCCCCAAAACGCTAAGATCTTCAAAACACGATCTCTAAACCGTTTCTAACCTAATTAACATCAAATTAACCCCAGTAGAACACATAAAAACATATCTAATCAAACTATAGCATCTATGATCATTGGTCAACGAAAAGACACATCTTTCTATCATCTAAACACCTTAAAACTTGATCTAAACCTTATAAACGATAATTGGAATCATAGGAAGAGCCTCTTACCTTATTTGCTTGCAAAACCGACAGCAAAACACCAAGCAACTGCAACAACTGTTGATCCTCAAACCTCAAAACCTATTTGATCAACAAAAACCCTAAAATCCTATTTTCTTTGCAGAAAAAGAAACTGAAAAAGTGCAATAAACTGCAGAGTACCTGGATTAACTGCTGTCAAACTAATTTTAGATTAATCTACGCTCCAAGACGATCGTTTCGACTACTCATGGCTGAAAAACAGAGTTACGGATTGAGAGATACGATTTACGAAGAATCGAACTCAACGGTGACAAAAACTAGGGCTAAATTGAAAACTTACGAAATTGAGAGATGTTATTTTCCAAAGTTGCTTTTCCTCGCCGATCACGCTTTCTCTCTGCGGCATCTTGAATGCATTTAACGGATTGATCATACGGTTGAAGTTTACGTTCTCCTTTTCTCGGCATCTTCGTGTTGGTTTTTTTGTCTGCATTGTCGCCCTTTCCTTTTTTTTTTCCGAAGATGCGCACTACCTAATGAATTAAATTTGGGGATTATTTCCTTTTATAGCAAATAATTAAATTCTTTATAATTAATAGCTAAATCTTTTAATTAATTCCTTTTTAATTACATAAAATGGATAAATAATTATTAGGTCGTATTAAATACACCCAATGACTATTTTACCCTTTTATTAAAAGTCATGATGTTACATTCCTTCCCCCTTAAGTGGAGTTTCGTCCTCGAAACTCTAATGTAACCGAGAGGCATTTGAACTCGGACTTTGCAAAGCGCTTTAGTCCTTCCAACTCTTACGCTCTTCTTCTTCTTCATCCATCTTTCCAACTCTTCTGCTTGTCTTGAGTCAACTTGAGATTGCGACGGTCCGCTTCAATCTTCTCATTGACTTGCTATATCAACTTCGGTCTCGTAATATACTGCCGCTCCACTTCATTCCAGAAACTCACGTTCTTCTATCTCTATCTTCATGAAAGATCATTAGCAGTACTGTTCCAACTCTTGTACATCTTGGTCGCTCTGAGATGAACTGCAATTGCCATCTCGAGGTTTTCATTCTTCATTGTCCTTCCCAATCTTCCGCATTCGGAACCCAAAGATGATTCCGATGCCAACGATCGCCACCTTCATCTAACTCGTGGCCAATTGCTGGTTGGTTTTGACCACTCACTTATAACCGGAAACAACTGGATCCTTGTCTTGCTTTGTGGCAATATTCAGCATGCTGATAAGTCTGCTGAGGTTCAAATAGTATCTTGAACTCTCTTGAACTCATGTGCCGGATTTTACGTGTACACTTTATTTATTTATAAAGAGACATATTAATTGTAGTACATATAAACAATTAATATGTCAAACTCTATTCATGTACATAGCTTTTACTCTAGTTCACTTTATGTCATAGACATTTATTATGTAAGAGACTAAAAGCATCTAGCCTCGTTTATAGCTTTTACTTTTTCTATGAAAGGTCACTATCTTGTCTAGGACCTTTCAAACTCCTCAATTGTATCTACATATACTCCACATTATCAATGAATAAAAGATAAGTTGAAGTTTACTCTTGTGTTAACACATTCTCAAACTCTCTTCATGGTATCGAGACATTTGTGTTCTAATTTTTTTTTTTTTTCATTTGCAAAACTCATATTTCAAGAATGTCTTCCACATCCGACATTACTTCAACCTCGTGAGACTCTCAAAGAACCTCACCGACCGGGAGAATCTTGACAACTCTCTTCTTATACTAACCATAGACTTGATGGTAACAACTATCCTGCATATGGTCAAGGTCTATGAAAATGTACATTTCTGGACAAAGTAAGATGGGATACTTGTGCGGAACAAAACCTCGCACTCTTTGAACCGACCCGGTTTTGAAGCATGGGACACAACAAATAATCAACTCATGACCATCCTCACGAGGTCAATGACAAAAGAGATAAGTGAAAACTTTATGATGTATGATAACGCCAAAGAAATCAGGATAATGCCGAGATCTTTACTCCAAGAAGGATAATACATCCGAGGTATATGAACTAGAAGCTCAGATTCAAACTTGCGAGCAAGGGATATGTCAGTAACTCAATATTTCAATCAACTATCTAAGGCGTGGCAACACTTAGATATGTTAGAAACTCACTCATGGAATGATGTCAAGGATCTTTGCTCTTTATAAAGACATCATAGAAAAGAAGAGAGTATTCGGGTTCCTCACTGGATCGAATCCTACTCTTGATGATGTTAGAGGAAGAATTCTTGCCACCAAACCTCTTCCAAATCTCAAATCCATGTTTGCCGAGGTCAAACATGAAGAAAGTAGGAGAAAAGTCATGCTTCAAATCCACTACCGACAACCCTATCAAGGTGCCGCCTCCTGATCGTTTGTCGAAAGCGGTGAGAGGTTCTTTGAGACATACAAAAGCCTCACGAGAAAATCGGAAAAGCGTTACGTGATCACCGCAAACGCACAAATCACACCAAGGACAAGCTCATTTGGAAGCTCCATGGCAAGCCTAACTCCTCAAAAATCTCAAAACCTATCGAGGGAAAGTCAAGGCGGACACATCGGTGAGGAGAGAATGACAACCGATGAATGCTCGGTTTCTTTGCATTCAAAGCCTTCTGAATCAACAAAAGGAAGGTAGTCACTCTACTTGATGTTGCTACTCATACTCATACAGTAAATTCTACTCTTCCCTTAGCAATGAAACATGGATTGTTGATTCTGGGCATCCTCCCATATGACTAGTAATAAAACCTTATAACCAACTATATGCCTTGTCACCAAATTCATAACATTAAAACTGGCGATGGATCTATCTCTCGTGCAAAAGGTGTTGGAAATGTTAAACTCACTAATAAGATATGCCTACAGGATGTCCTATTTGTTCCAAACTTAGACTGCAATCTTATATCTCACAAGAGACTCACTAAAGATTTGAATTGGACTGTGTTTTTAAGGAAAATCGAGTGCACATTCCAGATCCTACTTCACGAAAGTGATTGGGAAGGCTAAACCTTGCTTGTTGGATTGTTTCTCGTCAACTCTGCTGAAGACAAAAGATCAAGATCGAATGCGCCTCGCCACACTGCTCCCGCACTTTAGACAATATCATGTTATGGCATTATAGATTAGGACATCCAAGTTTTGGTTACTTAAAATCTTTAACTCTCTGAATTGTTTAAAGGATGTAATCAATGACCTTCAATGTGATATTTGTCAATTTGCTAAACTTACAAAATATCTGTATGCTAAGTTACCTCATTTGCATTCCTCACCCTTCACCTTAATACACACAGTGATGTGTGGGGACCTCTAGGGTGAAAAGTATAACAGGGAAAAGGTGGTTTGTCACCTTTATTGATGATCATACCAGAACACTTGGGTTTTTAATGAAAGACAAATCTGAAGTTGGCCCTATCTTTCAAGAATTTTATCATATGGTCTCCACTCAATTTGATACTAAGATCAAGATCTTAAAGACCGATAATGCTCTAGAATACTATGAGTATAATCTCAGATTACCTTCTTGACAGATAGAGGAATTGTTCATATCGGTAGTTGTGTGGAAACACCTCAAAGCAGAATGGGGTTCTTTGAGAAAGAAAGAATGTGCACCTACTGAAATGGCCAGATCAATCATGTTCACCACACATGTTCCTAAATATATGTGGGGTGAAGCTATCTGATCGCAACTTATTTACTCAACAGACTTCCCAAAGAGAGTGTTAGGTTTCAAAACTCCACTCCAAACCCTACCGACCACACACTCCTGCCATCATCTTGTTTCCCGATTGCCTCCAAAGATCTTTGGTTGTACTGTGTGTTTGTGTATATCCATGCTCAACACAGTAAACTTGATCCTAAAGCTCACAAGTGCATTTTCCTAGGTTATGCAAAGGGCGTAAAAGGTTACAAGTGTTATTCCCTATTGAAAAGAAATTTTACAATTCTATGGATGTAAAATTCTTTGAAAGGACCCTTATTACAAAGAAACCCTCTTGAGCCATTCAACGATGAAAACCTGATTGAAATTGACCTAAACCCCTTCCTCTCAGCAAACTCTTAACCTCAAAGAAACTCCATCGATCCTCAAAGCAGATCGAACTTGATGACCTGCGACCTCTACAACCTAATACTCCTCAAAGAACCTCCTGAACAAGAGTTCATCGACCCAGAGCCTGCCGCTCCCGAGCCTCTGACACTCAAAGCAATCTCAGATCCTCGCTGACTTGCGACATTGATGATAGGCCTATTGCTCTTAGGAAGGAAAGAGATCATGTAATCGATCACTCTATTCATTCTTATTTATCTTATGATAAGTTATCTCCTGCTTTGCCATGTTTTCACAGACTGGACTCTCACTCTATTCCTAAAAATATTCGGAGGCCCTTCAAAATGATAAATGGAAGGTCATTGTTAAAAGCAGAGATGACAAAGACTTACGGATAATCATACTTGGGATTTGACACCTCTCCCACAGGGCAAGAAGGCGATCGATTCATGAGATGGTTATTCACTATAAAATACAATGCTTGATGGCACTATTGACAAGTACAAAGCCGATTGGTAGCGTGGATTCACTCAAACTTATGGCATTGACTATAAGGAAACTTTTGCACCAAAGTGGCAAAACTCAACACCTGTCAGGGTTCTCGATCTCTCTAGTATCCAACTTGACTGGCCTCTTCACCAATTGGACATCAAAATGCTTTTCTAAATGGGGACCTCACCGAGGAGGTTTATATGAATGTACCTCCTGGTTTTATCAATCCTCATACTCAAGGCAAGGTGTGCAACCGAGGAAATCTCTATATGGCTGAAGCAATCACCAAGGGCATGGTTTGGAAAATTAACAAGCGTGGTCAAAGCTGCTGGATATCACCAATGCAATTCGATCACACTATGTTCATCAAGACAACCAACCGTAAGAGGTCTATTATTATTGTCTATGTGGATGATATCATCCTCACCTGAGATGACTCTACCGAGATCCAACATTTGAAGACTCTGTGGCAAAGGTGTTTCAGTGAAAGACTTGGGTTTTCTCAAATATTTTCTTGGCATGGAAGTAGCAAGAAGCAAAGAAAGGCATTTCGTCTCCCAAAGGAAATATGTCTTGGATCTGCTTTGAAGAAAGCGGCATCTTTGGGGTGCAAACTCGCTATATCCCCTGTAGACCCCAGGTCATACCTACTACATGGTGACACTGCTTTGTCGAGGAAAGAACAATATCAAAGGCTTGTAGGAAACTCATCTACCTCTCCCATACAAGACCCGATATTGCATATGGTGTCGATCTGGTTAGTCGGTTCATGCATTGCCCTCTCGAGCAACATTGGGATGCACGATAAATAGAATCTTGAGGTATTTGAAGTCTACTCTCACTGGCCAAGGGTTGCACTTCACCAAGTCTGTGATAGATCCATCAAGGTCTACACCGATGTTGATTGGGTGGGATGCCACATAGATAGAAGGTCGACCACAGAGCATCGCTCTATGTATGGGGCAATCTTGTTACTTGGAGGAGCAAGAAACAACCCATCATGTGGTAGAAGCGATCTTGAAGTGAACTCAGGCACTTGTCTTAGGCATTTGTGAAGCTCTTTGGCTCAAAAGAGTACTTCATCAACTTCAAGAGACCTCTTGACAGACTCTATCACACTCTGTTTGTGATAATCACTCAAAGACTATGCATGGCGAGAGGATCCACCCATCATGACAAAACAAAACATGTGGACATTGACAGACACTTCCTAAAGGAAAAGATTGATGCCAAGATTATCCAGCTCCAGTATGTTCCCTCAGCAGACCAAAATGCAGATATTCTCACCAAAGCTATTCCACCTCTCATGTTCAGCAGACTAAGTAGCAAACTTGGCTGCATCAACATATACAGCCCAGTTTGAGGGGGGGTGTGGCAATATTCAGCATGCTGATAAGTCTGCTGAGGTTCAAGTGAAATCTTGAACTGTTGAACTCATGTGCCGGATTTTCTGTGTACACTTTATTTATTTATAAAGAGACATATTAATTGTAGTACATATAAACAATTAATATGTCAAACTCTATTCATAGACATAGCTTTTACTCTAGTTCACTTTATGTCATAGACATTTATTATGTAAGAGACTAAAAAGCATCTAGCCTCGTTTATAGCTTTTACTTTTTCTATGAAAGGTCACTATCTTGTCTAGGACCTTTCAAACTCCTCAATTGTATCTACATATACTCCACATTATCAATGAATAAAAGATAAGTTGAAGTTTACTCTTGTGTTAACACATTCTCAAACTCTCTTCATGCTTCTTTTACGAACTCATCGACTGCCTCGAATCTTGCAATCATTGGTTCAACACTCTTTGCTTGCTCCTGCTGACCTATACCCGGAAAGCTGAATCTTCCCACCAGAAATCAAGCTTTCCGGCACAATTGACTTCTTTCGATCTCAACTTCCATCATGGCACCACAAGCTTGCTGAAGAACTATAAGGATTCTGGCGGTAGTGTTTCTGAGACTTCTTAGGGAAATGAGAAGCATGCATCTGCCACCCTTTCTCTCTCTGACGGTCTAATCCAATTCTTATGCCTAGGGAGTTAGCTTGGAAAATAAAAGAAGTTGAAAAGTAACAAGTTGAGTACTAGGGTGGTATGTCAACTAGGTAAGCCAAGGAAGGGTACAATGCACTTGAAATAAGAAAGGTTGCTTGGGTTACAAGAAAAATCCGCGTTGAGGAAAGTTGAAGTTGGTTCTGGAATGAAGAAAGAGGCACTATATCATAATACAAAAGATGGCCACCAGAAGGACAACAAAAGAACACCTTGCAGATGGAATTCTTTTGAGAGAGTGGAATTCTGCAAGATACGGTGGTCTACAAGGACTTCAGAGGCAACTTGGAAGAAGGGTAATAGGCTTTCATATAAGCCTTTAGAAAGTGGAGACGTTAGAACATCACCAGATGGACATGAAGATATTCTCAATGTATGAAAAGAGACCTTGATTGTTAATTTAAGAACATTAAGAAAGTGACCTTGATTGTTAATCATTTGGTTAACAAAGATGGATGTTAGCGAACTAGAAAATCTTTAGTTCACATGAGTTTCGTAAAGAAACATCACACAACGTAAAAAGCAAAGTAAAGGTGCAAGGTCGAGCACCGGAAGGACTAGAAAGATAGAAATCAAAAGAGAGCAATAATCTCATCATGAAAGGAGCCATGGAGACAAAACGAGTACACAAAAGGATCTCAGAATAAGATAAACACTTGTCAAGAAGTGTCCAAGTTTGCAATAGTCAAAGAGGGGTTATTTCAAGATTTAAGGGAAATTAGAAATTTCACTCAAGGAATTGTAAGGGAAAATCAAAAGTTTGAATAATTAAGCGTCAAACAAGGTTTTAAGTGAAGAGGAAATGACACTTTAGAATTGTCGGGTAAGGTTTGATTTCAAAGAATTAATTCAAACCTTCAAAGGAAGTTTAAACGATCATTGACGACTCAAATAAAAGGTTCAAGGTTGCACTACTCGAGAGGAATAGTACACTGCCAAGGAATAAATGCTCGAGGTTATTCCCCGTGTGGAAATGAAACGGTTAAAATAAAATAGACTTTCAACCGGTGTAACAAAATTGTAGTAGAAACGCCAAAACAGAAAGTGGAAAGTCAAAATGATGTATATGGCGGTTCATGGCTCTAAATGGCCTGAAAGAGATTTAAAATCAAGGCGCGTACAGGTGCAATAACTCGAAATGGAGATCAAAAGTTTAGAACTCAAACGCGTCGGTTGGCTAAATAAGTTCGAGGCACATTGGAAAATGGCTACCTTCGCTTGAAACTAGCTTAGCATAAATTGCTAGAAGGTTAAAGATAAGTAATCAAGAGGAATGTCATGATAGGCTTAAAAAATATGACCAAACAAGCGAAGATATGCATACCTTGAAAGGAAGTGCGGCATTAGGTGAAATAGTTACAATATCGACACTACCCTTAGGAGGGGAGCTGGGAATAGACACAAATAAGAAAAATGTTCTGACATCAGAAGGCTTAGTCAAATTTGAATTTGAAAGGAAAGATAGGAGTGCAACAATTTAGAACTTTGAAGAGAATTTGTTTCTTGATTTGAAAAGTTAGAAAGAATGAATTTGTTCAAAAGAAGGGCATATGGAGATATGTTTCGGAGATAATTCATGACACCAAGCAGAGAGGACTTGTTGCGTTTTAAGATCTCAAGTGAGGGATTACATGAGAAACAAATTATCTGAAAAAGTATAATTACAAGAGGAACGAAAAGTGGTCTCGAACATCAAACATGGCATGCTGGAGGGTAGCATCTTGATTCTTGTTTAACACTGCAAAAGAAACTATAACGTTAGCTTTATAAGTATCCTACTAAAAGGTTTAACTCAGAAGGATATCAAACTTTTGGGAACTCCTAAACATGACAATCATAACTTACTACCCTCTTAGCCCAAACTCTAAGTCAAGGAGGTGAAAATTCCTTTTAGGTTGCTGTGTAAGATTTTTACTCCGGATCTGACATTATCAATTTTTACAGAACAAACGAAGAGGAATTTGAGCACGATCCAAAGAGAAAAGATTTAGATACTGGAGTTTTCCAGGTGATATAAAAATATTAGAATTTTTGAATGAAGATAAGTTGGTCAAAAACAGTTATTTCTGACGATTGCACAAGCTGCCAGAATTTCCAGATTAATAAATACTGTGTTGAATTGCAAATCGAGATCAAACAAAAGAGAATCTGAACTTAATTCGAAAATAAAATCTGTAGATAAAATTGTTATCTGCAACATATCAAAAATTCAGGTCATTTGAAGATGTTTAACCTGTTCAAAACAGAAGAAGAAGTGAAGGTGCTGCTGCAGATTTTCTGGACAGAGTGTCCGGTATAAACATGAATTTTCTGAATAATCCATAATGATTATCGAGTTGATGTAAAAAGAGAAATTGTAGATAAGACAGTAATATACTTTGCTGAAAATTTGCAGAATTTTTGGAGTATAGAGAGACAGTCTTATGTTAAAGGGAAAACACGGAAACAAAGCATTCACTCATGTTGGGTAAATCCAAACACGAGTACAATGAAAAGTGTGTGCCAAAGTAAGAGACCTTTAACACTATGAGTTGAAACGACGGAGGAGTACTTGGAAATAATAGAATTACACATGGAGTTCGTGTAGAACCATCTCAAGCAAAGCAAAGGTCAAAGAATGTTGATGAACTCAACCAAGTGATAGTGAAAAGAGAAAGTGGAGGACTTGTAGAGCTGAATCAAATATCATTCTCTACAAAGTTAGGCCAAGATAAAAGTAAACTTAGATATTCATGTGTAGAGAAGGTGAAGAGATTTCAATAGAGAAGTTAAGGAAATCAACCAAGAGGACCTCAACTTTAAGGTGTAGGCATAAGACTCCGATCCCAAGCTTTACTTAAAAGGGGTTTCGCTTAACCCTATGAGACAAGTTACTGTTTGGAAACTACAAAAGAAGAAAGAGTTTCTACTAAGGATACTAGGAGAAACAAAACTGAGGTGATCACATAAAAGATGTGAACGGAGAACTCAACTTAACCTCCGTCTAAGATGACTCTTCACTTGGTCCTAATGCAACCTAACTACGGTTTAAGGATTTTTAGTCATACGAGGATTACCACCAAGGTCAAGTTCTAAAAGGTCTAAAGGATTCTTATCTTAGAGGAAGAGATGCCTAGAACAGAAAGGATGCTTCTCTCTGATACCAACTGTAACGCCCCGCTCCCGGATACCAAGTCCTTATCCGGAAGAGAAACGTTCGGCGCGTATAGCATTAAATAAATCTAATATTATACGCAAGCCTCTACGTCGTCGTATCAAATAAAAGAAAACGGAAGCTAAAAAGACTCGGGTAAAAACATAAATGCTACTATGAATAGAAAGTAATCATACTAAAGATGGATAGATAAATTACAACGACGAAAAACCCAAAGACTTATACAATACGATGCCTTAAAAGTAGAAGTACAACAAGTCTAAGAAAAGAAATACAACTAGTCTAGTACAACCTTTACAAAGAAAAGGAATTAGAAACTTCAAAGCCTTCAAAAGTCGTCATCTACCTGATCAACCTGTTCGTCTTCTCACCCCACGATGCATACAAAAGAAAATGCAAAGGAGGTAAGTACAAAGTACTTAGTAAAAGTGAGAAGCTACAACAACAATTAAGATTTATAAATAAAAGATATTTAATCGTTTAGTTAGTTATCATTGTGTGACCGACTCAATCTGGGGTTCACTCCATGCCCATCGACACGTCATGACTAAACGTTTCTAGCTTAGCTTATCTTGGTTACATCACTACTCAAGGACACTGTGCATGGCGTTCATCAGCCTGAAGATATACTTGCTAACTAACGGTGATTAGCACCGATTAGCTCCGGGGTCTCCCCGGTATGCGTATACGTCCGATGAATTTCCTCCACTACCCTTCAGCCGTTTAAGTCCAGTAGCGTTGTTCACCTTTTATGAACGTACCACATCGCCGATATGAAAGAGTGCCTAACCGAGAATAAGTGACGTTTTATCTTTTACTACACATATGTATTTATTATCTGTTGTTAACTAGCCACCTAAGTGTTTTCAAGTAATCTCCCTCACAAATACTACTCTCTTCCTAGACCACTAGACACGGACAAGTCCTAGCAATTACACAGACATTGATGAACTCTAGTTCATCAAAGCACAAGCCCTTTCATGCCGCTTCCGACGGATCCGAACTTCAACTCCTTTAAGAGTACATTCGGTGTTTTAACCGAACGAATCGAAGTTCAATCGAGTTTGTTCATGTTTAATTAATGTTAACATATCAGGATTAAGGGTTTAAAACAGTGAAAACACGATTATGAAGCAAAAAACCAAGCTAAAAAGCTAAAATTGTAAAAACAAGGTAAAACAGGTCAAACGCCCGTTTGACATCCTATGGACGCCCGTTTGGCATTGGACGCCCGTCCACTAAACCCCAGACGCCCGTCCGTCAAAAGCATTACATCTCGAATCAAAATTACGACCTCAAACGCCTGTCTGAAAGCTTTAGAGGTCGCGAACGCCCGTTTGCCTAATGCAACGCCCGTCCGCTGAAGTTTTCCCAAAACGCTAAGATCTTCAAAACACGATCTCTAAACCCGTTTCTAACCTAATTAACATCAAATTAACCCCAAGAGAACACACGAAAAAACATATCTAATCAAACTATAGCATCTATGATCATTGATCAACGAAAAGACACATCTTTCTATCATTTAAACACCTTAAAACTTGATCTAAACCTTATAAACGATAATTGGAATCATAGGAAGAACCTCTTACCTTATTTGCTTGCAAAACCGACAGCAAAACACCAAGCAACTGCAACAACTGTTGATCCTCAAACCTCAAAACCTATTTGATCAAAAACCCTAAAATCCTATTTTATTTGCAGAAAAAGAAACTGAAAAAGTGCAATAAACTGCAGATTACCTGGGTTAAATGTTTGTCTAACTAATTTTAGATTAATCTACGCTCCAAGAAGATCGTTTTGACTACTCATGGTTTGAAAACAGAGTTACGGATTGAGAGATACTAATTTCGAATAATCGAACTCAACGATTTACAAAAAAACTGCGCTAAAAATTGAAAACTTACGAAATTGAGAGATGTTATTTTCCAAAGTTGTGTTTCCTCGCTGACCACTTTTCCTCCTCGCGGCATCTTGAATGCATTTAACGGATTGATCACACGGTTGAAGTTTACGTTCTCCCTTTTTCTGGCATCTTCTGCGTTGGTTTTTTTTTTTTTCCAGAAGATGCGCACCAGCTTAATGAATTAAATTTGGGGATTATTTCCTTTTTATAGCAAATAATTAAACCCTTTATAATTAATAGCTAAATCCTTTAATTAATTCCTTTTTAATTACATAAAATGGATAAATAATTATTACGTCGTAGTAAATACATCCAATGACTATTTTACCCTTTTATGAAAAGTCGGGATGTTACAGTGCCGGTTCAATCATGGTGTACAAGTAAAATGAACGTCTGCGAATAAAAAACCCACATGTTTTTTTAGGATAAAAAAAGGGACTATCTTTTCACACCAATGTTGTTTTACACTTATCAAGAGTCAAGAGTAGGCTTCGTTTGGATATTCCACACGCCTGCCATTCTGGCCGTAAATAAGTCCGGAAAATATATACTATTCTCGCCAATTTATGGTCAATTCATTAACAACCATTCTCGACCCATTTGAGTGAATCGATCATTATAATGATTTTATTCTAATCGAATTTTGATTGTTTTTCACACTCAATACCGGTCGAAAGACATTCGACTAAAATTGAGTGAAAAAACTTTTAATATTCATCTGAAATTCGATCAAAATCAATAGTGGTGCTTTATATTGTTGTTGTTATCCCGACCCACCCTAGTCAATGCCAGATATAGTAATCCTGACTCAATATCGCTGTAATGATCTTCGACTATATATGAGTTTGGAAAACTTCAAATATTCTACCTAAAAGATGGTCGAATCAACCATCGCGAACTCTCAACACGTATAATCGTACACACGTTTGATTATGGATAATGCCATCGCATTATGAGCGCGCGTAAAATAAAAAAAAGTAAGACTTAAATCAAAATAAATTTCTGTGTGATAAGATATAAATTTGTATGAAAAGATATTTTCTAAAAAGAACCCATATATAATAGGTTGAGTTTGATAAAAAAAATTGAGTACTGTTGCAACCATAACAAACTTTAATTATAATCTCTTGATTCATATGAATAATATTATGATTAATTATATAAAAGTATTTTCTCATTAGTAAGTGTCACTCTCTTTATGAAAACGACAGTTCCTTTTGTTTTTTTTATTTTTTTTTGTTAAAGTTATGTTATTGTCATAACATTTATGACACGTTCACTTTTGTTCTTTTGATTATGATATTCCAATATTAGTTCAATGAATTCTACATTATAATCAAGGATATAAAAGTGACATGTTCGTTTCGTAATCATTGTGCTAGCAGTGCTTTGTCTCTGAGTAATGATATAGATAAACTAGTGATACAATGATTATCTACACAGTTGATTATGATTAATTTACATTATTATCATTACGATAAACAATACAAAATTTTAAAATAACGATGGTGCCGTATGATTATTATAGGACCTCGATCCCCTACGGTATATCGTATCGACAAAGATCAAAGTCTTTGTCAGATCAAAACTGGCGTCGCTTCGATCCGACGCGACGCCGCCGGCCTCGGCTGTAAAAAACAAAAAATCAATCAAAAGCGCCATCGTTTGGCCAAACGACACCGCACCGCACCGCACACAGCACACAGAGGATCGCGCTCCGATTATTATGTATTGTTTCCGGCTACTGTGCTCTCTTCTCGTACACTTTAGCCATTAATCACTACCTCTTCAATGGCAGTTCAGATAACAGCTGCCTCATATCTATTCACACCACCGTCTTCCGCCACTCTTTCCGCCGCCCATTCGTCTGCCACCTCACCGGTTTTTGCTCCCAAGTTCCTCACAATTCTAAGGCCAACACCAATAATTTCTTCCTCGAAAGTGCGAGTCATGACTGGCGTCGCCGCAGTCGCAGGAGAGGACTTGCCGCTTGACTATGAGGACCGGCTTTACAAGCTCTCTGATTCATGTGGCGGCAGAAGAGCCGGCATCCTCCTCCATCCGACATCTTTGACTGGACCTTACGGCATTGGTGATCTCGGTCAACAGGCTTTCCGTTTCATTGATTGGCTCCACGAAGCTGGTTGCTCCTTTGGCAGGTTCCTTTATTTTTTCAGTAACTTATTGCAGTTACTTCTGAAATGTGGATTCCTTTTGTACAATTTTAGAGGATCGAAATTACCTATGTATTTTTGTTGATGCCATGTTCCTATGTAATGTTTTTGCTTATTTTATTTGAAAGTGGTTATCGTTTAAGCTTATGTGTGAATCGTAAGGTATTGCAATTTGATTTCTCTGAAATACTCAAGTGATGCAGTTGCCAATTCCCCTCCCTCCCCCCTGCATTTTAAGGCCTTTTGATTTCCAAACTTGTGTGCGAAATAGCTTTAACATTTGTTTTGTTTATGTCCTGCCACTTTAACTATACTGCTTCTTAAAAACAGTTAAACGGCATTTGTTGCTCATTAGATTGTATGATTTTACGCCTTCTGTTGTTGACAAGTGAAAATTCTGTGCCCGTGTTTGCAGGTTCTTCCACTTGTTCCCCCTGGCAGGAGAGCTAATGAAGAGGGCTCACCTTATTCTGGCCAGGTGAGTGTTGTCTCATTGTGTCTGCCATTAGGTCATAAGAATAGGTATCATTCACCTTCCTATTACCTGTTGGGCATGAGTATCGTGTTAGAGCAGGAGTTCACGTGTCCAAAATGCCACCTAATTTGTTGAAAGAAGTGTCGGTTCATGTGTTTGGGTGTCTATGAGATAATGTGGTCGGCTCACGAGTAAGGGTGCATGTTTAGCGTTCAAATTCATAAATTACCCTCTTCTTAAGTCACTTGATTTTAAGCTAGTTTGTGACTTATCATGCATTTACATACGCAACATGCATAAGTACCTAGAGGTAATTGTGCAGTATATATTTCTACTTGCTTGTATATCTTATTATTTTTCTTGTGATGGAGATTGATAAGTTTAGTTATCTTCAGATTCCTTAGGAACCAACAAAAAATAAATAAGAATGTTGGTCTTGGAAAGTTTTCTAATAGATCAAGTTATTTTTGGACAACGTTATGTTGTTTATTGTGGACGTGGGGGTGATGAAGAATGATGCATTTTGTTTTGGTAGGGAAGGGGGTGGGGGTGGGGGGTGGGGGGTGGGGGGAGGGCGGCATATGAATATTTTTGTCTATGACATCTGTACAATATATGCTTTGTTTTGTCATCGAAGTATATTATTCCCTTGCTTGATTTTTCCCTCCTAGCTGTCACCCTGATTTCTCTGTTTCTGAATATAACCCTTCATATTCATGATCTTAGGATGCAAATTGTGGTAATATACTTTTAATTTCTCTTGAAGAATTAGTGGAAGATGAACTTTTGATGAAGGAAGAGCTTCCAGAAGCCCTGTGAGTCTGCAAAACCTTTTTTAATCTCTCCTCACAGATCTGTGAAAAGCTGACGCCGTGTGACCAGAGGTCATGGGTTCGGACCGTGGAAACATTCTCTTATAGAAATATAAGATACAACACATACATATGCCTAAATGGGCCTTCTACACATACAATAGGCCTAAATGACCCTTCTCTTGATCCCGCATAAGTGGGTGCTTTACATATTTACGTAAAAAGAAAGTTTTGGCTTATTTCTTGGAACTTCAGATTCTAACCCATTTGCTTTTGCAGTGATATGGAACGTGTGAATTTCACAACTGTTGCTGAAACAAAAGAACCGCTGATAGCAAAGGTGATAATTTTTGAACTGTTTATTTAAGTTCTTGTTAGTAGCATACTGTAGCACATAAATCTTTTTATTGGAAATATGTACTTTCATAAGGCAACTTATAGACACATATATGGCCTTGGCACGAGGCATACGGATAGTTAAGGGGCCTGCAGTTTTCTTTACTCTAAAAAGATGTTTTCTTTAGCATTGAGTGAACAAAAAGTATGGGAAAGATAAAAAAAAACAAAAAGTGCTGCAGCAGACGGCTATTGAATTTTCTTATTTTGAACTACTTGTAGTGCTGCATCTAAGATGTCATTCTTTCTTGGAATTTAACAATGTAGATAATGATGAGACTTTGTGTGATATATGCTGAGTTTCACAAGTTTTTATTCTATATGATTTAAGACATAGGGCCCTAGCGTCCGTGAAGATTGGATATTAATTAATTTTGTTATTGAAATTGAGACTTAGACTATTGCAAAAAAACTTGCGGGTTTTAATCGTATTATCTGTTTTCAATGTCATGGTACCTACTACCTCCAAATTGTAAGTGCGGTATATAAGGGGCTTGAAGAATTTGATTAGAGTTGGATTTTTAGTGACTTCTGAAAAACTATAACGAGTAAATACGCAACAGATACTCGTACGACTGTCTCATATTTTACTATTACTGTCGTCGTCTGCCATATGTTTGATTAGTTTCCTTTATGGTAGGACTTAGTTTTTGTTAGTTTTTGGAATAAATGATGTAAATTTGTTTACCTTATGAATTATGATTATTGGACAATAGATTCATGCTACATAATCTGAAAATGGCGGAAACTTTTAGAATCTTTTGGTTCCTGTGAAACCAATACTTAAGTGCACTGGTAAAGATTTACAGGTACCCTTGTTTCCTTGTTTTGACTGTAATTGAGGCTTTTAGCTATTTTCCCATGAAAGGCTCCCTATGTCTAGGATTTTGTTTCCCAAATATGTCCTTAGTTCTGGAAACCTTAAATGTTAGGTTATTGCTTCTCGTGAGACCTGAGGTAGAATGCTGCGTTTGTTGCAGTCACTGATTGTTACAGCTTGTTATCAAACGACGCTTTCCTGAATTTATGATAAATAAATTGCCTGCTCAGAAATGTGACTGCAATTTGCACATTTGATTCTATTTTTTGTCCTTTTTATTCGTCGTTCTAAAAATCTAATCGTGATACTTTTAAATGTACCTTTGCAGGCTGCAGCGAGGCTCCTTATGAGTAAGGGGGAACTCAAAACTCAGTTTGATCATTTCCGTGCAGATGTGGAAATTAGAAGTGAGTTGCATTTGTATCCCGTTTTTTTGCACCTAAAAAATAATTCGAAAATAGCTGGCTTCAAATAATCCTTTTTGACATTTATATTTATATTTAATCGTCAAAATTAATTTTATTCACTTGGAGACAAGTTTTTGGATAAGAATCCTTTTTTTTCTTTCCAAATCAGTAAAACTTTTTATTATGTTCAAAGAATTATAATGCTTTCAAGAGTTACAACCAAATCAATACAAAAGAAACTCAAAAAACATTCAAAACAGGACAAAAGCAAACTGAAGGGAGTAATTTTGTGTCCTAGGTCGAATCTACATTTGGATTTTAGTCTGTTCACTTTGCCTAGAATCAATTGTAATCAATGGTTTTGTTCTAGTTTATGCTTAGTGTTGCAATCTTATTTGTTTAATTAGTCCGTTACTAATCGTAAGAGCGGAAACTTAATAAGAGAAGAGAGAAATAACTTGTAGTTTATTTCATTAAGAAGAAGCTTAAAATTATTACAAGAGAGGCTGGTTGTATATATAGGCAACCAACACTCAGAAAACAGTAAAAAGGGAAACTAGCCGTTGGCAGTCAAGTCCCAACGGCTAGTTGGACTTTAAGCCAATTGCTTGGACCCGATAGAGAACCAACTAATCCCTATAGGATTAACTAATAAAAGGATCAATAAAAAGATAAAAACTCTTAATAATCCTGAGGAAAGTATTAGATTAAATCTAACACTCCCCCTCAAGCTGGTAGATGAATATCAGACATGCCCAGCTTGCCAACATCATCATGAAACACCTTCCCAGCAATCCTTTGGTGAATAGATCCGCCACTTGGTCCTTGGAGGTACAAATTCGGCTTGCAATGAGACCACTTTCCGCTTTTCTTTGATAAAATGCCTATCCACTTCAATGTGTTTCGCTCTATCATGTTTGAATCGGATCATGTGCAATCTCAATTGCTTGATTTGTTGTCACTAATCGCCTTACAGGCACTTCCATATAACTTTCAAATCATTTAGAAGTATCTTCATCCATAGGAGTTCACAGATCCCTATAGCCATAGATCTGAATTTAGCTTCTACACTGGATCTTGCTACAACAGGTTGCTTCTTGCTCCTCCAAACCACTAGATTTCCTCCCAAAAATATGCAGTGACCAGAGGTTGACCTTCTAGCTTCTATAGCACCAGCATAATCAGAATCAGTGTAGGCTGTGATGTCTAATCCATCTCCCTTAGTGTAGAGGATCCCCTTCCCTGGACAACTCTTCAAGTGCTCTAGAATTCTGTCTGCTGCCTTCTGATGACAAGTCTTGGGGTCTTGCATGAATCTGCTGATCACATTGACAGCAAAAGCAATATCTGGCCTAGTGTGTGCCAGATATATCAACTTCCCTACTAATCTTTGATAGGAGTATTTATCAACACCTTCATCCTCAGGGAATTCACTGAGCCCATGGTTGTAATCAATGGGTGTAGTAGCAGGCTTGCATCCCAATTTTCCAGTTTCAGTGAGGAGATCAAGGATGTATTTTTGTTGGGAGATGAATATGCCTTGATCAGAGTAGGCAAATTCAATCCCTAGAAAATACTTAAGTCTGCCAAGATTCTTGATGTCAAATTCCTTTGCCATTTCTGCTTGTAAATATTGATTAGCCTCTTGATCATCACCAGTGACAATGATGTCATCCACATAAACCAACAGAATGGACTTCTTTCCAGTGCCACTATGTTTTACAAACATAGTATGATCGCCCTGACTTTGTTTATACCCTTTGTGAAGCATAAATTTAGCAAATCTGCCAAACCATGCCCTAGGAGACTATTTTAACCCATATAGGGCTTTATTCAATCTGCATACTCTCCCATCAGAATTTTCAAATCCTTGGGGAACAACCATATATATGACTTCATTCAGATTCCCTTGGAGAAATGCATTTTTAACATCATATTGTTGCAAATTCCAGCCTAGATTCACAACCAAGGATATGAGAATCCTGACTGTGTTCATCTTTGCAACAGGTGCAAAAGTCTCAAAATAGTCCACCCCATGAGTTTGGGTGTAACCTTTGGCCACAAGCCTGGCCTTATGTCTTTCTATAGTGCCATCAGACTTGTATTTGGTAGTGAACACCCATTTACAACCAACTGTTTTCTCACCCTTGGGTAAGGGCATAAGATCCCAGATTTTGTTCTTTTGGAGGGCATTCATTTCTTCTTTCATAGCATTAGACCATTTCTGATCAGAAATAGCCTCCTGTAAGTTCTTAGGAGTATCTCCCTTATGAAGATTTATAAGAAACTTCTTGTGATTTTGAGAGAGTTTCTTATAAGATAAAAAGGCTCTCATGGGATGCTTTGTGCATTCCCTCTTCCTTTTTCTTAGAGCTATAGGAAGGTCATCAGAAGTGTCCTCAGAACTTTCAGATTCATAGTTTTCAGAATGTGAATCTGAATCAATACTGACACTCTTGGTATCATCACTAATACCCTCAGAATCATCACTTTTCTGAGGGTTATTGGTGTTCCTTGAGTCATCAGTAGGGGTGTCAATCCCATGAGGAGAGCTGACTTTAGATGGGTTATTGGTGTTCCTTGAGTCATCATCGAGGGTGTCATCCCCAGCGGAGAGCCGACTTTAGATAGCTTTGGTGTCTTCTTTTTCTAGTGTAAACAATGGGGTTTTTTTCTTTTGTGCTAACATCTCCTGCTCCTGTAGTAGGAAAAGGAGTTCCAGTAGGAAGACCACCCATAGTGGGACTTGGTTGTTCATATTCATGTTCCATACTGGGAATAAGGATGCTACTATCCCTTTGGAAGAAGTCCAGATAGTCTTCTGTGTGACTAGTAGGAATCTCCCCCTTATTTGTAAAATAAGATACATCTTCATGAAAGGTAACATCCCTAGAGATGATAACTTTTCTTGTAGGGGGATGGTAGCACTTATATCCCTTTTGGGTATTGGACTATCCAATGAATACACATCTTAGGGCCCTAGGATCCAATTTTCCTCTGTTGTGTGCATATATGTGAACAAATGCCACACAACCAAAGGTCTTTGGACCTAGGCCTTCAGACTGTGACATACTGGAGTAAGTATTCCTTAGGCATTCAATAGGAGCCTTGTTGTTCAAGACTTTAGTGGGAAGTCTGTTTATTAGGTGAGTGGCTGTAAGGACAGCCTCTCCCCAATTATTTTTTGGAGTTCTCATTTGAAACATTATTGATCTAGACATTTCCATTAAATGTCTGTTCTTTCTTTCTGCCAATCCATTCTGTTAAGGGGTATACACACATGAGGATTCATGTATGATACCTTTCTCATCCGGAAAGGGCTTAGCAAATTAAAAGTATTCCCGGCATTGTCGGGCTTCTCAATCTATATTTGTATCAAATTGAGTTAGGATTTGATTGTAGAACTTAGGGAAGATCTCCAAGAGATCAGATTTCTGCTTCATGAGATATGTCCAAGTGGTTCTAGTGCAATCATCAATGAAAGTAACAAACCAAATGGAGCCATTGATATTAGAAACAGGGGAAGGTCCCCAAATGTCACTATGAATCACAACAAAAGGTTTAGTACATCTGATTCCTTTAATGGGATATGAGGCCCTTTTGTGCTTGGCCATCTCACAAACATTACAATGCAACTTATCTATTTCACAGTTGTTAAACAAAGTAGGGAACATATGTTTAATAACTGTAAAAGGAGGATGACCTAGTCTATAATGATACAACCAAAGTTGATCAAAAGTAGACAGAGATAAAAAACTAGCAGCAGGGGCATGTTCTTTCTCTTGATCTTTCCAAAAATATAGTCCTTCCTTAGCTTTAGCAACCCCAATCCTCTCTTTCTCTACAAGATCCTGTATCAAGCACAGATTAGAGGAGAAGGCAACTAAACATTTTGAATCTTTGGTTCATCTTTGTATAGAGATCGATTTTTAGACAACATAGGGACATGTAACACATCCCTTGAATGAGATTATCACTCAAAGCATAGTCTCCTATCCCACCACATGGATAGGGAGCCATCAAAGACAACATATATAGTTCTCATTATTGTCATATAGAAATCATATTGTCACAAGAGAGCCCATATGGTGCAGGGCACCGAGAATCAACTACCCATTCTATTGGACCTTCGTGATCGCTTATTAAGACCACCATACCGAAAAGGCCAAGGAGGTTGATGAGCTTTCTAATGACTCAATGAACTTCCTCCGCTTTTCAATTTCTCGAGGTCCTAGATTGTGGTCTTGATTCTCGCTTGCGCAGCCTCCTCTGGACATTCTCACCGTCCTTTTTCTAATTCTCATTGTTTATTAACATTGTTAGCGACCACTTTTGGTGTTATCACTCCTGTGTTTCCCATGGAGTTTCCAACGCTTTCTCTTGTATGCCTGCTCTTTTTTCGTAAAACGAACGAGAGAATCTCTATCCCCATTTTTGTTGCTGTTCTTATGATAATTGTTCCCACTCTTTTGAAAGGAGGGGTTCTTATCAGTGGTATTGTTGGTGCCTTGAGTTATCAAAGAAGAACTTTCAACAGGAGATGTGTCAATCATGACACTTCTCCTACTTTCTTCTGCTCTAATAAGAGCTATTGTTGCATTTAAACTAGGGAGATCTCCCTTTCCCAGAATCTGAACTCTGACAGAGTCATATTCCATGTTAAGACCAGCCAAAAAGGCATAGATCCTATCCTTTTCAAATATCCTTTTCAGGATATTAGCATCCTCACTGTTGTGCATCTTGATGCATTGGTAGTGGTCTAATTCTTGCCACAAACCTTGCATCAGACCTGAATATTCCGTGATGGATCTACTACCCTGCTTTGTATTAGAAATCTTTGTTTTTACCTCATAGATTTGAGCTGCATCATTGACCTTTGAATAAGTCTCCTTCAAATGATCCCAGATTTCCTTTGCATTGGCCATGAACATGCATGTATCACTGATTTCAGGGATCATGGAGTTCCATAGCCAAGACATCACCATGGAGTCTTGCTCATCCCATATCAGTAAACTTAGGATCTTCGAAATGGTCCTCGTCCCATTAAGATGATCGAGCTTGCTCCTTCCTTTCGTAAAAGTCCGGACAAACCGGGACCATTTCAAGTAATTTTTTCCATTGAGTTTAAGAGCAGGCTGGATGCTTTGAAGTTCACCATTATTGGTGGAAAGATGATCAGAAAAAGGAGCTGCTGCAGTAGTATTACTTGTAGCAGTTGATTCAGCAGCCATGAGGATTTAAAAAATTCCCAGAAATTTGAATTTTGAGCCTAAAGCTCTGATACCATGTAAGAGCGGAAGCTTAATAAGAGAAGAGAGAAATAACTTGTAGTTTATTTCATTAAGAAGAAGCTTAAAATTACAAGAGAGGTTGGTTGTATATATAGGCAACCAACACTCGTAATTTCTGATAAAGGAAACTAGCCGTTGGCGATCAAGTCCCAACGGCTAGTTGGACTTTAAGCCAATTGCTTGGACCCGATAGAGAACCAACTAATCCCTATAGGATTAACTAATAAAAGGATCAATAAATAGATAAAAAAACTCTTAATAATCCTGAGGAAAGTATTAGATTAAATCTAACACTAACTATTTTTGTTCATAATTTGTAGATTTCTATGAAGAATAAAAATGATTTTTCTTATTAAAATTTAGAGATTTACAGCAGGATATATAGAAGTAACTAACGGCTAAAAACAAACTAATAAATGCACCTCTTTCCTGTAGACAAGTGGGCGGCAAAGAAAGACTAATGTAGTTTCTAGGGATAAAACAATAAAGACAAACTAATAAAGAGAGGAATACAAAAGATCGAGATATTAGGGACATATATTATACTTTATAATATAGTATAGTATATGTATCATACAAGATAAAATGATATACCAATACTCCCCTCAAGTTTGGTTTGTAGAGGTCCAATAAACCAAGCTTGGATATACAAAACCGAGATTGAACCTTAGGAGACCTTTTGTAAACATATCTGCAACTTGAAGCTTTGTAGGCACATAGATAAGACATATGCTCCCATCATCCAGTTTTTCTTTGATAAAGTGTTTGTCAATCTCAACATGTTTGGTACGATCATGTTGGATCGATTATTAGCAATCTTGATGGCGATTTGTCATCACAATAGAACTGATAGAGAGCAACAAGAGGTCATTGTTGTAGTTCGGTGAGGACCTCCTAATCCGCATTAGTTCACACACCACCAAGGGCAACAAATTTCTAAATTCATTCACCTCAAGACTACTCTCGCAACCACAAATTTTGCTTCTGCTTCTCCATGACACAAGGTTCCCCTCCAATGAACATGCACCACCCTCGATGTAGACTTTCTATCCACCACAGCTTGCCCAACGGCAAGATCAACAAAGCCTTCAACAGTAAGATTTCCTCCTTTTTTGTATAGGATGCCAAGGCCAGGGTCATTCTTGAGATATTTGAGAATCCTTAAAGCAGCTTCCAAGTGAATTCTTCTAGGCATATGCATGAATTGGCTAACTTTGTCCAACAAAGAAATGAGATATCAGGTCTAGTATGTGTTAAGTAAATCAGTCTACCAACAAGCCTTTGATAAGGTTCTTGATTGACTAATTCACTTTCAGTGTCATTTGAAAGTTTCTGATTGCAATCCACAGGAGTAGCAATTGGTTTACAGCCAAGTAGACCATAATCCCTTAGTAAATCAAGAGTATACTTCCTTTGTGAAACAAGGATCCCAGTAGTGGATCTAGCTACTTCCATGCCTAGGAAGTATTTTAGGTTTCCTAGGTCTTTAACTTCAAACTCAGATTGAAGGAAGTTTTTTAATCTCTTTATTTCAGTCTGGTCATTTCCAGTGATGATCATATCATCAACATACACTACCAGGCGTTGACTCCCTTCTTCGTGTATGCCTAATGAACAAAGTATGATCGAATTAGCTTGAGTGTAGCCACCCTTTTTTATCACTCTAGAGAATTTTTCAAACCAAGCCCTCGGGGACTGTTTGAGACCATATAAAGATTTCTGAAGTTTGCATATATTACCCTTTCCAATTATGTTTGCAAAGCCAGGTGGGGGATACATGTAAACATCCTCGGCGAGGTCACCATTAAGAAAGGCATTTTTGACATCAAGTTGATGCAAAGGCCAATCTTTAATGGCAGCCAAAGAGAGGAGAATTCTGACAGTATTAAGTTTGGCAACAGGGGAAAAAGTCTCATGATAGTTAATTCCATAAGTCTGTGAGAAGCCTTTAGCCACAAGGCGGGCTTTATACCGTTCAATGGTGCCATCAGGGTTTTGTTTGACATTAAACACCCACTTACACCCAACAGGTTTGATGTTTGGTGGTTTAGTGACAGTGGTCCAAGTTTTGTTGATTTGCAAGGCATTAAGCTCATCCATCACAGCAGCCTTCCAGTTAGGGTTTTCCATAGCTTCATGTATGTTTTTAGGTATGCTCACATTATCAAGAGTGGTGATAAAAGCTTTATAATGTTTAGATAAAGAGCCATAAGAAACAAACCTCTGGATAGGATGTTGAGTGCAGATTCTAGTACCTTTTCTCTGAGCAATGGGCCTAGAGTCATGACTGATAATACCTGGGGTATTGCTGGGAATGGTATGTTCAGGATCAGAAGAACTGCTCTCACCAGCAGAAGTATCTTCAGTAGGACAGTGACTTTCAGTGTTATGTTGAGCAGGACTGTTCTCCTCTATTTGAATAGGATCAATACCCTCCTTTGGTCTAGGAGTAGTAGCAATACCCTCCTTAGGTCTAGGAGTAGCAGCACCTTTCTTCCTGGTGTAGATGATAATGTCCTTTTCACTTCCAGTGTTGCTGTTTTTCTGGGATTGCATAGGGTCAAGCATATGGTGTTCCCCTTTGTCATTAGTGTCCTCAGGAACTTGTGGAAGAGGAATGCTATCCTCAAAGAACCCTTTGTCAGTACCTGAAACAGAGTCTTTAGGATAGTAAGGAACATTTTCAAAAAAGGTTACATCAAAGGTTACATACATTTTCCTCCTTAGGGGATCATAACACTTGTACCCTTTTTGAGTCGCTGAATATCCCACAAAAATAGTCTTAACAGCTTTAGGTTCAAGTTTATGTCTTAAATGATCATGTATATGCACAAAGGCAGAACAACCAAATATTTTTAGGGGAATTTCAGTGACAAGTTTACTAGTAGGATAACACTTAGTAAAAATACCAACAGGAGTTTGAAATCAGAAACCCTGAAGGCATTCGACACTAATTAAGCAAGCAGCGATTAACACAAATTTCTCACCCTGTAGATAATTGGACACAGAGGTAGTAAACATAAGAGCCCTAGCAACTTCTAACAGGTGTCTGTTTTTCCGTTCAGCGATACCATTCTGTTGAGAAGTATTAGGACAAGAGGACTGGTGAATAATACCCTCATTAGTCAAATAAGGGCCTAAAGTAGAAGTAAAGTATTCAGACCCATTATCAGTTCTAATTATTTTAATGGAGGTCATGAACTGTGTTTTAATCATATGATGAAAAGTTTTAAACACAGAGCTCACATCAGACTTAGCTTTTAATAAATAGACCCAACACAGCCTAGTATGATCATCAGTAAAGGTCACAAACCACCTATTACCAGTGATGTTAGGAATCCTAGATGGACCCCAAACATCACTGTGAATAAGAGTAAAAGGAGAAGAAGCTTTATAAGGTCTGGCCTTAAAATGACTTCTAGTTTGTTTAGCAAGAACACAATTCTGACATTGAAAATCAGTGGGTTTCTTATACAAAAATAACTTAGGAAATAACTTATTCAAATAAAAGAAACTCGGGTGTCCTAGTCTACAATGTAGAGACTGAATCTTCTCATCATTGTCATTAGAGTGGGCAGAGTAGAGGGCTTTATCTATATCTTCTTGGAGATAGTAAAGACCTCCTTCTTTCTTAGCACTGCCAATCATCCTCTTCGACCTCAGGTCCTGGAAGAGACAATGAGAAGAGGAAAAATTAGCTTCACAATTATTGTCATGGGTAAACTGACTCACAGAGAATAGGTTACATGATAAATTTGGAACATGTAGGACAGATGTGAGTTGAAGGTGTTTTGAAATAATTATTGTGCCTTTTCCAGCAACAGTAGAGAGAGAACCATCAGCTATACGCACCTTATGTTGTCCAGATGAGGGAAAATAAGTTGAAAAAAGTTTAAAGTTACCTGTCATGTGGCTTGAGGCCCCAGAATCAACTATCCATGAGAGGTTACCTTCTTGTACTGCAGATGCTGAAGTATGTGTAGGTATGCATTTGTCAGGAGAGAAAAGCTGTTTTAGCATCTCAAGTTGTGCCTTGGAGAAAGGCATAGCAGTCTCTACAGCATGTGCAGAGTCTTGCTGCTGATGTTCTCCCCATTGGTTAGTTTTCCTCTGGTTTTGACTCTTTGTGTTACCCCCAGGTGGTTTTCCATGAAGAATCCAGCAGCTCTCCTTTAGATGACCCTTCCTTTTACAGTGATCACAAAACATATGACTTTTCTGGTCATTCTTTTTTAGTGAATCCCTCTGATTGCTCCCTGCATAGGGCTGTTGTTGAGTAGATAGGGCAGATTGCTCATTTTGATTGAGAAAGTTGGCTGAATTTGCAGAGCTTCCCATGGTTTCCCTTCGGCTTTCTTCTTTTCTAATAGAAGCAAATGCCTCTAGTAGGGTTGGCATAGGTTCATGTGCAAGAATCCTTTCCTTAGCAGCCTCATATGTGGAGCTTAATCCAGCTAGGAATTCAAACAGCCTTTCTTTTTCAATAACTTTCTGAAAAATTCTTGCATCAGTAGTGCACTCCCATAAATTGGCAGAGAGAAGGTCGTATTCTTGCCATAGCACTTTCAGAGTGTTAAAGTACTTGGTAACACTCATTGATCCTTGCTTCATGTCCTTCAGTTTTGTTTTTATACCGAAAGCTTTTGCAAAGTTACCTTTGTTGGAGTAAGAATCAGCAACATTGTCCCAAATCTCCTTTGCTGTGTTGAAGAAGAGATTGGTCTGGGCAATTTCTTGTTCCATGGAGTTGATTAGCCATGTACTAATTGTAGCATTATCAACTTCCCAGGTTTCATATGCTTCAGTGTCAGCTTCATCTGGTTCCTTTTTTGATCCAGTTAGATAGCCGAGCTTTCTTCTTCCAGTTACAAACATTTTTACTGATTGAGCCCATTGAATATAGTTGGACTCATTCAGCTTCATGGTGGTAATCTGGAGATTAGGATTGTCATGTCCATTCATAGACGAAATGGAGGATTTTGATTTTGAAGGTGTTCCAGATTCTGATGTAAAATCAGACATTCTGAGATTTTTTTTTTAAGAAACAGCAGCGGAAGATGAAGAGTTTCTTGAAAGTGTGTTTCAAGAAACAGTCTCTGATACCATGTAGATTTCTATGAAGAATAAAAATGATTTTTCTTATTAAAATTTAGAGATTTACAGCAGGATATATAGAAGTAACTAACGGCTAAAAACAAACTAATAAATGCACCTCTTTCCTAGACAAGTGGGCGGCAGCAGCACTAATGTAGTTTCTAGGGATAAAACAATAAAGACAGCTAATAAAGAGAGGGAATACAAAAGATCAGATATTAGGGACATATATTATACTTTATAATATAGTATAGTATATGTATCATACAAGATAAAATGATATACCAATATAATTTATACAAAATTCTGATTTTGACTTCTTTTCATGACATTGCAGGTTGGCTTGAGGATGCTGCTTATTTTGCTGCCATTGACAGCCATTTAAATACTTCCAGCTGGTATGATTGGCCCGATTCTCTGAAACATCGCCATCTTCTTGCATTGGAAGAAATTTATCAAACCAAAAAGGATTATGTAAGATATGTTTCGGTTTTATGGTTTATTTTATTCATACTTGTTTCTAAGTTATCTTTGTAATGCGATTATGCGACGCCTCGATCTTGTGCAGATTGACATCTTCATTGCTCAACAATTCTTGTTCCAAAGACAATGGCAGAAGATCCGTGATTACGCACACCAAAAAAGGAATTAGTATTATGGGAGACATGCCCATCTACGCCGGGTATCACAGTGCAGATGTTTGGGCGTATAAGAAACAGTTTTTGCTGGTGAGTAATAGACATTAATAGCCTTTAAATTAAGTTTCAGTTGCAAATTTCTATGGCCTGATTTATACGATTATCAATTGCTCTGTATACCATGGCAGAACAGCAAAGGTTTTCCTCTTCTAGTAAGTGGTGTTCCTCCTGATGCCTTCAGTGAGACTGGCCAACTTTGGGGCAGGTTTACGCTGTTTCTACATGAAATATATGGTTTTTTTTGGTTCTGTTAACTGTATTTCCGTGTTTTTATATGTTGATCGCACATGCAAGTGCTCCATTGTGTATTGTCTACATCAGATCACTAATCATTTGGTGAAGAGCACAATCATATTCGTTTCTGCCTGGTTAACTTGTTGGATAATATTCTGCTACGAAAAACCCAACTGTTTGCCAATCCGTAGTGACATCTCTATATATGTATACTGAATTTGTTATTAAATTTGTGTCTTGAAAGCCCCTTGTATGATTGGAAAGCCATGGAAAAGGATGGGTACTCGTGGTGGATACGACGCATGAGACGTGCTCAGAATCTTTTCGATGAATTCAGAATCGATCATTTTAGAGGATTCGCTGGATTCTGGGCTGTTCCCTCAGGTAAATTCATTTCCTACTTCATTGAAGCTTGTGGATTTTGACATGTCTAGAACTGTAAGTTTACAATATTATGGTGTCATGCAGAAGCAAAGGTCGCACTAGTAGGACGGTGGAAGGTCAGCAATAAATATCGCTTTTGGTGATCAAACTTTTTACTATATAAACTGGCCTGTGAAGAGTTGTTATTTCCAGTAGGCAGGGCCCGGAAAGTCTCTGTTTGATGCCATATTCAGTGCAGTTGGAAGGATCAATATCACTGCAGAAGATTTGGTATGTCTACTGAATTGATAGAACATTTTTCCAAAGTTTCTCCGATCATACATTTATGTAGATTACCCGTTTAATTTTTTTTTTTTTCTCCTGAGAAACTGAGATTGTTTTTGACCGTTGTGTTCAATGATGTATGGATAGAGTTGCATATGAGAAAAGTGAGTTATGTGATCGCAATATATTGAAAATATGTAGTTCTCAAATAATATTCAGGTTATTTTTCCCAAGTCCTTTTCTTATGGAATTAAAAGCATCAGGGCATTGTTCAACTCGGGTATCAGATAGATTGAAATTGTAAACGGGAAACCATAAAAAAAGAAGACATCTTTGAACGGCGGGGAAGTTATTGTGTATAATGGGGGTGTAGTGAAGGCAAAGATCCGTAAAGCAAATCCACCAATGGGAAGAAAGCTCAAGTGTCGTTGTATAAAAAAATGAAATCGAGAGAGAATAAAAGTAGCAGTAAAGCTCTTGCCTCTTTTGTAGGGAGTTATAACTGAGGATGTAGTTGAGCTTCGAAAGTCCATAGGCGCACCGGGAATGGCTGTCCTCCAGTTTGGTATCTCTTTTTCCCAACTTTTTATCGTTGTTTTGGTGAAAGCCATTTTGTATTTAAATACTTGTATCAACATACAAATGTGAAGTATAACATTATTCTGTAGGGTTTGGAAGTGATGCAGAAAATCCTCATTTGCCTCACATGCATGAGCTCAATCAAGTTGTGTATACTGGAACACATGATAATGACACGGTAACGTTTCTGGTTTCTCCTTTCATATACTTGCACGTTTGCAGAATTCTTCTTTTTACTGGAATAACAGTTGTTTCTATGAATTTTCTAGATTCAAGGTTGGTGGGATGTCTTGCCTAAAGAAGAGAAACAGAATGTGAGTATGAACACCTTCAGCAACTACTTACCGGTTTGGAAATAAACGTGTACTTTTGAGGATAGGACGATGTTTTTCATTTTCTGATATTACATTTGATTGATTTGTCTATCGACAGGTACTAAAGTATCTTGCAAGAAACAAGGACGAAGAAATCTCGTGGCTTCTTATCCGGGGTGCACTTTCTTCAGTGGCTCGAACCGCTATAATACCTATGCAGGATATTCTTGGTTTGGATAGCTCAGCAAGAATGAATATTCCAGCAACTCAGGTAAAACTTTTTATCTCATTTGGACAGCTAAAATACGAGAGATTTTATGATGCAACGGTCCTATGAGAGGTTGTACCAAGTGGCATTTATTAGAGCCTTTGATTTTTTTTCTCTTTCACATAATACACTTACATCGTGTGTGAGAGATTAGAAATATAAGGTTGTAATGTATGCCACTTGGTACAACCTTCCTACAACGGTTGTATTGTAAAATTTGTCCTAAAATAGAGAGCACAAGCCTCACCATGAGCTTATGCATTCTTTCACAATTTAAAACTTGGATGTAGCATATGTGTACACGGCAAAATTAGTCCTGTAACTTGGCCTAGTTAGCATTTTAGTCATGTTTTTGCTCCGGTTGCAGTTTTGGCCATGTAACTTAAATCCTTTTTGCAATTTGTCTTCCGTCACCGGTATATGCTGACGTGGTAAAATTCTGGCCGGATTCTGCTGACGTGTCTTTGAAATTGGAGAAAAATTCGATCTTGGCAAGTCCTTTGACTTGCACAAAAGAGGACTTAATACGTTAATTAGGCCAAGTTATAGGATGAATTTTGCAATTGTTTCTCGTTTATTTGCCTTATCAGCGCCACGTGGAGGCATTTTCCCGCCAAAAATTCGATTTCCCCAAAATTCAACCTCCTCCGGCGACGGAGGACTAAAATCTCAAAAAAATAAAAATAAAAATAAAAATTCCAAGTAGACCACAATTGCATCCGGAGTAAAAATAGGACTAAAACGCTAGATAAGCAAAGTTTAGAGGACTAATTTTGCAATTGAGCCAGACTCATTTTCGCATCGATAGATGCTACTCTGAGCTATTCGGAATAGGGCTTGTATGAACAAAGCAAATCAGATAATTTTATATTTTTTTTCAGCAACACCTATTGTATAATGTTTTTATTTGCAGTTTGGAAATTGGAGCTGGAGAATACCTAGTGGTACTACCTTTGAAAGCTTAAACATGGAAGCAGATAAACTCAGAGCAATGCTTGCTACCTATGGGCGGTTGTCGTGATCGTGTGCACTTTCTCGGTATCTCGAGACCTCTTAGTGCTCGATGCCGTGTTCGAAGTTATCCTCCGCCTTCCGTAGCTCGGAAAAGTATCAGATATAAAGAGCCTTTATTGCATCTGAACTGTACATGTGTGTAAGATAAAATCTTCTTGCAATTCATGTCACACGTCCAACGGTTCCGGTGCAATGGAGAGGGTACGCATTAGAATTTCCGATAGGGTCCACCTTTCTTTGTTGGGGGAGGTCTTCATACTAGGATGTCAGGCCCTGGCAGAGCATATGCAGTTTTTCGGGAACAAATAATAAGGGTATCCACAATGACTCCCTTTTCCATCCCCCTAAAACTTGTATAGGGAGTATATACAATTCTATACCCTTGTAGTGGCACTTTAATTAATTCCCTTTCTTCAAATAAAATTAAGGCTGTCCACAACAGTAACAACCTATACCACTCATTTAACACCTAGTTTTTCGTTTCAGTTATATTTTTTCAACACCCTAAAATAATTTCACTGCAACAAGCACCCCAATACAAGGTGTCGTTTCTATCAGGGATTTCTACAGTAGGAATCGTATCACGCGTGGCGGGATCTGGACCACACAGCTTTCGAGGTGGAATACACAAAGGTGTCCCGTGTGTAGAAATTGTGTGGTCCGAGATCTTTCTAGCGTGAGCGGTTTCTAAGTAGAAATTCCTGGGGTAGAATTTTCCCCAATACAATTCCTTAAAACCCAATTTTCTCTTTATTTATTCGCAAATGTCATATACTTTTTATTATCATCCAAATATATAATCAAAGCAGAATCATTCCAACAATTTGAAAAAATTCCAGAATATCAACAACAAATAGAAGACCCAAACATGAAAAGCAAATTTCTTGCCCATGTCTTGAAATTAAAAATCATGTGGGTTTTTGTTTTTTTTTTCCTGCTATTTTCTAGATTAAATAATTTTTCATATTTTCTTTGGTTTGGTGGTGAGGAGGTTTTTCTTCATCAGGATTTCTGCAGCATAAAAAAATGTAGAAATTTTCTTCTCACTTTGATTTCCAGAAAAAACAAAAAGAGACTTGATTTTTTTCTAGTATGATTGGTGGGATTGTTTTTTTCTTTTGGATAAAATGAAAATGTTGTGGGATTAAAATTAAAATGAAAATGAAAATGTTGAAAAGAAGAAGGAAGGAAAGTGAGAGACGTGGTGAACGGGTACGGTACTATTCATATTTACAGATCCTCTAATAATAGGGAGAGGCTTATCAAAATTTTCAACAAAAAAAAAAAAAAAAAAAAAATTTGGAAAACCACGTATCATTTCATCTTTTATTAAAATGACACAATAAAATATATTTTATTGAAAAACCAACCAACCGTAAAAATATTCACATTATTTCTTTTTGACACAATAAAATATTATAACAAATTTTTACATTATTAGATTTCATCCCACGATTAGTAATAGAGAAGTGTTGTGCATTTTGTTGTGAATATTTTTTATTGTGTAACTATTAACATTCATAATTAAGATGTGAAAGGATGGTGAAATATGTGGTGGAAAAAATGTTTAATTATTTTCATAAGTTCACATTCAATATGATGACTCACGACTAATTGGCTATACAATTACAAGATACATAAAAAAAGAGAAGTTACTGTATTTTTAAACAAAAAGTTCTCCTTTTTATTGATATAGATAAATAAATACACCATATCTTAAAAGATACGATTTTTTTTCCTATCAAAACTATCATACAACCCCCTGTTTTATGTAAACACATACGATTTTTTTGGCAAGCCTACGGCATTTATTTTTCTGGATAATGCACATGACATATTAAATTCTCATATTGTAAGTATAAAAAAATTCATTTTGATTTTTTGTGGGAAATTAAATAGTAAAAAGGTAAAATGTGTTGATAGTTAAATTAGTTAATTGAGATGTGATATAAAAGTAATTTTGAGGAAATATATTGGGAGTGTTATTGGAGTATGCTGTTTTATAGGGTGTTGAAAATGTGAATCTGGAACGGAAAACGAGATAAATTGGGAGTGAAATAGGGTGTACTGGTCACTCTTGGATTCTTTTTTTCACAATACAAATTCTCTCTGTAATACCCGAGTCAATTTTAAGTCCCGACTGAGTTCGAACCGAAAGTTAAACCGAACCAACTTATAAATTATTTATTTTTAAGTTTTAAGTGTTAGTAATAAGACTTCATGGCAAATAATTAGTCAAGATAATGGGGTATTAATGTGAGTAATTTTTCATTATCAGTTTTGGAAAATCAAAATGTCGTAAACATTGGACTTAATACCTCTTCAATTCACTTCAAACGTTGGTTGAGGGAAGCAGAGTCTTAAAAGGCATTGCAATGTTGTGTCAAACCATTTCCTACAACTCCCATCCTTATCACATACTGAAGCCATTTTTATATATATTTTTTTTTTTTCCATATCACTTTAGAAACAGTAAGAGGAGTTAAAAGGGGTTCAAAAGCAATCTAGGAGTATCATCTTGGTAAGCACATTCTAGTTCAAGTGTTTAAGTTATGAATTTATAGAGAAATCTTGTGTTTATAGGTTGAGGAGAATACCTACACTAGAAGTGTGGAATTATTAACAAATTTACAAACTCATCAAGGTAAGGAGTGTTTGTATCAAGATGTGTTATTTTATTCATGTCTTTCACAATGTTTATTTGTTTATTTTAATTGCTAACACACATTATATATATATATATATATATATAGACTTACAATTTACAAGTACTGAATCAAACCAATTGATGCAGAACTTTTCGGCAATATATGAGATTGATATATGTATACTATATATAGGTATACATTAGCTTTTATTTTAAAGGCTTATAATCTAGGAAAAATTAGCTTTAAATCCACCTTTTTGAGTCTTATTAAGTTTTAATCCACACTCTATTTTGTAATTGGTGCTTATGCTGATGTCTTGGTATTTGAGTTTTTTTAACAAGTCCAGTAATAAAGTGTTTGCAGCTTGTGTGCAAAATATATAAATTTTGGCTTCTCTAATATATGACACTTCCTATAAGGTGTTGTCTGCAAATTTTCTTCTGATTCTTTTAATAAGCTTTTGTGTTATATTTAGATTTAGAAGAAGCAGAAGCAGAAATTTTTTTTTTTTTTTTTTTTTTTTTTTTTTTTTTGCTAAAATTAACACCAAGAATAAGGCTGAAATCTGGGAATTTTGGAGCAGAAAACCAAGGCTCCATTTGTTTTGGGTTGGAGGTGTTTTTGGAGTTTTTTTTGGGATTGTTTTAGATAAAGTGATTGAAGTAATAATTAGAAGGTTAAGATGTTTTTTTAAAATTTGTGTAGATTATGATTTGATTGGTGAAATAAAGAAGTATAATAAATAAAATAATGGTAAAAAAGGTTATAAAGTTGATAAAGTGAAATGATGAGAGATAATTTAATATTTTTTTATTTGTAGTTGAATAAGTGATTGATAAGAGAATTGTAAGATATGATGGGTGAAGTGATATAAAAAAACTTCGAAAAAAACTTTAATGAAAACAAACGGAGCCCAAGTGTTTCAGGGCTGAAAAAATGGGCTAAACATTGAGTGTATGAAGCAGAAAACTTGATAGAAAAATCATGAAGAAAAAGCATGGCGAGATGATTGCAATTGCAGCAAAATGGAGGCATTTGAAGCAGCAAATCAGACATTTAAGATTTGGTTTGAACTATAATGGTTTATCAACAAAGAATTTCCAAATGAGTTGCATTATTATTTGGTGAACTTAAACTTATCTTTGTTTTGTTTCTTTCAGTTTTTGGGTGGTGAAAATGTTGGAAAGTGTCTAGCAATCAATGTCGGCCGACTTTCGTTTTTCTTTACAGCTTGAACTTTCTGAAGTTCATGCATGTGATGTGATGGAAATTGGGCTTTGTATGTGGAATTTGTCAATCTTTACGGTTTACTCGTGACCGTCGACTGAGGTATTAGCGCTCCTCTCTCCTATGGAAAAACCGTTCTCGCGACTCCGGCAAACTTCTTAAATTTGATAGCTGCATAATTTTTCGTACATATGACTTTTTGCCTTGAAAATTTTCATATTGACGTAACTTGGTTGTTTTTTTTTTTTTAATTTTTGCACCCCCTTTGTGTTATAAAAGTTGTTTATGTCATAAGGATCAAACATTAGCAAGCTCACGCACTATGATAGTGTTAGTTTGTTCTTGTGTTTGAATGTGATACTGTGATACTGATACTCTTATTGTGTTATGGTGCTGAGGTCGACGCATTGAAACCGAAGGCGGAGATCTACGAGCTAATGTTCCAAAAAGAGGCTAATGGTCCTTGGTAATGATGTGTGAATTAAGATATGGTACAAATGTCAAATCATTTGGTGTAGATGTTGACTTTATTGAGAAAATGTTAAACCGTTTTGTGTAGAGTTGGAGTAGTAGATGATGGTAGCAATCGACATTGTCGAGATTTTTAGGTGCTTAGATAATCATTTCCTTGATGTAACTTAATTATCATATATGTTGATGTTAAATTTTTTTATCATATATGTTGTAATTTTTTTCGATTGTGAGTGAATGTGTTAATTGTGATTTGAAAGGGCAAGTGCGCCATAAGCGCAATAGTTTATACCGGAACAGGTGGTAGGAGACCCGGGTTCGATTCCCCCTTCCCCCAACCTTTCGTTTCAGTGAAAAAAAAAAAAAAATTGTGATTTGAATGTGTTATTTCAAAATACACAAGTTTTTTGGGTGTTAATGTGATTACATTATTGTCCAAATAATTTTTAGTCTACGGATTGTTTCCGTTTTAATCCATAAAGGAATATAGGTTGTCGGTGTTGTTGTAAAGCTTGCCGAGTCCATGATTTTTGGCTAATCGTATACTATTAATGGTAATGTTGTCATTGTGTTTGTTAATAAAACGTGTTAATGTGATACTGTTATTGTGATACTGATACTGTGATACTGTGATACGCTGCGATTAAATTCAGCTTTCAAAAACTACGTCGAAAGGGTATCATATGAGATCTCAAAATAAAGAGAAAAAAAAAATATAAACTTTGGTGAAAGGTGATGATTGGTGTTTTAAATCAAAGGTTATGTTCGTTTATAAGAAAAATGCTCCGATTAATGCAAATATTTTTTCGGCTTTCAAAGTTTTCGTCAGAAGGGTATCGTATGAGATCTCAAAAATTAGAGCAGAAAAAAATATGAATTTTGGTGAAATTGTTTTGATGATCGGAGTTCTAAATCAAAAGTTACGGTTGTTTGAAAATAAAAATAAAAATGAAGCAGCGAATATTGATGAAGCAGCTAATATTGATGAAGATGAAGTGCATGTACAATAAGAGGGTATTTTTGTCCGTCTGAATTTTTTTTTGTCCTTCTTGCAACTTAAAAAAATGAGAGTGTCCTATTTATTTATTTTGAGTCAAATTTTGGATTGTTCCCTCTTTCCCTCTATAATCTATTATTCATTAGAAAAGTTTTCTCATTCATTTACAATCCACAATATTCTTTTAACTTTTTGGTAATTGAAGATATATCGTGCATATTAACAACAATATTTCCAAAGCATAACATTTCAAAAGGCAACACTGAATTTTGTGGTCGTACAAGATTTTATTCTATTTTATTTAGCTTTATATATATTTATATATATATTAATGTACTTATCCTACCGTATGACAAACTTTCGTTTACTGTATCTTTCAACTAAAGAAAATTGTTAAAAATATTTTCCAGATTTTCGGACATCTTTATATTTAGTAAAAATGTACGGATTTTAAATATTTACATTAGTAACAATTTGTGAATACTACTGGTATTTAGTCTAGTAGTTTCAAGATTTTCAAAGCTTTAGTATACAACAATTTATTTTCAAACAGTATATATAAGTGTGCAAAGATGATAAAATTTACGACTCAACTATGCAAGTAGACGAAAGCATATATACATATATATAGCATGAACTTTATGTTTTCAGAATTTAAAAGAAAAGCAAAAAGAATTTAGAGTAATGTTACGGTTCACCAGACAGGCACCCTACTCCCGGGTCAGAGGGAGAATTCAGACTTCAGATTTAGTGCAGTGAGTTCTCGAAAATCCCCGGCATCAAGGCCCTACTCCCGGCTATAATAAGGAGTCACGATTTATATGCGGAGCCGGTCATGAAATACTGTCTGCCACCCCAGACAGAATCAGAGCCGTTAGAGGCACAGTTAGAACCGTAGCATTATTCAGTTTTATTCAGTACATACTTTTATTTCACTTACAGTTTCACTTTAAGTAATTAATACATTGTTCATTTTTCTACCATGACAGTATTTCCAGACTAACCCAATAGTGAACTTTGGAATATAAGTAATTCCTTAGTTCCCTCTTGATACTTTTACACTGCTTACGGAGCATTCATGCTCACTCCTATAGTTGTATTGTTTTTCAGATGAAAATCAGAGTTTCGGAGAGGAAGAGGGTAATTGCCTTGCCTACTACTTTAGTTAAGTGGATGTGGATGTTTATCCTTTTGTGGAAGATGAACAAACTTTATCATTCTGAGACTTTTGTTATTGATGATGTAATAATTACTAATTAGGGTTGAACCTAACAGATCTTATTTTTTATATTTTGAAACTTTGCAGGTATTATTACTTTTATGGAATAAAGTTATGTATGAATTTTAGTTTTGATTTCCAGTAGAGAAAGCTTCGTGATTCGAATTTTTCTAGTTCGGTCTTGGCGAGTGATTCGGATTCGGGTAATTGGAAAAATCCGGGTCGGTCGTTACACTCTCTGTCTAGTTTTTCAATTGAACTTGCTTGTCTAATTCTTTTTTAAACCATATCTTTGCGTTGTATACATGTAATTGGGACTCTCATCTCTATTGGAGAGGGTCTTTTATAATACTAGCAAAATGCACGTCGTTGCGTGTTGGTTAAATTGATATATTTAAATAAAATTTAACAACGTAATTTAACGTTATACATTATTAAGTATGTGTTTAACTTATAAAATAATAATATAGTGAATAATGATAACCTTGTATGAGTTGATTGTTTTAATTGTAAATTCAATTGTCGAATAAACATCAATACAAATGGTCTAAACAACATAACGTTATAAGCACGTCGGTAGCATTAAGCGAGGCATAAAAGATCCGGTCAATGCTTAGATTGTCAAATACGCTTGGTCTTAAAAAAGGATAACCGAGTTGACAAAACATTTATACATTGTTAAGTACGTGTATAAAGAATTCATACTGAAAAAACTCTAGACAAATCTCTCGATATGTATGAGTGCTGGAATCAAAAGAAATCGGAGACCTCCCACAAATTGTTCTTTGTAAACGGTCATAAACCTTCAGGAGGCTTATTGGCCCTCTTATTAGATGACGGGAGGCGAGGACTGAATATTTTACGTCGATATCACGATCGAGTCTAACAAATTTCTCCATGGCAGCGTTTGTAAGGGAGGATCGAATATCCTCCATACCAGGAAGTACTACCACAACCTTAGATGAATTTGTACCTTTATTTTGAGCGGGTTAGGACTACCAGATGGACTTGAAACTTATAAATTGTGGTACCTTAATCTTCAATAGAAGCCATTGAGATTTTGAAGGGATTTCGGTTTTATTAAAAGTAGAAGTGTGAATGACTTTGTTGATAATGCGCATACTCTGAAAAATAAAAAGATGGAAAACGAAGAAAGATTCATATCGAATGTGTTTTTATTTTATTATAATGAAGTCGGACAAGCGTCTTGATTACAAGATTTATTGATTAGCACGTATCACAAGAGTGCGAGTCAATCGAGATCTCAATATTTGATAATGGAGATTTGAATTTCAAAAGACTAAAAACATTCAAGTTAGAGACTTTTGGGCTCCCACGCATTCTAACCTAACCTATGACATCCGTTCTAGGTTGGGCCTGTGAGGCTTTTGCTGTGGATATGGATATATGTCATACACGTGGCACTTAATGGCTACATCAAATCCTCTTACCATATGGGCCATAAAAATTCAGCCTAGTTTAAGGCCTCTCACTCTCGATAACTTTGGTGAAGACGTATCGGTCACATATGCAGTGCCTCCCAGCTCTCATTATAGTGTTATGATGCAGGATCACCTCGGTCTTAAACTCTCAGCTCCGGACAAATCATCATCGCCGACTTTGGGTTTCTGATATGAGCGGTTAGGTCATTTAACAGACTATAACTTCCATAATAATAGCTCCATGATTCCCCATCGATTATGGCACAATTGTATCCCATGATCTCAGTCTTGTCTCCAATCATGTGCTCTATGGCATCTTCTCCAGAAAGGGGATCATATAAAAAGGATTCACTTCTCAGAAATTCAGAACAACGTTAATAGCTTGATCCCAAATCATCTAGGTACGTAGGAAGTAAATCACATTGTCTTAGCTATAATTCATCACAAAATCCATCAGTCAAGTAATTGGGTTATCCTTAAGAAGTCTAATTACCAGCATAAAGATCCAATTTCATCAGTGACAATTTCAGACATCGTCAGATACTATTGTGGATTTCAAGATGGATATCAAAGTGTAATATATATAAAAAATAAAACTACAGATATTTATAGAAATACACAATTCCACGTTGGAACATAATGCTTAATGATGCAGTCGTTGATACCGTGTTATTTCCTTTTTGGTGCCATCCTCTTCCATAGAAAATTGGGTCATAAATAAGTGTAAAAATTTGTGTGTTTTCATTCTTCATTAAGAATGGTCATCATTTTCCATAGCATAAACTGGATCATAAGGAAGTGTAAGAACTCATAACAGTAGGTATGAATTATTTAATGAAAATAAAGAAATTATTGATAATAAAGGTATATAATATTTATGTACTCCGTAGAACTTGTTTGTATACTATATTTTTTGAACATCTGTTGGTGTTGTCTACTTGTTCTTTGGGTTTGATCAACACCTTAGTTGTTGATATTGATGTTTCCCTTGATAGTATTACATATAGTTGTCTATGAAAGAACACCGGTCAAGGCAAATAAATTCCTACAAATTGATTCGTTTGTCCTTGTGATTTGTTGATCATCATTTCAAAGCAAAGACGAATAGGATTTTGCATCTTGTAAAATGAAACGGGTATTTTTCATTTCCTTCCGTCGAGTGGAATACTTGGGATTAAAACATGCATTCCATAATGTTGCCCAACTGTGATTTCGAGTATGATTCACTTTTCCTTGGAACCAATTACATATCATCCTTGTACCATTATCCTCATGCTGGATCTAAGTTCCTTACCAGCATTTTTGGTGATTAATTTTTCAACACTAATTTGTGAGGAGGCAATCCATTTGGTGTCAAAGTGTTGAAAAGTTTTTTGATAATAATCATTAGTATCATCAATAGCCTTATCAAAGCTATTGAAACAATATTCTTCACCTAGAAATGTTGATATCAAATTTTCAATAACTATTCTGTTTTATTTAGCTTTATATATATATATATATATATATATATATATATATATATATATATATATATATATATATATATATATATATATATATATATATAATGTACTTATCCTACCGTATGACAAACATTCGTTTACTGTATCTTTCAACTAAAGAATATTGATAAAAACATTTTCTAGATTTTCAGACATCTTTATATTTAGTAAAAATGTACGGATTCTAAATATTTACTTAGTAACAATTTGTGAATACTACTGGTATTTAGTCTAGTAGTTTCAATATTTTCAAAGCTTTAGTATCCTACAATTTATTTTCAAACAATATATATAAGTGTGCAAAGATGATAAAATTTACGACTCAACTATGCAAGTAGACGAAAGCATAAATACATATATATAGCATGAACTTTATGTTTTCAGAATTTAAAAGAAAAGCAAAAAGAATTTAGAGTAATGTTACGGTTCACCAGACATGCACCCTACTCCCGGGTCAGAGGGAGAATTCATACTTCAGATTTAGTGCAGTGAGTTCTCGAAAATCCCCGGCATCAGACCCTACTCCTGGACTATAATAAGGAGTGCGGTTTATATGCGGGCCGGTCGGAAATCACATGCCTGCCACCTCGAGACGAGAATCGAGCCGTTAGAGGCACAGTTAGAACCGTAGCATTATTCAGTTTTTATTCAGTACATACTTTTATTTCACTTACAGTTTCACTTTAAGTAATTTATACATTGTTCATTTTTCTACCATGACAGTATTTCCAGACTAACCCAATAGTGAACTTTGGAATATAAGCAATTCCTTAGTTCCCTCTTGATACTTTTACACTGCTTACGGAGCATTCATGATCACTCCTATACTTGTATTGTTTTTCAAATGAAAATCAGAGTTTCGGAGAGGAAGAGGGGAATTTTCTTGCCTACTACCTTAGTTTAGTGGATGTGGATGTTTATCCTTTTGTGGAAGATGAACAAACTTTATCATTCTGAGACTTTTGTTATTGATGATGTAATAAATACTAATTAGGGTTGAACCACTAACGATTAAATCTTTTATATTTTGAGACTTTGCATGTATTATTACTTTTATGGAATAAAGTTATGTATGAATTTTAGTTTTTGATTTCCAGCAGTAGAAGGCTTCGTGTTTCGAATTTTTCTAGTTCGGGTCATGGCCGAGTGATTCGGATTCGGGTAATTGGAAAAATCCGGGTCGGGTCGTTACTCTCTCTGTCTAGTTTTTCAATTGAACTTGATTGTCTAATTCTTTTTTAAACCATATACTGCATTGTATCTGTAATTGGGACTCTTATCTCTATTGGAGAGGGTCTTTTATAATACTAGCAAAATGCACGTGCGTTGCACGTGTTGGTTAAATTGATATATTTAAATAAAATTTAACAACGTAATTTAACGTTATACATTATTAAGTATGTGTTTAACTTATAAAATAATAGTATAGTGAATAATGATAAACTTGTATGAGTTGATTGTTTTAATTGTAAATTCAATTGTCGAATAAATATCAATATCTAAACAACATAACGTTATAAGCACGTCTGGTAGCATTAAACGAGGCATAAAAGATCCGGTCAACTGCTTAGATTGTCATATTTGCTTGGTCTTAAAGGGATAACCCGAGTTGACAAGGCATTTATACATTGTTAAGTACGTGTATAAAGAATTTGTTGGAAATAATATTTGTGTTTTGATGATGATTCGTCACGTAATTAATAAGATCACTTATAACCCATGATGATGAAGTCATAACTAGCTGTTATAGTGCATAATGAAAGAAGAAGCAAGAAATAGTCTAGAGAAAAACTATAAGTTCTATCTAGAGTCTGAACCTTGTATAGGTTATTTCAGACAAGCATTGTAATAGATAGGAACTAGGCAAACAACTGAGTCGCAACAAGAAACTGAGTTTTTATATGAAGAACTGAGGGAGCAGACTCAGTTGTGCAAGAACTGAAAAAGATAAGCTCGCTGAGGGACACAGACTCAGTTGGCCTATCTAAGAAGACTGAAGAACTGAGGAACACAGACTCAGTTGTTGAAGACTGAAGAACTCAGGTGGCAAACTCAGATAGAAGCTGATTAAGCCGTGACTATAAATCAGGATTCAGGAAAATCTGTGGTGACCTGAAACTGAATTATAGATCATGTAAAGCTGAATAATCTTAAGGACAAAGATTATCATTTATCAGGAGAAGAAGGAAGCTGAATGGTGTACTCCGACTTAGTCAATAAAAGTCGGATGTCAAGAATACAAGGTACTCAGTTTTGAAGAAGAGTAGAAAACTGAGTTAAGGCCTTGTTGAATTTGAACTGACAAAATGACAAAAGGTCGTACATATGAACGTTGGCTAAACGACAAATGTAACGGCTACACCGTTACATCACCCCTATAAATACACAGAGAAAAAGGATTGGACAAGGGGGATCGGAGAAGTTTAAAAAACACATATCTAAAGATCCAGATCCAGAAAATCAGATTTCATATCTAGAAAAGGGGAAGCCAGCAGAATTGCCTTGGAGATTTAAAAGAAAGATCCAGTAACCCATTAAGGAGGAAGAAGGCATCTTGGAGCTACAACGCTATATCCAGAAGAATCAGACAACTCACTGAATTAATCCTTTGATTAATTCTAAACCTAACCTTTGTGAAAAAGGGTTGGCTGTGCATAGTTTGAGGAGAGCAACTCCACCTTTCCTCATCTGGTTTGCAACTTGGTTGCCCACAATTTATTGGTGAAGTCTGCGGATTTGTGTGTATGTCGATGGTGAGTTTGTTGAAGAGTCATTCCACCTCAGAAGAAGGATCGATTGTCTGCGAGAATGAAGGGAGCAATCCTACTTTTCTTCATTATGTGTAGACAGTGAAACTAGGGTGTCGTGAAGGACTATCATTAGGCTAGGATTTTGTAACGGTTATCTCAAGATTCTAGTGATACCTCCTACACCACAGGAAAATGGGAGACGTACGGGATTACACCACCCGGAACTTCCATAAACAAATCTTGTGTTGATTTATTTTATGCTTTTACATTTGTGCTGTGATTGTTTTAAATATTGCATAATCACTTTTCACTCAGCAAACATTAGACACTGAGTCAGCACCAAACTGATACATAGGAGGTTCATATCTTTATTGACACATCTATTGCACTAAGGCTAGTTTTATCCGCTGCCAGTTAACTAGACTAAGAATAAGTCAGTATTGACTTATACTCAGTTGAGTTAGTTGAACTCCACACAAGTTAAGGGGCGAGAACAAAAAGCGAGGCGGCGTCGAGTTTAAGTTTCGGGCGAGTTCTGGGATACTTTCAGTTTTGGGAAAGTTTTTGGTGACAAGTTTATTCACCCCCCTCTAAACTTGTGTTAGCCTTTCCAAGAGACCAACAGAATTCATACTGAAAAAATCTCTAGACAAATCTCTCGATATGTATGAGTCTTTGGAATCCAAGAAACCGGAGACCTCCCACAAATTGTTCTTTGTAAACGGTCATAAACCTTGGGAGGCTTATTGGCCCTCTTATTAGATGACGGGGCGAGGGTGAATATTTTACGTCGATATCACGAGTCGACAAATTTCTCCATGGCGGTGTTTGTTTGTAAGGGAGGATAAAATATCCTCCATACCGGAAATACTACCACAACCTTAGATGAATTTGTACATTTATTTTGGCGCGGTTAGGACTACGGATGGACTTGAAACTTCTAAATTGAGGTACCTTAATCTTGATAGAAGACATTGAGATTTTGAAGGATTTCGGTTTTATTAAAAGTAGAAGTGTGAATGACTTTGTTGATAATCGCATACTCACGAAAAATAAAAAAGATGGAAAGCGAAGAAAGATTCGGATCGAATGTGTTTTTATTTTATTATAATGAAGTCAGACAGATGTCTTGATTACAAGATTTATTGATTAGCACGTATCACAAGGTGCAGGTCAATCGAGATCTCAAGATTTGATAATGGAGATTTAAATTTCAAAAGACAGCTAGAAAACGCATTCAAGTCAGAGAATTTTGGGCTCCCACGCATTCTAACCTAACCTATGACATCCATTCTAGCTTGGGCTGTGAGGCTTTTGCTTTGGATATGGATATATGTCATACACGTGACACTTAATGGGCTACATCAAATCCTCTTACCATATGGGCCACAAAAATTCAGCCTAGTTTAAGGCCTCTCACTCTCAATAACTTTGATGAAAACGTCTCGGTCGCATATGCAGTGCCTCCCAACTCTCATTTTAGTGTTATGATGTAGGATCACCTCGGTCTTAAACTCTTAGCTCGGGCAAATCATCATCGCCCGACTTTGGGTTTCTGATATGAGAGGTCAGGTCATTTAACATACTATAACTTCCACAATAATAGCTCCATGATTCCCCATCCATTATGGCACAATTGTATCCCATGATCTCAGTCTAGTCTCCAATCATGTGCTCTATGGCATCTTCTCCAGAAAAGGGATCATATAAAAAGGATTCAATTCTCAGAAATTCAGAACAACGTTAATAACTTGATCCCAAATCATCTAGGTACGTAGGAAGTAAATCACATTGTCTTAGCTATAATTCATCACAAAATCCTCCAGTCAAGTAATTGGGTTATCCTTAATAAGTCTAATTACCAGCATAAAGATCCAATTTCATCAGTGACGATTTCAGACATCGTCAGATACTATTGTGGATTTCAAGATGGATATCAAAGTGTAATATATAAAAAATAAAACTACAGAAATTTATAGAAATACACAATTCCACGTTGGAACATAATGCTTAATGATGCAGTCGTTGATACCGTGTTATTTCCTTTTTGGTGCCATCCTCTTCCATAGCGAAAATTGGGTCATTAATAAGTGTAAAAAATTTGTGTGTTTTCATTCTTCATTAAGAATGGTCATCATTTTCCATAGCATAAACTGGATCATAAGGAAGTGTAAGAACTCATAACAGTAGGTATGAATTATTTAATGAAATAAGGAAATTATTGATAATAAAGGAATATAATATTTATATACCAGTCCGTAGAACTTGTTTGTATACTATATTTTTTGTACATCTGTTGGTGTTGTCTAGTTGTTCTTTCGGTTTGATCAACACCTTAGTTGTTGATATTGAAGTTTCCCTTGATAGTATTACATATAGTTGTCTATGAAAGAACACCGGTCAAGGCAAATAAATTCCTACAAATTGATTTGTTTGTCCTTGTGATTTGTTGATCATCATTTCAAAGCAAAGACGAATAGGATATTGCATCTTGTAAAATGAAACGGGTATTTTTCATTTTCTTCCGTCGAAGTGGAATACTTGAAATTGAAACATGCATTCCATCATGTTGCCCAAGCTGTGATTCGATATGATTCACTTTTCCTTTGAACCAATTAAATATCATCTTTGTACCATTGCATAATCCTCATGTTGGATCTAAGTTCCTTAGCAGCATTTTTGGTGATTAATTTTTCAACACTTATTTGTGAGGAGACAATCCATTTGGTGTCAAAGTGTTGAAAAGTTTTTCTTGATAATAATCATTAGTATCATCAATAGCCTTATCAAAGCTGTTGAAACAATATTCTTCACCTAGAAATGTTGATATAAAATTTTCAATAACTTGTCAACATGTACATTAGTCGTGGCCAATATTGCTTTGCTTGTAATGTATTCTGCTGAGAATGTGTTCTACTATATAGATGGAAAGATGGAATTGATTAAATGAATTTCCGAAACCTCATCATCGTTCTCATCATATTCAATGGCTATTTCTTTTGGTAACCCTATGTCTCTTTTAGTGTTTGTTGGTTCTTCACCACAACTCACCCATGATAAAATTAGGTGAAGTGTAGGTCTCATTTTCTCTCATTTTTTTAGAAATGTATAATTTTTCATCATTGGCCTCAAATATGACTTCAGTGAGCTTGCGTATATTGTTTATAGTATCGTGCATTTTGGTACAACATGAAGCACTTGTCTAAATTCACCTCAAATACAGTCATCTTTCCTCCAAATCGTTAGAATTTCTCATGATGTCCTTTAAAACATCCATCAAGTGTCTCGATTGCCAATTTATTTGCCATTGGTGCTTCATCCCATTTGATTACACTTGGTTTTATTAGTAATTCTTCATTTCCACTCCGCGTTGGATATTGCACACTTTGTTTCATGCGCATTAGTTGGAATTTTAAAGCGTGAATGAGCAGTTTAGCCTCGGGCATAATTTCAATTACAACTCCTAATGTGGTTGTTGATATAGCTATCTATTGTCTCGTTCTTAAATTTGTTGACAGTGCCCTGTATAATTATGTTTCCAGTCCCACCAGATCCATCAATAAAAATACCTATTGTGGCTATTATCAACTTTATAGAGAATTTTTTGGAATATACTTTGTTATTCAGGATTAAATGTTTCTCTAAAATGTAATCTTCTTGGGAATCTCTATAGACAATTCAACACGAGCCTCTCTTTGTATATTTTCTACAATGTTGTTGTATACTTTTGCAAGTCATAAGATGTCAAGTCTTTACCTATGCTTTCTAGAAAATAAAATTTTGGCCATAATTGATTTGATTGACTATATGCGATTTAACGTGAATCTTCCGACATTTGTTCCCAATATGTGTCTCATAGTTGTCGGATATTTGTTGGTTGCCTCTAAACTAATAAAGTTGTAAACAATCTTCTTAATGCATTAGGAATTTGAAAGGCAATAACCGTTTAAGCATTCCCGCCCGATGCTCTAGTCGGATTTTAATAAATCTCTTTTCTCCATGACTTGTTTGAACTTGTGTAATTATTGTTGTTTACATGTAGTAAATCTTCAAATTTTGGTCCTCTAACATGATTAAGTAGCAAACTAAAATAACATTTCTCATTTGTAACATATATCACGGCCAATCAGAGCTTTTGTTTAAGTAATATCAATATTTTTGTGTGCACTTCCATCACGAAAATTACGAATTCACAAAACAAAATTTTTATTTTGGCCTTTTGATTTGATCGACAATAAATTTAGTTGATTGATTGATTTTTAGTAGAATTTTAACGTGTTTTTTTTTGTTTTGTTGTTGAATACTTATTGTAAAATTAATTTGATTATTAGTAGTATCACATTTATTGAGGAGGATTTTTAGCGTGTTTATTTATTGGTTTTAATATATGTTTCAATTTTATTTGATGATCAACGCTATTACATTAATCATTTAATTGATTTTTTTTTGAATAATTATTTTGTTGAAATCTTATCATAATTTTTTTGATCATTAATCGCATTACAATTGAGTAGGATTTTTAACGTGTCTTTATTTATTTTTATTTCTTAATTTTCTAATATTATTTATGATTAATACTAATACATTTATGGAATAGGATATTTAAAGTGTTTTCTATTGAGTTGAATAATTAGAATTTTTTTGACGGATTTTTTGGGTAGGATTTTATAAGATTTTTATGCTTTACATTATCCCTTTTTTAGGATAATTTTTGGTTGGATTTTGTAAGATGTATTTATGCTATTACATTTATCATATTATCATTGAATTGTTTTTAAAGGTTAAAGGTTCTAGTGTGCCACAAATTTTAAGTTAACGTCTAGCGTGCATATTTGGAGTTAACGTGATTTTTATTTTAATTAGTTATTAAATTTATTTAAACAAATTATTAATTATTAATTAGGGAGAAACATTTTTAGGAAACAAAATCACATTTTATTATAATAGAGATAGAGATACTTTGAATCTGGATGTCCTCTTCATATCGGTGGCTTTTCTGATGCAAAATGGGGTGGTGTACCATTGATCATATGTATGTCGTAGGGCATAAGAAAAAAAAAAAAAGCCGAATTTGTTGCAAGATCCAACACTGAAAGTGATATGACCACGATGTGAGTGTGCGGATCAGAAAGCTTTTTATGAGGTCAGTAAATATTTAACATGATAAATAATTTTTTTCAGGGGTTGAAATATTTTTATAGATAAAATGTAGAGTATTTTTAGTTTTAACGAATTAATGGAACATAATTTGTCACCACTATAATTTGTCACGAGACACTGTAAGCCAATGATCAATCAATGGGACCTCCATCAGACTCAGAGCAAACGTAGTGGTTTTGAGAAGGAAAATGTATTCGAAATCCAGTTGGTAAATAGTCAGCGATTCTTCACAGAGCATGTCACGGGTAAAATATTGGGTAATGGTCTACTCGAAAAGTGTGTTGGGAATTCGTCGGTTGTCTTCAACGACTTATCTACCACGAAGGGCATGGATATGTGTTGGAGAGAAGATGATAAAATGAAAGCCACTATACATAATAAATTCATTGAAAAAGGTTTCTGTTTTCTTAACGTGACGGTGAAAGCGTTGGGAAAAAAGTCATTAATTACAACTACATATATATACTTGGTTTATAATGACATGACACACAACAATATATATCAACTTCTATTCCATAGTTGCAAGTAAACAAACAAAAAAGAAAATAATAAATAAATAATGGTTCTGCATAAAAACTCATGTTCAGTTGTAACAAAAAGACATGCAAAAGAAGCAAGCTCTATCTAGGGTTCTATTTATTCTCATTTGCCCTTTATTATAAATCATACACCATATAGCAAAATAGTGTGAATATAATTGGAACACAAAATGACAATTATGTCCCCAATATTAGTTGGTTAATTAATTTATAATAATACTGATTAAGCAAATATGGTGTGATTAATTATTTAATTATACCCAAATGGCCTTTGCCTTGATGAGCAAAGGCTTGAGCTTGCCTTGAAGATTAAGGCACATAACCTCATTAGAACCCCCAACAAATCTCTTCCCTATAAACACCGCCGGAACGCTCGCGTCGCAGCCTAATTCCATCAATGCATCCTCCATTTCTCCTCCATTTGGGTGGTGATCAATCTCAACTACATTAGGGTTTGCTCCAAAACTGCTGATTAAAGTAAGAATAGCATGTGACATGCAACATGTACTCTTTGTGAAAATCACCAGTGGGTTTGCAGCTCCCAAACTCATTACTGTATCCATTAATTTATATATCACAATAAAAGATTTTTTTATATAGAAGATTTGCAAATGTGCTTTTATATTTTGTTATGAGGAAAAATTGATGTTCTTGTAGGAGTATATATATATATATATATAAAGCGTTATGGAAGTGATTGAATCAAATATTATTCTGGTAAGATGGTGGATATTGTACTATTAAATATTTAATTATTTAAGTGGGTTGATTTCACGTTTATTCCATAATGCATATATTGCGGCTAATGAGAAAAGCGCAAATCATGCATCATGATATTCACCACATGACCATTAATTAAGAAGAGTTTGACATGTTTTTTTTGGCAGAGGAACTGAGGAATTAGAATAATATGTGTGGAGATTTGGAGAATATACAAGAAGTTCAAATTGGAAAAGAGCAACTATTTTAATGTTCCATCTTCAAAATTTAAATAATATATTTTCATTTTATCACAGTAAATCACAATTTTGTTGATTCATAGCTTTAGCCTTTATTCATGAGGCGTTTATTTTATTTGCATCACATTAAAATTGACCTTGTAAAAAATCGACATAAATGACCCTGAATAAAGGTTGAGAAGGCCCCGGGTCTTGGGCTTCAGTCTTCTATACATAGGCCCCCAAAATTTCAATCTTTATAGTTGTAAAAAAAAATTGTTTTAAGTCTAATTTTTAACTCTTTGAACAAAGTCCACTCTTTGAAAAGACAACTTCATGAAGGGGACTTACTGACCAGAAATTGGAAAATCAGGTTGTGTCGGGCGGCTGACTTCACAAATCGGTCGTGCGCACTACGACATTAAAAATCAGATTAAGCGAAAGGTTCGCTACGTTTAAACGTAATGAATCCTCATAGCTGTAAACGTAGGTTCCTTACGTTTAAACGTAGGGTATTTCAATAAATTAAGAAGTTACAATAGAATGTAGTATTTTATTAATGGATTGTAGTAATGATTGTATTCAGTTATTAATCGGAATCAAGTTTGTCTTGTATTACACTACCTCTGTAAAACTAATAGTAATTATTACGGGGCTTGCAAACAAGAAAAAAGAGTAATGATACGTTGGCTTACATACAGGGCTTATAAACATAAAAACAAAGAGTAATGATACATTGGGATAACAATAAGATGGCGCTTAAATAAATTAAGGGTGATCATTAAATCACGATAGGATGACACCTAAATAAATGATCTTCAATATTTAGTAATCACCACATTAAACACAACGTGATTTTCTATAGGTTGATCAATGACTTCAAAGCTGCATCCATCTCCCGCATTTAGGTCATTGTCCGTAACGAAATCATTCAACCCGCTTAAACGAACTTTTTAATTTACCATATAGACAATTCTAGCAGGCCATGATTCCCTGTGGCAATTCGCGATTCCACGGTCTTGTTTACGCAACATGTCGTTTGTTACAGCAAATGCCTTTGGAATATTCTACAAATCACAAACAAATTTAAATCTTGTTTCAAAATGGGAAAAAAGATCAAACAAGAAAACAACTAAAAATATTTTAAATATCTCACCACATAATAACAACCATGTGAAAATAGCCAGTTTGGCAGCGTCGTCTGAAAATGGGGATTTTGGTTACCTGCACCTGCAACATCATCTTCACTCTCGGACTCAGAAAAAGTCTTCTCACAATAAGTGTGATCCATCACAATAGTGTCGAAAGTGAAACCCCCCTGTGTTCAAACACTATAAACTCCCTCTCGTTCAAGTAATGAACATACATACTCCTCCCAACCTTCCCCAAAGAAAAGCGAAGAATTCCATTGTTTGTGGCTCCAACCCTCACTTCTCGTGTTCTAATCGGCTTTTGAGAGCGGCCCTATCTAGGTTCCTCGGTATTAATCGTTCAACCTATTAACGTTATGCTGGAGGTAGTGTCTATGAAAAAAAGAAACATTTCACGTTTGTTCAATCATAATACAAGTGATATAAATGTAAGTTAATTAATAGTGACATACCAAACTTGTTGCGAAACTGCCATCAAGAACTTTATAGAAATGATCGTTATCCATTTGCTTTAGTGTAGATTATAAATTGAAAGGTGAAGAAGTTGTTAGTTTAAATTGACTACTTGAATGATGAAGAAAATTCGGATGAACTTAAAGAGTTTGAAGAAATGAGAGAAATGGCTCGTACTTGTACAACAACAATAATTGCCATGTACCACTTCCAAAACTAGTACTTGCATTCCTACGTTTGGGCGTAGAGAATGTTGCATTCCTACGTTTAGGCGTGGGTTCTCTACGTTCAAGCGCGAGAGAATGTTGCAACCATACATTTGGACTAGGTTCTCTGCGTTCCGACGTAGAGAATGTTGCATTCCTACGTTTGGGTTTGTTAGGAAATCTATGGGGCAGCATTGTGAATTTAAAATATTATTTCCTTTTAACCAGGATCGACTTAGTTTAAGCAATAAACTAATAAGCTAGTAGGCGGTGGTTACCCTGGTTGATCTATAAGATCGGCGCTTTGACCGTCTAAGGAGAGTAGTTACTGCATAGAGCCGCCCAAGTGTTCGGCCTCTGCCGGCTTAGTCCACACGAGCAGCTCGCGGAATCCCGTCATGGATTGCTATTGGAAAACTCCGGTTGCTAGACCGGCCCTTTCCCCTCTCTCCAACTCTCTATAGGATGCTCTCTATTTTACACAAGAACTATTAGTTCTTTGAATTGTGATGTACAAAAGATCTTGACACCCACCTCTTATTTATAGTGTGAGGCGCCCCAACTAGAGTGGAGGAGAAGAAAATATTTTCCCAATAAAATAAGGAAAATCTTACAGATTGATTTATCTCTTTAATGATAATTAATTTTGCCAATATCTTATATTGAATATAATTATCTTATTACCATAAATCTAATTTTCCAAAATCAATTAATATCTCATATTAATATTATGGTAATCTTATTAATTAAAGTGCGCAATCCAAGTGTATCTTACACACTAAAAAGTTGGGCCCCATATGCCAATAAATTGGCATCTGGAATATTTTTTAATTAATCAACATAATTAATATCTTGTATTTAATTTATTCATAATAAATAAATACCACCATATTAATTTACCACTATAACCTTTATAGTACGAGATAAATTCTTTCCTTTTTTGGTTATCATCTATAACCACATTTTAATCCGGCTAGATGTTCATATGTGTGTGACCCGATAGGCTTCCGAATATGTTGGCCGTAGACACAAATTGCAAATTACGAAAATGCCCTTCATACCTAACGATCACGGGATAGCGTCTAGCAACACACCGTGACCCCCAATCATCGGAAGAGTCAAATGCAATGACTACTACCTTTCATGTGAAGCGATTACCGTGTAACTTACAATCTATCATTTGTAATAATATCCATACGGTCGTGCGTCGAGTGTCAAACATTAACGACCGTATCTTATAATCTGGCTATCATGCTCTCTCGAAGTAACTCGTTTACTCCTACTTTGCAAAGATTCATGAGAGCTAGACATTCCTTATAAGAAGGCCATTTCGGATATTCGATCCTAATCATAGGATACGCGATTCCCGGACGACCAATCTTGTATACTCCACATACTTCAGTATCACACCCAATCACTACCGCATGATCGCCCCGTGGCTAGGAGAAACCTCAATAGTGTCAAAGCATGACAATCCACACCGTGATGCCATGAAGACTCCGGTCTTAAGGATAATTACACAAGCGCCACATAGTGCGACACTTAATGTAAGTGTGTCGATCCCAACGTCGCATTCTCTAAATACCGTCCACGTCGGTCAAGTGTCTTTACACTTGATAGACAAGATCTATCCACCTTACTTAAGGCGAGAAGACATCTAATACGTGCTGATGCGCTAATACTATCAATGCCTGTTTAATAGTACATCTGCTAGAGACATTTAAGTATCAAACTTATTAAAGTGATTAGAGATCTCATCAACCATAATCACCCGTCATGGTTTCTCTATCACGATTTAACACTAAGGGCGTTATCATATAACAATTCATAATTGGTTCTTTAAAAGAACATATATCACGACAACATAAAAGTCATTTAATATATGCACAAACATAAAGAAATAGTAGAAATGATCCGAACCGGTCGGATCCGTTCAACCGATTGGGTTTGGACACTATTTCAACAATCTCCAACTTGGCCAAAAACCAATCACTCGCACACACAAGACTAAGTTGAAACACAAGAATCTTATGCAATATTACGCAACCAGACCAGCCATAAGCGGATCGCTATCCGTGGGGACTCGGACTATCTTCATATCATGTTCCAAATGACCAAGTCAAAAGAACCGCCTCACACACACAAATCTCGGCGAGACCATGGTCATTGCTTTAAGCAATGAATCCACTTACTATATCGGCTATATAGAAAGGTGGAACAACCATACAAGGTTCAAGAATGAACATACGGATCCATATCTTTGCTCATTTGCCTCTGAGGCACTACTATGTTTTGGCCTGGTTGTAGAATTTACAGTGACCCATAGCTAAGAACATTTTCAGCTCACTGTATCACTTAAACAAAGTGATTGCAAACCCAGAAAGTAGCTCCCACTCGCCTTCATAAGACTCAGGAAATACGTCTGTATAACTATATTTATCAAATTCCAAGTTTCGATAAACTAGGAACTCTTCCTTAACTTGTTTAAGGATATTCTCGACATTCACCAGATTTACTTTCATACTTGCTCATGACCATTCATGGGCTATGAACATCCAGCATTACCTTTATGATGGTTCCTACTGAAGTAGCGAAGGAAAGCTTCTTAATTATGATCATCTTTCACCTTATCTTTAGGACTAACGTCCTAACATAGATAGATCTTGAGAACACCGGCTAGCAGTATCTCCTTACGCGACCTATGCTAAACTCTTTTAGCATCACATCTATATAGGTAAACCATAATCTAACAACAATTAAATCTATCATTATAGATTCTTATTTCTAAAATAAGAACTGCTAATCCAAGTGCTTTCGTAAAGACCTTGAACTTCCAAACACTAATCGACTGTGACATGGGGTGGAAATTCCTGAGAGAGATATTTAATACTCTACTAAAAAATCGTAACACACTCCCACTATCCATCTTGCACATTGGGCATATCCTTCTTTTGACTAAATCAAACTTCTTTGATTATCAAACAAAGAAATCGTCTAGAGAAACTTGTTTGAGTCCATAAATGGATCTCGTGAGCTCACATATCATGTTATCGTCTATGAACATCGAGCTGTTTACCCAACGTATTCAACACTATCATATAGTCATAGTATCAAGTTATAACAAGCATAGTCTGAATAGAGCCCAGGCTCGACCTTTGAGGGACATTCCCTCTAGGTAAGGCAGTGAGTTCACAACTTTGGTTGTCCTTTGATGGAATCTAATTCGGATATTATGGCTCCTGGCCATATCTCTCAATCATGTCTTTCAAACATTCTTTCATAAGTCGTGAGATATTCATTCTTCCAGATGAACATACCAGCAGCCTTTTCAGGCTTGAGGTTATCCACAGACTTACAGAACTTTTGTGTGCACTGAGCATTGTTCTACACCTCATCTTTATGCGGCGTCTGCTCATGTTCCTTTGGTTGAATATATCTTTGTGGTTCTCAAACTCTTTTGAGATCTAATTTACTCCCACTGTTTCTTTTGGAAGAAACACTTCCTCTAGAAGACAACATGTTTGGAGACAAACACATTTTGCTCCGCGGACGAGTAAATAATATCTAGCGTACTTGCTAAGATATTCCAGAAAGTTGCATATGCCGTACTAGGCTCCAAGCCTTTCTGACTTTGCCTATGACAACCTCAAATCATCGGTTAAGATAGATTTGACATTATCCCCTTCCATATCTAATATGGAATTTATTCAACCTTTGTTCTTTGGAACTTGGTTAAGTATAAGAGGCACTATCCCAAAGCGGGTAAGGGATACTTAGCATGGCTTGCGTCACACCTTTATCATATAAAGTGTTGTTTCCGTTCACGAACACAATCTAATTGCGTATCCCAAGATGGTATCCTTCAAGGAGAATCATATTCCTTTTCCAGACGACTTACGAAACACCCTTGGTATTAATTACTTCAATCAATTGAATATTAATTTCTAAGTAGCTCATCAATCTCATATTCATACTAACTCAAACTTTTGGGGCTTTCCGAATTATGCACTTCATGAGTACACTTGACTATTTCTAAAAATAGTCGTAGAGATTAACAAACAATTATTTGTGGCATTAATTGTCATAAGCCAAGAAACATCGGTATGTTTAGGCTTTAGGCATTTTCTAGAACTTATAACCTTTTCATAAAAGAGTATTTTAGTCATCTTTAGATAAGATCATTATCGTCCACATGATTCATAATCACATGGTTCGGACATCATCTAAATGACATTTGATTATCGTTTCTCTTCCGAGAGTCAACATCTAGAACAACTACAAATATCAAGGATAGATCATACAAATATTTAGTTGAGATCTTATCACTTATATCAACTATATAGTGATATCAATCTAGTATGTTGGATTCAGTGACCTTCCAACTTTATCGGAATAACATTTATTCTTTACATTGAATATGTCTACTAAATCCTAACAAGAACTGAAAATATGTTCTTTATAAGAACCGGAACATAATAACATTTATTTAGTTCCCTTATCAGTTTATTAGATTTAGAATATGGTAAGTGTCACAACCTTTGCTTTACCTTCCATATTTAATCTTTCTAATTTAATCACACTAAGTAAGATATCATATATCTTAGAGTCGACTTGAACAGATAGATTCATCTCAAATCACTTTCCTAGAATAGAAACTTCAATAAGTTCTCTATTTAAGCTGCATACCCTAATTTTCCTTTTTAATCCTTTAAGCACTTGAAAAGCGTTTCTTATTGTAGTCTTCATAAGACTTAAGAAAGATCACAAAGGCTATGTTTTAATTTCCTTTCATAAAGAAAATCTAAAGTTTATTAAATAGTTTATTTAACCTTTTGAATCGTATTCAAAACATTGACTATTTAATTAACCTTTAAGCAATGATAAAGTAAGTCGATACTTAAATCTTACAAGTTTGAAAACAACCTTTCCAAAATCGGTTGTGGTCATTCACATTCAAAATTTGAATTAATTTTCATCGTTATGATGAGAATGATCATCTTGGATCGTATCAATATTATGAGCTTCCGTTTTTCATTAATAATTAAAGTCTTGAAGTACTCCATCAAATATGTAGTCTCGCTTGTCTCTAACTCTTATGCGGGATTGCTCGTGTCATTGCTTATTTTAAAGGATTAAAATTACTTAACCATATTTGAGAGCGTTTCATAAATGCGAGAAAATAAACTAGGTCACGTTTTTCATAGCGGCCTAGGACAATTTTAAACCAACGAGAAAAGTTAAATCATTCACATCCATCATATCGATTGAGTCATGATCGATCGAGGTCATATAATCATATTATATCTACTACATCTAATCCATACAATAACATCTTATGAAAAAGATAAAATTAAAATTTAACTACTTGCGTCTTAATTAATCAATTAACATTTAATCGATTAAATAATTTTATCAATCAATTAACTAATTAACATTTAATTAATTAAATGATTTTAAGCGAAATAAAATTAACGATTAATTTTAAGCGATTTCAATTTTAATTTTAATTAAGCTGGAACTATTCAAAAATAAATCAAAATTAAAATTAGGTCTCTTTTGTTTCTTTCCTTTTGATTCCTAATCTAAAGGGATGCCTTTGGATCCTAAAACCAAAAGGCATCTTCTAAACTAAATTTGGTTTAGGCACGACCATTTCCAAAATCAAAGTGCAGGAAGTGGCACAGGCTCAGGCCTTTTACAAATCAAATATTTGAAAATGTCCTAGGTCTATTCCAAATCAAATATTTGGAAATGCCAAATAATTTTGGTTTAGGCCTAGGCCCTTTCAAAAATCAAATATTTGGAAATGCCAAATAATTTTGGTTTAGGCACAGCCACTTTCCAAAATCAAAATTTTGGAAGTGGCTGAAGCTGCAGCTGCCTTTTACAAATCAAATATTTGAAAAAAGCTGAGCACTATTCCAAATCAAATATTTGGAAATGCCAATATTATTTTAATGCCACATGGCATCCCAATTGCCCAAACTATTTGAGCGAATTGGTTAGTACGTATGTACTAAACAAAGAGATATCAATTAATCACAACTATGAACCATATTGAATCACAAATACACAAAACAAAAAACCAGGGACCACCGCATCACACGGCGGCCGCCCGGCGGCCGGAGCCCGGCCGGCATGCGGCGATCACCGCGATGGTGGTGCCGCCCGATCGGCCGAGCACCACCATTGCCGCCCTTTTTTTTTTTTTTAGTGTATCAATTTTGCAAATAAAAAATCTTTTATCTTTTAATTACGTGATTTAAGCGATAAAATTAACTACGCCAAATAACATGCTTATTGCTTAAGCTCGAAGCTCTCTCGATACCCTTTGTTAGGAAATCTGGCGAGAGCAGCGGCGAATTTAAAATTTTATTTCCTTTTAACCAAGATTGACCGTTTAAGCAATAAACTAATAAGCTAGTAGGCGGTGGTTACCTTGGTTGATCTATAAGATCGGCGAGCTTTGACCGTCTGGAGAGTAGTTACGCATAGAGCCGCCCAGTGTTCGGCCTCTGCCATTTAGTCAGTCCACACGAGCAGCTGCGGAATCCCATAATGGATTGTTATTGGAAAACTCCGGTTCTTAGACCGGCCGCTTTTCCCCTCTCTCCAACTCTGCATAGGATGCTCTCATTTTACACAAGAACTATTAGTTCTTGGAATTGTGATGTACAAAGAGCTTGACACCCACCTCTTATTTATAGTGTGAGGCGCTGAACCTAGAGTGGAGGAGAAGAAAACATTTTCCCCATAAAATAAGGAAAATCTTCTAGATTGATTTATCTCTTTAATGATAATTAATTTTGCCAATATCTTATATTGAATATAATTATCTTATTACCATAAATCTAATTTTCCAAAATCAATTAATATCTCATATTAATATTATGGTAATCTTATTAATTAAAGTGCACAATCCAAGTGTATCTTACACACTAATAAGTTGCGCCCCATATGCCAATAAATTGGCATTCAGAATATTCTTTAATTAATCAACATAATTAATATCTTGTATTTAATTTATTCATAATAAATAAATACCATCATATTAATTTACCACTATAACCTTTATAGTACGAGATAAATTCTTTCCTTATTTGGTTATCATATATAACCACATTTTAATCGGCTAGATGTTCATATGTATGACCCGATATGCTTCGAATATGTTGGCCGTAGACACAAATTGCAAATTACGAAAATGCCCTTCATACTAACGATCATGGGATAGCGTCTAGAAACACACGTGACCCCGATCATCGGAAGAGTCAAATGCAATGACTACTACCTTTCATGTGAAATAGTTACCGTGTAACTTACAATCTATCATTTGTAATAATATCCATACGGTTAAATGCGTCAGTGTCAAACATTAACGACCGTATCTTATAATCTGGATATCATGCTCTCTCAAAGTAACTCGTTTACTCCCACTTTGCAAAGATTCACGAGATCTAGAAATTCATTATAAGAAGGTCATTTCGGATATTCGATCCCAATTATAGGATCTGCGATTCCCGGACGACCAATCTTGTATACTCCGCGTGCTTGATTATCACACCCAATCAACTACCGCATGATCGCCATGTGGCTGGGGAAACCTCAATAGTGTCAAAGCATGACAATTCACACGTGATTCCTTGAAGACTCGGTCTTAAGGATAATTACACAAGCGCCACATAGTGCGACACTTAATGTAAGTGGAGTCGATCTAACATCGCATTCTCTATACGCGTCCACGTCACGGTCAAGTGTCTACACTTGATAGACAAGATCTATCCACCTTACCCAAAGCGCGAAGACATCTAATCACAGCGCTAGTGCGCTTATACTATCAATGCCTGTTTAATAGTACATCGGCTAGAGACATTTAAGTATCAAACTTATTAAAGTGATTAGAGATCTCATCAACCATAATCGCCCGTCATGGTTTCTCATGTGATTTAACACTAGGGCGTTATCATATAACAATTCATAATTGGTTCTTTAAAAAAGAACATATATCTGACAACATAAATCCATTTAATATATGCACAAACATAAAAGAAATAGTAGAAATGATCCGACCCGGTCGGATCCGGTTCAACAATTGGGTTTTGGACCTTATTTCAACATGGGCGTACATTCTCTACGTTTGGGCGTAGAGAAATTCACATTGAATGTTGCATTTTAAGTTGAGTTGTTTTTAAGCAGTTGAATACTCATCAAAACACCAAAACAACATACACCCAAAATATAAATGACTACCAACATACAACAAAATACCAAAAATAACATACACCAAAAATTCCTACACAAAGTTTGTCAAAACAACATACACAAAAATACCTATATATCTACTATTTGATTAAATAAATTGCACACAAAAGTTTCTTTCTTAACTTAGCAGTATATTGTCATGATGGATCAGATTAAACCTTTAGTTGTGCATCAAATGCTCAATGAACTTGACCGTGTATACCACATAGTCACCCCTGTATAATATGAATAGTGTAAGAATAGTGTAGGTATATAATATAATAAATAGTTTGAAGTTTATAACAACTTACGGAATCGGCATTTGTGAGTGCAATTCGGGTTTTACTACTCGACATCAAAAAGAGGCTTTTACGGATCAACCATTTGTGGGAGTTGAAGTAGGCGAGCATCCGTCTCAACACTCTCTCTAAACGAAACACCCACGCTTTGATGTTTCTCTTCACATCGACCTTATCGGCTTCCCGACGAGACAATCCCCACGCCTTAATCTTCCAATCGGGAATAGACACTTGGGCGGTGCCCGAGTGAGCATGGCTAATGGACCAGGAATGTATATCACGGTGTTTTCATCCCATTGCTTGGCGTACCGATCCAAAAAGTGTAGAATGTCCGTTGTGTGCGCGGCTTTCACGATCTACATGACCTTGGCATGGCGGCTAATTCAGTATGCAATGGCGTATCGCGGTTGAAAGCATCCTGGATGTGCTTCCATTTGCCGTTATATCGAGTCAGGTCGCATCGACATCTTTATGCGCATGCAAAAATAAGTTGGAGATAATGAAATCAGAAATATGAAAATTTAAAAATATGAAAATGAAGTCACAAGAATATACTTCTCGATTCTAACTCTTTAAGATGGTCATGAGCGTGTGAACCACGTCTTGCCCATCGATTACGTAAGCGGAAACTAGCTGCGTACCCGTTGGAATCTCAATTGGGCGGATGTTCTTGTTGGTACCACGTTGTGAAATTGTTTTCGAACTTCGTCCGGAAACTTTTTCAGCGGTGTCCATCTCACAGCGTTATCACCGGGCATCACCCGACTATGTGAGACCCGTCAGTTAAATACCGTGGTCGGCTAGTAGTCGACGGGTGCGTCAATCTTCACATCAAGTGCATCATCCGCCTTTCGTTTACCCAATTGTACAACACTTGGACCACTGCTTAAACAAATTTCAATACATGATCAAGTTAGATAATTTTCACAATATAATTTATAGTTTGAAATTAAAAATCAAATAACTTACTATAATCCATCTCGGGCTCCACAACCGATGCACTGGTTGGTCGTAGCCTCGGGAGGATGGGCGTAGCCTCGGGGAGGAGGTAGGGAGTCGTAGCCTCGGGAGGGGTAGGGAATTAAGTAGCCTCGGGAGGGAGTCGTAGCCTCATTAGTAACATCGCCGATATCTCTGCATCAAAATAGGCACTCTCATCAATTCACGATAACAAAAAATATCTATGTTAATAATACAAATTTCAATATAAATAAACCTACTAAACAATAATTAGATATAAATAACATAATGCTTACCGAATAAGGATCCTCCACGAATAATTAGTCAGGCGAAATCCTTCTCGACTCCCTCTTCGAACTCCTCCAAATTTGCACTCTCTCTTGCCGGGTTGGGAAATTCCTTCAAGAATCTTATCATACCCAAACATCATCATCGAATTAGTCGGACGGGGTAGGAGATGGATAGTATCTTGATGTCGTATCTTTGACCAGTGGAGGTGATGAGTATCTTGACAGTGTGGCGATCGGTATGATGACCACTGTGTAGAGGCGATCGAGGTCAAAGCCCGAGGAAGATATGGCCCGGTCGATGCTCGTGTGGAGGAGGTGGAGACCGATGAGGGTAGGCGAAAAGATGTTGCCGGTTAGTATCATAATACATACAACTAAATTTATCGCGATAAAGAAATTGACAATGAAATATTTTTTACATGATCTCTGGATGGCGAGTTTGCATCAACCCCTTAAGTTCAAGTATCGCCCCATGCTCGTTACGCATTTGTATAACCTCTCGAATTACTTGCCGGTTCTCGTCATTCTGCCGGTGAATTTCCTCCCGAATGTCATTCAGCCCATTATCTATCCTTCTCTTCACAGCCCTATAAAGCTCAGCAGCTTCATCTTCTTCATCAGATTCATCTTCTTCCGCCTGTAGCATCTTAGTGTATGAATTGTGCGGCACACGTCGTGAATGAGGAGGTAGAGGCTGTTGTGAAGTGAAGGTGGCGTTGTGTAGTAGAGCGTGGTTACTGTGTAGTAGATGGACGTCTAGGAGGTGGCCGTGCAATTGGTACATGCCGAGTGATCACACTCATTAATCTCCGCGTCGAGGATGCCCCATCTAACATCAACTCCTATCAACTTCCACTTGCGGCCGGATATCCTATAACGCGGCTCTGCAAACAATGTATATTTCATTAGAATTAACAATAACAAAATGTTTAACCATACCGGATATAATTAAAAGAAAATGTTTATTAAGCTTATTACCTTACTTGCCTTCGCCAACAACCCCTTCCACTGCGGATGTGTAGTCTTGCAACTTCATCTCATCATCCGAGGAGCCGCATCAGGAGCTCTGAGGGTGGCAGCAATAGTCGGAACAACAATATCCTAGAGTGTCTCGTAAGCCCAAAACTGTAAGGTATGTATAACCCCTTGTATCGTCACCCTACCTTCTGGAATTTCCTTGTATGTATTCATCATGTGACAGATCTTTCTATAAGTCTGGTCCCACAACCAAGTACCCCATGGAAATTCATTTACGCCTTCTACATTCTCGACCAAATAGAAGGTCTCACGAGTACCTTAGTAGTCTCAATCACGACCCATCATAATCCTGTGAATAAGGTAGACTAAACCTACATGGTAGAGAACTTGGGATGCTCACCCCTCATCCAATAACCATCTCTCAATATCCGGTATGATGATCGGTTTGGAGTCAGGATGATGGATGTGGCCATATGTCCCCTCAGCAAAACACCTGGAATAACGTTCGGGAGCTTCCGGGAGATCACCAACCCTAAAACCGATAATCATGCAAAACTCCCGTCTATCGAACTTCACGGTCGTCTCACCAAATCTAAAATGAAGCTCACCGGGAAAATTCGGATAAACGGCACTGAAACATACATATTGCAAAACTTTGGCGGAAAGCGCGGTGCTCGTACATTTCAATGAATTCTCGAAAAACCCCACCTCTCAATGTTCCCTCAAATCCGATCCTTCTCATGTGAATGTCAAGAAGAT